>JAFIRS010000442.1:0-727374 GCA_018342105.1 Gonioctena quinquepunctata
TTCACTATACGCTAGACGGGCTTGCCACTCCTACTGAGAAGGAATCTTTTATTTAGAAACCTATCGAGGTGGGAGATTTTCGGAGTGTTTCTTTCTGTCACTAGGTACCGCCAGTTAAAGTTTATCTTTTCCGGCGTACCTATAGGTGTTACAAGCTCGATGATGGTTTGTTTACGTTGTGTCTCACTTCAGCCAGAGTTCTTTGGACCTTTGGCTGGTTGACTACTCCGTACTGATGAGGGCCAAGAAGCCTGAAACCGGTATGCGGATTGTTAGGTGAACACGACATAAATTAAACATAATCGAGCTTATCAGAAAGAAACATTTGCATTCAATGTCCATTGATATTATATGGAAGTATGCATGGATTTTCAGGTGAATATCATTCAACGTTCTGCGTGGTATTTGCCAGGAAAGTAGTTGTTTTTCACCTGAGATCTACCATTTTCTGGTTCAATTTTATATTGAATCCTTTATGTGAAGAAAACCGTTTAATTCGATTTTTCTATTCATTCCACTTCACATGGCACTTATCTTTAACCACATATATATTGATATAAACTAAATAAATTATATTCGGTGCACGATGGTATTCTGAATACTGTGTGTGCACCCACTTACATTATCACATTCAATTTTATTTTAGGGTACAACATTTAGCAATTCCCTTAACTAAATTAAATTAATGCTTTAGGAAAATTCCTAAGATATAAAAAGAAAAAATATCATTCTGAGGTAACAATCACAAAAACATGTTTTTATTTCCTCCATCAAACCATGAAGGTTACAGTGTACTTAGTCTCAATTATCCATTGTACAATTTCCTTTTTTACTTTATGGTATGGTCTATTTCTAATAGCATGGGGTAGACTATTGTAAATCTTTGGACCTATGTAATAAATATGCTTTTGACATAATTTATGTTTAGGATTGCACAGAAAGAGATTATTATCAGCTGCATTTCTTGTATTTACACCATGTTTTAAATCCTCCCTGTAGTATGTGTTCTTTAGCATGAATCTAATAACTGATTTTACATACAGGACATAACAGTTTGCTATCTATATATACATATTCTGTAGGATATCTTTTCTTCTTAAAGAGCATTATCTTTATAATCCACTTTTGCGCATTTATGAGCTTAGACATAATTGTTGTTCCTGTACTCCCCCAGACTACAATACCATTATTGGGGTGTTGCATTGATTACAGGCATTGCATTATCTTTTTCTCTATGACTTATGTTCCTGGTTCCCCTGAAAAACTTCTGCAAAGCCTCCTCAATCTATTTTTTTATTGCCAATGGCTACAGAAGATCCTGTAACAAAGATATTATTGCAGGTGGAATTGAATTGACAATGAAAAAAATTACCAATACAGATATCATGTTATAGCTCTTTTCGGATTTACAATAATAGGTATAAACACTCACCAAGTATTATTTTCAATATTTTCATGGAAGTTCTCAACAGGATCATTTTGAACTAGGTCTTCTCTTGATGTTGGGCTCAATTCTCCAAGGGAAGAACCATCAGACAAATGTTCAGAACTTGATTCACATTGATCAACTTCAGGAATATTTCATCTGAACTTGTAGAAGGTAATGTTATATAAATATCATAATTTTCAGCCATCAATCGACTAGTAGAAGGTGCACTACAAGCCTGTCAAGATTCTTCATTTCGTCTTCCAAGTTTTCTTGTCTTTTTATAATTTTTTCTCTCAAGCCCCCAGAATACCTTCCTCCTACGATCCATGATATTGTAACGAACCTAGGCCGGACCTGTCGCCTCACACGTTGCCATCGACAGCGATGAGATCATCCCCGGAGATATTCGAGAACTATCCAGTCGCTCTTCCGCGGAAAACAACGGTCAATATTGGAAACAATTGGAACATGCCGTCGCCAACTGCCGGAATTCGAAAGATCGGGAATCCTGTGACGGAGATAAATAGGTAGCCCTCCAGATGGCAAAAACAGTCTGAACGAGCCCATACGATCGAGCTATTCAGTGGCGTAGTAATATAAATTAAGTTGTAGATTAAGTGTGAAATAAATTATTAAAACCAAGTTAAGTTTATTTACGTTACAATTGGTGTCAGAAGTGGGATGGAGCGATTAGCGGTTCAGGCATTCTTGGATGGACTCCGTGACCAAGAAACCAGACAAGCGTTGACACTAGCTCGTCCAACACATCTCGTAGACGCACTGGCACGCGCTTTGGAATTTGAGGCAGCAAAGCAATCCTGCAAAAACCAAAGTAAAGTTCGAAGTATTGAAGAAGACTCACAGGAGCATGCTGACTTGGAAGCTGCCATAAGAAAAGTGATGAAGGAAGTTTTGCCGAGAAAAGACAGATGACTGGAAGGCAAAAGGACAGTGCGTAGCAAAGCCAACATTCGAAAACACGACTCCGATGCAAGAAAACTAAAGAAGGTCGACGAGAAGGGGCAATCGTCGGCCTGTGTCCAGCAAGCCCCGGTTAACAACGCATATGTCGCTATCCTGAAACGACAGAACAGAGGTGTTTTCGTAGACGGTCTCATCAATAACGAGCCTTGCACCATGCTGCTAGATACAGGTGCGACTAGGACAATTCTCGGGCCTTCCTTTGCCAGAACACCGGAACGGATTGAACCGACAACTTGGAAGCTACGCACAGCAACAGGGGAGCCAGCTACTGTATATGGCGAGCTACCGATTGAAATAATTTTGGGCAGCACTAAAGTGAAACATCAGGCACTTGTAGCGGACATCGAAGACGATGCAATCATCGGAATGGACATCATGAATTCCAGAGGGTTTGAATTGGATTTCAAAGACGGCGTCCTACGTGTCAACGGAAAAGAGCTGGTGCTTCATGGGAGAAGTGAGGGGTTGATCCGTGTGTTGTTGGCTGAAGATATAAGCGTACCTGAGAGGGCTGAAACCATTCTGGAGGCTCGCCTGGACGGGAGTACGAGCAGTGGAAACGTGGTGATGTTCGAGCCCAAACTTCATGATCAGAAAATTGGACGAGGGATTGCACTAGGGAAGACCTTGTTGCGTGCTGACAAATTTGTGCCCGTAAGGGTCATGAATGTCAATTATTTTCCAGTGACCTTGAAGAAAGGAACAATATTGGGGCACTGCTCGCCAGTTTCCTCAGTGATCCGGAGTGTACGAGGTACGATTAGCCAACCCAACAACTTGCCCACAGAACTAGAAAAATTAGTTGCCATCTCTTCCAAAGATATAAAACCAGCTCAACAGCCCAAACTAAGAGATTTAGTTAAGAAGTACCAAGACATCTTCGATACCGGACAAGGAAAAGTAGGTCGAACTAATGTGGTCCAGCACAAGATTGATACTGGGGGTGCCCGACCTATCCGGCAATCAGCAAGAAGACTTCCTCTTGCCAAGAAGGAAGAGGCTGACAAAATAGTCAGCGATATGGGAAAAGAAGGAGTTATCGAACCATCTGACAGTCCCTGGTCCTCTCCAGTCGTACTGGTGAAGAAAAAGGATGGATCGACACGCTTTTGTGTAGACTATCGCCAACTTAATAATGTCACGAAGAAGGACAGTTACCCTCTCCCGAGAATAGATGACACCCTAGACACGTTGGCTGGTTCCACGATTTTCTCGACCCTTGATCTGAAGAGCGGATACTGGCAAGTAGAACTGGCTCAGGAAGATCGAGAAAGACTGCTTTACCATCGGCTCAGGATTGTGGCAGTTCACCGTTATGCCATTCGGGCTCTGTAATGCTCCCGCCACATTCGAAAGATTGATGGAAACAGTACTGAAGGGACTCTCATGGAACACGTGTCTAGTGTATCTCGACGACATAATTGTGGTCGGCAGATCGTTTGAGGACCACGTGAAAAACTTGGAGGAAGTATTCCTGCGACTGAGGAACTCCGGATTGAAGCTGAGCCCTAAGAAATGCCATCTGTTCCAAAAGAAGTACGATAGGGACCTCACGTTGTCTCTGGAGAAGGAGTAGCAGTGGATGACCAGAAGATCAAAGCTGTTAAGGATTGGCCCATCCCAAAAGACATTCACCAACTTCGAAGTTTCCTTGGTTTATGCACATACTATCGCCGATATGTGCTGGGATTCGCCAACATCGCTAAACCACTGACCAAGCTCACGGAAGGCCAAACAAAGTTCCAGTGGTCCGAAGAATGTCAAGACTCATTCAGGAAGCTGAAAGGAGCTTTGATCAACGCACCTATACTGAGCTATCCCTCATCCAAAGGGAAATTCATTTTGGATACGGACGCCAGCAACGTGGGACTTGGAGCTGTCCTATCTCAGATCCAGGAGGGACAGGAGAAGGTCATTGGTTATTTCAGCAAGACGCTTAGCAAACCAGAGCGCAATTACTGTGTCACCAGGCGAGAGCTGTTAGCTGTTGTAAAGGGAGTGGAACACTTCTACAAGTACGTGTATGGAAGAAGATTCCTGTTGAGAACTGACCATGCAGCTCTCAAATGGCTCTTACAGTTCAAAAATCCTGAGGGTCAAGTAGCACGTTGGATCGAGAGACTCCAAGAATTCGATTTCGAGATCGAACATCGAGCCGGAACTAGCCATAAGAATGCAGATGCCTTGTCGCGAAGACCATGTCCAGATGATTGCTCTCATTGCCGACGAGCAGAAGAGAAAGAAGCAACACTTTGTAGAACCACGGCAATGGATGACAACTGGAATGACAGCAAGATCCAGAAAGACCAAGAGAGAGACCCCGACCTTGGCTTAGTCGTCAGCTGGAAGAAGGGCAATCGAAGACCATCATGGCAGGAAGTCGCAGGTTACTCGCCGGCTGTTAAGTCCTATTGGGCACAATGGAACTCTCTTATTCTGGACAATGGGATCCTGAAACGTGTTTTGGAGGCCGATATTGGTGGGGAAGACAGACGCCAAATCATTGTTCCCAGGAACAGAAGAGAGGAAGTGCTGCGGGAAATCCATGATGGAGTCGCCGGAGGACATCTGGGAGTGACGAAGACCCTGCAGAAAGTGAGGCAGCGGTTTTACTGGGCCAATTGTCAAGCTGACGTCCAGGACTGGTGCAGAAAGTGCGCTGTATGTGCTGCTAGCAATGGACCTCGAATACGACCCAAGGCCCCGATGCGTCAGTACAACGTAGGCAGCCCGTTCGAGAGAATCGCCATTGACATCGCCGGCCCGTTTCCCGTATCCGACCACGGGAATAAATACATCCTTGTGGCAATGGACTACTTCAGTAAGTGGGCGGAAGCCTATGCCCTGCCCAACCAGGAAGCCATCACCGTCGCCGACGTCTTGGTGAAAGAATGGATATGTCGATTCGGTATTCCAATGGAGCTGCACTCGGATCAAGGCAGAAATTTCGAATCCAACCTTTTCCAAGAAATATGTCTACTGCTGAACATCCGCAAGACAAGAACCACGGCCCTACATCCGCAGTCCGATGGAATGGTGGAACGGATGAACAGGACGATCAACCGCCACTTGTCCAAGGTTGTCTCTGACCATCAAAGAGACTGGGACCAGTATCTTCATTTGTTCCTGATGGCCTATCGATCCGCAGTACACGAGTCAACCGGTCAAACTCTTGCTAGTATTATAATGGGCCGAGAACTGCTACTGCCTTGTGACCTGAAGTTTGGGATACCGCCAGGACAAGACACTGCGGGAGAGGACTACGTCAGCAAACTTCGGCAGAGAATGGACGACATCCACGAACGAGTCCGGTTGAACATTCAGAGTGCCAGCGATAAAATGAAGAAGACCTATGACATCGAGGCCGACGCTGGAGGATTTAAGGTTGATGACCTGGTTTGGCTGTACAACCCCAAACGTCGTCGTGGACTATCACCAAAGTTGCGGAACCGTGGGAAGGCCCGATAAAATCGTGAAAAGGATAAACGACCTTGTGTACCGAATTCATAAGCCACCCCGAGGGAAACCAAGGGTCGTCCATTTCAACAGGTTGGCCCCTTACGCTGGAAACCATGACCAAGTTCGCACCCTCAAACCACCGGAGGAGGATATGACGTTCGAGAAGTTTATGTCCTTGTATTCAAACGGGCAGAAAGTTCTACATGGGGTTACTAGAGAGGAGTCACGAGACCTTTTCGAGGTGCCTGCTGACTACGCACTAGCGCACTGTGTGGCAGAAGATCTTCGAATGTCCAGGGGCATCGCCGTAGTGTTCTCCAAGAAATTTGGTCAACTCCAAACACTGCGGGAGCAGAAGCAAGAACTTGGTAGGGTGCTACAGTTGAAGAAAGGCCAGAGAAACATCTACTACCTAGTTACCAAGAGGCATTCCCAAGATAAACCGTCCTATGAAGATGTCTGGAAGAGTCTCACCAAACTAAGAGATACTATGGTGGACCAGAATCTGGCGGATCTAGCAATTCCAAAACTATCCTGTGGTATTGATGGGTTGGACTGGAGAGTCATAAGAAGTATGCTGGAGGCGATATCCAGATCCAGCGGCGTCAGGATTTTGGTTTGCTGTAACCCTCTTCCACGACCGATCATGAAGACGTGGAGTGTTACTTCCATCGAACTTCACGGTGCAGATATGGGGAGTCATGCAGATATCGTCACACTCCAAGGATGAAATTTCGGGACGAAATGTCTTTAAGAAGGGGGCAATGTAACGAACCTAGGCCGGACCTGTCGCCTCACACGTTGCCATCGACAGCGATGAGATCATCCCCGGAGATATTCGAGAACCATCCAGTCGCTCTTCCGCGGAAAACAACGGTCAATATTGGAAACAATTGGAACATGCCGTCGCCAACTGCAGGAATTCGAAAGATCGGGAATCCTGTGACGGAGATAAATAGGTAGCCCTCCAGATGGCAAAAACAGTCTGAACGAGCCCATACGATCGAGCTATTCAGTGGCGTAGTAATATAAATTAAGTTGTAGATTAAGTGTGAAATAAATTATTAAAACCAAGTTAAGTTTATTTACGTTACAATATTAACCATTAACCTATAATTGATTAATGAATATACTACTATAAACATAATATTCAGAATCGAATAACCATATTATTGGAACAATCAAGTCTTCGATCCAAAAGATTACAGTCAATATTTTGTAAATTGTTTTACCAACCTAAACTCAACTTATTATTTCAATTTTTCGACTACACACAACACTTTAACAGATAAAATACTTCAAATGCTCACAAAAATCGTCAAACACAATAAGGATGCCGCTCATCTTTTTACATAGAACAAAGAAAACAAAGAAAAATTAGAAACTTGCACATTATGAAAAGTGAGGTTAACCATTGTTAACAGATCACCAAATAATTCACACAATGTTGCCAATGTTGATTGATTGATTGATTGATTGATTGATTGAATGTCAAACAGGACAAAACCACAGAAACCGAAATGTAATTGTGTTTGGGCTTTGTTTATAATTTGTATCATCCTTGAGAATTTATATTAAGGATATATTATGCATTAATAATTTTTTGCTTGCGAAATGGTAACTTCCCAGAAATTTTTGAGATATATTTCCATTTTCTTCATAGTTATTTTCCAGAAGAAAAACAAACATTTTCAAAACAAAATATCAACTTTGAATTTTTAACGAACATTTTGATGAGTTTCGACGATTCTTATATATGAGAATGGATATCAGAAATACCAGGGACATAAATGGGACAACCTATGGATATACCTCTAGACGCTTGTCACACAGACTCTCGTATATAATAGAAAGAGACAGAAAGAGAGAGAGAGAGTCATATCGCCAAAACTTCTGAAGTTAATAGCTCAAAATATGAAAAATAGAAGAGTTTTTGGATTTTTTTTGGGGTTTTTAGCGGCGTGGCAGAGTTAAGAATTTCTTAATGTATATTTCATACTTCCGAATTCCTGAATCCAGAATTTCAGCTGTTTAGAAATTTTTATTATTACTGTCATTCTCTTTCAACTCTTTCAACAAAAGTGAAATGTATTTATATAAGTTAAATGATCATTACGTGGATGAAGTAATAATTCCCCACGTTTTTTGGGAAGAAGTATTTTTTCATTCATTTTATTTCAAATTATTTTACGGTATATTTCAGTTATCGTACAGTATATTTCAGCCATTTAACATTAACATAACGTAGCATAAAATATAGATTACCTTAATGATAGGTGCTGTTTTCCAGATCCCCCCGTTACTGAAAATCCACTATATTTGTCACCTGTTCGATATCAGACCGAAGTGATAGAAGCTCCAACATTCGAAACCCGAATTTTATGCAACATGAAGACACCAAATCGTCCAACAAGTGGTAAGTTTTGCAACAACACCCAAGCAATTAGTTTGTCGGGAATATTTGTAACGTATTGGATAAGATTACTCAACATACTAAATTACGAAAAAAGTGTGTATAATATAAATAGCATTCAGTTCAAAGAATCTAGTAGCAAAATAACATATTTTTTCTACTACCGTATATATAGGTATGCGAATTAAATATCTGCTACCGATTTATTAAAGTTGTCCATTTTAACACGGATTATCATTTCGAATCAGATTTTGGCCAATAAAAACACGTATGTTTCATTATGAAACTAATTTTCACTAATTAACGTGCAAAATATGCCAAAAGTGTTGCTTGAAATGTGAACTAATTATAAAGGTAAAGATTGCTTTTTACGTTCATGAGTCGATCAAATTTAAAATAATCTTCTCGCAGGTAAGTAATTTCTTGGAACAACTTTGGATTTCCGTAACCTTTGAAAGTCAGTCTTACTTGTTTGGGGTCCTTTATCACCCACCCTCGGCCAGCATAATAGAGTGTTTTAACGAACTAGAGGAAACTATAGCAAACCTTGTAACTGAGAGTAACTTCCTTATATTTGGAGGGGATCTGAATATTAACTTACTAGCCAATGATAATCGTTGCAATATCTTCTATAAATTTCTCGAATCTTTCCCTCAACTAGTGGATGAACCTACCAGAATCACTAGTCTCATCCAAACACTGATTGACTTGTTAATCGTTTCGAATCCAGAAAATATATTAAAGTTAGAGGCCCTAGACGTTAACGGATCACTTGGCGGTCAGTTGCCAAGTGGATTGTCCTAAATTGAGAAGGAATCCCACGTATATAACTTATCGGGACTTCTCCAGGTTCGACTTGAATCTCTTCAATGAAGATCTGTCATCTTTTGAATGGGACACTATTTTTGAATTACTTTCTGTAGACGAAATGCTCAATTTTCTGAACCGAGGTCTAATCGATTTATTTAGTCACCACGCACCTTTAAGGACTATTAGAGTATCCAAACCTCCTGCTCCTTGGCATACCTATAATATAAAACTAATGATTAAACTCAGAAATAAAGCATATAGCGAGTACAAATCCTTGAGAACCATTGCATCATGGGAAAGTTATACTGAATTGAGGAATTATACCACAGGAGCCATACGCCGGGAAAAAAGGCATTTCTCGAACACGTCTTGAAAAGTAAAAATTCAATCAGGTCGCTTGATATTCTTCGGCAAAAGTCAAAACCTAGCATCCCAGAGCAACTGAAAAACGTGAACGGAATAAATCGTCAATTCAATTGCATTATTCATACTGACAAATCTGACTTACAATTATCTCTTCTTGATAAATATAATAATGTTAGAAACGAAACTGATTTCTCTTTCAGCAATGTATCTCCCGAAACTGTTAGAAAATATCTAAATAAAATAAAAAGCAATGCGGTCGGAACTGATCAAATCTCCCTGAGGATGCTTCAGTTGGTACATTCACACTTGATTGAACATCTTACCTTCATTTTAAATTCCGCATTGAACTCGAGTACCTTCCCTCCTGAATGGAAACATGCACTGATTTTCCCTCTGCCCAAATGTAATCTCCCTACCGATCTTTCTGACTTGAGACCCATAAGTATACTGCCTTTCCTCTCCAAAGCCCTAGAAATGATCATCAAAGACCAAATGACAGGTTTCATATACGCCAATCAAATAATAAGCCCCGTACAATCTGGCTTTCGGAATGGGTATAGTACTACAACTGCACTAATGGCAATCACGGATGATCTTTTCAAGGCAGCGGACCGAGGGCAAATATCGTGTTTGGTATTATTAGATCATAGTAAAGCATTCGACACTTTAGACCACTCCTTACTCTGCTCCAAGCTCAGATACTTTGGTTTTTCTAACGGGGCCGTAGATCTCATATTTAACTATCTGACCAATCGTACCCAACGTGTTGTTTTGAATGGCATTGAGTCAGATTCATTGAATGTGGATCTCGGTGTTCCCCAGGGTTCCATTTTAGGACCTCTTCTCTTCTCCTTATATATTTCCGATTTCCATGAAATCATTAAAAATGCAAGAATACATCACTACGCCGATGATACTCAACTCTATATTTCTTTCAATAGTCTTAATCTCACCGCTGCTCAAAATTATATGAATAATGATTTGAATAACTTATATGACTTTTCCACAGCTCATAACTCACGGTTGAATTCTAAGAAGTCACAGGTTATGCTTTTTGGCTCCTCAAAGAAATTGGAGGAAGTTCGTGATGAACTGAAAATTAATATTGGAAACGATATAATCCCTATAGTTAATGAAGCCAAAAATCTGGGACTATGGATTGACACCCCTCTAAGATTCTCTGAACACGTTAGCCATCTTTGTCAAGCATTTTACAATGTACTGAGGCAATTATTTCCAAATAGACATCTACTTTCTAAGCACCTGAAGCTCACCTTGTGAAACCTTGATAACGTCAAAGTTGTCTGTGATAGTATCTATGGACCTGCCCTCCTCAGAAACGACCAAAATCGCCTTCAGAGAATACCAAACTCCTACGGTATCCGCAAATTTGACCATATTAGTGCTGCACTGGAAGACTCGGGCTGGCTGAGGTTGGACGATCTTCGGACTCTTCACATACTCTCATTCACACACAAAATATTTGAAGCCAAAGCTCCAAAATATTTGTTCGAAAGGCTAAACATGTTTTCATCTATAAACAACCTCAGAACACGCAATAGACACTTACTTGTTATCCCCCCTCACTCCTCTGCAATCTTTACCAGAAGTTATTCATATAATGCCGCCAAACTGTACAATCAGCTACCCAATGATTTTAGGTCTTACACGCTATCCAATTTCAAAAAAAATTTGAAACTTTTACTAAGAGATACTCAGTTCTCTTTAAGACGTTGATGACTGCTACCCAATTTTGGATGTTCTTGTTGAATTTACTATAATGTTTTTTCCATTGTTGTTCAATTAGGTAACTCATTGATCTATCTTCATTTCAAATATTAAATATAAATTAAGAGTATTTATTCTTATTTTTATTTTTATTTTTTATTTTTATTTTTTTTTTCTTCATGGTTGAGTTGGAAAACAGTTCTTGCTGACACTTCGCCTTTCATCATTTTCAACTCTGTTTATTATTCCATGCCACTCTGTACCTTTCTTTTATTTTTAACTAAAATGATGAATAAAGCCGCTTTATTATTATTATTATTATTATTATATACGACCTTTTGTCTCCAAAATGCGAAAACTTCGAAAATTCGAAGAGAGCGTGTCAAGGCTAGACACTTCTCTTTTTTTACCCCCATTCCAGGACTACCAACTTAAATATTTCTTACAGTGGATCCACTGTTTATTGAAAGTAAAATTTCTCCTCTCACATTGTTTCGAGTTTCGAAACGATCAATAGAAAAAGAGTTATTCGTATATTTTTCAACTCCTTTAAAATAGTTGCCGAAACAATATTTAACTCATAGCAACAATACTAATTCAAGTAATCGTTTAGTGGGAATAGGAATTATTCAATTTCATTTCATTTTAATATTAATATTAGATTAGATTTATTTATTGATCCCAAGAAACATTGCTGTTTATAGAGGGATTACTTTTTACATAAATTGAATAACGGCAATACATATGGAACATAAATTAATGAATACATCAAACAATTAATAGAAAGATATAAACTTTTTAACAAAAAATTAAACCAACGAAAAAATCAACTGAAAAGCAAAAAATAAAATAAACCTCCTTAGTCTAAATGATAATTGAGCTCCTAAACTAATGTAAGTAACTGATTTTGAGTCGGCGCCAAACAAACAATCATCGAAGATCATTATCTATGAAAGAAGTCATCAAAACGCAGCCGTGCATCTCGCTGCCATCATTCATCATTTTACGCTTCACCTAATTCAATTGCTAGTTTGTTTGGCGCCGACTCAAAATCAGTTACTTACATTAGTTTAGGAGCTCAATTATCATTTAGACTAAGAAGGTTTATTTTATTTTTTGCTTTTCAGTTGATTTTTCGTCGGTTTAATTTTTGTTAAAAAGTTTTATTTTTACTTTTCAGTTCCGTATTTTGTCGGTTTAATTTTTTGTTAAAAAGTTTTTATTTTTCAATTTTTTGTGGCTAAAATCTACCAATTACTACCTACTTGTTTTTTGATTACTTCCAAAATACTTACTTACCCACCTTACTTCAACTATTACCAGTTAAATAATATGATTATCTACTTTTACTATTTTTTGTAATACAAATTATTTTCGTTGTTCTGGTTAGTTTATTCCATTACTCTGTATATCATTCCATCCTCTCATAAAATATACTGATTTTGACGGAACAAGAATAATATCAGTAGCGATCTGTCATTGTCAACTACGTATGTGTGTGCTAATGTTCACTAGTGAAAAATCAATTATCCCCTATTTTTCTACCCGTAAGGGTGGCTAATTCCTTTCGAAATCCAAATATAAGGTATACCCTATCTATTAAAAAAAGAATCATTCAAATCGAAGAACCCAGTACAAAGTTATGCCTGATAGAATCGGTTAACGGACCAGAATTCAGAGGGTGAGTGATCAATATCCTTCATTTCGCTACCCTTAGGGGTGGATTTCACCTTTAAAATTCAAATGGGACCAAAGTCGAAGTACACCCTATCCACTGAAAAAAGAATTATCGGAATCGGACGCCTCAGTAAAAAGTTATGCGTGATCATACATAAAAAAATATGATGGAAAAACATAAAATATACGGGTCGAATAGAGAACCTCCTCCTTTTTGGTTTCGTCGGTTAAAAAGAAAAGCAAAGCAGTCAAAGGTGAAATATTATAGGAATTGTTACTTGTCAAGTATAAATAAAGTTCTTTTTTGAACTTAGTTTTAGTCTTTATTTCTTTTAAAGGCTGGGGTATTTTATTATATATCTCAATTCCCTCGTAAAAAATAGAAGTTTTTCCAAAGTTTGATTTAAAACGTAATGTGTTTATTTTATTTACATTTCTCGTTTTATGATAATGGATATTTTAAACATGATCAAAAGTAAGATCCGAATGTTTTTTTCCTGTATTAACATAATGGATGAAAATTGACATTTTAAATTCATATAAAGAGCGAAGATTTAGTAAATTATTAGGTTTATATAATTTTTTTGAGGGTTCTAAAAATGGCAATTTGTATATGCATTTTATAGCTTTATTTTGCAAAGTTTGTAGTGGTTTATCCTTGTATCTGTTAGACACCGAATGTTACTGTAACTATTACTACTAGTGGATACTTGTTTAGGTATCCCAAATTTTGAATAAATAAATGCATATTATTATTTACTTGACTATGTTGCATTTCAGATTGTCGGGAATATTTGTACGACCACCCGCCTTCAACGGGGAGTTACAGGGCCGCTTCCCTCATAGAGCCACTGGACATGAATAGGCCTCCCAATTCCGAACAACTGGAACCGGTTTATGATGAAATCCGTTATCGGGAGGAAACAGAACAATCCTACGAACGGATGTACCAGATTCCGAGACCGACAAATATTTATATTAATACTTTTGGAAGAACGAAATTTTAATGAATTAAAATATAAAAAATATTACTGACTAATGCTCAAAAGGATCCCATCATCTTTACTAAAATACTCGTATTAGTCTTATCAACATGTGCCTTTTTTTCAAATTGGAGTTCGCTTTCACCAAAAATTGTGATCAAGGTGTCATTCGATTCGTAATTGCAACGAGAAACCTTTTGAAAAAATTGAAGTGCCGCTCGAAAAAATTGCAAAAGTTAGAAACAATTTAGTAAAAAAGAGGGGTTTTGTTTTTCGCGAATATCTATTGCAGATATAAGAGATGCTCAAAGAGTAGGAAATTTCCTAAAGAGGTTCCAACTCCGGGAATTGTACCACCAATATTTATAATTTCAATTGAGAGGTGGAAATAGGGCTACAAACGGGAGACTTAAACAAACAAAAAATTTAACCCATATGAATATTAATGAACAAAACAATTCATTTATTATACCAGGTTTAAAAATGGAATAACAACAAAAATTAGAGTAAATGAAACAATTGGCTAAAAAATTACATAATTATTTCTCCTTACGTTTATAAGATAGTACCCGAAAAAACAAAGGCTATCACATACATTTTCGTTTATGAGACAAATCTTGAAAATTTTTATATTGGAAAGTCTCAGGATCATTTTTCATGAAATACTGAAAATATAAAATTCTGGGTTTCAATACTAACTGGTAGAAATACCATAAAAAAGTTCAATGCATTATAATTAAATCAAAAATAAATCTAATGAATATGCCACAACAAGTTTACTTCGTAGGATTGGTTGTTTTATAGTTTGTTTCCATGTCATGTATTTATCGAAAATGTAATAACTACATATGAATTGAAAATAAACTTATTATTATTATGTATAATTTGGATACATGAATAAACAAAAATCTGTCGAAAAAAAAATATTTCTTCTGTTAAAAAAATTTCTTTTGTTAAATTAAGTTATTTTGCAAGTTGGAAATTAACATGAAAACCCCGATAATTTTCAAACAAAAAACCTGAGATTTTTTCCACTTCTTGGATCTATTCTTTAAATGCTTTAAAATTAAAAAAAACACTTTTTTATTAACAATTGAAGGCATTTAAAAATAAAAAGTTCAAATAAAGTTATATTGTTGAAAACTACAAGAAAATATATTTTACTCGCATTGTTCAAATAATTGTTTTAAGCAAATACATTGCTTATGAGGTTTCTTTGGGAATCTAATCATTGATAAAAATTAAATATGATTTAAAAAGACACGTTTCTTAAAAAAAATTATTGCTTAAAAATTTTTTTTTAAAATTTTTTTTCCTGCTATTAAGGAACCGTTCTTTTTTTAAATCATTATTTCTATTGCTCTTTCATATTGTGGAAAAACAAATTTTGGTTCATTTTTCATTTGTTAATTCAATAATCAATTTGATATAAAAACAAATGTTTTTTGTTTTCAGATACTAAAAAAATAAATCAACCATGTATGACTTTTTATAATTTTTTTAATGATTTTAAATATTTTCGTGTTCTACAGCTTAAGTAAGCTTCGTGATAAAATTCAATTCATTTATTGTTTAATGAAGAATAGTTTATATATATTATTATATATATTACAATAATGAAAAACTGAAAGACATCGACAAGCTTAAGAACATGAAAATATATAAAATTATATAAAAAATAAAAATAAAAATCATCACAAAGTCACACATGGTGTTTTTTTAGAATCTGAAAAATACAAATAGATAAAATCCATGTATTTGAAAAAATGGCACATGTTGATAAGAGTATACATATATCAACAGACATTTCACAAACTCAGTGAACCATGGACATCAATGTGTCCTATCGTGCTTTCTTTGATTAGACAGATTTAATTTATATCCTAATTTATGCTCGGATTCATGACCCTGGGGAGTTTATCAAAATAATGTTTATGATATCTCAGAATATACAAAATAATATATTCTGAAGACGTACTTCAAATTGGATTCCCCTTTTTGATTTTTTTTATGAAGGTGTATCTTATTGAATTTCAGTTTTGAACTAAATCATCGAGAAGTTGTCCTGTCTAAATTTCTATATTCCCTAATTTTGTTTCCTGAAAACTTTCGTCCGCGTAGAATTGATTTTTTCCTGTTTTTTTGTATTGTTCCATTTAGGTTATACCTTTGACTCTGCCCGCTTCCCGTTTTTCCTTTATCCCACTTTATCCTTTAACCGAGTTATCCCATTTTCCGTTATCCCGTTTTTTCGTTATCCCATTTTTCCGTTATCCCATTTTCCAGTTATCCCGTTATCCCGTTATCCCGTTTCCCCTTTACCCCCTTACCCCTTTTCCGTTATCCCATTTTCACGGGAAAACGGAATTTCCTGTTATCCCGTTTTCCCATTATCTCTTTATCCCGTTTTTTCATTATCCTGTTATCCCATTTTTCCGTTCGTTATCCCGTTTTTCCTGAAAACCTTAGCCAAATCGGTCCGGCCGTTCTCAAGTTTTGCGCTTACAAAGAATTGAGATTAATTTTTATTATTATATCGATTACAGATAAACAAACAGGCAGACAAGGAAACGAGTTAGTTTTGCATTGTCAATTGTCATCCACTTCTGAGCTATGTTTGAAGTTTCAAGTCTCTAGATGATCAGCAAGCTAATTTAAAATCGATTTAAACATTTGTACCGAACAGACAAACAGCCACGAATGCGAGTTTATAAAAACATGGTAAAATACAGGAAATTACTATGATTTCTTCACATGGGTACTTGCTAATACTGATAATATTTATCTTTGTTTGTCATAAGCTCTGAATATTCATTCTATTATATTTTCCATGCAATTGAGAAAATTGAATTGTTTTTTATGAGTATCGCAAACAGAATATTCTAAATGCTACGATAAATCACCATTGAGTTGTTCACCTTTTACCAGCATGAACCTGACACCAATTCAAGGTAACTCATGGATGATCAACTAGTACAGAAACGCATATTTCATTCAAATGGATTTGTGGGTATTCCCTCTTTTGGTTATTCCTACGAGGGACGTAAGAAAAATTTAATTTCTTGATGTAAAAAGAGATTGGACGCTTTTAGAACAAACACTCTACTGAATATCATATCTCATATATTGATATTTCTGAATTATATTTTTGAAATTTTTGGGAAGACTATATCCTTCAATGATGCCCCAAATTAGATGAAGTGTACGGAGAGAATACGTAGAATTGATTGCTTGTTAATTTTTATGAATGCCCAATTTCCTTTATTTAACTATTCCTACTAAATTAATTAGTGAATCGAATAATTTTTCAAACTGAAAGCGGTATTGCATCTACTTTGGCCAGTAAAATTTAACTTTTCCCTCAGAATGAGTCTAAAGAAAGTGTTTTTTTAATGGTATGATATAAAAGAGATACATTTTTGGTTTTGGTTCAACTCAATGCAGATATCATCCCGGAAAAGATTTATAAATGAATTTAATGTAGCATACAACTTCAGAAATGCAATGAAGCCTCTGGAGCTGTCTGAATACTGACCCACAAAAAAAATTGGGGAGTACTTCAAAAAAAGGGGGGAACGGCAACTTATTCTAATCTGAAAGTCATAGTTTGAGAAGAATATGCTGTACAAAAGTGATCCAACTGAGAATCCACATAAATATCGTTCTGATAGATAGATAGATAGATAGATACTTTATTCGTTTACCATTTTAAATATTCACAAGGAAATATAAATGGACAAACATGTCAAAAACACAGAATGCATATACCAAAATTATGAGATATAACACAGTATGAAAATTGTTACATAGTAACGCAGAAAAAGGAAAACTAAAACCATGTAATGGAGTACACTTTGGACGAAACAGTTTGACTAGTACGTATTATGTCAGAGAAAACAAATAAATAATACAAAATACTATACTATAAATAAATAAGTACACATACACACACATGCATCCATAAAAATTATCAAAATTCATCTAGTGAGTAGCAGCACTTTTCAATTAAGAATTCTTTCAGTCTATTTTTGAATATTCTGACATTTGGTGCTGACTTTATATCCGGATTTAATTTATTGTATAATTTGCACCCCATAAAATAAAAACTTTTTTGATAAAGTGCGGAGCAGTGAGAATTGGGCTGTAACATATTGCGGTAACGAGTGTTATGATCATGTTTTGGCAAGCACATTGTAATGTTTTTATAATTATTATAGAAATAAATACACACCTCCAGAATATATACGCTAAATAATGTCAGGATTTTTAGTTTTTTGAAAAGTTCTCTACAGCTAGTCCTCTTATCAATATTCTCAATAATGCGTATCACGTATTTTTGTAGAATAAAAACTCTGTTTACATTAGCACTGTTTCCCCAACTTAGTATTCCATATCTCATGTGGGAGTGAAAATTGGCATAATACAGTGTGATGAGAATGTGTTTGCTGCAATGATTTTTCAAGTATTTGATGCTGTAGCAGGCACTTCGAAGTTTCTTACATAATTGGTTGGTATGCTCTGTCCATGATAATTGCCTGTCAAAAATGACTCCTAGTAGTTTCACGTTTTCAGAACAGAGTAATTGTTTTTCTGTATCTTTAAATATTATAGGTGGATCTTGTCGTCTGTGATTGTAGTAAATTGCTGACTGGGCAAACAAAAGAAGGAATAATACCAGAGTTCAAAATTGGGGTTTAAGAAAAATTGGGGACGCATGCATAATCTTGACACTTAGTTTGCAGTAATCCAGTTTGCTCGTAAATAATCTTTTAAATTCGGATGAACGGATTCTATAACACACTCGGATTCCACAGGTAATGTTTCAAGATGTGGGGTTGTTAAATGAACTGGATTGTTAAATGTCAAGCCTTGATTAAGGAGAAATTCTTCATCAGAATTGAACGTAGTTGTGGAAAGATTAAGAAATCTGTTATGAAATTCACAAATCAGACACCCTTGAGTTCTCCATATATAGAAACAACACTGCCAACACTGATAATATCATACCTTTTCACTCTTACGATCCGTACAATCAGAAATTTTCATCTTTTCATTTACTTTTTCACCGCCTTTTTACTATACCTCTCAATGATTCCAATTTCTCTACAGAACTTAACATCATCAAACAAATTGCTTATAACAACGGCTTCCCAATCCAAACAATCAATAGATTATATTACAGATATGTCACTAAATTTTCCAACTTCAGATTAACACAAACTAATTCACCAAATAAACATTTTTCTTTGTCCTATTTTGGTCCTCTATCTCTTGAACTCAAGAATATCTTGTTTAATAAACTCAACGCCAATATTGATTCAAATTTGTCTATCTCTTTCAAAACTTCTAACAACCTGAAAGACTTCGTGATACACTCTAAAGATAAAATTCCATTGTTGGATAAATCTGGTGTTTATAAATCAAATTGTTCCATTCCTAACTGTAAAACATGTTATATTGGTCGAACAGGCCGCAATATCAGAACACGACTAGCTGAACACGTCCTTTTGATAGATTCTAACTCTGAAAAAGAACTTATTGGCTCTAATTCTGTTTTTTCTAAACATATTATAAACGAAAAGCACAATTTGGATCCCAACTCTGACCAAGAAATTTTACATATTTGCGATAAAGGTAAAAAACTCAATCTCCTTGAAACTCTTGAAATTAACAAGGCAATCAAAAGTTCTGATTAACATTGTATCAAGGAACAAATTCATTTTGATAGCTTAAAACTTTTTAACTCCTTACTATTTTGATTTCCCATCTCTAGATCGAATTTCATAACACATGTCTACACCACACTCAGCTACTTCTTTTTCTCGATTCCATGTCACAGTCACATACATTTCTCTGTCACTTTGAAACTTGATGTTCCATAAGTCAAAAGTCGTTGTCATATGTCAATCATTAACCTATTTTCTATTTCCATCCATGTGTTTCTGATGATGTTATAAATCCTTTACAATTTAAATGTTTGTTAGGACTAACCACTGTCCCTAACACTAGTGAACCCGCACTAGATGCGGACACTTCAATGTTATCATAATTAAAAAAAATCTGGTGTCAGTTATTCATAACTTTTTCCACCATATAATGGTAGGTTATTTTTTTTCCTCAATGTTTGGATTGCATTAAGGTTTTTAATGATTGATTAACCAAAAGCACCATTGGATTCTACAGGGTGTTACCAAATAAGTGCGAAAGTTTTTAGGGAATGATTCCTTGACGAAAATTAAAGTGGGTCTTTCATGTAAACAATAGTTATTCATGTATCAAGGGCGTAAAATAGGCTTTTATGGACCGCAGCGTGTGAGTAATAGCCCTCGCTATCGCTCGGGCTATTAAGACGCCTAGGTCCATAAACGCAAATTACGCCCGAATACATAGAAAATTTTATGCACGACCGGTATATTTGATGTCATGTAGATAGATACCTCTTTATATCTAGAACATGATAAAAATACATCAAGGCTGCCGTGAGGATGTATATTCATATCATATCGGAAACAGCATAAATCAAGAAGTGATGGAATGAATGTTACCATGGCAACTCAGTCAATTTTTCGAAATAAGATTATATAGGCTAGTAGCCATATTTGCTGTCAATTTTTGTGATCCAGATAATTTATTACTGATTTTGAAATGGATTCAAGCGACGAAGAAAGTGTGAATTGTACTCCACCAGAAATAAGTAAAGCAGCTGAGGATGCGAAATTGAGTTTATTGCCAAGTAAATCCAAGAAAATATACGACAAGGTGTATGAAGAATTCGTGAGGTGGTGCAACGAGAAAAATGTAAAAAATAAGAAATACACAGAGACTGTACTTCTTGCCTATTTTCTGGAAAAATCTAAATATTGTAAGCCCTCTACCATGTGGTCATATTATTCCATGCTGAAAGCTACTTCAAATGTACATGATAATATAGATATCAGTAGATACGCAAGATTCATAGCTTTTTTGAAACGAAAATTTGATGGTTATGAACCAAAGTAATCGAAGATTCTAAGCAGAGAAGAAATCGAGTTATTTTTGAGGGAAGCACCAGACGATTTGTATCTTATGATGAAAGTAAGTTCTAATTTCATGTTTTCTCAATGTTCAGTATGTTAATCTGAGAATTTATTGTAGGTAGCACTGATTTTTGGTATTTGTGGAGCATGTCGCCGCGAAGAATTGGCAAATATCAGAGTGGACGACATTCAAGATTTCGATACATTCTTACTCATAACTATACGAAAAACCAAAACGAAGATAGATCGAGTATTTACTGTAATCGATAAAGAACAGAAATCGCCAAGTTATTCGGATATTTACAGAAAATATTCTTCCTTGCGAGATCAGAATGATCAAAAGCGGTTTTGTTTTATATTATAAAAATGGCAAGTGTACGAGACAGGTTATCGGAAAAAATACATTCGGTCAAATACCATTCAGAATAGCCACTTACCTAGGTATTTCTAATGCGAAAGAATATACTGGTCACTGCTTCAGACGTTCCTCAGCAACTATGTTAGCAGATGCAGGCGAGGATATAATCAACATTAAAAGACATGCTGGGTGGAAGTCGACGAAGATTGCTAAGAAAATTGTAGAAAATGATGAGCCTTCTACTAGCCATTGCAGACAATCTGAAAATATTGCTCACTACTCTGAAACACCAGATAATAACATGCATTCTCTTCAGATTTCTAGTAATGAGGAATCAGTTGAAATCAGTAACTATCTGCAACAACAGAAAACAACAAATCTATATATTTCCATACATACTTAACTGTTCTAATTGTATTGTCAATATTAAGTAATAATTCATTTTTTAAATTAATTTATGTTCATTGTTTTCGTTATATTATTGTTAATAATGTTTTGGGTTTGATTATATGATGCATCGGAATATAGATTTCTATCGATATGAGATTGAAATTTACTTTGGCGCCTGTTCAACGATTTTATCGCTCCTTGAAAAGTTACACACAGAGTTGAAGAAATTGCATTTTGTGGGCATGTTCTACTAATAAAAAAGCTACCTATGAATATTTTTTAATTTTGTTGTGATCTTTTAAAGGGGTGAAACATGCAACCCCTATTCCATTTTTCACCAGAACTTTTTAACGAAACAAAATTTCTCAATTCAAAAATATGTGTTGAGAAGAATCATTCATTGTAAAACGTTTTCAACTCATGTATTGTGTCCGTAAAAGCAATAGTTTCCTAATAAAAAAATTAAATACAACATTGTGCATGAATGGATCTTCTGGCTGTCAAGTTTTGTTTGCACAACTTGTGACTTCAATCGTAGAATTTTAAAATCATTCCGTTTGTTTTAACTTTTAGTGTAGGCATATGCCAGTACCATGTTTTGTTTCAATATGTAGAATATCGCATTAAAAATACAAAAAAAAAATGTATTACACCAAAAAAAAGGCAACAAGATCGAACGGAACAGAGTTATAGAAACTGCTCGAAATGTTGTATTTTATTTTTTTATCAGGGAACTATTGCTTTTACGGACAAAACACAGACGTTGAAAAAGTTTTGCAATGAATCGTTCTCCTCAACACATATTTTTCAGTCGAGAAATTCTGTTTCGTTAAAAAGTTCTGTTAAAAATTGGAATAGGGGATGCATGTTTCACCCCTTTGAAAGATCACAACAAAATTTTCATAGGGAGCCTTTTCATTGGTAGAACATGCCTACAAAATGCCATCTCTTCAACTCTTCAGCAATTCCAAGAAAAAAAAACTATTTCTTTTCTGTCATTTTTGGAAGCGTGTAACTTTTCAAGGAAAGGCCTAAGAGCTTTTGTTTACATGAAAGAACCCCTTTAATTTTCGACAAGGAATCACCCCCTGAAAACTTTAGCACACATTTGGTAACACCCTGTTTGTAAGTAGCCTTCAATTTCCGTTCGAACCAATGCTCCTCCCTAACTAAAATCTTTGCATCATCGCACATAATGCGATATTGCTCAGATCAGGTGTGGTCAGCAATTCCTAATTTTGACATTTCCTCACGATGAGTCCATTTTTTGTGTTCTGTTAATCTCACGGATAATGGACTCTTTGTCTTCCTGATGTAGAAATTTCCACATTCACAGAGGATTTCATATGTACATCGCCCTTTCCACCAATGTTGCTGAGTTGTTTTTTTCTATAAGCAGAAGTGCAGTTTATCTTCTTGTTCCCTTTTGATTATGGTAAATGATTTCTCTATGGGCTCTTCACGTTGAAGCTGATGAAATGATCTTTTAGTCCAAGTTCAACATCGTTGATGGTATCCACGAAGAGCCTAAAATTCTTGGCGTACAGAAATCAGAAAATTAGCAGCTATTTTCTTGATATAGGTAGGAGATATTTCGCTATGTCGTAGGTTGGTGAGTTCTGGGACCTGGTGATCGGTCTGGTTAGTTGATTTTCGGAAGACCTTAGAGATGATGCGATTTTGATGGAATCTTAACAGCAGCAATGGTTATTTAAGTAGAAGATAAACTTTTATAATGAAATAAATAAAGTACTGTGACAAGTTTTATATCTGTCTTCAACATATCATATGTACATAACTACCGAAAACAATAATCTACTATCTAGATATGAAAATATAAATTCTGCTTTCCAACACTCCCACTAGAATTCATATTTTCCGGTCTTCAAATCTTAGTCCCATTTTTTCGGCACAATAAACATGTTTTCCTTGAAAAACTGGTTTTGTGAGCACATCTGCAACCATTTCATCTGTACTGATTGATTTGAGGGATATATTATTCATCTCAACATTTTCCCGTATGAAATGGTGGCGTAGGTCGATATGCTTGGTTCTTCCATGGTACGCATCATTTTTAGACATTGCAATTGCACTCCGATTATCACAAAAAATAACAGGAATATCAGTATCTAGTTCGAATTCAACCATGAAATTTTGTAACCAAAGAACCTCTTGACAACTTGCTGCTAGAGCCATATATTCTGCTTCAGCAGTTGATAAAGCCACTGTTGGCTGTTTTTACAATTCCATGTAATAGCACCACCCTGTAGAATGAAAACGAATCCTGACACTGATTTTCTTTCATCTATGTCACTTGCCCAGTCGGAATCGCAAAACCAACTAAGTTTGCATTTTCATTATTCGAAAACTCAAGTTTTGTTCCTGTAGTTCCTCGTAAATACCTGAAGATTCTTTTTACAGCATTCCAGTGACATTTACCTGGATTTTTGTTAAATCTGCTGAGATAATTCACGGCAAAAGCTAAATCAGGTCTCGTGGCATTGGCTGCATAAAGAATGCTACCTATCGCTTCCTGATATGGCACGTTTTTCATTTCTTCTTTTTCACAGTTATTTTGGGGACCCATTTCTTTCGACAACTTCTGGTTTGGATCGATGGGTGTTTTGATAGGATTACAATTTTGCATATTGAATCGATTCAAAATTTCTTCAATGTATCTCTCCTGGTCAATCCATAATTTTCCTTTTTTCTTGTCACGGGTTATCCTTATTCCCAAACAGAAATGAGCCTCATGTAAATCCTTCATTTTGAATTTCACCATCAGCTGCATCTTGACATCTTCTTTATGCTGCTTATTATTGGAAAAAATAAGTAGATCATCCACATACACGGCAATAAATAGCAAATATGGACCAGCTATCTTGAAATAAATGCATGGGTCGACTTTAGATCTTATCAGACCAATTTCTTGAAGAACTGTATCTAATTTCTGATTCCATGCTCTGCTGGCTTGCTTCAGTCCATATATTGCCTTCTTCAATCGGCACACCTTTCTTTCTTCTCCAGGAATAATGAATCCTTCTGGCTGGGTCACATGAATTTCCTCCTTCAAATCGCCTTGCAAAAATGCACTGACAGCATCCATTTGATCAATGTCCATGTCAAATCTGACAGCAAGTGCGAATAGATACCGGAGCGATTCGTAACGTACTACTGGTGAGAAAGTTTCTTCGAAATCTACACCTGGTTTTTGTGCAAATCCTTTCACAAGTCTCGCTTTGTATCTCTCTATGTTACCGTTTGCATTTCGTTTTGTTTTGAAGACCCATTTGGTTCCTATGACCTTCCTGTTCTGAGGTAAATCTGATAATACCCACGTATCATTTTCTTCCAGTTGCCCCATTTCTATTTTCATTGCCTCTATCCAGAAATCTTTGTCATCCCTGTCCATAATTTCATCAATTGATGAAGGATCACCCTTTTCATGATGTTCCGCTTGATAGCACACAAAATTATCAAATTTTCTGGGTTGTGCTGTAGATCGACTTGAACGACGAAGTTCCGAAGGTTTTTCTTCATTATTCACTTGAATGTCACTTTGTGTAGAATTGCAATTCATCGGTTCGGATTCCTCGAAATGTGTTTCTTGAATTATATCTCCCTCTGTTTCGTTATTTTCATTCGTGAAAATTGGTGAAAATTCAGACGAAATTAACATAGGAACTGACTTTTCCTCTGACGTTTGGTTATCAAATTTATTTTCAAAAAAAATCACATCTCTCGATATCATTATTTGTTTCGTCTTCAAGTTGTATAAACGGTAACCTTTTATATTATCGGCATACCCCACGAAAATACATTCTTCACTTTTCGGATCCCATTTCCGTCTTTTTTGTTTTGGGATATGAGCCATAGCTTTACATCCAAAAATGCGAAGATGGTTCAGATTTGGTTTCTTTCTGGACCAAATTTCTTCAGAAGTGATGTTTCGGAGTATTTTTGTAGGAGATCTGTTGATCAAATATACAGAGGTTGAAACTGCCTCAGCCCAAAATTCTTTTTCCAGTCCTGAATCGGCTAGCATACACCTTGATTTTTCAACTATAGTTCTGTTGAATCTTTCGGCTATTCCATTTTGCTCTGGCGTATAAGTGACAGTTGTTTGGTGTTTTATACCAGATTTTCGGAGGAAATTTGCAAAAGATCGATTTTTGTACTCAGTCCCATTATCAGTGCGAATCATCTTGATTTTCTTTCCACTTTCATTTTCTGCATAGCGTTTAAAATGTTCGAAAGATTCCAGCACTTGGTCTTTTGTTGCAAGAAAATAGACAAACACCTTACGGGAGAAGTCATCGATGAATGTTAAGAAATATCTTGATCCGCCAATTGATTTAACTTCCATGGGACCACATAAGTCAGAATGCACTGACAGCATCCATTTGATCAATGTTCGGAGAAGACCTACTCTTCTGGTTAAACCTGAATCTTCAAAAGCTTTGTTTAACTTCTCCCACGCCTCTTTTGCAGTTGTGGTTTCTTGAATATGAACGAAAATGATTGGATCCACGGACAGAATTATTTTCGATCGTGCTTTCGTCACTTTCTTGGTATCGTTTTCTGTACCAAGAACACATTCCCACATATCCTCGTGTTCGAGATAAGACTGCATGGCAAATTTCCATGTTGAGAAGTTCTCACGACCTTTCAACTTCTCGATTTGAAAATTTGAACTTGAACTTGTCATTTTCTCTGGAAAGTTTCTTCTCGGCAAAATAATTTCAGCACTCTGCTGGGCCCATAACCTGATGGAATCTTAACAGCAGCAATGATTATTTAAGTAGAAGATAAACTTTTATAATGAAATAAATAAAGTACTGTGACAAGTTTTATATCTGTCTTCAACATATCATATGTACATAACTACCGAAAACAATAATCTACTATCTAGATATGAAAATATAAATTCTGCTTTCCAACAGATTTGCTGTTATGTGGCGTCAGTTTTACCGTTTCTTGTCTGGAATAAGTGTATTATTTTTGACATTCTTCGGGGAACTGCGTCGCTTCCGTTGACGTTAAGTCAGTCAAAAACATCATCGATACAATCTTAATAACCGACTCCATTCTGATTTCAGTATCTCCTGTTACGCGAACTTGAAAAATATGTTTTTCCCTTAAGCGACCATCAACTATCATCTGAATTGACCTTTACATAAGTAAGTAAGTGAGTAAGTAAGTAAATTTATTCAGGTAAGTATGAGTTTCATCTACAATATCAATTCATAACTAAAACTAGAAAAGAAAAATTATGAATTACAGATTATGTTCCAGGCTGATCTACCTAAGCAAAGCTTGTGTTGTAGTCATCAGCCTGAAGTTGTGAAGTTTATACATATATTTTGAATGAATGAAAATTTGAGAAGAAAAAAGAGTTATATACAATGTGAAGATCAAATTTGTTGTGATGAGGGAGAGAGAGTAGGGTGTTTTTTTTTCTTTTTAGTCAAGTTCATACACGGATTTTAGTTTGTTATAATTCATGTTTACAAATTCTTTGAGTTTAGATTTCATTTTGAATTTATTAGGGATGATTCTGATATCTATAGGGACTAGGTTTAACAGTTTTGGCCCAAAGTGCAGTAATACTTGCAACCATTTATCAAACGTTTCCCGAGTTGATATTTTTTCTAACTCTGAAATGCTTTGAAAATTCCCTGAAAAAGCATTTTTCTGTCTCCGTTGATCAGATCGTAAGTTATCTGTATCATTAACACCAACATAATATTATGTCATTGTTATTGTAATTTTTTCTACTGAATATTGCACACATTGTATAACAACTTGTGAATATGAACTTTGGTTCGTTTTAACACGATTCAGATTCTTGCTACTGGGGTTCAAAAGAATATCCCAATGAATTCGTGCGTTTATTTAACCTAACGGATCCCGTTCATTTTGGTCTTTCGCCAAAGCTGTGGGAAGATACTTCACTTCCAGCTCATTTCCTCCTCTAACCAAAGAAGATGGAACACTAGCAACGACTGCCCAGGAAAAGCCAATATCTTTGCGCACCTATTTGCTGGAAATTCCACTCTGGATTCATTGGGAAAACAACCCCCGAACATTACACCTATTGACAGTCACATGCCCGAGATCACCTTTCGCCAACGTACTATCAGAAAGATTTTGCTGGGCCTCAACACCAACAAAGCCTGTGGATCTGACGGAATCCCGCCGATTGTTCTCAAGAAATGTGCCCCCGAACTAACACCTGTTCTTTGCAAGTTGTTCAACCACTCTTACAATTTGGGGGTATTTCCGTCCAATTGGAAAATCGCAAGAGTACAGCCAGTCCCTAAAAAAGGCAAAAAGGCCCTACCTAGCAACTACAGACCTATCGCACTGCTATCTATTATTTCAAAGGTCATGGAAAAAGCCATCAACATCGAGCTCATGAAATATCTGGAAGACTCAGGAATTGTCAACGATAGGCAATATGGCTTCCGCCATCAGAGATCAACTGGTGACCTGCTCGCTTACGTCTCACATATATGGCAGCTATCTATTGGAAAGTATGGAGAAAGTTTAGCTGTGGCATTAGATATCTCCAAGGCGTTCGATCGAGTTTGGCACCAGGGACTCCTCGCCAAGCTTCCGTCTTATGGCTTGCCCCCTCAGCTGTGTTCTCTGCTTGCCATTTTTCTCTCAAACAGGTCTCTCCATGTAGTGGTCGATGGAGTTTCATCTGACACTCTACTCATAAATGCTGGTGTTCCGCAAGGATCTATTCTCGCACCAACACTATTTCTACTTCACATCAACGACCTGTTGAAAGCAACTTCATGTCCAGTACACAGCTTTGCCGATGATAGTACCCTCCATACCGCTTTCTCTTCCAGGGCCCCTATATCAGCCCGTGAAACCAGAAATGAACGAGGAAGAAATGTTAATAATATAAATATGGACTTAGCAACAATTCTCGAGTGGGGATCTAATAACTTGGTAGAATTCAATGCAAACAAAAACACAGCATGTCTTTTCTCTAAAAGCCGATCTCACTGTGCCTAACATAACTTTGTCAGGAGTAACCATACCACTGAAGTCATCCATATTGATGCTTGGTATTACTATCAGCAATAACCTTTCCTGGGAAAATCACGTGAGGTCCATTGCCAAAAGTGCATCCCAAAAACTTGGTTTTTTGTTTCGTGCCAAGAGCTATTTCACCCCCACTTAGCTGCTTATGATCTATAAGGCACAGATCCGACCTGTCCTGGAATATTGTTCCCATATTTGGAGCGCGGCACCTAAACATATCCTGAGGCTATTGGATTCTGTCCAAAAAAGGGCAATTCGTCTCGTCGGTGATGCCTCGCTTACAAACTCGCTCACTTGTCTGGAACACCGTAGAAAAGTTGGCGATTTGTCTCTATTTTATAGATATTTTCATGGGCGATGCTCTTCTGAAATATCAACAATCGTTCCTGCTTTGGCAGTCTCTTCGAGACTAACCCGTCAAGTTCAGTCATCACACCCCTTCGTGGTCACTTTGGAGACCTGCAGAACATCACTTTCCAAAGACTCGTTCATCCAACGAACAGCGAGGCTTTGGAACTCATTGCCTAGGGAGGTGTTCCCCGAGGCATACAACCTCCAGAAATTTAAGAAGAACACCAACTCCTACCTTCTTTCCCTTGGTTCCCACGATGTTCTCTGAACATTACAGGATATCCCTTTTCGTGGGAACCAGAACATAAAAAAAAAAAAAAACTTTGAAATACAACACAATAATACTCTAACAAAAAAATACTTGTTCACCATTACAATGCTCAACAATATTCACAAGACTATCTTCTTACTGCCTGACGACTTCTAACTGACTCGCATATCGCATATGACCCGCTATATAGGGTGTTATGTGAGTACATGGCCAAACTCGAAGGGGTGATTCTTCGAGTGAATCTAAGACGAAAAGTTTATATAACCAAAGGTCCGGTAATGCTTTGTTTTCAAGATACATGGTGTCAACATTTTTAAAAGAAATCGTTTGTTTTTTCCTGAATATCTTAATAACTCTTCGGCCGAATTTGTTGAAAATTGACAGTGTTACTTTGGGTAGTAGGGGGCTAATTGAGCCCTAACTAGATTGAAATCATCATGTCCAGTGGCGTCCTCGAAGGCACCTTAACCAATATTTTTTACCAAAAAAATGTGCGCTACTTAGTTTTTGCAATTTTTATATCTTGTTTCGCATTGAACAACTGAAACTACAACTTTTTTACTTCCAGCATTTTTTTCGTATCTTGCTTTGTTTTTGAGAAAAAACATAAAAACACTTTATTGCATGTCCCTGGGACAACATAATAAAAAATTTGAACTACCAAACCATCAAAAACTGGGGTGTACTTGTTATTTTTTTCCATATCAATAGTCTATTCTGGTTTTAGAAATTGTTATCAAAAAATTATATTAATTATTAAAAAATGGTTTTATTGTTGTCCATGGATATGCAATAACAAGATTTTCATTTATGATTTAACAATTAAAATTACACGAATTTTTAGATTAACTATTTTCGATGAAACAAAGAACGTTCATTATTACTGCAGTGTTTTGAAAGTAAAGTTAGAGTGCCATGGAAGGAAAAACAATTGTTCAAACAAATTTGACTTTGACATAACTTGAAACAGTGCATAAATAATTATTTGATAGTAATTATTTGAGTGTTTTTAAGAGTTTTAGGCTTTAAAATTCGTAATTGGTATTAGAAAATGGTTTGGGTTACAAACTCAGAAATGGCCGGTATGCATTTTGTCTATGGAATGGCCCAAGGCAATTCCAGAGCGGCTGGACGCATTTATCAAGAAAGATATCCTCATCGCATTGTACCGAATAGACAAATATTTGTAAGAATACACGAAATGCTGTGCGAATCAGACACCTTCCAAAGGTCGGCTGCTCTTATTGGGAGACCTGCAACGGTAAGAACAGTGTAGCTGGAGGAAGCAGTTTTACGTGAAGTTGAGAGTAGCCCCGATACAAGTACACGCAAAATTGCACAACAATTTAACATTTCTCACTTAAGTGTATGAAAGATTTTGAGGGACTATCAACTGTATCCTTACCACATACCTACAGCGTGTGCAAGCGTTATTACCTGCGGATTTTCCCAAGCGAGTTGTTTATTCTACTTGTCTTTTGCAACAACAGGCAGCATCTCCGACAAATTGTTTACCGATGAAGCGTGTTTTTCCCGAAATTCAACTATGAACTTTCATAACAATCATATCTGGGCTGAAGAAAATCCCCATGCGGTTATAGAACATCATTATCAACAACAGTTTTCCGTGAATGTTTGGGTGATAATCTCATTGGACCTAATTTTTTACCCCCGAGATTAAATGGTCGAAAGTATCGTCATTTTTTGGAATTTGTGATACCTGTACTATTAGAAAATGTCCCACTGGCAGTAAGAGGAGCAATGTGGTTCATGCATGATGGGGCCCAACCTCAATTTCTGGATGCAACTTATGGAGAAAACTGGATCGGTCGGGCAGGTCCACAGTCATGGCCACCCAGGTCTGCCTCTTCGATTCTTGTTGTTTCCAGGTTGATTGTGGCCATGAACTCCAGAGGCAGACATGTGCAAATGATTTAATACCCCCCCCCTTTTTCAAGCAACTTCAACCCGCTGTAACGCGGAAACGCAGCGACATAGGACCTTAATTAACTGGACCAAATCAATTCGTAGTGATCTAAACTGCAATCCACCGCGATGTGAAATTTGTGCTAATCATATACCGAAATGTTCGCCACCTCCCTAACTATGATAGAATCGGTTAACGGACCATAATTCAGAGGGTGAACGTCAATATCCTCCATTTTGTTACCCTTAGGAATGTATTTTTGGGACCAACAATGAAAAAAGAATCATAAGAATCGAACTGCTCTGTGAAAAGTTATGCGTGATCATACATACAAAAAAAAATACGCGTCGACTAGAAAACTTCCTCCTTTTTTATTTCGTCGGTTAAAAATTAAGCGGCCAATAATTTTCAATAAGAGACTTGGAAATAGTGACAATTTGTGCTTTTTTACACTTTTATGGTAAAACATCCTTCTTGTATGACAACAAGTCACGGATGGGGCAGTAATACTTGAACAACCCTCGTACGCTACCTAAGATGCAGGAGCACACGACCTCCACGAACACGAACGAGATCTTGAAATAACAATTCCAGCAGAGCTATCGGTCGACCCCCACCTCCAGCACCGATATGAAGAATCGTATATTTTAAACATTACCATTTTCATATTCGTTGTTAGTGTCGCACCAAAAGAAGTGGGTTGCTCTAGATAAAGTATATCTTTGGCAGCATCCGTTCTGTAACAATTTTTCATTTGCGAAAGTGAACATGTGGCAATACAAAGCCATCGTAGCTGCCGGTGCGGTATTTGCGATTTCCCTATTTTTCGTGGAAGCCGCCCAACTACAGGGGGCTCAGCGAGGGGTGCTCAACAATACGAGAAAGGGAGTCTGTATCTTAGAAGTCCCGTGAGTATTTTCGAGAATTGGTATTGGTTGAACTTTCACTTGGATAGTTCCGAAAAAGTATCCATCTAGAAAAACTGCGCGGTTTCTGGTGTCTGCGTGTTGAAAATATACAGTGCGACTTTTTATTTATTTTTATTTATTTTTACTGATTACAAACAGACTGTGTTTAATAACATGTGGTAAATATAAAGTTACTCTAAACATGCACTCTGAATATAGAGTGTTGAAAAAAATGCAGCAGTCTCATACCGTTCCCGAGAACTTAAAAAAAATTAACCTCATTTATTTTTAAGTTTATAATTAAAGTTTTTTCCCTATATTCAGAGTGCATGTGAAGAGTAACTTTATATTTCTCTAACATGTATCAGTTGGAAAATTACAAACATACAGAAACGAAGCATAACAATTATCCTACAGATACAAATATATATATATATATATATATATATATATATTATATATATACAGTGTGACCCATTTAAAATGGAACCACCCCTGTAGAATACGCATTTTTCAATCATTCTCAAAAACATTTTTTTTTGAATATCAAGAATCAAAAACTGTATCTTGACACAAATTTTCATAACTTTAGTTTCATTTCCAAGGCACTCTATGGTTTTTTTTCTTTGTCAAAAACGGCAAAAGTTTATTAGGCAATTTTTGTTTTGAAATTTGATAACCATTGGATTCGTAGTTGTTATAAATGAAAACCATGAAAATTTCATGAAAAAATATTTGTTAACAACGAAGTTACAACAACTTCAATTTTGGAAACAAAGTATTTGATTATAATTTTTATTTAGATTATAGACATATTTAAAATCTGGCAACACTGCCGATACAAAGTAGAACACTACTGAATTTATACAGCGAAAATCCGAAGTCAATAGCTCATTCCGTTCTACAGTTATAACTTCTGAAAGTATGGTAATGTGAGCGATTTGTGGTGTAAGCGATTTTGTAATAAAAATCTGACTACGCCACTGGATTTGTAAATTAAATTCCCTTAAAATCATTTATTTGAGTTAAGATTATAAGTGTATTCGAAAATAACAGAAAATTAAAAATTCATTTTTAAGTAATGCAGTCTTCCATAGCCGATAAAAACAAAATGAACCGAATTAAGTTTTAAAGTATCAAAATTATTTATTCAATAATAAAACAGAAAGCAGGACAAAAAATTTTCCTTTTAAATTCTACAAAACTCAACTAAAACAAGCTTTTAGAGGAGGTATCAATAATTTGAGGAAAGCTGAACCAATACATTAGGCATATGTATTGTACTAAATCAATAGTAGGCTATGATTTAGTACACCACAAATCGCTTACATTACCATACTTTCAGGAGTTATAACTGTAGAACGGAATGGGCTATTGACTTCAGATTTTCGCTGTACAAATTCAGTGGTGTTCTACTTTGTATCGGCAGTGTTGCCAGATTTTAAATATGTCTATAATCTAAATAAAAATTATAATCAAATAATTTGTTTCCAAAATTAAAGTTGTTGTAACTTCGTTGTTAACAAATGTTTTTTTATGAAATTTTGATGGTTTTCATTTATAACGACTACGAATCCAGTGGTGTAGTCAAATTTAAAAACAAAAATTGCCTAATAAACTTTTGCCGTTTTTGGCAAAGAAAAAAAACCATAGAGTGCCTTGGAAATGAAACTAAAGTTATGAACATTCGTGTCAAGATACATTTTTCTATGCTTAATATTAAAAAAAAAAAATTTGAGATTGACTGAAAAATGCGTATTTTACAGGGGTGGTTCCATTTTAAATGGGTCACACTGTATATATATATATATATATATATATATATATAACAATATTAAACTATTAAAAAATAATGTACAAACATCACAAGGCACTCATTCTATCCTGATTGTATCTCAAAAGGGAGAGTAGTGAGGTCTTAGAGACATTACAAGGCACTCATTCTATCCTGATTGTATCTCAAAAGGGAGAGTAGTGAGGTCTTAGAGACATTAAGGAAATCAATTTCACATGTTCTCAAAGGGTTGTTAACACTGGCTAAGCAGTTGTTAGATCTATCTAACATAGGAGTTAAATACTATTGTAGATGTTTGGTATTTAAAATCATGGCTTGATCTCAAAATGAAGCCGAGTTTTCTGTAGCACTCGAAGCTAATTCTGCTAATATGTTCATTGAACGACAAGGTTTTAGTAAAAACAACACCCAGGTCCTTGATTCTATCAAGAGTTTCCAGCTCTACATCATTGATGGTATAGTTTACGACGATTTCTATTGTTTTTTTGTGTATGATACTATTTTACAAGTTTTTATTTAGTTTCACTTGTTAGATCGTTCGTTCGTTCGTTATGGTCAAATCTCGCAAGTGAATTTTGACCGACTTCTAGTTGTCCGATTAATTTGAAATTTGGTTGATGCTCATAATTGCGGTGACAATGCATTATGGAGTTTTTGTTAGAGCAAAAAACAAAATGGCGGCACCAAGATGGCGAAGGAGATTTGTATTATATTCAAAATTGGTATGTGGGGGATTTCGGGGTCGGAGATTATGAATTTTTTGTCGAAACTCATAAATTCAAGTAAGCGGACGAGTTTTGTGATTATGGTCCGATTTGATTCAAAATTGGTATGTAGAGGTTTTCGGGATCGGAGATTTTGAAAAAATTGTCAAAATTCATAAATTCAAGATGGCGGCTCCAAGATGGAATACGAGTTTTGTGATTATGGTCCAATTCGATTCAAAATTGGTATGAGGGGGTTTTCGGGGTCGTAGATCATGAAATGTTTGTCAAAATTCATGAATTTAAGATGACGGCTCCAATATGGCCAGACGAGTTTTGTGATTATGGTCCTATTCGATTCAAAATTGGTATATGGGGGTTCTTGGGGTCAGAGATTATAGAATTTTTGTCGAAATTTATAAATTCGGAATGGCGGCCCCAAGATGGAGCACGAGTTTTGTGATTATGGTTCGATTCGATTCAAAATTGGGATGTGGAGGTTTTCGGGATCGGAGATTATGGAATTGTTGTCGAAATTCATAAATTCGAAATGGCGCCTCCAAGATGGCGGACGAGTTTTGTGATTATGGTCCAATTCGATTCAAAATTGGTATGACGGGCTTTGTGGGAGATCATAAACTTCTGTCAGAATTCACGAATTCAAGATGGCGACGACTTTTATGATTACAATCCGATTCCATTCAAAATTGTGGTGTGTGGGGGTTTTTGGGGTCGGACATCATGATTCCTTTGTCAAAAATTCGTGAATTTGAAATGGCGGCTCCAAGAGACGACGTGTTTATTATTACCCGATTCCATTCAAAACTGGTATGGGGTTTTTTTGGAGTCGTAGATTATCAATTTTTGTCAGAATTCAATAAGATGAGGAATATTTCTAACTGAAAATATGTAAATAAATTAATGGTAAAAAATCTATTTTAAAAACAAGCTTTTATTAAACTGCACAAACAATTTTAAAAAATAAACCAAGAAGTTCATAAAACCCATAATGTTGTGTAAACCCCAAACCCACCAAAGGGTTGAATAGGGCTGCTCTATAGAAGTATGATACATAGGCACATGCTATATATAATCAGTTTGTTCATGTTCTTATGCGATTTAAAAGCTAGTCGCGTAATTTTCTTATATATCCTACCTACCCCTAGGAATGTACCTCAGTCGCGACAATGTTAACTTCTATAGAGCAGCAATATTCAACCCTTTTGTGGGTTTGGGCTTTACACAATATTATGGGTCTAATGAACTACTTGGTTTATTTTCTGAGTAGTTTAATAAAAGCTTGTTTTAAATTTTTTTTTACTATTAATTTATTAAACTCAACTTTTACAATACTTTGATCTGGCAGAGTTATAGAAAACAAGTATCTGCTGCTTGAAAGAAATCTTAATAGTCTTCATAACTTGTTGAAGCAGATGTGAAAAAATCGTTCTCAGTTTCTAGAAATAAAAATTAATTTGTGCCAATACATTTTTTTTATTTCAATGATATTATTTCAACACGCTGTAAGTCACGCATAGTTCACCCATACAAATTATTCTAATACTACACTCTACATGAATTATTATTTTTTGAATTAAATGAATATAGGATTTGAGGGTTAAATGAATATGATTTGAATAATTGGATTATACAGTGAAAAACTGAAAACGCGATAAATTGGATATATCTATTCAAGGCTTACTCAAAAATGAGTTTGCTGATACCACATAATGCTTTAATTACGCCATTACTCCCAATTTTTCATGTTGTTAACATTTACGTTACATCCTTCATGTTCATTTTCCTTGTACCAAAATTAATTCTGTTTGTTTAATGTCTGCATTTTGATGCAAATCACACTCTTAATGTGCGAATTAGCATTTTCTCGGGAATATGAGTAATAAGTAATTGACCTTATTACTCATATTGTATGGTTACATGAATTTATGACTATCACGTTATTTTTCAACTCGTTAAAAGAATGTTTCATGAGGCATGTACATTGATACAATTTTATGGAACAATTATTTCTTTTTTTTTTCTCAAATCTTTAACATTGGTGGAAAGTTTATTGAAAAAAATTTAATTGAGCGAGTTTCCTAATTGAAATGGTTAGTTTGGAGTGGCAATTGATCAATTGATCATTGATATGAGTATCAGAACGTGTTTGATATTTACCCATATTTTGGTGAATTAGTAGAATAATTTTTATGCCCCAGATATGCAAGTATTCCCATGGCCCTTTTTTGTAGCCCTAAAACGTTGGATGGTAGACTGTAAATCGATGGAGGAGAGGACATCAAGCTTATATATGTAGCTTGCCCTGTTACAAAAAGCATGATTGGTGCTGTTTGAAAGCTAATGTCTAAAAGTAAAATTATTATCAAATCTCTTAAACACAAATTCGAGTGTAAAAGGGAAATCATCTTGGAAACCTCGAACAGTCCGCATTAGGAAGAGGTGCAGAAAACCTCTTTTCCAAAGAACCCCAGCAAAAATGCAGAGTTTTTCAATCTGTTGTATTAACCAACGAAAACATATGAGTGTTTGTGCTAATGCGGATGGTTATTGTACTGTGCCCCTTCTCCTCGGCTATAGTAGCCACTCGAACATAAAGTTACGATACAGTTAGCTGAGACTCTCGTCTTTTCTCGGTTTACAACGGTCCATTCCTTGATAGTACTATTGACAAAAAAACTGTGCAGTCACCACTGTAACTTTATCATAATCAATTTAACATTGTTCTCAAATCCTAGATTCGTCGATGCAGAAAATCTTTCATAACAATCATATTCCATTTACATACATTCAATACATAATCTCTTTGAAAATTAAATATGGCTAACCGATTAATTCTCCTTTTTATGTCAGCAGAGGTCATGCCATATACCATATCCTTGAAACAAAAAGAAGGAGAAAAGCTTAATCAAACGTTTTTTTTTCAGAACCATCGATTTGTTGAGTCCAGAAGACAGGCGTGGTGTCATACCTCAGGGAAATGGGGTGAGTAACATTTGAGATACTTTTTCAACTGAACTTCAAATCCAAGGTCTACACTTTTTGGCCGAATATGAAAAAAAATAATAAGATATATTTTTTTTCAGACGAGGACTGGCTACAGTAAAATAGAAATATGCTGCTCTGGATACGAAAGGACACCACACACTCACTTGGTTTGTCAACCAGTTTGTCATGGATGTGAACATGGTGAGTTGAAATATGATAGCTTGTCACTATGTAAGAAAAAAGTCCTAGTAATGACTCTCCTTTCAATTTCAACAAACTAGTAAATAATGAAAAATCTAAAAATTCAAGATGGATATCTTTATATGAAAATGTCGCGAAAATATTACTCACATTGAATATCATTGAAATAGAATAGGCAAGAGTGAGAAGTATATATTGACCAAAAATAACCAATTCGATTCAAGAAAAAATGATTTGATTTATGTTTTCAAGTGATCTTTGGACCAAATTGAAATATTTTTTTTCTTCTCATTGAGGTGAATTCACAAATACATTAACTAATATTAGTTTTCAATGTTTGGAAGGCTAGAATTGAAATTGGTAACACTTTGTCGAAATAATCATAAAACATAAGAATAAAAGGAGTCAGATGTGGGTTGAAGTTCACAGGATAATTGTTCCGTGATAGTTCAAGAATGCAACTATACAATTAGATGTAGATCTAGAAATATCCAAGTCATTCAGATCTATCGTCCCAATTTTTTCTCTCCATGTTATCATCATATATTAGAATTATATAATAGAAGAAATGACTTTTAGTTAATAATATATAACTACTCACCACATTTTGCGGGAACAAAATATCACAACATCTGTGAATGACGAGTGTATGATTCCATTTTATAATGAATTACAGTAGTTAAAAATCTAAAAACAAAAATTGAAAATATGTTTTGTTCTTAGAAAAATTCCAAAAAATGTTGGGTAGCGCCTCCCGCCCAATTTATGGTGATCTACTCAGAAGAAAACTTTGGCAATTGCCGAATGCAATAAACATTTAACTCGACATTTGAAAAAGGTAGAATATTGAACTGATTGTGTGGTAAATACACACATTGCAGGTTGCCTGAGGTAGATATTCAGTTTCAAAGTGAAGAGAACAACTAACCTTGTTATATCCAAACTGGCGATAAAGTCAGAACTAGTTGACACTCATCATAATTATCACACTCACTTGTAATAAATAAACAACAAATAATATCACGACCATTGTAATGATTCAGTTATTCAGAACACATGAACTGAACACTGTTGCCAAGCAAGATTCTCGCATGCACGGTTTACAAAGCTGTCTACGAACGAAAGTTTGTTAGATTCTACTGGTGTTTTCTGATTGGCCGGTGAATGAAAGATCAAAATTAGCAACCAATCAGAAAACAGTACGCGAAGTGCAGGAAACTTGATTTGAAAATTATTGTCTTTGTTTTTTGCTGGTTTTCAAAACTAAACACCGAGATGTTTCGTGCGTATTTTGAAGAGTAGAAGACAAGATGAATCACCGCTCGCATTTATGAATGAAGTAGTAAATTTCAATTCTGGTTGGATTCTGCAGTCGCCAATCACTGTACGGGCGTTTTCGTACTAGATACATTTTTTTTTTATGTTCTGGTTCCCACAAAAAGGGATATCCTGTAATGTTCAGAGAACATCGTGGGAACCAAGGGAAAGAAGGGGATGAACGAGTCTTTGGAAAGTGATGTTCTGCAGGTCTCCAAAGTGACCACGAAGGGGTGTGATGACTGAACTTGACGGGTTAGTCTCGAAGAGACTGCCAAAGCAGGAACGATTGTTGATATTTCAGAAGAGCATCGCCCATGAAAATATCTATAAAATAGAGACAGATCGCCAACTTTTCTACGGTGTTCCAGACAAGTGAGCGAGTTTGTAAGCGAGGCATCACCGACGAGACGAATTGCCCTTTTTTGGACAGAATCCAATAGCCTCAGGATATGTTTAGGTGCCGCGCTCCAAATATGGGAACAGTATTCCAGGCAGGTCGGATTGGCCTTATAGTCATAAGCAGCTGAGTGGGGGTGAAATAGCTCTTGGCACGAAACAAAAACCAAGTTTTTGGGATGCACTTTTGGCAATGGACCTCACGTGATTTTCCCAGGAAAGGTTATTGCTGATAGTAATACCAAGCATCGATATGGATGACTTCAGTGGTATGGTTACTCCTGACAAAGTAATGTTAGGCACAGTGAGATCGGCTTTTCTAGAGAAAAGACATGCTTGTGTTTTGTTTGCATTGAATTCTACCAAGTTATTAGATCCCCACTCGAGAATTGTTGCTAAGTCCATATTTATATTATTAACATTTCTTCCTCGTTCATTTCTGGTTTCACGGGCTGATATAGGGGCCCTGGAAGAGAAAGCGGTATGGAGGGTACTATCATCGGCAAAGCTGTGTACTGGACATGAAGTTGATGTGAAGTAGAAATAGTGTTGGTGCGAGAATAGATCCTTGCGGAACACCAGCATTTATGAGTAGAGTGTCAGATGAAACTCCATCGACCACTACATGGAGAGACCTGTTTGAGAGAAAACTAGCAAGCAGAGAACACAGCTGAGGGGGCAAGCCATAAGACGGAAGCTTGGCGAGGAGTCCCTGGTGCCAAACTCGATCGAACGCCTTGGAGATATCTAATGCCACAGCTAAAGTTTCTCCATACTTTTCAATAGATAGCTGCCATATATGTGAGACGTAAGCGAGCAGGTCACCAGTTGATCTCTGATGGCGGAAGCCATATTGCCTATCGTTGACAATTCCTGAGACTTCCAGATATTTCATGAGCTCGATGTTGATGGCTTTTTCCATGACCTTTGAAATAATAGATAGCAGTGCGATAGGTCTGTAGTTGCTAGGTAGGGCCTTCTTGCCTTTTTTAGGGACTGGCTGTACTCTTGCAATTTTCCAATTGGACGGAAATACCCCCAAATTGTAAGAGTGGTTGAACAACTTGCAAAGAACAGGTGTTAGTTCGGGGGCACATTTCTTGAGAACAATCGGCGGGATTCCGTCAGATCCACAGGCTTTGTTGGTGTTGAGACCCAGCAAAATATTTCTGATAGTACGTTGGCGAAAGGTGATCTCGGGCATGTGACTGTCAATAGGTGTAATGTTCGGGGGTTGTTTTCCCGATGAATCCAGAGTGGAATTTCCAGCAAATAGGTGCGCAAAGACATTGGCTTTTTCCTGGGCAGTCGTTGCTAATGTTCCATCTTCTTTGGTTAGAGGAGGAAATGAGCTGGAAGTGAAGTTTCTTCCCACAGCTTTGGCGAAAGACCAAAATGAACGGGATCCGTTAGGACATTCAGCAAGTTTTGATCTTATTTTGGCATTGTGGGCATCTTTTGAGCATTTTATTGTCTCTTTGCATATGCCTCTAGCCTCGACATATGCTGCTCTGGTCTCAGGGCCCGGATTTTTTAGCCATCGATGGTATGCTGCCTGTTTGGAAGCCACAGCTCTAGAGCAGTTTCTGTTAAACCAGGTCTTATCGGATGATGTTCTTCTTTCGGTATTCGGTATGTAAGTTTGCATCCCCAACATGATGATTTCAGAAATTGTCTCAGCACATCGTGTTGGATCTACTGAAGAGAAACAAACTCTCTTCCATGGAAACGCTGAGAAAAACATACGAAGACCTTCCCAGTCGGCCGAATTGTAATGCCACATGAGACGGGGTGGTATTGTGCAGCTCGATGGTGAATGGAAAGAGCATGTTGTGGAGATGAGGGTGTGATCAGAGTTTCCAAGTGGGGCACAAACTTCTATTCTATACGGGTCAGGATTGGTGGTGAGGAAAAGATCTAGTGTATTGGCAGACTGGTTGTTGACATCAGGGATGCGGGTTGGTAGCTCGACTAGTTGTTCTAGACCATGAGTGATGGCGACGGCCTCGGCTTGACGACCCGCATCATCTGTTTTGTTAGAGAATTTGAGCCAGGCAGCGTTATGTACATTAAAGTCTCCCATGATTATGGTTTCAGCTGTTGGATGGTTCTCCTGAATGTAGTCCAGTTTGAGTGATGAAAACTCAAAGAGGTCGTTATATGAAGGTTCATTAGGTGATAGGTAAAGGCAGCAGAGGAACTTGGTCAGTTTGGTATCAGATAGCTTGAACCACATCACATCAAAGTCTTTCGGTTCCAAACTCTCTTCACGCTGGCATGAAAGGTTAGCCTTAGCGTAAAGGCAGACTCCACCTTTGAACCTGAATCGAGAATGGAGTTCGTAACCAGGACAAAGCATATGGACCTTGTTGGTGGACGAGTTTACTTGTGTTTCTGTTAGAGCCAGAATATCCGGTTTTTTCGTCTGTAGGTGATAGTGGACGTCATTGATGTTCTTGTTGAGTCTGCGGATGTTGCAAAAATTAATCTTTAATGTTGAGTCCCCTCGAGTACCTCTCGCCCGGAAATCCGAATGGAGAGGTATTTTGCTTCCGGAGTGTTTTACTCTAGGAGACTTCATCATTATTACTATTAGGATGCACCTGAAAATAAAGGAGGAATTGGGGAAAAGGAAAAAGGGAGACCGGAAAGTATCGACCGAACACTGAAACATGGAATGATCCATTTCACAGCACACAAAGTCGATATGGTGGTATTTCACCGGGCGATGAGACCATCTTCCACCTACGGTTATCCTTTTGGTCGCCTCTTACTACAGGCAGGATTTACCATGGGGCTATTCTTAAGCCGACCCCATACATTAATATAATATGAATTATTCGTTGATAGAATGGCAATTTTTTTAAAAACAAAGACACAATAATATTCAAATTCATTCTGGTGCACATCGCGTACTTTTTTCTGATTAGTTATTAATTAAGAACTTAAAATCTTTCATTCACCAGCCAATCAGAAAACAGTAGCAGAATCTATCAACTTTCATTCGTAGACAGCTTTGTAGCAAGCGAGAATATCGCTTGGCAACAGTAAACAGTTCACGTGTTCTGAATGTCTGAATCACTACAATGGTCGTGATATTATTTTTCAAAACAATATTCACTTGCGAATGTTTCCCGTTTCAGTGCTGTTTGTGTTGTTTGTTTCTTACTGTGACTGTGATAACTATGATAAGTGCCTCAAAGCAGAGTGAAGTCAACTAGTTCTGACTTCATCACCAGTTTGGATATAACAAGGTTAGTTGTTTTCTTAACTTTGAAATTGAATATGTTCCTCAGGCAGTCTGCAATGTGTACATTTACCATACAATCAGTTCAACATTCTACGTTATTCAATTTTTTATTGCAGTTTATTGCATTCGGCAATTGCCAAAGTTTTCCTCTGAGTAGGTCACCTGAAATTGTGTCGAATTTTATGAAGAACAAAACATGTTTTAATTTTTTTTTCAAATTTTTAATCATTGTATATATATATATATATATATATATATATATATATATATATATATATAAATTTGGAGGTTCTTGGGATGTAGATTCGATAAGAGAAATGAGAGTTTTCAGATAGACGTTTCGCCTCTGGCCAGAGGCTTCATCAGTATTGGATTTTTTTTATTCATTTAAAGTAGGTAATTACATCTATTTTGTTTAACAACATTGCTGAAAGAAACAATCATTATTAGAAGGGGGACAATAGAGATACCGTTGAGGTGGTAATGTGAGTTTGTTATGTTATAAATTTATGCTACGGTACGTACCTTGGCATAACAACAGGGTTATTAAACCATTTTCTGTTGTTTACACATTTTAGCTTATTGCTTTATGTTTAAATATCATTTCGGTTTTTCTATTGAGAGTGGAACTGTAACTTCTTATAATTAGTTTTCGGTTTGTGTTGTGTATCTTGTTGTTTCGATGTGACGATTGACAGACTACAACATTCATTAGGAATTTTTGCTTTTATGACTGGAAATGTTGGTGTACTTGTTCTTCGTTTATTTGTCCGACACTTCGGAATGTTGGGGTTGACTGGGGTAAAGTTAAGTTCATTTCTGTTTTTAAGAAGGTTAACAATTTTACCCCCCTCTGAAAAGTAAAGACCCCCTGATGAAAAAATCCAATCTCATTTATAGCATCCCTTGTAAAGATTGCAACCAAGAATACATCGGTATGACATCACAGCTATTAGAAAATAGAATGAATGGCCACAAATACATGAAGAAATCAAACACATCATTACAGACAACCACAACCCTGACTTTACCAATACAAAAATTCTAGCCTACGAAGCCAATGAAGACAAAAGAACTATCAAGGAATAGATTTTTATAAAAAAAGCCACCATGCCATCAACAATAGAACGGACATTAACAATTTGAGTTGAATATACCATTCCATTATATAAACAAATTGAATTACGAAAACTCAAGAATAATTATCCCCTCTAAAGAAACCAAAAACAGAAATGGACTTAACTTTACCCCAGTCATCCCCAACATTCCGAAGTGTCGGACAAATAAACGAAGAACAAGAAAAAACCCACACTTCATAACCTATTGTACTTTTTCAAGACACACATGTTCCTGTACTTTATATTTTAATTAGTAACGTTTACAATACAGTTTAATGTGTTATAAGTAATTGACTATTTAAAATGTGTTTCCAACTTCAAATTCAGAACTTATATTTCCCGTGCGTTACACGAAGAACATTCAGAAACAACATAGAAACTTATCTCAACAAAGCTTATCCCTGAAGATGGAAATAAAACATTCCGAAAGCTTGGACAAACTTTAAAGAGTACACTTTTTCTTTGCTGCACACCCCAATATTTAAGCCTTACACCTAACTAGTCAGCAACGACTACCCTCTCACTATATATATATATATATATATATATATATATATATATATATATATTTAAATATATATATATATATATATTTATATATATTTATATATAGTCCATATTGGTGCAGATTAAATTTTCAGAAAAATGTCTTTCCTTAATTTTGTTATAGTTGATTTTGGGTAATGAATCGGTTAAAAAAGCCATTATTATGGCTTTTTTATTCATCAATGCCTTCGAGAACTGTTGGGCAAGATTTCTTGAAATCCTATTCTCGTCTGGTGAATCTGTCGAAAATGACATAAAATTCACCAGAGCCCATCTATTCGAAGCTCAAAATAAACTAAAGACACTCAGTTCACTAAATGTTATTCACTGAACTACTTTGGCGTTTTCATAGATACAAATTTATTAACTATTCTTGGGGTGGCTTTTCGAACTGATGGGAAGATATACCAACATTTTTTGATATTGGTGAAGTGCTGACGTGCGCAATAAGTAGCATTTCTATGAAATCTGTCTAAAAGAGAAAGTTCAGTCTATAACCATAAGGGTCGTTATTATAATGTCAGTTTAAACTCCTTAAACCAGTTTAACTTCAAGTTTAAGCCCAATGTGGGGTAAAAGTCGTTTTATAAAAACACGAAAAATGTTTGTTTTCTATGCATAAAAATGTCATCTGTGACTTGACAATATGGTGTTTTGTCAACGACTATTCGTTTTGTGAAGAGTGACGTGAAGCAAAATCACATAATTTTCAGTAGTTATATCACAAGTGATGGATATTTTGATGAGTATACTTTGACATTTTTGTGTCAATATTGGTAGAAATTCACGAGAACAATTTTTTTTTTAAATACCCCGACAGCGAAGAAATTTGGTCGAGTGTTATTTTTGCAACAATATTGGCGGAAAAATATCAAAGTATACTCTACCCAAAATATCTATCACGAGTGGTATATGACCAGATGATATATCGAGCTAACTATTACGAACATACCTACACTTGAAAAAACTAAGTTTTTTACGTTTTTTCGAATTTCTTCTAAGGAAGTGTTTCCGAAACGGTCGGACATCATTTTTCAATTTGACCGCGTCTTTTACGTCATCTGACAATGACTGAATTATTTTGATAGGTTTGGTATAAACAATGGTAAATGCCTACTTGTTTAAAAGCAAGTAGCGTGTATATTCGCGCGGATATAGATATACTAGCAACATGATGTATTTTCGCTGATGGATTTTATTGGTTAGATAAATGCATTTGATTAGCTGAATTCTTTTCGAAGTATATAATCATTCATATTTGAAGTAGCCTGCAAATTCTAATGAAAGTGAAATAAATTTAATTAATAATAGAATGGCAGTTGAGCTGTTGATAGGTATATATTAGGTATATTAGTTTCGAAATGAGATACATGCATAAAATGTGGATACTTATAAACATTCTTTGTGCATTTTCAGATATGGAATAGTTTCAGAATAAAAATCATTCAATAACGATTAGTACGGTGACGTAATCTACCCTCTATCTGAGTCAATATATTGTCTACAGTTTGCTCAGACAATCTGAATCTATTGAGAAATTAAAGGTTCGTTTTGGTTCGAAGCCAGGACGATTCCGAATCGGTTCTAATGAGTAGGACAAACGTAACGTGAAAGATTTTGCCCGGGTCCGTTTTCAATAAACGACTGTGTGACTACTTCAAACGGTTCTAGGACCGTCCCTACTGCGAACCAAAACAAGCCTATTATGTCATTCCATTCTCTTAATGATTAGGCTTAATTTTAAATTTGCGAGAGGCACATTCACCAAATACATAATTTCCTCTTCATCATCCAACAATACTTCTTCGAACTTCGAACACTTTGAACATATCTTGAATATTGTCCATTTCATAGTATTTCCAGATCCAATGTATAACTTATTTCAAAACAAGTTTCCAAGCTTAGACTCGATTTAAAGATGTCAATTTTTGTTATTTCTTGTCTTGTTTGCAAACCCACTTAAACGTTTTCAATCCTCATACCATACCTGAGGTAGGGTTCAAGCTTTAAACTCGATGACCTCACTCAAGAGTTTAAACTGACTTTATAATAATGGCCCTAAGTGATTTCTAATGATATGACATGTTGGTACTTAATGGCAGGCTGCCAAAGCTTTCATCTGGAACATTCATTTCTAATTTCAGGAAATTGTACTGCCCCCAATGTCTGTCAGTGTAAGAGAGGATCCATTTACGATGAACAAAATGATGACTGTATCCCAACGTGTCCATTTGGATGCTTGAACGGTGTTTGTACCAATAACGGACTATGTTCCTGTAACGCCGGAAATGTACTCAGTCCCAGTGGAAAATATTGCCTACCACACTGTACAGGGGGTTGTGGTATTGGAGGACGTTGTACTGGACCTGAAATTTGTACGTGTGACAAAGGGTAAGTGAGCTCATTGAAAAAAAGTTGAAATAGTGAACTGATGCAAGTATAAATTGTTAAATTACACAAAAACAACATCTAACAATTTTTTGAGGGAAAAATCAAGAATTCCACATTTAACAAAAGGTTTTCTTGAAGGAACTAAAAGTACCTTAATCTTGATTTGTTTAATAACATGAACAGGATTCGATATTCATAACATCAGATGAGGGATCATCTGCGACTGAAAGATAAACTTTAGTCACTATCTTCCATCGTTCAAGATAACCTCTTGGGAAGTATTCATGAATAACTTAATCTATTTGAAGGTGAAACTATTATCAATATAAATAATGAAGTCAAGTACAATTGAATATATTTTAATACCGTCCTTTTATTTTGTTCAATGATCTTATAAGATTTATTTCATTGGACTATTCATGAAGAAACACTTCTCCACCGATGATATAGTATCGGAAATGGCTTTACCAAAGTAATTTGTTATCAAATATTAGATATTGTCAGTTCCACTGAAAATAGATCCCAAGAAATTGATCGAGTAAACTAAATAAAATATGATGTAGTCAGAACGTGGACAAAAACGTATATTCTCTGTTTCCTAAACTGAGAGAGTAATAAATCATTATTGAACTGTAAAACCGAATCCCATAGGTGTACGAGGTTGAATCTGAAGTTGATGTCATTGGATAGCTTATGAAAAACTAAGATAGGAATGTGCAAGAAGATATAGGACATTATGAATGAAACATATCTAGAATTTTCCGGAGAACCCAAAAATGCAATGTCCCATCAGAAAAAACAAAAGTTTATATCATAACTTTTCAATGCGACGTTCAATTGTTTTTCTATTTACATATCCTGGCGGTTCAGAAAAATGCTACAACTTTCCTGATCTAACCATTTTTCTAGCTCTTCAAATAAGTAGGATATCTATTGGTCAAATTATAACCCTGTTAAGTTGGTTCAAAGATTTTTTGTACCAGCTTAGTGACTATTAATATGATTAGCTCCTAACAATGGACAACGCTTGAGTATGCTCTGTAAGTTCCAGGTGCAATTAAATAATAAATTTACAATCACCTTCCTGATTATCTTTTCCTTACTTCAAAAGTTTTTTTCAACTAATAATATTATGTACCTGCGATAAGAGATAACAATATGGTCGGATTTGTTTCACAAATCGACATGGGCACTTTTGCCGAAGAAGTCGAAATCTTCAACATACAGAACATTCAAGAAATTTAACCGTTAGCTATTTTCCATAAGCATGGTACGGGGTCTTTTCTTACAAAATGGCCACGTTTATACCGTATGTGAATGTGGTAACCTTACCAAGTGTATGTGACCAAATTCAAACCAAATATTTTAGTAATCGTGTATTTACATCGTGTTTTATCAAATGATTAATTAACCTACTTGGTTCTGGTTTGGTATTCATTTAGTCATGTAACCAAGAGAAAGGTTTGGAACTCTGCTATCTAACTCGGAATCGTGTCATCTGTCAATGACAATGTCTGGATGTCAATGAGCTCAGGCTCAGTCATTTTTAATTTCATTTGTTCAGCAGTTTTTGTAAATTTTTTGCCATCAAAAATTTATATAATTTTGTTGTCCAAAAATATTTAGAGAAACGCACTGGTTTCTTCATCTGTCCAATTAATACCTTTGGATTTTTTTTAGGAGGTTCTGAACTGCAGCCACTCATTTTATATAAAAAATACCACCAAAAATATATAAAACAATTTCCGAGGTTATGATGTGGAAACATAGGTTAGGAATCACAAAACATAATTTTCACTAACTCTCGCTCTCTTTGAAAAGGGAAACATTCTCAATTGATTTTATGAACATCCTGTTTATATTTTCAACAAATCAATCTATCATACCCCATGACAGGTTTTAATTTCAGAAAACACTAATTTCAAAGTGTCTCTCCAAAAGAAATGTTCTAACTTTTTCCATCTTTGCAAAGTGAGATTGCTTCTTGAAAATGTGTTTCCCATTTCTTCCGGTCTTCCTGATGATCGTGGAAGCGTGAAATAGATTTTCGTCGAAAAAAATGTATTGAAGACCTAGTGAATGCGATGTCTCCCCTACGTCAATCTTACGAATGATTTCTGGTGAGTACTCTCTTTTGGAAAACATTCTTCTTTGCCTCATTCATCTTTATGAGTTCTTAATTAAGACTGGAATAGAAAATCAAATAACTATCTGAATGAAAATGCAAATTTTCAATTTCAGATTTTTTCTTTTGAGTTAGGGCCTTTTCAGAATATCTATCAGATGTAGTTCAATGTCCAGCGTGGCTTTAGCCGGGGAAGTAGTTGTTTCCTGTTAGACATTCACAAAAAAAAAACTTCATTTTAATCGTGGATTTTTCAATACACAGAAAAATCTTTCTATCAATATTCAATTGAGAATGTTTCCCTTTTCAACATGAATACCCCACAAGAGGTTATCTTGACGATGGAAGATAGTGACTAAGGTTTATCTTTCAGTCGCAGATGATTCCACATCTGATTTTATGAACATCCTGTTTATATTTTCAACAAATCAATCTCGCTCTCTTTTTTATGGCTATTGGTACCATTCGGTGCATTCAGCCAGTGGGATAACCACTCCACAACAGAACGCTTAGCAATCTTTCAAACCGAAATTTACAGTCACGGTTGGTAAAACTTATCATACTGTTTACACCATCTTAGTCAACTTAGTATTATAGTCTGGTACACAACAAATTTCGGTACCAAACCAAGCTAGTTACTTGACCAAGTGCACAGTTTATACCACACTGACTAACTGAATTTGGTTGGAATATAATCATTAGTCAGCATACCAAGATACGGTATAAACGTGGCCATTAGATCAAGTTAAATTGGGAACTTCTGCGATTCATATCAGATTTTGACAAACAGTTGTCAAAATAACCCGAAAACTTCAAGAGAGATTTAAAATTGTGCTTATTTTACCAAACAGGATTTGAGAAAAGGGACAGAGATGATTCCCGAAACGTCATCAGTTTTGCATTTAGAATTTCCAATATTGATTCAGTTGTGAAATATTTTAGGCAAATTATTTTCAAACGGGGGAGAAAAAACCCAAAATATGGAAAACAATATTCTGATACCTCCTCAAAAAACATTCAGACGATATGTAGAATAATCTATAAAATGGGTTTTTGTTTACCAGTAATATTTGATAAACAAATAGGAAGGTCACTGGGTTCAAAAAAAAATAATCTGTTAAAATGTTTTCGCGAATTCGGTATTCTAGAAGCATCCGCGTCATTGACTCAACAGCATGTTTATATATTGATGTCATCCTCATTCAAGATTTGAGGACAAACATTCTTGAGGTTTTTATTGTTTTGTAACCGATATGTTTTCTCGCCATTATTTATCGCTTCAAGTTGGCTTTGAAGGCTATCTCGTCATTACAAAGTTCATTAACTGCTAACAACTACGAGTTCTGTTTAATTTGGGTTCGAAAACTTTCACCAATTTGTGTAGAGATTGAATTATCACTAATGAACATAGTAAATGCAATTAAGCAGTGTATGTGGTAACATGGAGTAAAAGTTTTTTCTGAGATTGAATTTGATAACACTATGGTAGATGGCTTTTCCATTATGCCAGAATGTCTCAGGATGAACACATTTCTGTATGAACAGTATTTGAAAAGGCCTGCTATTTTTCAATCCAAGTACTGGATGCTGTACCTTTTCGGGTTTTTTGATCACCATAATTCTTCATAATACTGGACCAGATTGCTGGCCTGAATGTAACGACCAAGGCATTATTTTTGTGTAATACTAAAAAATATCAAACATATTTAGGTTCATAAAATCAAATGTCAGAACATCTGCGCCTGAAAAAATAAATTTCAAGTGTTGAATTGAGTTCTGTCGGAATAATGAAGAAGAAAATTAAATTTTAAATTGTCGGCGTTACGAATCTTTATCGTTTCATCTTCAGAAGCCTAGAGTAAAAAACAATACAGTTAAAATAAAATTCTTGGACAATGTATACATGAAACAAAATTAAAATATTGCTCAAAATGGCAATTATTAATCGGAGAAAAGCTCCGAAGAAAGGGAAAAAATAGATACACAAAAACAATGTTACTCACATTTAGGCTGGTTTTCTTTGTTCATAATAATACAGAAGAATAATATCGACATAATTCATTGATACATACAGGGTGATTCAAAAGTGCTTTGACAGACTTCAGGAGGTGATTCCTCACAATATTCTAATATGAATTGTCCAAATAAATGTATGTCCGTAAACGCTCCGTTTCCAAGATACAGGGTATTGAAGTTTTATTTTTATTTTCGTATTGAGAGATTTTTTGAGGTGTCCAATTTGAACCTGATATTATTATTGCTGTAACTCGTAAGGGGCGCCACCTACACACCTTTTTCTTTTTTGAAGACTCATAACTTTTTTGAGCGTACTTCTAGCACATTTTTCAGTAAAATAATCAATTCCTCTACCATATCTACGTAAAAAAGCTACCCTGGTTACAAGTTGCTATAAGCAACCGTTTTCTAGATATTTGGACTTGAAAATTCCAAGTCGTCTATTTGATAATCGAGGCTTGTTGAATTGCCATTATTTTGCATTTCACAAGAATGCTTAGGAAACGAATTTGATGTTCAAGTAAGTAGTTTTGGTTCTCTGTAGGGGGCGCCACCTATTCTATTTATTTTTACTATCAAGGGAGCAAAATATGTATTTGTTTTAATAAAATTTGCAAGAAATTACATTTTATTTTAGGAAATTTTCAATATGTAGAATAAAATAAAATAAAGGAAACTAAACTGTATTCAAATAAATTGTTCAAAGTGTACACCTTCAGCGAAGATACAGGCATTCAGTCTTCTAGTCATTGAATCTCGTACCCGCTCAAAAATTATTGGTGTGTTTCTTATTGTATCACAGGCGTCTACTATTCGGTTTCTTAGATCTTCCTCGTTCGCTACTGGAGTTTCATAAACTAGTGACTTCAAATGTCAAATAATCGACTTGAAATTTTCAAGTCCAAATATATGGAAAACGGTTGCTTATAGCGACTTGTAACGAGGGTAGCTTTTTTACGTAGATATGCTAGAAGAATTGAAAGATGAAAAATGTGCTAGAAATACGCTCAAAGAAGTTATGAATCTTCAAAAAAGAAAAATACGTGTAGGTGGCGCCCTCTACAAGTGAGAGCAATGATAACATCAGGTTCGAATTCGACACCTTAAAAACCTCTCAATACCAATTTTCGTTTATTTAAGGTCAGTATTTCGAAAGTTATTTGAAAAAAACGAAAATAAAAATAAAACCCCAACACCCTGTATTTTGGAAATTAAGCGTTTGTGGACATATATTTATTTGGACAATTCATATTAGAATATTGTGAGGAATCACCTTCTGAAGTTTGTCAAAGTACTTTTGAATCACCCTGTATACAGGTTCATGGAATACGACCACCATACACATAAAGATGGACGAACTAAACTGTTGGGAATGGTTACTCGTGTTTGATATCTACCCAGCTTTTTTATTTCCCATTTTAACAAACCAACAAAAAAACTAGAATAAAAAGTGAAAATGAACCACCTCTTCCAGACTCCGGCTTACAATTAATATATGATCTTTCCTATCCGGTTGAAATATGAATTGTTGAAGTTATCGATTTCCGATGGTGGTTTATTATCCACCAACAAGCATTGCATATGCAAAGCTACCAGATGTGGAAGATTTGACACCTCAACTATGCAACACCTTAAAAGACGAAAAATAAAAAATTAGTAAGAAATGTGAAAACACAGTCAAAAACCATTTTTACACTAGATTAAAAAAAAAAAATATTAATCACAAAATACCATGTTCTGATTGTGAGAAAAACTAGGATGACCGAACATAAAAGAGATTGCAAAAATATACACAATCCATTAAAAAAAATCCTACGAGTCTTACAGAACACTCTAAGTCATCCTTCCATACTTTTGATTTCAAATCAGTCAGCACCATCATAGGTCAATAAACAATTTTGAAAAGAAAACTCCTTAACGAAATGACAGGAAAGATAAACATTAATTGAAAATCGTAGTCTAGAGCAGTCTTGTTCTTCGTCGATTTGTTTAAATGGAAATTGAAAAGTTGGGCAGATATAAAATACGAGTAACGATTGCCAACAGTTAAGTTTGTTCATCTTTATGTGTATGATGGTCGTATTTCATAAACCTGTTCATGTATTTATGTATTATGCCGATTTTATTATTTTCTAGTTTTGTGAACAGGAAAAACCGGTCTAAATGTAGGTAACATTGTTTTTGTGTGTCTGTTTTTTTTATTTCGTTGAAGCTTTTCTCCATATGATTAATTGACATTTTGAGCAATATTTCAATTTTGTTTCATATATACATTGTTCAAGATTTTTTTAATTTTTTAAAGTTACGAAACGTAGACAATTTAAAATTCTGTATTCTTTTTCAGCGGTCGATATTCCACTGAAAAAAAAAACTCAAATCACCATTTTCGCCAATCAAATCTACGATTAGAAATAAAGCAATTTTTTGTAAAGTATAACAGAAAACAAGTATCTCCCAGACACCATGCTAACGCCGGAAGTTGAAATCTGAAAAGAAAAAAAATCTAAAATTGAAAATTTGCATTGTTATTTGGCGATTTTTTCCAAAATCAAAATGAAAAAAAGTGTAGATTTTTCAATGTCGGGAAAAGTTTTTGTTTCCAATTGATGTTTCTTTTTTAATTGTAAAATCATTTTTATCAATAGTGTCTCGGAATATTTTATTCTTGATGAAAGTTGGTAATATACAGGTCTACAGGGATATTACGATATACTTTTCAAGTTCATTCTTACTCCGTATAGAAAGCATAGAAAACTATCTCATTAGGTAATTTTTGTTCGCAATCATTAGTTGGCGAGCAAATGACTGCAGAGAGATTTCGAAGTGATTTAAAATAGTTAATAATACAATGCATAAGGAACATTTCTGGATTAAATATATGTGAAAGATCTCATAATTTTCCGTAGTCAATCTCGCATTGAAAGAGGAATGTAATAGCTTGTATAAAATTGAATAGAAAACTTCTAATACCTTTTTGAATATTATTCTTTAGAAATCATTGGAATGTATTAAGCTGTGATTATTACAAATATATTATCACTTATTAACTCCAGATAAGATTCCTAAAACGCATCATCAGAATTGAATTAACGCTTCGTTCAACGAAGTTGTTGATTTTGAAAATAATATTTAAAAAATAGGTGCGTCACACCTGTGGAGATGTACTCTACGATAAATCAAGTGTGAATTCTTATGATTTTGTAGATAACTGATAAATGAATGAATCATCACGAAATGTCAATCATTCATAAATCAATATTATCATCTTTTGATGATTCACTGGATGTATCATTGTGGATAACAATTGCTATGACGATTTGTTTTTTTTCTCCAAAATATACCCTTTTCTCAAGAAACATAAATAATTAAGAAATTATATTTCACTTTTATAAATAAATACATTAAAAATCAATTGACTTCAAAAAATCTGCTGGAATACAACTTTATAATTTGATATTTTTAAACGGTTTTATTAAGCTTGCCTTGTTTGTGACTGGTGTGGGTCAAATCTAGTAATTGAAATTTTACCCCATTCCTGTCCGATTGTTCTGAAATTTAGACACACCTTAAGTTCTGATGACAATACAATGTATTCAGTATCATTGTAAATCCAAGATGGCCGCCGCCACAAAACGGCGAATTACTTATTTTTTTACAATCCCCTCAATATAGATATCAAATGAAAGAGATTGACTAGTAGAATACAGCACACCATGAAAGAATTCCAAATCCAGGATGGCGTCCGAAACAAAATGACGTATCATAGAGTTTAGACAGTCAGTACATCAAAACTGAAATCTAGGTATCTAATCAAAACAAAGGACTTTGTCTACTTAGAATCGTGATTCAAGCATGAATCCCCCACCCAAGTCAAGATTTCGTATCGTTGTCATGGGCTTCCACTGTCCACAAAATGCAAGGCAGCACTGTAGACCACGCAGTTGTGTATTGAGGATCAAAATTTTTTGAGGAAGGACAAGCTTACGTGGCACTGAGTCGAGTAAAATCTTTGGAAGGATTATGTATTGAGGAGTTAGATTGCAACAAACTGACTGAAAATAAATCTTGTAATAACGAGGCACTAAATGAACTAAATAGAATGAGAAATATCAAATAACTAAGGCTCGATTTCACCACAAGACAGAAAAACAGCGTTTTATTAAATTCCGTTCTCACTAAACTCAGATTTTAATCTTGATAAACCTCGATCCAGTTTCACCGACACAAACAGACGAAAGCTAAACCGAGTTTACTGAAACTTAGTTTAAGGACAGTCAAAAGCTGGCAATATAGTAAAATATGTACGTTTCTGTCATTTTTGCATAGATTTCGTTGTTTTGTAGAGGAGCCAAAGCCAAGTGACAATATAACCTAAAAATTGAAAACCGATAACTTTCGTGTTTGGCTAATGTTTTGTGATATTTTTGTGGATGTTCGGTGTTCAAAGTTTAGTTTTTGAAGAAACTTGATAAAAGTGACAATATCTTCTACAATGAATTTCAAGTTGGAATGTGAAAATATAATTCATCAAATAAATTCCTTCTTAGGACTTCATTCGGCATCCAGCTTATTGAATAAATTGGCAAAACATATTTCCTTTACCAGAGTGAAATTGTCTGGAACAAACTCTACCATATTTCGTTAATTTATCAGACCAGTCTTTTCGTTTGATGGCATGTATCTAGGCTGCTTGCCTTCTCTGGGAGATTATTTCTTACAACAGCAGATGGAATTCTGATAACAGGGTCAAAAATACAAACATGTACAATTTACCTGAAAAATCGTATTCGGCCGTCTTTTGATGCATTTTTATTGCATTTCACAACAGAACAATATGAAAGCATGATCATCTACGAATTAAACAATAACACATGTAATCCAACTACTGAATTCTTTTTTGGAATAGGTAAAAATGTTCAATTCTCCAACATAAACAAATCGGAAAAGTAAGGTTGTTTTACCTCCAATGTCAACCATCTGTCAAACGTGCACGAAACCAATGAACTAAACGTCGTTTAACTTCATAACTGGCCAAATTCAGCCTGTTTTGAGGCCCGATTTCACCAACCTCTTTAAACTCTTTTGTTCAAATTAAACTTAGATCAAGCTTTCTACACGTCATATTGGATTTCACCAGGAACTATAAACCACGTTCAGTTCTAAACGGCGTTTTCACTTAAAACGGGCTGAATTTGGCCAGTTACGAAGTTAAACGATGTTTAGTTCATTGGTTTCGTGAACGTTTGACAGATGGTTGACATTGGAGGTTAAACAACCTTACTTTTCCGATTTGTTTATGTTGGAGAATTGAACATTTTTACCTATTTTGAAAAGAATTCAGTAGTTGGATTACATGTGTTATTGTTCAATTCGTAGATGATCATGCCTTCATATTGTTCTGTTGTGAAATGCAATAAAAATGCATCAAAAGACGGCCGAATACGATTTTTCAGGTAAATTGTACATGTTTGTATTTTTGACCCTGTTATCAGAATTCCATCTGCTGTTGTAAGAAATAGAAAATATTGTGAAATCTCCCAGAGAAGGAAAGCAGCCTAGATACATGCCATCAAACGAAAAGACTGGTCTGATAAGTTAACGAAATATGGTAGTTTGTTCCAGACATTTTCACTCTGCTAAAGGAAATATGTTGTACCAATTTATTCAATAAGCTGGGTGCCGAATGAAGTCCAAAGAAGAAATTTACTTGTAGAATTATATTTTCACATTCATTGTAGAAGATATCGTCACTTTTATCAAGTTTCTTCAAAAACCGTACACCCACAAAAATATCAAAACATGAGCCAAACACGAAAGTTATCGGTTTTCAATTTTTAGGTTATATTGTCACTTGGCTTTGGCTCCTCTACAAAACAACGAAATCTATGCAAAAATGACAGAAACGTACATATTTTACTATGTTGCCAGCTTTTGACTGTCCTTAAACTAAGTTTCAATAAACTCGGTTTAGCTTTCGTCTGTATGTGTCGGTGAAACTGGATCGAGGTTTATCAAGATTAAAATCTGAGTTTAGTGACAACGGAGTTTAGTAAAACGCCGTTTATCTGTCTTGTGGTGAAATCGGGCCTAAGTGGAAACGCCGTTTGGAACTAAACGCGGTTTATAAATCCTGGTAAAATCCAATATGACGTGTAGAAAGCTTAATCTAAGTTTGATTTGAACAAAACTCGTTTAAAGGGGTTAGTGAAATCGGGCCTAAAAACTTGAAAATAAAATAAGTAATTTTTTTAATCAAACGGTTTTATTGCAAAGAAACATAATAATGATGCAGATAATGTACTAAAAGCTAAAAAATATTTAGGTAGATACCGGGTACTAGTCATCACACCACTCTCCGCATCAATAAATATCAAATTTCTGCAGTAGGGTCAGAAAAATTAAATCAATCTGATCCATTCAACTTATTGATTTTAGTAAGCTTCCAGTCCCCTGGTTTGAGCCTCTTGTACCTTCCTGTGGAAACTTGTGGCCAGCCAGTAACTAGTAGCTCGCGGTAGTTGCCCATGGCTTTTCACGTCTGTTTTCGTGTAGGTTCCATCCCCTGGCCAAAAATCGAAAAATAAAGTTTATATTTAAGGAATTCTAACTGTTGGGCTAGGTAGATGGGTATTTCCCATGTCCCTTCCAGGATCGGGAAGTGGCAGGTGTTATATATATAGCCGTTGGGATACCATCCTGGCCGGAACGCTCGAGCATGTAGCGTCAGTCGTGCAGTACGGTCTAAAAATTACGTTGTGTTTGAAGTGAAATAACTTGTAGTAGAATTGAGCAATTTGAATTCTTAAAAATGGAATCTCTTCCTGGAAGTAAGTTCATTTATTATATCATTGGGATTTTTTATATAAACCACACACCGAGCAACAAAAAATTTAAACATCTACTATAAATTCTCGTGCCCGCGGCGGAAAAAAGTTATGTTTACATTGAGTAAAAGTTAATAATTTTACATAATTCAGCGGCCAATCAAGTGTCACGTTATTATTTATACTCTTGAGTAATACACCACCAAAAATCAGCTGCACCAATTTGTCCCTTTGGTTACGGTGAATTTTCTTTCTTCGAGTAATCACATTTAATTCCGGATGTATGCACGCTCTAACTTTCGCAAATTTTGATATATCGGGCTAATTTTCTTTTTCAAATAGGCTAGTGGATGAGGACGGTTGGTATTGAATTTGAAAAAATCGCTAAGGGTTTTGAATTTTTCAAAATTTTGAAATATTCAAAAATCGTTGGTGGTCCGCCATTTTCAAGCCGCCATCTTGTTTTTGGAAAACTTGACTTGACATTCGTGTTAATCGATCTGAAAAATCTCCGAGTACTGAATTTCGTAGCGATTGATTCGAATTTGGAAGAAATGGTCCTCCATTTTCAGGCCGCCATCTAGTTTTTGGAAAATTCCACTTCAGATTCGTGTTGAGCGACTCTGAGAACCCCCGAGTACCAGATTTCGCAGCGAATGATTCAAATTTGGAGGAAATGGTCCGCCATGTTTAGGCCGCCATCTTGTTTTTGTAAAACTTGACTTCAGATTCGTGTTCATCGATCTCAAAAATTCCCAAGTACTAAATTTCGTAGCGAATGATTAGAATTTGGAAGAAATGGTCCGCCATTTTTAGGCCGCCATCTTGTTTTTGAAAAATTTTACTTCATGTTCAGCGACTTCAAAACCTCCCGAATACCAAATTCCGTAGCGATTCAACAATACCTTCTATATTTGGCCAGCCATTTGGGATTTGGAACCACTATGCGTTGAGAGACCAGAAAAAACTAATAAATCACGAGTTATATTTGTGTTTGAAGAGGTCTGATTGAATAAAAGCCAGTAACGTCTCTGGTCTGGGATCGAAATAGGTTTAAAAATATTCTATAGTTCTGTTGTGTTTTGTTGGAAAATATGGCTTTTTCCGACCATAGGAAAATAAAATTATGATGATCGGATTGCCTATGATTACATACTTCCTCGCTTCTGGTATATTTTTTTTATTTTAACGTATTTTTAAAATATTTAAAAATCTAAATAAAATTAGTTATCTCCGCCTCTGCTGCTCAAAGGATACCGCTTCAAGACTGCGAAAGTAGTTTTTTATGCTTCTGCAATTGTAAATGGTTTAACTATACCTACCTAATTATTTTTCAGCTCTTAGTACATTATCTGCATCATTGTTATGTTTCTTTACAATGAAACCGTTTAACTTAAAAAAATGTTTCACTCATTTTATTAAATATAATTATATTTGAGTATGAGTATGTAAAAATTCCACTTACATTAGTTTGCTTACAATGTTAATCATTTCATATCTATATTAACAACTCATTTGAATCACTATTTGTAGATTCACCCTGGACAAACATTCAAATAAATGTGGATATCACTGCGAAGGAGGTTGTGGAGAAGGAACTTGCATCGGGCCCAATCAATGTTCTTGCAAGCCTGGCTACAAACTTTTAGGGAATACCTGTCGCCCTGATTGCCCCAGGGGATGCACAAATGGGGACTGCGTCGCTCCAAACAGGTATGTACTTGGAAGATTTACTAAATTATCAGCAGATTCCACCGAATTATTCATTTGTTCTTATTGAATTTCATTTATCTACTCCTATTAAATTATATATTGATTATTCAACTGCTTTTGAGCAATTAATAGTTTATATAAACAAACAACGTGAGTTATAATAACTCACTACTATAACTCACTATAATAAATAGGAAAATATTCTTAGAATTATTTACGAACCGAATATCAAGGTGGCTCCGTTCTTCTGTACAAGCCGTTTGGCCGAAAGGGAACAGTCCATTATTTTTATTGAGGGGAGTAATGTCACTTGAATAATTTTGACGTTTTCAAATTAAGTTAATACCTAATTATTCTGAATTTTGTGCTGAAAAAGATGAATTCAGATAGTGAAGATGAATTATTATGTACAACTCCAGAAATAAGACAAGTAGCTAATGTTACCATACAAAATTTATTGCCCGAAAAATCCCAAAACAAATATAAAGGTGTATACAAATATTTTCAAGATTGGTGTAGCAGCAAGAACATTAAGTTATCGTTCACAGAAAATGTACTTTTGGCATATTTTAGTGAACTCAGCACTAAATATAAAGCATCGTCCCTATGGACTTTCTACTCCATGCTAAGAAGCACACTTAACATAAATAATGGAATCAATATAGAGAATTATTTGAAATTACGCGCGTTTCTTAAACGTCATTCAGAGAAACTGCTAAAAACGCAAAAACTTTTAGGCCAGAACAACTTAATAATTTCATAAATGAAGCTCCTGATGAGAAATATCTGGCGACAAGGGTAGTAGATCTCACAATATTCAATCGTTTTTATCATCTAGTCAATTACATAATTTATTTTAGGTTGCTTTAATAATGGGCATTATGGGTGCTTGTCATGCAGCAGAATTGTACTCTATGCAAATTACAGATTTAGAAGATCATGGTTCTATTTTTATGGTCAGTGTACCAAATACAAAAACAAAAATTGCCAGAAAATTCACTGTTACGGCAAATTTTTATACCATAGTAAAGAAATATTTAAATCTTCGTCCTACTGATATATCGCAAACGATATTCTTCTTTAAATTTCAAAATGGAAAATATCACTCACAAAGAATTGGCATTGATAAATTTGGAGCAATGGGGAAAGACATTGCTACATTTTTAAAATTACCACACTGTAATTTATATACAGGGCATTGTTTTCGCCGCTCGTCGGAAACTTTATTAGTAGATGCTGGAGGGGATATAACGGCACTGAAACGCCATGGCGGTTGGCGATCAACTACTGTGGCTGAGGGGTACGTTGATGATTCCGAAAAGAATAAGACAGATACTGCAAATAAAATATACAGTTCTATTACACCTCAACCAGTTAGTACATCAAAACAAATATGCAACAAACCCAAAATGAAACAATACACTTGCATAATTCAGTCCCACATATTCAGTTTACTGGTTGTTCAAACTTTTCAGTTAATTTTATTAATAAAAAAAATAAGTAATAACAATTAAAAAATATTGTTATAGGTAACTATTAAGATTTGTGAATAAAGTTCTTTCTCTGTACTTGTATCTTAGTATTTATTGTTATGGTCGTAGATAAAGTATAGTATTCAACTTAATGGTCATAACTCACTTGATAAATTACAACTCTCGCCTGTGGCTCGTGCTGCGAACTTCATCTGTGTGAGTTATGACCTACATTACCGCTCGTTAAATAATATCTGTTATTGTACAGGTTACCAATAGGAATAAATAAAACACATTTGCAAAAATGTTGATTGCCAAATGCAATTCATCTCAGTTCAAACGGAGAAAAAAACATATTATTATTATTACTCAACTATTGGGAATTTAAAATAACGGATACTCCCTCTGGTGTCCATTTTTGAAACTATACATGAGTACATTGTTTACTTAACGAAACATTAATGTTTATATGATTTTAGTCATTGTATACCTAAAACTTGTCGATTCTCTTGTGATTGTTGACATGTAATGAAATTCTTGTTTACCTGGTTGACTATTGTACGTCCTCGAGTAAAAAAATGAGTGATTCAAGTTCAAATCATTATTGTTGTGTACCTCAATGTAACTCTTGACAAAACGATACCCTTCTATACTGGAATAAGTTTTCATCATTTTCCGTAAGAAAATGAACGTAACGTTCTGGTGCAGACTAATCTAGGATTGAGGGAGTCAGTCCCTTCCCAAAATCTTCCTGTATCGTCTGTGGCCAAGACAAAAAGTGAAAAGAACCTTCACAGAGAGTTGAGAGGAGAGAAAAGAGAGTTAAGAAGAAAACAAAGAGATATTATTCAACATACCGAAAATTATTCATACACTATAGAAAAAGAGTGACTATATATGTATATCTAGGTGATAAGGAACCAACACATTGTTTACTTTTTGAAACATTAATGTTTATATGATTTTAGCCGTTGTACACTTAAAACTTGTCGAATCTCTTGTGATTGTTGACATTCAATGAAATTCTGGTTTACCTGGTGAATATTCTGTTGACTATTGTACGTCCTCGAGTGAAAAAATGAGTGATTCTAGTTCAAATCATTATTGTTGTGTACCCCAATGTGACTCTTGGGTAAAACGATCCCGTTGAACTGGAATAGGTTTTTATAATTTTTCATGAGAAAATGAATGTAACAACTAATCTAGGATTGAGTGAGTCTATAAACAGTCGACGGGCTCTTGGGATCTTGAAGAAGAAAACAGTTCCTTCCCAAAATGTTTCTGTATCGTGTGTGGCCATAAAAAAAGTGAAAGAAAAACCTTCAAAGAGAGTTGAGAAGAAAAAAAAAAGAGTTAAGAAGATAAGAAATAGATATTATTCAACATTCCGAAGATTTGTACAGTATGGAAAAATAGTGACTATATATGTATATTTAGGTGATAAGGACACATTTTCACACCATATGTTTTAGAAGAAATAAAAAACCAACAGTTTTTGTTAGTTTTATTTTCAATTCGAATATTCACAAATAATGTGTAACATTTCTTCAAAATAATTCATAACAATAATTCCCGATGACTTCACTAAGCTGTCCAGAAACTTCGAAAAAGTTTTTTTTGCAAGCAAATTAGAACACACTTTGTCTCCTTCAAAGTGAATTTTCTCGCAAATGATATTGTCTTAAGATTTAAATACACCACTTCACTTGAGTCTTGAAATGAATAACACCACACAAAAAAACTGGAAAATAATACCAAATGGAAATATTTTAAGAAAAACTCCAAACACAAGTGTATAACATCTGAGAAAACAGATAAACAATGTACGTATGTCTGGTTTGAACTTTCGCCACTCTGGCGCTGGCATCTAATTTTGAATACCCAATACCATAAGACGGAAATAATAGTCAGTGACATCACTCACTGCATAGTGGTCCTTGCGGAATTATTCATTGGGTCATTGGTGCATTGCATTATTGTTTTCGCCACTGGAATTCCCTTCCCTCTTCCCTTGCTTCTCTTGGGCACCCTAAAGCTAAGAATGAGTCACTGTCCTATGGTATAAATAATATACGCCTGATTTCTCGAGGATTTTCGACATATTATCTCCTTTCTTACTGCCCGATTGTACACTTATGGTGGATTTAATAAACCAGTAAACAATCACCTAATCAATGCTTACATTTTAATAATTACTTACTATTTTATGCGAACATATTAACATTTGAAACTGTTTCAGATGTTCTTGTAAAGCTGGCTGGACTTTGGATGGATCTGGAACAATCTGTACTCCCCACTGTAATCAAGCTTGTCTCAATGGTGACTGTGTAGCACCAAATACTTGTGGTTGCAAAAAAGGTATGTGTTTTCAACTAAATAATAAAAAAACGTAATAAATAAATAGTTGTAGTAGTGGAGTAAATGAAATGAAAATTAAAAAGATGGGCGGCCATGAATTGGACGCTAGATACCTGGCTCATTTTAATCCCACCATCAAATTATGAATGATGACGAAAAGAAAAATGGGCGTTCAATGTAGTGTATTTTTATTTCAAGTTGCATCGAGAAACGGTTACACTGTGAGAACTCAAATTTAGTAGGTATACTCAGAAAGGATTACAGTACTGATTGAAGATTGAATTCTTTTCGTAAATGAAGATTTTTTTGTCGAAAATTGAAGGAAATAAGCGAATACATGTTTCTTTTTTATTTCAAACGAAAGACGCATGAAAATAGTTCAACTGCCGATTAAAGGCGAATCTCCAGACAATTTCGTTTGGAACAATGACTTGTAATACGAAATGGGCGGCGAATAGCAAAATTCAAACATATAACGAGAAATAGTTCCTACTTTACCAACATTCTTACTGATTTATTAGTCCAGCCGTTTTCGGATAGAGAGCGCCATTGTAAATTTCATTCATCCAGGGCCTACTATACTATAATGAAATAGGAATGTGATTTTGATAACGTCTTTAGAAGTAGCAAGATAGAGAAAATGAAAGTTTCGGATTCGGAGATTATTCATAATCGTATCATGGAGAGTAATTTGGGGAAGGATAAATGAAAATCAACAATCAATGACGGGGTGCGGAGTTTCGAAGCTTTTCCTGACTGATAATAGGCAGACGAGAAATAATTTTTCTAAACTTCCTTCTGAGGGTAGTGCACCTCTTTGCCAGTTAATTCATTCAATATTTCGAAAATTGTGTTTTCTCACAAAACGCTGATATTTTTACAAGCTTTTATCCAACTCGCCTTGTTTGTTTCCCTGTTATTTATTTCACGATTTGTACGTTCGGGTGAAATTTTGCAAATGAATTTTGATCCACTTCTAGCGTCCGATTGATTTTGGCAGGTGTTCCTAATTCCGGTGACAATCTATTGTGAAATTTTTGTTACAGAAAAAAACAAAACAGTTGACGAGTTTCGTGATTTTGTGGCGCTTCTATTCAAAATTGGTATGTGGGTGTTCTTTGGGTCGAAGATAATTAAAATCATTGGTTTAAGATGGCGACTCCAAGATGGCGAACGAGTTTTGCGACTATGGTCCAATTCAATTCAAAATAGGTGTGTCGGAGTTTTTGGGGTCGGAGATTATGATTTTTTCGTCAAAATTCATGAATTTGAGATGACGAGTTTTGTGATTATGACCCGATTCTATTCAAAATTGGTATGAGTGGGTTTTTGGGGCCGAAAATTATGAATATACTGTCATAATTCATTGAGATAACGGATTTCATGAATGACTAGGAAGAATTAACTAAAAATTATAAAAAAAATATATGTGTTGCATTAAAAAATGCTTGTAACCATTGAACACTCATAACACAATAATGAACTGTAATAATTCTCTTTTGAAGTATTGGAACGAAATATGGTTTCTTGGGGATTCTTGAAGCGTGCAGTACACATTTCTTCATGGGAGTATTTCTTTTTCAGAATGTGATTCTTTTTCGGAATGTGATTCTTTAACAAAAATGCATAGATTGAGGCGTACTTAAGTACTAAAAAGCACAAAAAAATCATTTATTAAAAAACCTTTTTAAAGACAAGCTTTTATTCAAATGCACTAAAAAGTAAAAAATAATTTCTATGGATGTGTGACGTAGGTTATTCATGAGTTATAGATTCAAAAGCTTGCGGCTTTTGTATTCGAACTGAAAAGTTTGCGTGACAAGCTTTTGAATCTATAACACACAAAATAACGTACGTCACACATCCAAAGTAATTATTTCAACTTTTTATGCATTTGAATAGAAGCTTGTCTTCAAAAAGGTTTTTTATTAATTATTTTTCCATGATACTCCTTCTTAATGTGGAATGATGGCAGAAACCTAAGACACGTATAATTCCAACGAACTTTGGGATTCAAATTTATTTGCTATAATATAGTTATGGTGATTAAATTATAAGTTGCAAGTTTTATATAAATCACTAATATTATAGGTCCACATATAAATATATAATTTTTATTATTCTCGTAGTTTAGAAAAGATATCTCGGAATGATAATCTTTCATCCACCTATTTTTATATGAAAGTAAATATAAAGGGCCCTGTATTATATCTCTGGAGTAATTCTCTTCATTATATGGTAGACTCATTCAAAAATAATGATGACAAGATATCAATTCGTTTGTTAGACGATTATTGGCCACCAGCATTAGTGAGGCGAGTATCAATAGTTGCCTATCGATAAGTTCTAAAAAACTGGTCGTAGGACGACCATATGACGTCAAAACAGCTGATCGAGGCTATAGGTATTGTCATTAATTATACTCTGTCCTTTTCCTTCTCAATATATTGGAAAAAGTTATTCGAATATGAAAAGGAAGGTTGAGAGGTGAATCACTAATTCTGGTAGTAGTTTTGAGAAAATACAAGAATTTGAATATAGTTTCTAGTGGTTGTGATTCAATCCATTATCGTAGTTTCGATGCTAACTATATGAATGCGATTACACCTACCGCGAGGTTGGAAATGATTATGGTTCTGCACGAGATTCACACCACAAGTTATTAATGGAGAATGATACAAGCCAACTTTGATAATTAATGGATTTCTCTATATATTTGAAACACCCTTCTTTGAATGAAGGTAAGGAATTCATCAACAGAAATAATTTGACAGTAAAGATCTTAATATTCCATTGGTATGAACTCGCATGGTTTCTTTGACCTCTAGCAATTTCGATTCTTAGCTCGTTTATTTTGTTAAGAATCCAATGGCAAAAAACTAGGCGCGGAAAAAAGTCTCTAGGTAGTAGAGCTTGCTTGGATACAATTGCTGTACATTATCAATATTTGCAAAGATAGGAATTCGCCTTTTAGGTTCTAACGAAGCCGACTATGGGAGGGCTACTAATTTCATGAAAAGTAAACAAATTCGGCAAACATTCACATATATTGATCCATTTATGTTTAAAGTGTCGCTATTATTATTATTCATTTATTATATTTTAGACGATGATGATGTTCTTAGAATATCCATTCTATACGTACTTTTTTATATAGTATAATTCAGAAGACGTCAATTTGTTGATGAAAGAAATTACTATCTTTTTCCAAAATCCACTGTTTTATTTATTTATGTTTGTCTTATAAATTTATTTGTTCTTAAAGTTTCTTATATTTTCCAGTGGCGAGTTATAAATGTTAGGTACTATATAAATGAAGTTTCTTTGACCTATTATTTTTTTATTCTTGGAACGATTAAGTCTTCTACTATTATGGCTCGTGTTTCTTCAATATGATCGATTTTATTAAAGAGGACTCTCGAATATGATACTTTTTGAATTTTTTCAGCATAAATTTTTCGTATATCCATGATTTTCATTTCACTGAATAGTTCATTGGAAGAGAAGTTTTTTTATAAGACATAATTTTCAAAACGGTTTTTTGACAACTTCTAATGGTCTCAAGAAAGTATTGCTTTCCAATTTTGAATGATTCGATATACTCCGGACAATGAGATAACTTTACAAAGGTACCAACAATAATTTTATTTCAATATCCAGAAAGTGCTGTAGCAGAAGGATAATGAGACCGTATCCTCTTCGTTCTGACATTATCAATTTCCAAAGTTTTACTCTTCAACATTATCTCCCTCTCCAATTCGCTTCTGGCTTGTATGAGCTTGGCTTGTGAATCTTCGGCTTGCTTCATTTGGGCCTGAAGAGCTGCTACCGACTCACCGATGGACTTGACTTCTTCCACTAGACCGAAATGAGGTACATCGCGACAGTTTTCAACGCGCGGTCTGTTGAGACGGTTGTCAAGACGAGTTTGCGCTTTCTTCATCGGGATGTCCATTCTTCTGATGGCGTTGCAAGGCTTCCTTCATTCTTCGACGTCTGCTAATTGAAAAAGAGTATTTTCACTATAATAAGTTGAAATTAACAGTCGAGAGATAAAAAACTGTAATATCAATGTTTTTTTAAATTAAAAAAGTCTCAGTTTTGAAGAATATGAACAAATGTTAGGATACTTTATACCCAACATTGTTGATTAACGAATCTTCTGACTGCGGAAAGCTACCCGTAAATATAAAACATTGCCTATTTTAAAAATGGCAAAAAATTATGATCTCAACCAACAACTAGGTATAGACCAACATCGATTCTCGATACTTTTTCCAACATTTTTACAAAAGACGTTCATTGTAGATTGATAGGTTATTTTTGGATTAAAAAAACTTTCTATATGAAGGACAAATTAGTATGGCTTTCGTAAACACTGTGATACAGAGGGCGTAATACTAGATGTAATCAGAATTATCCAACTAAAAATAGATAAGAATAACAAATTTGGGCTCTTTTTACTGGATATCCCCAAAGCTTTCGACACTGCAAATCATCAAATTTTACTTTGAAAAGTATATGAAAAAAATTCGGATAGTGGTTCACCTTTGGTTCAAAAATTATTTGTAACTCTATACTTATAGTAGAGATCATAGCAGTTTCTTAAGAGATATATTTTGTGAAGTGCCTCATGTTTCAATATTGAGACCTTCACCTTTCTCATTTGAATAAATATAAATGTATCAATAAAATTATTTGCGAATGATACTATATTAAATCATACTTAGGCTCCATCAAAAATAATTATTTTAATAAAAAAGTATACTACGTTTTTAACACGATCTAAAAAGTATAAAATAAAATCTACTTGTCCCATACAGATTCCTAACACCATACAGATTGATTACTCTCGTTTCGGACGTCCATCGTCTCAATGGATTTGAATGGTTTTCACGACGTTTCGTCTTCAGGTGACTACGTACAAGCTTAGGTGCTACTTACTAATTTATATGTCTATTGGTGCAATGGTGCGTGTAATTCCGTCCTGTACAGTGGTGCTGATTTCGCGCGGTGTGGTGGTGCGTGAAGTTTCGCGCCTCTGCAGTCCGCCAGAAAGAGCAATTAGTGGTTTCCATACGTTCATGATCTCACGCTTGGTTGACTAAAGGCGTTATTGGCTTCGATGTAGGCGACCTCTTCGAACTTTCGTTTGAACCAATGCTCCTCTCTATGTAGAACACTTGCGTCGTCCCATAGAATTCGATGGTGCTCAGTCCAGGCATGGTCAGCAATTGCCAATTTTGACGTTTCTCTGCGTTGAGTCCATTTCGTTTGATACGTTTCCCCGCGTTGATTCCATGAGTTGAAGGTAGATCACTGTGCTTTGTTGTTGCTCTTCAGATGTCTTCGTTCTCTGGATTTGTTTCAATACTTCTCCTAGGAGTTTCTGGGTATCCATTCCGGTGAAGGTTCTCTCTGATGTGGTTTAATTCGGCATCTAGTGACTCCTCGTCGTTGCATATGTGCATCGCTCTTTCTACCAATTTTCTCACGATGCCTCTCTTTGTCGAACTCGGATGGTTGGAGCTGTAGTTGAGATACTGTCCCGTATTTCAATATCTATTAAGACGATGGACGTCAGAAACGAGTGTAATCAAGCTACCACATCGCCTACAACCTTCAAACCCATACAGATTGTCCCGACAATTTGCAATTTCGAATTTTTAATAGCTATGAAAATACTTGTAAAATCTAAAAGTAAAAACGTGGGGTGCAGGCAACGATAATTTTTTTCTCGAATTGTTAAACTCTGTAATTCGTTATAAAATGGCATAACACACTCGTCATTCACGGGAGTGCACCCTTCATAATAATAATAATAAAGCGGCTTTATCCACCATGTTAGTTACCAATAAAAGAAAGGTACAGAGTGGCAAGGAATAATACACAGAGTTAAAAATGATGAAGGGCGAAGTGTCAGCAAGAGCTGTTTTTCAACTTAACCATGAAGAAAAAATAAAATAAAAATAAAAAATAATAATAAAAACTCTAAATTTATTTATATAATTTGAAATGAAGATCGATCAATGAGTTACCTACTTGAATAACAATGGAAAAACATTATAGTTAATTCAACAAGAACATCTAAAATGGGATAGCAGTCATCAACGTCTTAAAAAGAACTGAGTATCTCTTAGTAAAAGTATCAGCCTTATTTTGAAATGGGATAGCGTGTAAGACATAAAATCATTGGGTAGCTGATTGTACAATTTGGAGGCATTATATGAATAACTTCTGGTAAAGATTGCAGTGGAGTGAGGGGGGATAACAAGTAAGTGTCTATTGCGTGTTCTGAGGTTGTTTATAGACGAAAACATGTTTAGCCTTTCGAACAGATATTTTGGAGCTTTGGCTTCGAATATTTTGTGTGTGAATGAGAGTATGTGAAGAGTCCGGAGATCGTCCAACCTCAGCCAGCCAGAGTCTCCCAGTGAATATGGTCAAATTTGCGGAACCGTAGGAGAATCGTATACAAGAGTCTTGTATTATCTGAAGGGATTTTGGTGTATCTAAGGAGGGCAGGTCCATAGATACTATTACAGTAACTTTGACGTAATCAAGGTTTCACATAAGGTGAGCTTCAGGTACTTAGAAAGTAGATGTCTATTTGGAAATAATTGCCTTAGTACATTGTAAGATGCTTGACATGGATGGCTAACGTGTTTTGAGAATCTTAGAGGGGTGTCAATCCAGATTTATGCCTTCATTAACTATAGGCATTATATCGTTTCCAATATTAATTTTCAGTTCATCACGAAATTCCTCCAATTTCTTTGCGGAGCCAAAAAGCATAACCTGTGACTTCTTAGAGTTATTCGAATCTTTATTCATATAATTTTGAGCAGCCGTGAGATTAAGACTATTGAAAGAATTATAGAGGTGGGTATCATCGGCGTAGTGATGTATTCTTGCCCTTTCAATGTTTTCATGGAAATCGGAAATATATATGGAGAAGAGAAGAGGTCCTAAAATGGAAACCTGGGGAACACCGGAATCCACATTCAACGAATCTGACTCGATGCCATCCAAAACAACACGTTGGGTACGATTGGTTAGATAGTTGAATATGAGATCTACGGCTCCGTTAGAAAAACAAAGTATCTGAGCTTGGAGCAGAGAAAGGAGTGGTCTAAGGTGTCGAATGCTCTGCTATAATCTAATAATACCAAACACGATGTTTGCCCTCGGTCCGCTGCCTTGAAAAGATCATCCGTGATTGCCATTAGTGCAGTTGTAGTACTATACCCGTTCCGAAAGCTAGATTGTACGGGGGTCATTTGATTGGCGTATATGAAACCTGTCATTTGGTCTTTGATGATCATTCCTAGGGCTTTGGAGAGGGAAGGCAGAATACTTATAGGTGTCAAGTCAGAAAGATCGGTAGGGAGATTACATTCGGGCAGAGGGAAAAATCAGTGCATGTTTCCATTCAGAAGGAAAGGTACTCGAGTTCAATGCGGAATTTAAAATGAAGGTAAGATGTTCGATCAAGTGTGATAGTACCAACTGAAGCATCCTCAGGGAGATTTGATCAGTTCCAACCGCGTTGCTTTTAATTTCATTTAGATATTTTCTAACAGTTTCGGGAGATACATTACTGAAAGAGAAATCAGTTTCGTTTCTAACATTATTATATTTATCAAGAAGTGATAATTGTAAGTTAGATTTGTCAGTATGAATGATGCAATTGAATTGACGATTTATTTCGTTCACGTTTTTCAGTTCACTGGCATATTTACTTTCTGAGAACAAGCTTGAGTTCATTCTCCAATCTAGTCAACACCTCCTGCGTACAAGCTATGCGCTTGGCGAGCGCCATCTCTACTCTGTCCGCCTGTGTGCGCAGATCTCTGGTGGCGTTGATCAAAATGGCGTCCAGGGTTCCTCTCAGCGTGACCGAGCGTTGCCTCGTGGCTTCGCCTTCCAGCAGCGTCTCCCTCGTGAAGTGCTCCCAGAACTCCGGGGTGGACTGTTCCTCGGGAAAGCACACAGCTCCCGGCTTGAACAGAAGAATGTTCGAGCGGTTATTCAAGGCCATGTTGATGGCGTCGATTTCGTGTGCGACTTTCTTGTCGCTCCAGTCGTACTCTAGTCTCTGTTTGATCGTCTTGTCTTCGACCAGTTGCATTTCGACGTCTTTCAGGGTTCTGGAAAAGATGTCGCGGATTTCGGAACAGAGGGCCAGTTCTTTGATGAGTTCTTCTTCCACTTCGTCGCGGACTAGTTCGCCGTTCATTCTGCCGGTTCGGCGATCCAGGCATTCACCTGTTTTTCAACGAATAAATATTAATAAAATACACACATACAAACAGAGACAATTATACAGGGTGATTCAAAAGTACTTTGACAAACTTCAGGAGGTGTTTCCTCACAATATTCTAATATGAATTATCCAAATAATTATATATCCGGAAACGCTTCGTTTCCAAGATACAGGGTGTTAGAATTTTATTTTTCTTTTTTTTTTCAAATAACTATCGAAATACTGATCTTAATTGAACGAAAATTGGTATTGAGAGGTTTTTTGAGGTGTCAAATTCGAACCTGATGTTATTATTACACTTCTTCGTAGGGGGCGCCACCTACACGTCTTTCTCTTTTTTGAAGATTAATAACTTTTTTGAGCGTACTTCTAGAACATTTTTCAGTAAAAAAATCAATTTCTCTATCATATCCACGTAAAGAAGCTACCCTTGTTACAAGTAGCTATAAACAACTGTTTTCTAGATATTTGGACTTGAAAATTTCAAGTCGATTATTTGATAATCAATGCGTGTTGAAGTTATTACCATTATTTTGCTTAGGAAATGAATTTGACGTTTAAGTAAGTAATTTTGGTAATTACATATTATGTGACAGTTAAATGTTTTGTTATTTTGTTGAAGTTTCTGTAAGTTTTAAAACACTGATTTTGAAAAAATGGATTATTCAAACAATAATGCTTATTTAGCCGTAATGGATTTCGTTTATGGCCTTGCGGATGGCAATGCGCGCGAAACATGACGTATTTACCAGGAGCGATTTCCTAATCGAGTACTGCCTTCAGCTCTAACATTTACCAGTCTCCACCGTCGCGCGTCGTTTGGCAGAAACATGTAGCTTCAAGAGGGCAGCTGATATTATAAGAAGACCACGAGCAGTCCGAACCCCAGAATTAGAAGAAGCTGTTTTGAACCCTCTCGAGGAGAATCCAGAAACAAGTACAATAATAATTGCTGAAGCTCTCAATTCTACTCAGTCCATAGTTTGGAGAATTATCCACGATCAACAATTTTATCCATACCATATTCAAAGGGTTCAAGCTCTTTTGCCACGAGACTTTCCCCAACGTATTACTATGTGTGAGTGGTTTTTCAGAAAAATGGCTGGAAATCCTCAATTTTTAAGATATGTACTCTCAACGGACGAGGCAAACTTCTCCCGAAATGCTATCACAAACTTTCATAACAACCATGTTTGGGCTTTGGAAAATCCGCACGCAGTTAGTGAAAGACATTATCAGTATCGATTTTCTGTAAATGTATGGGCGGCAATAATTGATAATTACTTGAAAGGTCCTTTCTTTCTTCCGTTCCGACTGAATGGCGCAACTCACAGAGACTTTTTAGGAAATGAATTGCCGGGACTACTTCAGAATGTACCATTAGAAATTCGTATCCGCATGTGGTTTATGTATGATGGGGCTCCGGCCCATTTTAGCGTTGTAGCCAGGGAATTCCTCAACACTGTCTATCCAAATCGATGGATCGATAGGGGTGTAGAAGAACCTAACCAGGCGTGGACACCAAGGTCCCCAGATCTAAACCCGCTAGATTTTTATTTTTGGGGATATTTGAAATCACTAGTTCATAAAACTCCAGTAGCGAACGAGTAAGATATAAGAAACCGAATAGTAGACGCCTGTGAAACAATATGAAACACATCAATAATTTTTGAGTGGGTACGAGATTCAATGACTAGAAGACTGAATGCCTGTGTCTTCGCTGAAGGTGGACACTTCGAACAATTTATTTGAATACAATTTAGTTTCCTTTATTTTATTTTATTCTACATATTTAAAATTTCTTGAAATAAAATGTTCTTGCAAATTTTATTGAAACAAATACAGATTTTGCACCCTTGATACAAAAATAACTATTTAAAACGAGTAAAAATAAATAGAATAGGTGGCGCCCCCTATAAAAAACCAAAACAGCTTATTTAAACGTCAAATTAATTTCCCAAGCATTCTTATGAAAAAATGCAAAATAATGGTAATAACACGCATCGATTATCAAATAATCGACATGTAACAAGGGTAGCTTGTTTACGAAGATATTATAGACGAATCGATTTTTTTACTGAAAAATCTGCTAGAAGTACGCTCAAAAAAGTTATGAATCTTCAAAAAGAAAAAGACGTGTAGGTGGCGCCCCCTCCAAGTAAGAACAATAATAACATCAGGTTCGAATTCTACACCTCAAAAAACCTCTCAATACCAATTTTCGTTTAAGGTCAGTATTTCGATGGTTATTTAAAAAAAAAACGAAAATAAAAATAAAACTGTAACACCCTGTATTTTGGAAAAGAAGCGATTCCGAACATATATTCATGTGGACAATTCATATTAGAATATTGTGAGGAATCACCTCCTGAAGTTTGTCAAAGTACTTTTGAATCACCCTGTGTAATTAAAATAAACAGGTACCCTTCCCTAATTCTCTTAAAAAATTATGCATTGAGAAACAGAATGTCATTGAAATATCATGAGATCGATTGGGATGAACAATAGATGTCGCCATCTATAATTTGTTGTATTTCAAATATTTTTCTTTAGCCGGAAGTTATTTTCCGAATGATTGGATTCAATTTCGAGGAAAACTACATAGCGGTCCTGATGATTGGGAAACCATGTAACAGCTGTAGGCAGATGGTTGCTTTCTCAAAATTGAATCAAAATAACTCCCCTTTGCTATCTACTAAATTTCGATCAAGAACCAACTTATATTCAATTCACGTTTGTTTTCAGTTCACACAAATCCTGGAGCACATTACGTACTTCCATTTTCACACCTAATCTTAATCTTCAGTCTTTGGCATTTCATACACTATCACATATTTTTGGGGAATATATGATTCTTTTTCTAGTGGAAAATTTCATGTGCACATCTTTAATCGACTACCAGTGCTACTGTTTCCTGAATAATGGTAGGCGAATCACAATTAATCACTTTCGGAATAATTTGAAAGTTTGAGTTCCATCGTTTTGATTAAGGGTGTAAGAAAGAGTTTCAATTTTCATTTTATCAACTTCGAACTGACAAAGAAATGAAATTATTGACCTCTAATTAAAGCCATGAGTCGGATAGTTGAAGCCGCTGGCAATTATTTTCCGTTTAACATATGAAAATGGTATATTTTTATCTTTTTATTATCGCAATTTATTGTCTACTAGCTGACCCGACAGACGTTGTCCTGTCCAAATTTCTATATTCCCTAAATTTTTTTTCCTGAAAACTCGTAGAATTTCTTTTTGTCTATGTTTTTTTCCATCTAGGTTATGCCTTTGACTCTGCCCGCTTCACGTTATCCCGTTTTCCCTTTATCCCGTTTTGTCGTTATCCCGTTTCCGAGTTATCCCGTTTTCCTGTTTTCCCAGCCCCTTTCTCCATTATCCCGTTATAGCTTTCTCCTGTTATCCCGTTTCCCCATTATTCCAGTATCCTGTTATCCTGTTTATGCCTTTGACTCTGCCCGCTTCCCGTTATCCCTTTATCCCGTTTTTCCGTTATCCCGTATACGAGTTATCCCGTTTTCCTGTTTTCCCGTTATCCCATTTTCCACTTATTCCATTTTGTCTTTTTCCCTTCTTACCGTTTTACCGTTAACCCATCATCCCCTTTTCCCATCATTCCGTTATCGCTTTCTCCCGTTCCCCCATTAACCCTTTATCCTGTTTATGCCTTTGACTCTGCTCACTTCCCGTTATTCCGTTTTCCCCTTTATTCTTTCTTTCGTTATCCCGTTTTTCTGTTCTCCCGTCATCCCATTTTTCCCTTTCCCGTTTTCTTTACCGTTTCCCTTCCCTTCATCCCCTTTTCCCTCATCCCGTTATCGCTTTCTCCCGTTATGTCGTTTCCCCATTATCCCGTCAACCTGTTCATGCCTTTGACTCTGCCCGCTTCCCGTTATTCCGTTTTCCTTTTATCCCGTTTTTCCCTTTATCCCGTTCCGATTATCCCGTTTTCCCATTTTCCGTTATCCTGTTTTTTCGTTTCCCGTTTTTGTTTTTTTTTTCCCGTCATCCCATTTTCCCATTATCCCGTTATCGTTTCTCCCTTATCCCGTTTTCCCATTATCGCATTATACCGTTATCCTGTTCATGCCTTTGACTCTGCCCGCTTTCCGTTATCCCGCTTTCCCTTTATCCCGTTTTTCTTTATCCCCTCACAGAGTTATCCCGTCTTCCTGTTTTCCCATTTTCCAGTTATCCCGTTTTTTCGTTATTCCGTTTTCCCGTTCTACCGTTTTCCCGTTATTTCGTTTTTCCATTATCCCGTTTTCCCATTATCCATTATCCGTTTCCCGTTATCCATTTTCCTTCCCGTTTCCCGTTATACCGTTTTTCCCTTATCCCGTTATCCGGTTTTTCCTTCGTCAAATCTTCCGAAAAACAAACTTGCCAAATCGGTCCAGCCATTCTCAAGTTATGAGCTTACCAACACAAACAGACATTCATTTTTATTATATATTATATATTCCTGAAAACTTTTCCAGGACAAAGAAATTTCCAATAACTTTTCTAAAAACCCTTTCTTTCCCTAAAAACCTTATTCGGTGTATAACGAACATAAAAAAAATAATTAGCCAAATCGGTCCTGCCGTTGTGTTTTTGTGTTGTTTGGGTAGGGAGATTCCACTGATAGCTTAGTGTTCAAGAATAGTTCAAGAATAATCTATAAAAAATGATCACTGACGTGTCATCAGCATAGAAGGTGAAATGAACATCATCAATGGACTCATCCAAGTCGTTAATATAGATTAAAAATAATATTGGACCCAGAATAGATCCTTGTGATACCCCAGCCGAAGTGCCAAGTAACAACGAGTTTACATATTTCTGGAAATTATCCTCGTCTATATTCCTAATGGACACATACTGTTTCGTATTTCATCCGGATGTGAGCATGGAGAATATCAAACAGCTCAGATTCAATGTATGGATACAGAAAGAACTTTCCATATTTCATATTGAGCTCCTTTTTATCATAATTATCTTATTTTGTTATTTTGTCCAGTATACAAGGGCGCTTGTTGAAACTGTTGATTGAATATATTACCTACTCACAATAAAGACTTCATCAATAATAATATCAGTAGAACTATTAACAGAAATATTTCTGGGAAAGGTATTTTTATTCGATATTCCTATTCTCGGAGCTCATAATTTTATTTTGGTAATGACGTTTTTTTGTATTTGTATTTATTGCGTTTTCTTTTGGCAGCTAAGTACAAATGTCTGGGACTCTGGCAGTCGTCCTCTTGTTAAAATATGTTACTTTTTAAAATTCATAGATGATTGTCTGATTTCCTCAGTTATCCACGTTTTGTTATCAGAGTGATTAGACAGTTTCTTGGTTTTGAGATGTAATAGATAGTGTACATGTATGTAATAGATAGTATTTGTTGAAGTGGAAACATCGCAAAAATACGTCCCTAACCATGTATAGGTTGCTCCAGTTTTCATTATAAAGCCTTGACAAAACTAGTGAGAACCAAATCTGAGAAGGTTCTCATATAAGAGAGATTTCTCAATCATTCTGAAGCTAAATCAAATTGAAATAAAGTGATTCGAGGATCAGATATGGTGTTATCATACACACATACCAAATCTTCGGTGATATCGGAGAAAATGTGATCAAGTTGAGTCACAGTAGAGTCTGTAACACGTGCAGGCCATCCTCCTACGTGATGCATACCAGAGCTCTCAGTCAGTGCACGGATTACATTTCAATGGGAACGATTCGAAATATTAAAATAAGAACAAACTTAAAAGTTTGTTGATGTTCGAGTCTCACCTGCTATCGACTCCGGTATGGTCAAAACAGAACTGGCTTGCTTCAACCTCCTCCTCTGCTCTTCCATGGACCCGATTTCCTCGGCTGCAGCGGCTATCGCCCTCTCCAACTCGCACTTCCATCGGTGAATCTCGAGCTCTCTCTGGTTCAGCCTTTTCGTGTTATCCTCCTGGTTCTTGTCGGTATCTGCTTGGGTCTGTTCCAGGCACTGCCTGCCGTTCCAGTCGATGAGGTTTGCTCGATGCTGCTCGGTGGTGGACATGTCCAGGATTTCTTTGTTGTGGGCTCTCCAGTCTCTTTCACTGTATCTGGCTATGGAATATCTGTCCACGACGGGTCTGGTGCCTTGGAATAATGAATGAATGAATAATGTTTGAAGACTTTACCTACCAAGCCAATTGCTGAATATGTTCAGCATTGGTGTCTGCGAGTGTGAATAACATATTACGTTGCCTGACGTGCCTTATATTTCGCAAGTTTTCAGTGGGGATAGTATTAGTTGAGATTGCGGGTAATTTGTATTGAGTTCACATTAAAACAATTTATTTGCAACTTGTCTTGAGAGTTCTAGGATTAACTCTCTTTCGGGAGTAATATGTTCATTGAGTAGAAATAAGAACATAAGCTGGCAGTCAACTTTTTAAAAGAACAGCAAAAATAGTGATAAAAATATGTATTTTCCATATTGTTGATATGTTGGGCATTACGACTGGAATGAAGAAGAAATTGAGTGGAAACGTTGGGTTCTTTTCGAAAAGAATCTGATAATTTCATCTTATTCTGGATCTTGCGACAACTTCTTCCTCTAATGGTCGTTGACCTCGTCAGGTATCTGTGTACACACTCACTCTTGCTTCCTTCTCTAAGCAAATAGGCAATGGGGGAGTATTGAGGAAGATCTCCATTGCTGCTGTCGGGGTGGTGGATATTAGATCTGTTATGGTCAGACACACTTGTCTCTGGAGTTTGGTGAGCTTTTCACGAGCACTCTTCTGTGCTTCTTTACTCCACCAGGTCCTACCACTGTAAGGGAAGAGTTGCATTCCCCATGTCTGTCCACGAAGTCCATAGGGCTTGCCTAGCTCTGGTGGATACTTTTTCTAGATGAGCCATGAGTTTCTTATCTAGAATTACCGCAGGGTGTTTTTCTTCTTCCTGGAGCTCGATTATTCTGTATCTTCAAATCGCTTCGATTCACACAAACAGTTTCCGATATCTCTTTGTTGATTGCTGCTCTGTATACGGATATCGGTAGTGCAATGTTAAATGCTCCTTCAATGTCGAGAAAGGCAGCTACTGCGATTTCTCCGCATCTCAGAGAGTGGTTCAGTTTCCCAACGATGTTCATGTTGATTTTCCTGCCCGTTAGGCATTCTGGTGTGTGCTGATAGGGTTTCCCTCCAGCACCTCTTCTCGTATGTGTCTATACAGGATCTTCTCTGTGGTTCTTGCCAAAAATGATGGCGAGCTGATCGGACGAAGGAATTTGGGGAGGTTTTTGTTGTTTCCGACTCACAACCCTTATCGACGTCTAGCTTGAGAGCAGGTATCCACATGCCGGGCTAGAATTGGGTGCACTCTGGGTCTGTTATGTGAAGGAATGTTATCTTATCAATCAGAGTGAAAGGAAAATAATGTCAAGATTATTGGAAATTATCCTCGATCTAACGTTCTCCCAGCTAAGAATTGGTGCTCAGTAACAAGCATACTCACACTCAATCCGAAACAAAGGCCATGAATATAATTTGGCCCTAGAAGTGAAACATATTCTCACTGAGACCTTAACAAAGGCTTCAATGAATAAATTTCACATATTTTACTGATGGTGAGTTGTAACATCACTGAGGGTGAGTTGTAACACAGCTGGTCATCCTTTGGTAAAGGTTAACTACAGGTTTTTCCTTTTTTTCTACATTATGACAATAAAAAGAGAGAGAACCTGCAGTTAGCAAAACCAAAGATGACCACAACCCACTGAGACCACAACAAAAATGGAGATTTGTTATTTTGTTGTTGATAATTTTTATTTCTTCTGGATTTAGGAAATGCAGCCTGAAAGCACCAATGAAAATGTTCCCAGAAAACACTGGAAGATTTACTGGTATTGGTACAGGTCGTGGTAGTAAAGTTTTTTAGGAATTCCCTGTCACCGGTTAGAAGTTTCTTAGACTCAGCTATAGAGAATTCGTAATTTTTCTAGATTCGTAGGTTTCAGTATGGTTCTTTATGTTTGTAGGGATATTTTTCCAAATAATTGTTTGTGAGTGATGATCCGATAAGGCCAGATCACAGTTACTATTGACGCTAGTTAATACATAGTCAATACTACTGATAGTTTAGTAAAATTGAGATTCAAATAAAATTTTGTTCAGGAAAATGAAAGAATCATACGGTTGATTTCAAATGACATCATATGGAGAAATCGAGAAGATTCAGGATTGGTGATCTAGGTAACCATTGTGATGGTTTTGTACACAATTCAGCCGGCAGTATATTTCTGCTCCGGATACTCTCATGCAACTAATATGTGGTGAGGAAGAATACCATCATGCACATTTGAGTACAAATTTCGAAAGTTCTGGAAAATAAAACTGCAAATTTTCCATATCATTTCAACAAAATTGATATCCCATCCAGCTTCTTCTAGTAGAAAAAGTTGATCTGTTCTCACCGTGGTTGATCTATTCACATTAGTTTCAAAAGGACGTCGATAATGCTTCTGAAAAGTTGGTATGAGGACAAGTCAAAAATTAAGCATAACTTCCAGGGTGTTCCCTCGATGAGACTGAACAAAGATTATGATGTCCTCATATAGAAACGAACATATTCTCTTTTTCTTATGATTACAAAAAAATAGAGTCAATCCTACCTGTCAGACCAGCAAGTGGACCCCAATCGACCCTTCCAGTGGCCCAGGGGCCGATTGGCCCCATATTACTATCCAGAATATGGGGTAAAGAATCATGAGGTTGGGGTAGATAGCAGGGCGCGTTGCCCTCTGGTACTGGTCGGAGGTCATTTGGTACAGGTGGTCGGGAGGATGGGTCCGCAACTGATGGGTAGGTCCTACCAGCAGTGGCGTGCATCATTTCCGGTGGTGCGGCAGTAAATTGTACTTCTGGTTGGTTTGATGGCGCGATGGGTGAGGTCGCTTGCTGTTTCAGAATGCCTTTCAGTCCGTTGTTATCTTCTTTAGCTGAAACAAGTTATGGAAATAGTTTCAATGGTTGGATTGAGGTGAATGGAGACGTTCGTTAACATAAATGTAACTGGGTTCCAATGAAATAGTTGTTAACTTCCCAGTGTTATTTTTCCTGTGGAATTTAATGATAAGGGATCAACTCAAGCAACATGATAATTCAAAACAGACTTCCAACAACCCCAATAACTTATTGAAAATACACTTCCTATAAACATTATTTCCAAAAATGGCAATGGTATATTTTTCCAATTGTTTGGAAATACTGAGAAAAAACTGGAAGTGAAATGTATTTTCTTGCAGAATTTAGATGTTTGCTTCGATAATGTTAAAATTGAATAATACTGAATTCTGATTGATTATAATAATTAATTAATAATTCATTAAACTCCTTTCTCTACCACAAAAACCAACAAAAAAAAGAAGTCGAAATAATTGTAGGCGATATCAATATACAGGGTGATTCAAAAGTACTTTGACAAACTTCAGGAGGTGATTCCTCACAATATTCTGATATGAATTGTCCAAATAAATATATGTCCGTAAACGCTTGGTTTCCAAGATACAGGGTGTTAAAGTTTTTTTTTTTTTAATAACTTCCGAAATACTGACCTTCATCAAACGAAAATTGGTATTGAGAGGTTTTTTGATGTGTCGAGGTCGAACCTGATGTTATTATTGCTCTTACTCGTAAGAGGCGCCACCTACACGTCTTTTTCTTTTTTGAAAATTCATAACTTTTTTGAGCGGACTTCTAGCACATTTCTCAGTAAAAAAATCAATTCCTCTATCATATCTACGTGAAAAAGGTGCCCTTGCTACAAGTCGCTATAATCAACCGTTTTCTAGATATTTGGACTTGAAAATTTGAAGTCGATTATTTGATAAGTTATTACCATTGAAAAGGGAAACATTCTCAATTGGATATTGATAAAAAGATTTTTCTGTGAATTGAAAAATCCACGATTAAAATGAAGTTATTTTTTGTGAATGTCTAACAGAAAACAACTACTTCTCCGGCTAAAGCTACGCTGGACATTGAACTACATCCTGTTTATATTTTCAACAAATCAATTATTACCATTATTTTGCATGTTTCACAAGAATGCTTAGGAAATGAATTTGACGTTTAAGTAAGTAGTTTTGGTAATTACATATTATGTGACACCTAAACGTTTTGTTGAAGTTTCTGTAAGTTTTAAAACACTAATTTTGAAAAAATGGATTATTTAAAGAATAATTCTCATTTAGCCGATATGCATTTCGTTTATGGCTTTGCGGATGGCAATGCGCGCGAAGCAAGACGTATTTACCAGGAGCGATTTCCTAATCGGGTACTGCCTTCAGCTCCACCATTTACCAGTCTCCACCGTCGTTTGGCAGAAACAGGTAGCTTTAAGAGGGCAGCTGATATTATTGGAAGACCACGAGCAGTCCGAACCCCAGAATTGGAAGAAGCTGTTTTGAACGCTCTCGAGGAGAATCCAGAAACAAGTACAAGAATAATTGCTGAAACTCTCAGTCCACAGTTTGGAGAATTATCCACGATCAATAATTTTATCCATACCATATTCAAAGGGTTCAAGCTCTTTTGCCACGAGTCTTTCCCCAACGCATTACTATGTGTCAGTGGTTTTTGAGAAAATTGGCTGGAAATCCTCAATTTTCAAGATATGTACTTTTCACGGACGAGGCAAACTTCTCCCGAAATGCTATCACAAACTTTCATAACAACCATGTTTGGGCTCTAGAAAATCCGCACGAAGTTAGTGAAAGACATTATCATATCAATTTTCTGTAAATGTATGGGCGGCAATAATTGATAATTACCTGATAGGTCCTTTCTTTCTTCCGTTTCGACTGAATGGCGCAACTTACAGAGACTTTTTAGAAAATGAATGGCCGGGACTACTTCAGAATGTACCATTAGAAATTCGTATCCGCATGTGGTTTATGCATGATGGGGCTCCGGCCCATTTTAGCGTTGTAGCCAGGGAATTCCTTTACACTGTCTTTCCAAATCGATGGATCGGTAGGGGTGTAGAAGAACCTAACCAGGCTTGAGCACCAAGGTCCCCAGATCTAAACCCGCTAGATTTTTATTTTTGGGGACATTTGAAGTCACTAGTTTATAAAACTCCAGTAGCGAACGAGGAAGATCTAAGAAACCGAATAATAAACGCCTGTGAAACAATAAGAAACACAACAATAATTTTTGAGCGAGTACGAGATTCCAATTTGAAAATTGAAACGGTTACACCAATCCCTAAAAAAGTTCATTCCCAGTTCCTGGAAGATTATAGACCCATAACTGTTCCCACGGTCATATGTAAAATAATAGAGAGAGCACTGTATAATAGAATTATAACATACTTTGAGAAATATCAAATAATCAGTATGTGTCAAAATGGTTTTTATCCAGGGAGATCAACAGAGAGTGCTATCTACAATCTTTTCCAGTATATCCATAAAGATTTGGATCAGAAGAAACATGTGGGGATACTTTTATTTGATCTCACCAAAGCATTTGACTGCTTGGATTTGAAATTTCTCGAAAGTAAGCTTCAGTCAGTAGGCATTAGGGGGAAAGTATCAAAATGGTTGATGTCCTATTTGGAGCATAGCAAAATATTCATCAGAATGAATGGCACCGAAACAGAAACATACGATGTGAATTTAGGAGTTCCGCAAGGATCAATTCTGGGGCCACTCCTGTTTCTCATATTCATTAATGACCTTCCAAATTTCATGAAAACTGATTGCCTAGTGCTATATGCAGATGATGTTTCATTAGCAGCATATGGTGATAATTCTCACATATTACAAGAGAAATTGAATCATTTAGCAAACAGAATCACCGAATGGTCACAAAAAAAATGAAATGATACTCAATGCTTCAAAAACCGTTCTTCTACACGTAAACCCAAAAAAAGAATTACGCGATCAAATTCATATAAATATAGGAACAGTTTCGTTACAACCAATTTCTTCTGCACGATTTCTTGGAACTTATCTGGATTCAGACATGTCCATCAAAACCGCTATTGAGAATGTCAGCAAGAAAGTTAACTCAAGTTACTATGCTATAGTCCAACTGAAATCGATATTCAATAAAGAACAACTCCTCAATGTCTATTATGCGCTCGTATACTCTCGAATTAGCTATGACATTATTGTATGGGGAAATACATCAATGGCTCGCAGACTACTGATCTCACAAAAACGTATTATCAGACTTATATTTGATATACTCATGTAAACCATATTTTAGAGATAATAACATCTTAACAGTTCCCAGTATATTTTGCTTGTCAGTAAAAATATAGATTCACTAACACATAATCATGATAGTCATAATTATAAAACTAGGCATGGCAATTTGCTACAAATTCCTCACCACAGAACTTCCTTATATGAAAAAAGTCCTCAATACAGTGGTATAAAGTTTTTCAATATACTCCCGGAATCAATAAAAAGTGAAAGAAATGAAATACGTTTCAAAAAACAACTAAAAAGTTATTTGATTGAGAAATGCATATATAGCCCAAGCGAGTTTCTGACTTCTCAACTATAATAAAATTGTATTGACTGTTGAATGATACTGAACATTGTGTGTCTAAATGTCTATATGTAAACAATAACTGAAATTGTATAGTAACTGTTATTTATGTGCCTGTAAGTTTTCGAGTCTTCTTTACGGTCTCGTAGAATGAAATTTTATGTATATATGATTATCGGTGTATATATTTTTACATTTATATTTTTGACATGTCCAATACCATGTAATATGGTCTTAATGGAATAAAATATTATTAATGACTGGAAGATTGAATGCCTGTATCTTCGCTGAAGGTGGACACTTTGAACGATTTATTTGAATACCATTTAGTTTCCTTCGTTTTTTTTATTCTACATATTCAAAATTTCTTGAAATAAAATGTTGATATTTTTTGAAAATTTCATTAAAATAAGGTACAGATTTTGCACCCTTGATACAAAAATAACTATTTCAACCGAGTAAAAATAAATCTATTATCAAAAAATCGACTTCAAGTCCAAATATCTAGAAAACGGTTGCTCATAGCAACTTGTATTAAGGGTAGCTTTTTTACGTAGTTATGATAGAGGAATTGATTTTTCTACTGAAAAATGTGCTAGAAGTACGCTCAAAAAAGTTATGAATCTTCAAAAAAGAAAAAGACGTGTAGGTGGCGCCTCCTCCGAGTAAGAGCAATAATAACATCAAGTTCGAATTCGGCACCTCAAAAAACCTCTCAAAACGAAATTTCGTTTAATGAAGGTCAGTATTTCGAAAGTTATTTAAAAAAAAAAAAAACTTCAACACCCTGTATCTTGGAAACGAAGCGTTTCCGGACAGATATTTATTTGGACAATTCATATAAGAATATTGTGAGGAATCACTTCCTGAAGTTTGTCAAAGTACTTTTGATTCACCCTGTAGATATCTTAGACAATGCAGACTACGCTAATGAATATCTAAACATTAGGAGTGAGTACGGCTATACACAAACAATAAGCAGGTATACCAGAATACAAAATAATACAAAGACATGCATTGATCATATATTCTTGAAAACAGAACTAAAACTCCAAGCAATCCATCCATTATCATACATTCATGCATCACTGACCATTTTCCTATCGCGCTCCAATTAGAACATAGTTTAACTCCAGACTCAATCAGAAGCGCTACACATGAAAATCTTTTGAAGAGATTACATATTTGTTTAAGTAGAGGTGGACATGTGTTCGAACATATTCTGAAATACACTGACAATTGAATTAACTTACTAATTCATGAAATTATTTTCAGTTCGTGTGTCAGCGTTAATAAAACTATTGTTTGAAGAAAAGTTTCATTTGATGGTTGAAGAATATTTTAATACTTATTTATTCATTGTATTATCTGTGACTGATGAAGAAAGATCGAACGGAATCTGTTAAATTCCAAAAATAAGTGATGAATACAAGGAAACCACGTCAGTTTCTGTTTGAAACAGTTTATCTCGAAAACGGTTCGAAATTGAAATAGGAGTATCTGAACAAAGTCAATCTAAAATTGGATGTAGAGCTCAAAAATGTGGAAATATAAAGGGTGTTCCATTTGAAAAAAATGACTTACTCATTTTTTCATGTGAGCAAAGTATCTGCATTTTTGAAAGACCCTGTATGAGGCATATAAAAATATGACTCGAAGTGAAGATCCTCATGGTATTACTCCACTCCATTTCGAATTTGATCGTCTTAGTACCAGAGAGTTCAAGATTATCAGCGTTTATAAAAGTACATGTATGGTAAAAAAAATCGAAATTAATTTATATCTTCTAAACGGCAACAGATAGTACATGAAGTTGTTGACAAAGTGATAAGAAATTATAATATGATAGGGTGTTCCATTTGAAAAATCAAAGTAGCCGCTACTTTATAGTAGAAGCGGCAACGCCGCATCGTGTAGATCATATTTCAGGCGTGTAGATCATATCATTTTATGCATACTGTGAAATTTTCAGGTTGATCCGTTTTCTGGTTTGCCAGAAACATCTAATTAACGCTCATCGTGAAAAGCCCTGTATATCCTCCAAAAATATTAAAATTATAAACCACATATTAACTTTTTGTTGTTAAAACTTACCTTTTCCACAACAGCAAACACGATTTTCACCAGCCTCATAGTTTCTCCCATTGCTGCATCCTGTACAATATTCAACCGGTTTTCCTGTATCACAGGGAGGAATTCCCCCTTTATACCTCCCATCTCCCTGACCCTCACCGTTATTCTCGTCAAATTTCACTTGTTTGATGGGAGAAACATCCAAATTCGGTCTCAGACTCGCGGAGGGCACTCCGAGATTATCTTCCCCGAATTTAGGCGCGTTTCCAAACTCTATTTGGGGCTCTGGCATCGAGTTCCTCGTTAAATAGTCTTTTCTTTGACAGCAGTTTTCGAAGTGCGCCAAATAGGGGCAAGGACCGCAATGCCTTGTTGGATACTCGGACATTTACTGGGGCTCTACTTTCGGTTTGATCGATAAAAAAGTTTGATCGAAGTGACGTTTTGGGTGTCGTGTGACAGAAATCCGCGTCATTTTCCGTAGAACTGAAATTGTAGACCAGTCATTAAAGATATTATTTTTTCAAAAGTCTTGAAACTCTAGTGAAGTGGAGAGAACAGTGAGGAAAAGAAAAACCTGCATATAAGTGAAAACCCTGCGATTTTTACGAAATGTTCACAGATGCTTCAGGATACGCTAAACTTTCCTAAATTTCCATAGGTACTCCAAAACACGATAAAATCACAATAGTAATTGGATTTTTTGCGCGACTATTTCTCTCATTATTTTGTTTCCAATCAAATGGCCGAAATTTCAAACAAAGAACCCATCAGATCAGTTTTATATTGATAAAACGTCTTCTCGTTTTATAGTGATAAAACCACCAGTGGATTAGATATTATTTTGCGATAAAACTACACTTGGTCCTGTCAGAATTAAATGTCCACGCATTCAATTCCTATATAGGGAAAAAGGAAATGCAAAATTGATGGAATAAGGGATTTTGAATTCACTACATACAGTGATTTGATATTCGAATTCAAATATAGCTTTTTCAGCGTGTTAGAAAGCCTCAGTTTTTTAAGTAAGGCAATTAATAGTTTAATTGTGTCATTTTCAGTCTAACAATAAAAGTCCTCGTAGAGCAGTGGTTAGCCTGCTAGTCCATCATACGGTAGGCTCGGGTTCAATCCTATACTCATTCGAAAAACCATTCGAAACACGAATTGATGAATCTGGATGGGCCCCGAGTATAGAATCACAATCAACTGCGGACATAGTCTGGTATACAGACGGTTCAAAGACAGTTGAAGGAACGGGAGCAGGAATACATGGGGTAAGGCCAAGAAGGGATTACATAATACCACTTGGTAAATACTCCACGATATTCCAAGCTGAAACACATGCTATCATGGTATGCATTCAGAAGAATCTAGAAAGTGGTTATAGGAAAAAACACATCTACATTCTATCTGACTGTCAAAGTGCTATCAAAGCACTCAACTCTACACAGATAAAGTCCAAACTGGTCTGGGACTGCCTCCAGAACCTCATCGAGCTGGCAAAACACAACAAGGTCACCTTGATGTGGGTGCCAGGTCATAGAGGCATTGAAGGCAACGTCAAAGCGGACCAGCTAGCTAGACAAGCATCTGAAACGCTATTCACAGGGCCAGAACCTGCACACGGGATTAGCAAAAACCGATGCAGGACCCTGATCGCCGAGTGGATAAAAAGAAGACACCAACAATATTGGGATCAAACTGTCGGGCAAATACACAGCAAAGTCATGGTAGGGCATCCAAACCGGACCCTGACGGCTGACCTTCTGAACCTGAACAGAACGAAGGCTCGTATAATAATAGGTCTGTTGACTGGACACTGCGGCCTAAGAAAACACCTAAACACCATGGGAGTACGCAGGGAAACCGTGGAGTGTAGGCTGTGTGATGAAGAGGAGGAAACAGCCTCTCATATCATCTTCGACTGTGACGCCCTAAGTAGTAGGCGACACAGAACCTTTGGAGAGATCAGCCCGGAAACAGGCATGAATCCGAAGAACCTTATCAACAGGCTTCTTAACCTAATTAAAGGCACAAACCTGTTTGAATGAGGAACCACTGACGACAGAGTGATACAATAGACCCTAGCTGGTCGCAGTGTCAAGGGAAGCTAAGTGCCAACCCTGTCTCTGGCTCGTCAGTCTCAAACCAACCAACCAACCAACCAACCGGGTTCAATCCCATACCAAGGAACTTTTTTTTAATCGGTTCCAGATACAAACATATTTGATCTAATAGTGTTGTTTTTTTTATATATTTCGGGTTTTTGTGTGTGTGTGTGTTTATGAGCAGTGAATGATCATTGTGAATGAATGAATCTGTGAAACAGAGCATTTAAAAACGGATATTATTCAGACACGATTCCTTCGATTTTGGATAAAAAAAAATTGTTGTAACTTTCCCCGTTGAAAATTATAATATAACATGAATTCTGAAAAACTCATTCAATCAATTGCTCTATCCGCTGACGTCTTCTTGCTGGCACAAATGAATTCTTCTGATATGTTCAGTAAATAAGTTTCTTAAATGTTGTTCCGAAATCATGTCGATAGCTTGTATTATTCGATTTATTTTCTAGGATCTCTAAAGTTGGTGAATGAGTAGCATACACTTTTTCTTTGAGAAAACCCCATATGGAAAAGTCCATTGGAGTCAAGTCGGGCGATCTGGCTGGCCACCGGATTGGATCATTAGTACCCAACCAATTCTCCCCAAATCCCAAATCGTTCAGTAAGGTAGTTGTGATATGACATTGAAAAGGGAATTTTTTGCTCTATTGAATGACGTGAACCTACAGGGTTCCATTTAAAATTATCTACCTAAGTCTATTTCTGGTAAAACCGGAAGTGATATTCAATTATTTTTTCATGGAAAATATGGATTCTAAGGAACAATATCTTCGATCCAATTGTCAAACGTCTAACTTGAAAAACACCTGAATCTGATTTGTTGAAAATATGAACAGGATGTTGATAAAATCAATTGAGAATGTTTCCCATTTCAACCTGAATGACGTTCTGGCCAATGATTTCGTTGTCACCCAGTATATGTGCATATGTATTTTATGATTTGACAGTTACATTAATATGAATTTAATTATTTATTTTATAGAATATCTAAGATTAGCCAGTACATTCTTACACACTTTTGGCAATTTTTTCTTTCATATTGACAAATGGTTTTAATGTAGAATGCAAATACATTTGTTGTTGATTTCATAGTTTACTTTGAATATTACTTTTAACGCATCGACGCGAAGACAAGAACTTGTTCAATAACTTCCCGTTTCTGTAGTACAAAAATATAGCTAAAAGATAAATTATTAAGAGAACACAAATCAGCCTATTATTTTTACACAACTAAAACTCAGGGAATTTAGAAAAGAAACAAATAATAATCACATTTTAATATAAGTTCCATTCACTTTGTTTTTATAGTACTAATACTTCTTCCTATGATGCATTGATAGAAACAAAGCTAATTAAGTTGTTCTTATTTCTATTGGACTTTTCTTCCACACATTTAACTAGAATACGAGGATAATAAATAAAAGTGAATCAATTTTCTAGAGAAATAAACTACTAGTTCATACTCTAAATATTTCTTTTTCAAACTGTAATAATCACAAACTATGTAACGTAACTAGAATATTATATCTTTTAGACTTCTATTCACACATTGTTTGACTAGTATTCGAAAATAATAACTAAAAATAAATAAATACCTAATATTTTAGTTAATCCTTTTGCTTTTTACAAGGTTTTATTTAATTTGCTTCGTTCGTATGTCATTCTTTCCGGTTCAAAATTTGTAATACATTTTTGGAGCACTTTCCGACATCCCATTGAGCTGGAATTTGGCAGCTGTTCATTATTCCGGTGACAATTGGTATGTGGGGGTTTTTGAAGACGGAGATTGTGAATTATTGCTGATGTTCAACGAATGCTCACCCCTCATGACATGAATTTTATTTTGATGATGATCAATATCCATTTGAAGGTATGGCTTTATGGACAGGGAATTACTGTGGCATGTTATCTGTTTACTCCTGAACGCCCTTGCTGAATGATCTGTAACTTCTAACTTGACATCAACTACAATTTTAGTTACGGATTCTCTTAACGAGGAAGAAATCATGTTCTTGCCAACAGGACAATTCTTATACCAGCCTTTTGAAAAAAGGCTCGGGTTAGAAGCCACAAACATGTTTATCAAATAAATCATTCAAACAATTGACCAAGTGAGATTTTTTTTCAAAACCTCCATTTTCATTATCCAGAGAAAATTTACAAAATACAATAGATTGATCAGACACATAATATTATGAATGACGCCTTTTTCAACTCGCGGTTCTTCCCTAACTATCACATATCCCGTAAAGTAGCAGATGTTGCTGTGATTCCTGTCTATCAATTGACACAAGTTGAGATAGAATGCAGTTCTTTACTAAAATATTGTCATAGGCTAGGTACTAACGAATAATTTTTTCCATTAGTTCGGAGCAAACCAGATCGTGAAAACCAAAACCGACGGAAGTATTCACCAAACAATTCCATTTTTGATCAATTAATGAACTCCGTATGGCACTACGTAATACATAAAAGGCAACCCTCATATTCCATCACTTGGAATTATTTGTTTAGTACTATATCTCTGACGTTGTAATAAGCATTCAATATTGAAATTTTACTTGTTTTTCAGGATATACCCAGGCTCCTGGAACTACCACAAGTGACAAATGTGTGGCATTCTGCCCCGGAGGTTGCACGAACGGTGTCTGTTCAGCTCCCAACTTCTGTATTTGCAACCCAGGATTCGTGAAGGAATCCAAAGGAAGTCAAATCTGCATCAGAAGAGTCAGGAGATCACTGATGCATCTGGAACTTGTCCCACAAGAAGTTTTAGAAGGACAATAAATGTTTTATAAATTTTCTTTGTGTACGTTGTAATACTTCACAGTTTCTTCTTGTATTTTTATCTATAATTTACTTGAATGATATTGAAATTGTTCATCTGTTCAGGTTTTTGACCGTATTCGAATAAATTCTTGACTGAAAAATAAAAATAGATCAATAATAATAATACGTTTATTGCACACCAAATATTATAACATTTCAGAGAGAAAAAAAATCTGGTACAAGAGTAATTGGCCTTTGGTTCAGATTGCTAAGTTACCTCGCCTCTGATTTTCCGCCAAGGCCTTAAGTTGAGAAAAGTCATGTTATAGGGCTGAGAAGAAGGGGGAGAATTTCGTTATTTCTGAATACTCCTTATGTCATTGCCATCTAAACAATTGGGGTATACCACATCGCTGATTGAAGTGGGACAAAACTTACCTAATCAAAAACCCTTTTTGATAACATGTTTGTCAGACAAAAATTATTTTTTTTTTGAAATATATGGTATTGAACACAATGAGAGCGCCTCAACCTTACAAATGGGGTGGCACAATCGGCTGTCAAAATAATGAAAGAGAGAAAAGAAGATCATTTTGTAATATTGTACAGTGTGTTTGAAGCCGAAAATGACTGGTCATTGTATAGACCCCCAGCTAGCTCAGTAGATTCATTTATTACAGATCTCCACAACTATCTGAAGAACTGCCGAAATGATTCTACTGGATGATGAGAATGAGAGTGTACAAGATTATCTGAATGTAATGGATGAATTTTGGTATTTATCACTTATAATTGCACGAGAGCTTTGTATTTTATCGGGTAAATTTGGGTTGTTTAATGACAAACTGTTGCCTAGCAATTAGACGAGAAAAACTGTCAACTATTACAGTTGACAGTTTTTCGAGTCAAATTGCTAAAGGAAACAGTTTAGAATTTGAACAACACAAATTTACCCGATATCAATACAAACATCGAAAACATATAAATGCAAACTTTATTTATTTTGGCAACCAACACCGCGATTATTGATAAACAAATGAATAAGTGGAAAAACCACTAGTGCATTTGTCGTTGTGAAAGTTGCAGCTAACTTTTGCCGCTGTCAAACTGACAATTGCACTGTGGCATATGCGGTTTTTTATACATGAGTTGAATTGTCGGCAATAAACGCATTCACAAGAAAATAGGGTGAAACAAAATCATGTATTGATCACATATTTATTGAATATGATGAAAAAATAAATAATATCACTCCAGTTGTACTTGAAACCACGATCACTGACCACTATTCGAACGGTCTACAGATGATCATACCTGAAACAAAAAAAAAATATCCAGAAAGATTAGGCATATAGAAACTTCCTGAATAAAGAAAAGCTAAAATAAGAGGTTATGAATGAAAACTGGATAGAAGTCTATAATTCATATAGGCGATATAAATTCAGCGGCAAAAATCTTCATTGGTAAATTGCAAAAATCAATAGAAAGTTGCACAACTAGCAAACTAAAATATCAATCTAAAAAGCGACCTTGGATCACTAGAGATCTCGTTAAATCTGCAAATAAATTTCTTTATATAAATTCTGATTAAAAAAAACTCGACTGAAGAAAATCGCATCAAATATTAAAAATACAGAAATAAACTTAACGATCTTCTAAAGAATACAAGGTTAAATTTATTCAAACGGAAACAATTCCGCTGGGCTTTGGAAGGTGGTCAAGGAAATCAGTGATAATCAACACTGTGAAAAAGAGTATGAAATAAAAAAAAAAAATCTGAAAATGGATGCTTAATATCGGATACCAAACAAATTGTGTATACTTTCAATGATTTCTCCTCGAATATCGGAAAGGAAATGGCAAAAAATTAAAGAAAATCAGATAATAGAACCAACTACTAAGTCCTACATCCCAAACACCATATTATTTCTGGAAACTAATCAACGCGAAATAAAATATTGCATTTTGAGGTTAAAAAATTGAAAATCATCTGGGGACGATACATTAACAGCCGAAATCTCGAAATATCTTGCTGATAACATAAAAACACCCTTACAATTTATAATAAACTGGGGCTTCAGATCAGATAATTTCTCCAATGCTTTCAAATTGGCTGTAGTGAAACCGTTGTTCGAAAACGGAATAAGCTGAATGTATCAACCGCCCGATTTCATTGATTTCCAACTTCCTTGATAAATTTGATACTCTGAGAGATAATCAATTCGGCTTCAGGGAAAATAGGTCAACAGATGACGCAATCACTTATTAGTGACTCTATTAATTAAAAAACCAGCACTCTGTTCATTTATCGACCCCGATTTTTATCAACACAGCCATAATCACCTCTTGAGAATCTTTGAAAATATAGGAATTAGAAGACAAACGTTTGATTTGATGAAAGATTACTTAACTGGCAGTAAGCAGCAAGTCAAAATAAATAATATCGAGAGCGATTTTAAATCAATAGAATATGGTGTGCCCCAAGAGACAGTTCTTGATCCACTTCTGTTTAACTTACATATAAACGATTTGTTCAAACTACCACTAAAAAGAGAAGTGATAAGTTTTGCCGATGATATGGCTATCATTTTAAAGGATAACTATTGGAATTCTTTGAAAAAAAAACAAAGTGATCTGACTAAAATTCAAAATTGGCTCAAAAACTGCCTATTGACAGTTAATTACGACAAAACCTACCAAACTAGGAATCATTGATGAACAGCATTGATGAACATCAAACCATTCCCATAAATAATGTAGAAAATACCAAGTACTTCGGTGTAATCATCGATAACACCTTGAAGTGGGATGTACGTATCAATCATATCACAAAAAAACTTCGATACATCCTATATAAATTCCTGAAAATTATACACCATAAACCACGTACTTACCCTTCAAATCTTTTATATAATGAAACCCATATTCTTGATATATGGCAATTATTTTTCGTTGCAACAGAAACTACAAAACATAAACATAAGAGTGGTCTAGTCAAAATATCACATGAATAGATATAGAACAAACTCCTCATACGTCCCAAAACCTGGGAAAAACATGTATATTGTTCAGTAAACAGCGATTAGATTTATTTAGGTCAATCTGATAATCAATTACAGTGCCGTTCATTATATATTTTTTAAGGAGTTCAGTTAGAATCATGGATGCCACATGTGATATATCAGATTAAAATAAGATATCTGTGTTCAATCTTATCTGATTGGATTGCTTTCTCTGGTTTAAGATTTTTAATTTTTAAATTTTTAATTATTGGGATTTTATATTTGAATATATCTTTGCTATGGTTCCATATTTGGTGATAATTATCACCGAGCTGTGATTTTGATATAGGTGAAGCGATCACGCATATATATTTATGTATATATTTAATCCTTGGAATTTGGAATATTGTTTGATTTTATAGAAAACTTTCTGAAGAGGTATTTGACGATTGGTCAAACATAGTTCTCATATGCTTCCTCTTGAATAGCATTGAAATTGAAGTCATTTTCGTATTATTCTGATTTTTTATTGTTTGTAAAGTATAGTCTTGGCTGCTCAAGATCACAATAAACTATCTATTCTTTATATAGAACAAAGATCAATTTTAATTGAATCATAATATAATTCTTCAATTTCAGTATTGGATATCACTGACAAATCTCAGCACAAGCTGATTTGTATGCTCAATTAATTTTAAGTAATAATCTCTTGTAACAACTATGCGTTGAGGAGTGCATTGAAAAATTCCAAGTTTCAAGAAGTTGAATTTGTGTATATCAAATTCTGACACAGGCAATATTGTTTTTCATGTTATATTGCTGAGAACACATTCAATGGACCAGAAGCTGATGCTTGTGTCCACCTGATTGGTCGCCCAGCAGCTATAAGTACCCCCTGATTGCGAGCCAAACAACTACGTGAAGTCTAGCTACGAGCTACACAAACTACAATCAGAGGTACATCGTCATCGATAGAACCGACAGGTTCAGAAAATAAAAGCAATATTTCCTTCTCTTATTCTGGAAACTAAATAAATTTTTCATTCAAGAAATATATGATATGTATATATATTTGTTACATATTTGGTAATAACTGAAAAATGATGTATATTTGATACATATTTGTAAATAGATTAATATACGTTAGATATTTGTTTTATTGTTGTAGTTATTCACAGAAGGAAACGTTATTTGATTCGCAATTATCATTGAATAGGGAATTTTAATTTTAATCCCAATTTAACAAAAAATTCTGTCGTCCATTCAAATGTATTATGAGAATATTTCAGATGAATAAATATTATTACTATATCAACTAATCATCAAACCCATGGTTACTATTCCCCATTAATAGGGTGGCCAAAAATTCTGCAATACTCAGCCAAGCTAGAAAATCCAGCGGTTAACGGTTAGTCTTTTTGAAAGTACTGAAAGTATGAATGCCTCGTGGAAAGTACAAATTTATCGTCACTGTCATCTGTGCGAACATATACCATTCACAATATGACATTAATAGTCATGTTAATAGTTGAAAGAAAACATACCATTCACAATATGACATTAATAGTCATTTTAATAGTTGAAAGAAAACAGTGAGATCGTTAACAGCACTTTATTTTTCTATTTTTCAACTCATATGTAAATATATAACTTTTTAAATCATATAAAAATGTACAAACGCACAATAGAAAATTCGAAACAACATTGATATAACAACATCACAAGGTATCATATCGAATTTGAAGATTTCGGAGAATTTGAATGGAAGAATGATTATTTGAGAATGTCGATTTATAGAGAAAATGAAAGTAAGTTTCTTCTTTGAATCGCTGAAAATCTGAAGAATGATATATGCGACATGTTCATTTTCTCAGAAAATATTTCAAATTCAACACATGTTATCGTGGTGTACAGGGTGTTCCTCTGAAATAGCTGAATTTCTTAGAAAAAAACACGTATACATAGCCTGTTGGTGGATCGAAAAGTTAATTGAAGAAATGCAATGACTGAGTGAAAAATATTCATTTTGTTGACAAAAATTAATAATCCCATTTTCTAACCTCAAATATAAATATTACCTAAAACATAGGAAGAATTTTTTCGGACACAGTGTTCAATTCGATAAGATTCGGGGAACGATAATTGTCAAGAAGAATACTCATTTTGGGCAATATATATGTATCACCCTGTACATCAATATATTCAATGTCGAATATTTCTTTGTGTGACACTTAATGCACATAAACTCTCTGCTTTTTATCTTATTTAGTAGATACAAATAACACCCAACACTGCTCCATAGAAGTAGGCCACAAACGCAAATAAAAACAATTTTTTCAAGTCCTTTTTATTGGATCAGTCCTTCATGGATATTGTTTGGAAGTAGAGGGCATCTCTTCGGGAAAACTTGTCGTTGAATCCTCCTTGGCAGCGAGAGGAGGTATCTATAAGGAGAAGGTATTCGAGTATCATACAAATAATTGTTAAGTTTAGGCTTGTGCAAAATATCATATCATGAAATGCGATAATGTAGATCTACTTTTTTTGTATAAAGTGATTATAAAACGCTACGGCTAAAGTTCATACCCACACATTTCCTGATAGGGAACATCTTTAATTGTCATTCATTCGAGTATTTTTATTGAATTGAATGTCTCGAAATTATAATAATATATTGTGACAGTTTTTTATATATTTATCCTAACATTCAAGAACATCAACATTCTGTAAAGAACGTTATCGAAGCGGAAATCGCACACGTAGTTACTCCCTACACAAAAAGGAAATTTGAAAGCTCAATTCCTCTCGAATAAAAAAGTCCTTCACTTATATGTATCCTATTATTTTTGGTGGTTTGCCTGCTAAACAATGAGAGAAGACAATTTGTTGTTTGCCTTCTGAAAATTTACTTTTCGTACGAACGTTATTGTAGGTGTGTGATGATGCGAACGCAGAAATTCAAATAAAATAATTTGTGAGTGAATACTCATATATATTACAGATATTTTTATATGGTGTTAAATAACGTGTTATATTTCTAACCATATGTTTTTGATAATAATTTTAGTGCATACATTTTAATATTGTGTTAAGTTATATGTCTCAAACACCATATTTTCAATTCTAGTGTTTTGACCTGATGATGACAAATACCATGTCGAAACGTCGTTGAAAGAAATTATACGAATTGACTGAATCAGACCTTATATATATATATATATATATATACATATACATATACATTATATATATATATATGTATTGTTTGTTGTTTGTTTGTTTCGATTTAATATTTACTTACGACAGGTATACAAATGTTTTAGTATGTTTAAAGTATTTTGTGTAGTTATTAAATGTTTGTTAGAATTTGCATGAGCGTATAGATGTATGGTGTGCAAATAGGTGTAGTAGTTGTGTATATGTATGTGTATATGTGTTGTATATACATTTTTATTTTTTAAACTTAGTCTATTTTAATCTGAAAGCATGCTATATATCGTTCTCATTGTAATCATTGCAATGACTTGACAATGTAAATTAGTGAATGGACTAAATAAAGGATTTATATATATATATATATATATATATATATATATATATATATATATATATATATATATATATAACGGGAAGATATACTTGAAATGAGAGTTCACTTTACATTGGTTGCACTTGGTTGAGAAAAAAATTTGTTATATTTTTATATCTCTGGTCCCCGTTACCTTAACGAGACAAACTACATATGAGTTTTTAAGTCTAATTATGAGCTTTCAAACACAAAACGTTCCATTAAAATTGGTCCAGTAGTTTTTGCGTGATGCAAACAAACAGACAAGTACAGTTTTATAATAGTATAGATACGAATTTTAGCCATACGTTTATCAGTAGACCTCTACACCCTATTCGCCATTTGGGAATGGGGTGAAAGCTATTTTAATTTAATTTGTTAGAATGGCATCAATATTACTCGAATACGCAACAATGCAAGCAAAACTTTGGCTAATCAAAATTGTTACCAAGTAGCCTCCAACATTACAGTGCGCGCGTAAAGTATGGAAACATGAACATATCTTTGACACCCCGTAAGATACAACAACAATATTTTAGTTATGTATATAAGATAGACCAGCGATTTTAAATTCAAATTTTCAACGTTGCTCAATGTACAGTTTCTCAGATATACGAACAATATATTTATTTTTAAATGGGAAAACCCGTATATTTTACAATTTTCTGTTTTTTATTGCCAATGCAGGATTCAAACTGTTAATGGCCAATATTGACCATTAATTTTAAGAAATTAGGAAAAACATTTTTATTTTGTAATTAATATTGCAGTATAAACAGAAAACAATACCTAAAGAAAAAAATTAAAGGAGATGATCAATATGACCTCCTTGTCTTTGGAAACAGAAATCCATTCTGAATGAAAATTCATCCAAGACTTTTCTAATCGTTTTCGGAGAAATTAGTGCTATCTCCTCTGTAATTCTGTCTTTCAGTCCTTGGATAGTCTGTGGCCTATTCACATACACTTTGCTTTTTAAATAACCCCACAAAGAATAATCTAGAGGTGTCAAATCCGGAGATCTTGGTGGCCACTCGATAGCTTATCTTCTTCCAATCCAACAATTTGGAAATGTAATGTCGAGAAACTCACGAACGCGTCGAAGATAATGAGGAGGCGCTCCATCTTGCTGAATCCAAATTGATATATATTCACGATATGAGGATTTATATCATCAGGAAATAGTCTGGCTAATTCTGGAATAAACTCTTATTTTAAAAATGCCCAGTATTCTTCACATGTCATGGTTCTATTCCAAAAATAAGGTCCAATAATGGTATTATCAATAATTCCTGCCCACACATTGATCTTTTGTGGATACTGCGTATGTTCCTCTACCATCCAATGAGGATTTTAATCTAACCAGTACCTGCAGTTCATATTGACCGTGCTATTTAACTGGAAAGTAGCCTCATCAGAAAAAAGGATTTGATTAAAGAAATTAAGACTATTTAACATTGTTTCACAGAACTCCATTCTGCGATCTGGATCGCCTCGTTCAGTTCATCTACCAATTGCACTTTAAAGGTATGCCATTTTTATTTTTTTAAATATTTACTAACAGTTGTTTGACTGATGCGATTTTCGGTTGCAACAACTCCAGTAGCGTTATGAGAGTCTTCAACAATCGACAAAAAAAAATCCGTTTTTGTTTGCTCTGGAATAGCAGGGCGGCAACTTATTGGTAGTTTTTGTACATGTCCACTTTCCTCAAATTTATGAATAAATACAGTACCACGTGCTAGAGGAGTTCTGTCTTCATACTTGTTATTAAATATTTCATACACCTCTTCGTGTGTTCGTGTCCTACAAATAATGTCGCTAATAAAACATACTCAAATTTCATAATAATATGGTATTACCTGTCACCACATCCTTTTAGTATCAAAATTTCAATTCTTTGACGCTCTGTTGAATGTACCATTGTATTTTACTCTGATTTTTATCGCTGGTAAGCCTTTTTTCAAAAAACCTTCCTAATTTAACGAAATGAAACCGATATTCATATCATGTTTATCAGTACAAAAACAGCAAAGACTTTTTTAAACTTGAACAAATACCAAGTGGCTCATTTTATTTTCTCTATATGTCAATATCAACGGTTGCAATAAAAATATGTTTCCTAATTTCTCAAAACTAATGGTCAATATTGGCCATCAACAGTTTGTATGCTGCAACGCCAATAAAAAACTGTAACAGACAATTGTAAAATATGCGGGTTGTCCCATTTAAAAATAAACATATTGTTCGTATATCTCAGAAACTGTACATTTGGCAACGTCGAAAATATGGAATTTAAAATCGCTGGTTCATCTTATATAAATAACAACAATTTTGTTATTGTATCTTACGGTGTGTCAAAGATATCTTCATGTTTCCATAATTCACGCGCGCACTGTATAGGCATGTCAAATTTTCTGCATAAAAATCAACCGGAAGTGAAAGTACTTCGGAGTATTTCCTTTTATGTCAAAGCCATTGATAGAAAAATAATTTCTAGATTGGTTCACTCATTTTCGAACTGTGAAACGTTATGAAATGACTTTCAAGCAGAAAATAGACATGCTAAAAATACTGGCTTTTTTATAATAAGCGTGTTTGTTATAGTATAGCGGTTGCAAAAAAGAGAAAGAACAAAACTGGAAATGATCAAAACCTGTTCAAGTGTACGTGGTATTCATGATACCTATCCTGGAAGATAGCTCAGTCTGTAAAAGAATTCAAATTGTGGGTAGAAATCATGAAAAAAATATCAGAGCATTAACAAAGTGGTTCGGTATGAGAATTAGTCACTTGATTTCAGAGGAAACTAATTGTACTGATTTTGCTGGATGATCCTCCCAACTGTCACTATGATATTGGTGGAATTAGCATTATTTGAATAAGTCAAAAAACAGACCCAATGAAAGTAAAATAATTTTCTGAATATGCAAATCCACTTCTATTTGTATTGTTTTGTTTGTATGCTCGTAAGCTTGTCTCAAAGTTTCCGTCCTCATTACTGTGTCCTCGATATATCAAAAACCAGGTAGGCTGTAGTCTGTCACTGCATGGCTCGTTACGCACAGTTGGAAGCCTAGAAAAAACTTACCCGCTAGCCCCCTCCATATATCTAACAGTGTCACGCTGTACAACGTATTTGTATTTGTGCGTTTGCCACGTACAATACTGAGAGTTCGTCTACTGCAATAGATGAGTATAAATCTAATAGGAGTCCCTTTTCTAGCATTTGTAGCACAGCAGAGAATTATTAGAAAAACCAGAAATATTGAAATTCTGATAAAATACTTCGATGCTGTGAAAGTTTTCTTTTTCTCGCTCTCCTGTAAATAGAAGGATGTCCGTTGCCTGTACGGCAACCTGACACCTGACCGCTTGGGATGGTGACAGGTGGAACTAAATACTGGAAAGGATAAGCCAATGCACTATACAGAGTGGCCACTTTTTTAATGGGATTGTATTGGTAACTTTTAAACCATAAGGGTTAGAAGGTCGGTCAAATGGAGAAAAAGTTGCATTCATAGAAGCATTGTCAAGCAGTTCAAACAAATCGAGATTATCAGGGCCGGTTATTGAGATATCATACCAAAAGTAAATTCTGTCATTTTGATTTTTCTTTTTTTCCAACTTTATTTCGAATATTATCAAAAAATGTCACAGGAGTTTTTTATTTGACAGTAAATTATCCTCAATTTGACATAATCAGATTTCGTATCCAAAGTTTCGTACGCTCTGGGCCACCCTCAACCTCATTTTTTTCAATACGGACCTGCATATTTTATGACACTTTTCGAAATAACTTTTAACGCTGAATTCAACGATATATCATACAATGTCATTCAAAGTTGATTTTCAGGTGATTTTGACCCTTATCCAAATTTCTTTGGGTCGGATCTGTATTACATTTAGGTACCTTTAGTTTAATTAACAACGTGCAATACATTTCGATAAGGAAATCAACTTACTCATCTTCAACTGAATGGAACGTAACAGAATCAAAGCAAGAAACAAGTAATAACTATTTACAAATTTCAAGAGGTGAAAAACCTAATTCATAATAATTAAACGAAACTATCATTTAATGAAAGAAAAATCAAATGATTATTCGAAAGTAAATGATGAACATCAATGAAGTAAGTGTTCGAAATGTCCACCATTTTGTAAAATGCACTTTGCGGTTCTGGAACCCATACTTCATATACATTTGCTTATTTCGTCTCCTTGAATACCTTCCAATACATTCTCAATCTTCTCGCGAAGAATCTCTATCGTCGGCTTCGTAGTATCATAAATTTTATTTTTGAGATATCCCCACAAATAAAAATCCAACGGATTCAAATCCGGAGATCTGGCAGGCCATGCTACTGGACCTCTTGTTCCGATCCATGAATCGGGAAAAGTTCGATTTAGATAGTCTGTGACTATTCTTGAGTTGTGTGGACCACATCTGTCTTGTTGGAACCATGGACTTTTACGCCGATACCGTATAGGAAGATCATCCAACATTTCTTCTATAATTTCTACATATTTTGCTCCGGTTAGGTTGCCGTCAATAAAATTGGGTACCAGTAATTTATTACTCAACAAACCGCACCATATGTTCAAAGAAAAACGATATTGATGTCTAACTTCATGAATTAAGTGAGGATTTCCTGTGGCATAAAAATGTTTGTTCCTTCGATTGAACATGCCAGAATTTGTGAATGTCGTTTCGTCTCCCCAAATGATATTGTGCGCAAAATTGTTGTTATTCCGCACCTTCCGTTGAAACCAATTACAGAATTGCAACCTTCTCTCAGGATCATTGCGATATAGTTTTTGCACGGCTTGGTATTTATAGTCATGGTATCCGTGTCTCTTGAGTATTTTATTAACAGCACTTTTTGATGAATTGCAGTCACTGGCCATAGTTCTCGATCCTATTCCTGGATTCATTCGAATTTGGGCCAGAACATTGATGTCATTGATAGGCTCGTTTCGTCGTACATAAGGACCTCTAGGTTTGATGAATGTTGTAGATAAACGTCGAAACATTTTAATATTTGGTGTTGTTCTTTCAGGATATAATTCACCATACCTTTGTTGTGCTTTGAACGAATTTCTATCTAGTTTTATGTACACTTCGTACATATCTCTCTTCTCTTCATTTGTGTATCTAACCATATCGAATAAGTTAAATTGAAATTACTCAGAAAAGTATTTAATGACAAGTTCTTGTGACACAATAATAAACGAAGTGACAAATAATATGACATTTCTTGTTATGTTCTTTTTTATCCACGGCCTACTACTTGAAAATAATACATTCAATAAACCTAGAGTTATGTGTATGTAAGAAAAAACAAGTCTATCAACGATATCAATGTTCTGACCCAAATTCAATTGAACCCAGAAAAAAAATCGGGAACTGTGGCCAGTGAATGCAATTTATCAAAAACTGCTGTCAATAAAATAGTCAAGAGACGCGAATACAATGATTTTAAATTTGAATACCAAGCCTTGCAAAAATTATATCGTAATGATCTCAAAATAAAGTTCGATTCTGTAATTTGTTTCAACGGAACAAATGACAAATCCAACAATAAGATTCCTCGCGAGAAGATTGAGAATGTATTGGAAGGTATTCAAGGAGACGAAATAAGCAAATGTATAAGAAGTATGGGTTCCAGAACCGCAAAGTGCATTTTACAAAATGGTCGACATTTCGAACACTTACTTCATTAATGTTCATCATTTACTCTCGAATAATCATTTGATTTTTCTTTCATTAAATGATAGTTTCGTTTAATTATTATGAATTAGGTTTTTCACCTCTTGAAATTTGTAAATAATTATTACTTGTTTCTTGCTTTGATTCTGTTACGTTCCATTCAGTTGAAGATGAGTAAGTTGATTTTCTCATCGAAATGTATTGCATGTTGTTAATTAAACTAAAGGTACCTAAATGTAATACAGATCCGACCCAAAAAATTTGGATAAGGGTCAAAATCACCTGAAAATCAACTTTGGATGATATTGTATGATATATCGTTGAGTTCAGCGTTAAAAGTTATTTCGAAAAGTGCATAAAATATGCGGCCGTATTGAAAAAAATTAGGTTGAGGGTGGCCCAGAGCGTACGAAACGTTGGATACAAAATCTGATTATGTCAAATTGAGGATAATTTACTGTCGAATAAAAAACTCCTGTGACATATTTTGATAATATTCGAAATAAAGTGGGAATTTACTTTTCTTATGATATCTCAATAACCGGCCCTGATAATCTCGATTTGTTTGAACTGCTTGACAATGCTTCTATGAATGCAACTTTTTCTCCATTTGACCGACCTTCTGACTCTTATGGTTTAAAAGTTACCAATACAATCCCATTAAAAAAGTGGCCACTCTGTATATCAACGCAGTGCTTTCAAAATATGGTTGGATTGATATGTACGGCAACGAATCGCATCTAATAAAGAATTATTCTATTAGAGAAACTGGTGCGTACTGAGTGCATATATTGAATTCTATTGGGAAAACTAGTCGCAGATTTTGCCATCCCTTCAGAAACTGGTGCACATAGTTTTGAACCCATTGGAAAATATGGCGGATTTAAAACTCAAACTATTGTCAATGGCACTGTCGTTAACTTTCAACACTTATGCAAAACTAATGCTAGAGGAAAGGAAAGAAATACATTGATTTATTATAATGATTATATGTAAAATTTAGGTAACGAGGATTTGTTAGTAATAAGGTTGTTATTTTTTGTATATTTTGGGGCACGGTATTTGTCATGTAATTCGATGATAATATTATATTCATAATTCGATTTTGTATTGTTATAGATAATAACCCCTTTAAGGAATGCCGAAGAGTCGTAAGCCTTGTACCACTCCAAGAGATGCCCTTTAGAATTGAGAAGAGATGATTCAGAACGTAGTAACCAAGCCAGTCAAGCCAAGTCTCTGAGTGTCTAGCTATGTCAAGTTGTACCATTTCACGCACAAATCAAATCAAATCTGCCTCAAAGAGACGTAAGTATCGCGAGCTAACCCTCCTGCATTCAGTTTGGGCTTCGCTCTTCCTCCACCCATCAGCAGCACAGGACCTACCTTCCGGTTTAAACTGTGCTACTAAATTAACAGGGGGAATCCGAAATTGGGATACGCCCAATCAGCGCGCTAGGTCAACCCAGCTACCGTTATAGCTCAGCCACGGTAAGGCCGCTTGATACAACAAGCTACTGACTACGGGATGTCAGTACCCGAGCGGGTTAATGCGCCGCTCCCCGCCGAGTCAGCAGGGAATACAGTCACCTCAACCCATAGGTGAAAGACTCCCCCGTCTCTACCGAATTACGGTATTGTTTTCCATTGGGCCCACTATCTAGCCCACGCCCCCCAGAGTCCAACACCATGTGGAGAGGCACCGGCGGTGAAACCGGTGGGGCTATCCTCCTCCCCCTGGGTACCCATGTTAACAAGACTCCTCCTGTCAGCGTTTGATGGGTCACCGCCATATCAGACTTTCGACCTGATATTACTCGTGTAAACGTTTGACGAGTCACCGTTCGTGTGAGAGTTCGCCGAAGCTACTAATCACGCTACCATTTTATTTGGGAGGGGGACCTATGATGTTGCCCAGAGATGTCTGGGATTGTCTGAGGTTCTCCCGTCCCGACGGCCTAGTCACACGGTAGGGCTAGGCCCACCATTTCACGCACAGTCACACTGAGCCAAATTGAGTTGACCAAGCTATGCCAATTTCAGTCCGGCCGAGCAATGCCAAATCCAGTCCAACTGAATCTAGCCGTGTAGAGTCCAATCAGGCTGACCCCACCAAGTCCAGCTAGTCTGAATCATACCAAGCCCAATCAGATGTAGTCTAACCAGGTCTAGCATTACCAAGTACTGCCATTGAGATACAGAATACCGGGTCCAGTACAGCCGAATTGATCCACACCAAGCCAGTTGACTTCAGGCAATGACAAGTCATACTACACCGAGCTCCAATGAATGGAACAGTATCGCCCAGAAAAACCAGCTAGTCAGATGAAAGATACAGCAAGGGGTAGGAGAATCCAGGAGGAGATGGTGCAAGCGGACGTCTTCCACAGATTTCCATTTGTATTGTATATCGTATTGTAATTTGTTGTAATTGTAATTTTTATTGTATTGCAATTTTCATGGTACCTCTAAACCTGTATCGAATGATCAGTTGTTCTTAAATATTATCGCTCGGAGCGAGCGATTTTGGCCCGGGAGGTATTGTAATATAGAAATGAATCAATCATCTGTATAAAAATGAATCATTCCGTCTGATGAGAAACTCAAGTTTGTCCTTTCTGACTGTTTATATGACATGTTTTGGACAATGTCATGTAAAAATACACGGGTAGATGGTAAGTGTTTTTTTCAGGCTTCAAACTGTGTATAACGAGTTGTAGAGGGGCGGACTAAGTGGTTATTAATGATATATCTTCGGACTATACATTTCATACAATTACGACTGAACTGAAGTAATTTCGTTCAATTATAGTTCGAAAACACTTCCTTATAAACCATCTTGTCTTCCCGTGCAACTGATGACTTTTTATCAACTATCAAAAACCAAATGAGCAGCCTCTGCTCATCGTAACGATCCCAAGTAGTTATGTTTTCTAGAGCTAGACTGCTCACTTCAATCAGAGATAGAATTTCAATAAGGATAACTGATGAAGAATCAAGAATTACAAACAGTCGATGAAATTTGAAACGAAAAATGTAATAATAACTGATTTGTCGAATGTGAAAGTGGAGTGTATGATTGTCAGAATACTGATTTTGAGGGGATCATCATGTTGCACAGAGATCCGAAAATGATCTTAGTTCTAGGTATTTTTGTGGAGAATCCATTTCTGATAATCGATTAATATTTCTTTGGCGGTTATAATTTCCAATGCCGTTGTATCACAATACTGCGAAAAATACCTTTTAAATGAATGATATGATCCATATTGAACTTCTTGAAGTCCTTTAATCTTAGATTATATCAATTGTACGTATATTACGGTACTGTATTATTTATTTCTCATTTGTTTGTTTGCTCCATGTTCAGTTAATTTCTGGGATTTTTTGGTTTTCATAGAAAAACTCAAAATATTTTTGTCTTCCAGCATATAGAGGAAGCCAAAAGTCGGTAGCAGCTTCATGAACTAGTTACCTGTGATTAAAATACTGAGTTTAGACAATCACAGTTATATCTGACAGTTATTGATATTTGTTGTGTAGTATCAAAGTAATGCAGTATGTATTTGGGTTTCTATTCAAAATACGAGAGCTGCTACAGAAATTTGGCACATGCGGTATATTTTGGGGTCAGAAAATATTCCAGATAGAACGGGAATGATTGAAATCGGTCAAATAGTTCGGGATAAAATCGCAGCACATAAAGTTTGTAAATCTTATGCTTACTAACCATTTATATAAAATAACATGAAAGAAGGTTGAGGAAGTAGATCAGCTTCGATACTACCACTAATAGGGAAAAACAATGTGTTAGAGAGAGGTCCCTTCTGCCGTGTGTGAGAAAATGATACGAAACCTCCTTGGAACAAGGAGCCATCGGATCTGACGTCACAGCCTCGTTGGGCATTATCAGCAGAATTTTTCAAAAAGTTCCAGACCGAGTTGACGGACTTGAGCTTCTATAAAAGTAAACGTAGACGTTCCATGATTTGTTCTTGTCTATAAGTTATTATTTTCATGAACTTCCCAATATTTCTTCCCAAAAGCATTCATATCTTTTCCAAAGATAATTATAATTTCTTGTTTAAAAATTGTTGATGATCTAGAACTCTGCCAATTTTTCTGAAAAGTTTACTGTTTCATTACCATAAAAATAAAAACTTGCGGTTTGCTGTTCTTAAGTACTATCCTTTATATTTTCCAAACAGTGGTTTGCAAATTAGGAATTTTTTTCAGTTTAATCAAGTTTTTCACAAAACGCAATCTGGAATTGACGACCTTGAACTTTTATAAAAGTAACTAGAGGTGCAATTTATTTATAATGTAGTTTTTTTTCAATTTTGCCCAAATGTACTAATACTTTTTTTAAAAGCAACCATAGTTCCATAATTTCTTATTGTCTCGAGCTCTGTCATTTTTTCCTAAAAAGTACTTATGACTACATTAAGTTTCCTGTTTAAAAATTGTTGAATTTTCTTATCACATTTTTTTCAAAAAATAATCGTTTTCTAGCTCACACCCATACCATGGCAAATTTTGTTTTCGCTGGATCTATTTGTATTAAACAGAAAATCACTGCTCATTACAGTAAGGAAGACCCTCAAAAACTCACGCATATTTCTCTTGGGGAACGTCAGAAAATGTACTACCCTAATATACTAAACAGTCATTTCGGTATTTGAATATTACTAAACTCGGACTTGTAGTCTTTATAATGTCGATATTCTCGAATGTCTTCGAAATATGCTGTCCTAATGATTCGAAAAATAATTTTACAAACAAACCAGTCGCAAAAACTGTGTCGAAACCTGAGTTCGAACCAGAGACTGTCTGATCTTCACTCTACCGTTCTAACATCTAAGCTATTACGACATATGGGATTGACGTTTGACAAGATATTCAATGATGCCAACGTCCTCTAGTGTAACATCAATAACATCAGCCTGCAATAGTTCCAACGTAGCTGTGACGTCAGTTACGAAGACTCATCATTCCAACGAGGACTCGAATCTCTTTCTCACACACGGCAGGAGAGCTCTCTCTCTCTCTCTCTAACACATTGTTTTCTTCATCCCTGTAGTGATAGTTACGTAGCTGACTACTGAGCAAAAGTTGCATTCAAATATTCCGAAGTTTTCAAAAAAATAAGGGACATTCACATGTATATTAAACAGTTGAAAATTCACTCAAAGATATTCTCCAAATCACCTGTTTATCCTCCTCCAGAGTAGGAAGTAGATCGTCCGTCGAGTGAGGACTAGGAGTGGGGCCGATTCTCATGGTTGAGTTAGTATTGGTACCAGACATTTTCGAATACCTCCTCTCCATCTCTCTCTCCTCCTTCTGTTGTCTTTCTCTGTCGTATCGTCTGGCGCTATAGCTCCTTATAGAGTTCATGCTGTGAACTGATGCGATGCTAGGGCGTCTTGAACCTAGAAAATTTGTTGGGAATATTTTAATGTTGCATCGGGTAACTTTGATTTTTGGCGATTGTTGTGAAAAAATCGGATCTAGGATAGACGTTTTATTTTTGTCGATTTCCAACTGAAATAGTATGAACAATTCTATATCCTCGCGAATTGCTTTAAAAATATGACGCTTCAAAGTTCAAAGTGGTTTATCTGATCCTTACCAGATTCGTTCATATTGAGTTCTTACCATGCCTTGAATAATTTCAGTCTTCTCAGGTTTTGGAAAGTATAATTAACTTTTTTAGTGAATGAGTGAACATTTTATTCATTAATAAAAAACTTTTTTGTGTACGCATGTTGAGAATGGAGGAAAACAAAATTTTTGAATCAGAATTATTTCTATATTTTGGTGAAATGAATAGTTTGTACGATTCCGTATTCATTTACAGATTTGCCGCAATGATGGAAACGGCATTATAATGGGCGAGGACACGAAATTTTCAGAATATTTTTAATGGGTTTTACAGCTTGTGAAAATTCTGTTGGTAATTTTCTTTTTTTAATTAATTTTCTAATACTTAAAAAAAATATTTAAAGTCGACAAAATTCAAATGGCTCCTATTTAGCGCCATTTCAAAATGTTGTGTCGTATTAACCCGCTCTCTCTCTCTCTCTCTATTCTTTCTTGGATGTAGCTTCTCATCGGCGCTATTATCCAGCTCTCCCCTATTACCCTTGGAATAAAGGTTTCGTCCTCTGAATACAGGAATCTTGCTCTTGGCAATACTGTATTCAAATTATGATATTCGTCTTTATTCTATTTTCTTCCTACTTGGTTTCATCAATGCATTATTTATTTCTCCTTGTGCTGAGATTAGTTAGTAGGACAAACATCACAAACATTAGGCTAGGATGTAATTTTAGGAACTGATATGCAATTTTTGTTTATAACCATCCCATTATCCTCTTCATAATTTTATTTGGTTGTAATCTAAAAAACTGACTATAGATTTTATCATTGAAATATTTAAATTATTGAGAACTTCTATGGTGTCTTCATACTTTTTTTAGCTAATGTAAAATAAAAATATTCATTAGGGATATCATTAATTGGGCATTCTAAAAAAAATGAACATTTTCACAAAATATCAAACAAAAATAAATCCCTTTCGCACTGTGAAAAAATTTTCCTACCAAAAATGTACTCAAAGACAATTTTTCTTAAAAAAATTATTGTGAATTTGTTGACCTGATAACGAATCGGAACTGATTTTATTGCATACTTCTATTTGTTTCGGATATGTGTAACAGGTGTATATCACTTGAAATACCTTCAACCAGTAATAGAGTATATTTTTGGTATAGCTTTCGATCTTGGAAATTCACGATTCTACGTCAACAAATACGGAAGGTGCACCCACAAGAGATACATTTTTTAATAAATAGAAAGCATTCTATATATAAAAATATCACATATAGACACCTAGAAGCACAAGCAAATATATTGCGGTGTTCTCTCATATGAAGGAAATGGAATTTTTTTTGAGGTTATATTGACAAAGACAACATTGAACATTTCTAGAGCTTATTAGAGAGTACTTCACCATTTTAGTACCTGGAATCTAGGATATTCATAATAGAACCCCTTTTTTCGTAAATCCGATTTTTTCTATTGTTTTTCCAAAATGCAAAGGATGCAATTACATACAGAGGCTTGGGTGCTTCGTTTTTTAGAAAGGAATGGGGAATCTGTCAGATTTTAATTTCAATAATCAACAGTTTACCAAATATAGAGTGTATTTGGTTATCAAAGAGGCCTGAAAAATACCAGAATAAATGAATCAGAAGTTAAAATTTAAGAAACAGAAATCATATTTTTTTGGGGAAATTTAAAATTTTATTGAATAGAAATCATTTCTTGTTTCTCTCGAAATGATATGAATCTGGAATTATCATTTTGCAAATCTACAATTCTAATCAAATTATTGAATATTTAATTGTATTCATGAGCTTGACTTTATCAACGCTTGCCACGAATTTTATTGTTTCTGACACTTAATGATTTGGAATACCAAATTGATCGGTCTCTTGTTTGTTGCTATAGTAAAGGCATCTGATAAGCCAAAAAGCTACATGTCATATACACATAAGAGGTGACTGTATCATTCAAACAAATAGATGACTTTCAATCTAAATACTTCTTAACATTTAACTCTGTCAATTGTTCTAATAAATCCAAGAAACAATTTAGTTGGATAATTATAACTCTAATTGCCAACCAGAGGCGTGTGCTACGTGGCACCACTATTTACCTGTCATTCTGGATCACTAGGGCACAATGGTCATCGATATTATATTCAATAAAATACTCTTTGCGTCTTTGTGTTTTTTCAACTGATTTTTTTATAATTGTGATTCATTAAGCGCTTCAAAGTGTGTTGATTCCATCTATTAGTTCTTACTTCATCTACCAGTTTGGATATAACGAGGTTATTTGTTTTCATCACTATGAAATTGAATACCTGTCGACGGTAATCTGCAATGAATGCTTAGACTCTTTTTGTACTTTTACCAAACAATCAATTCAACATTCCACATTTTTCAAAATTTTAGTGCATTCGGCAATTGCCAGTGATTTCTTACGGCTAATCGATTTTGTACCCTCTCTAATCCGTTTTTATATAAATTGATTTGTGGATTCCATATGGCAGAAGCAAAATTCATTTTATGTACAAGTGCATAGTAAAGATACTTGATTGCTGTTGTGGACCGGAAGTGTTTACAAGATCTAATCGAGGAGCCCAGTATTCTATCAAATGAAATTACAAGACTATCGATGTGTAAACTAAATGTAAATTTAATTTAAGGGATAACTCCAAGATCTTTTATTCCTTCTACAAACTTAAATAAATTCAAAATGAAGTTATCATCAAAACTTTGACGTCGTCAGCATGAAGTAGAAAGTCACTAAACTGAAAACAATGACTTATGTCATTGATGAAAATAACAGAAGTCCCAGATGATATCCCTGTGGACTAAAGTTTTGATTCGAATCTGTGATTCTCTGGGACCTTTCAATATAAATGCATTCCAAAGTTACTCCCATTCATTTATACAAGTTGAAGGATGTATTATGATTGCATGCTGTATGACAAACGAAAATCAAGCGTTTGGTGAAATTATCTTCCATGCCTTTTTTTTCGTTTGCGTATTGGGAGAAGCATGCCCAATAACAGAAACATGCAGTGTGTGAAATGCTGTTGGTATTTAGTTCATGATTTATAGTTTGTAATACGAATCCTACAGTGGCTTTTTATATACTTCGTGTCGAACAAAATGCAGTAAGATATTAAAAATAATCCTAAATAAGCCGACTTCACCTTTGCCATCTTGCGTTCTCCGTGCTGCGGTGTTTTTCAATAATAGTGATGATAATGATAAGGCAATCTATCATACAACTGAAAAATATCCGATTTTTCAATCATACAATGTTCAGCGTCATGAAAAAAATCTCATTGTTTATTCAAGCATGGGGAACATTCTATTCCAACGATCTTTTTTTTCGTTCACCAGCTGTGGTTGAAATCAAACAAACTAAAATAAGAATCTGCATATTTTATTGACGAAAAGATAACTGAATGATAATTCCTGCTGGTCTTTTCATTAAGACAATGACAGAATAAAAAAATCACAGATCAAATACATTTCGAGTTTCTACATTCGTTTTAGTTATTTTTTAGTTGATGTGTTGATAATAAATGTACATCGATAGCCACACTGAACCCATTAAGCAAGTGAATATAGTGGGACCATGGAACGTATCGAAGGAATTGTATTTATTGAAAACGCGAGTTTACAGCGAGTTCATAATGGAAAACAAGAAAAATAGACATTCAAGATTTTATGTATTATGGCTACTATCAAATGGTTCATTTGAATACTGATACCCTCCAAATACACTGTATACTCTGTAAAGTTGAATTGGCCGGAATTATGGAAAAAAACGAAAATGTTGAATTGTCGACGTTTCGAAACTTCATTGGTTCATCTTCAGGAAATATAAAAACAGGATATTTCAAATTAATACACTTTTTTAAATGTCTTGTTTTTATACTTCAGATTCCTATAGATGAAACAAGTCAGTTTCGAAACGTCGACATTTTAAAATTTTATTTTTTTCCTCATCATTGAGACCAAATTTCTGCCAATTCAACTTGAAAACACTCTCTAATGATTCAGAAATATTGATGATGAATTACTTGGATGACAAACAAAACAACAAACAAAATTACTGATGCAGTACGAAGATTTTTAGGTATAGGACCTGCTACATATTTTGTGTTTGGAATTCAATGTGATTTTCTATTTGGAAGTCATTGCAAATTTTCGGAACCGAAAACGGAAGGCGGTATCCAAGAGAGATCTTTGTCAGTGACACCTTGTTTCAAATTCTCAGATTTCAGTTTTTCAAACACGAATCCCTCTGTATGAATTCTAATGTTTTTCCATTTTTCTATACTTCATTACGAACAAGTTAGAAATTTGTGTTTTTGAAAATACGTAAATGAGTCGATTGAAAGTCTGAAAACTTTGAAATTAGAGTTGCAAAATCAGGTATTTTGGGCATTTTGAGATAAGTAGAGATCAAAATAACTATTGGCTTTCATTCACATCTGCATTTCTTTTAATATAATCTATTGTACGAAAATAATAGTTTATTCTCAAAGTGGAAGATCAAATTTCTTCTAGGGGATGAGTAACACGAAGTCGCCTACACAAAACGCTTTATTCTTCGATGAATTGGAGTCAAAATACAAGTATATCAAGACATGTTTCCAACATATATACGTCCATCTTTAGTTAGAGCCAAAAACATAGTTGGAAGAAACTGAAATTAAGTTGAAGTCATATAATACAAAAGTAAAACAACTAGTTTCAAAACATTTTCTGGATATCAGACTGTTTAAATATTCACCATAATTTGATCCTACAAACTTCGACCATGCAAATGGCGTCGATTGTTAGAAACACAAAATGAAAAAAACTAACTGAAGATGTACGTTCGAAACATGTCTTAGTATACTTGGATTTGGACTCCAATTCATCGACAAATCGAACGTTTTGTAGAGACGAACGACAATGGGAGAGGACAAAGAGTTTTCAAAATATTTGTAATTGATTTTACAGCTTGAGAAAACGCTGTTCGTAATTTTTTTATTTTTTTTTCTTAAATTTCTATAAAAAAAATTACAACTGCAATACAAAGTAGCCTTTGGCGCGTTCAAATTTTAATGCAAAGTTGATGTTTTCCGAGGAATGTCATTAATTGACAGCATTGCCGCTCTAGAGCGAAATAATCGAAAAAATAAGTAGTATTCATGGAAAATAGTGATAGTGAATTATCACACACCTCCTGATGTGCAGAAAGTGCAAAAATGTGACTTTGAATCTCCTTCCAGAAAAATCGAGGCGAAAATATTAATTACAATACAATAAGTTCATAACTTGTTGCTAATCGAAGAAGGTGTTCAAGTTTTCAGAAACATTTTTAAAAGAAGCCCCAGATAAAGATTATCTCCTTTGAAAGGTACATTTCATTTATACTTTATACTCTTCAGAGTAGTTTGTAAATCAGTTTTTACTATTATGCATTTAATATTATTCGGACATTTCGGATTTTGTTTTTTATGTATCTGAGATCTGCGTTTCTCGAAAAAATATTGTGTGTAATTCGAGCACAAAGTGTAATTGCCGCTTTCGAAAGATTACCGCGCTTCGCTTCATCCCTTTGTTCTCTGAATCACAAATAGCTAAGTCAGCAAAATTCAAATGGTTTTTTTCTCGCGCCATCGCAAAATATTGTGACGTAATCGCCCGATCCACCAATCCCACAGTTGACAGCTTCAATCAATTTTGCAACGTTGCCATATTTTCAAATCTTGACATTGCGAGTAGTGTTTTTGTACTGACATTTATAGTTTAAGAAACTTGACAACATCAACTCGATTACGCCTATTGGCTGCTCGGTCGTTTACGTCACAAAGAGCGCCAATATTAGTAGCTTCAAAATCTGCTGACTTTCAAAGACGAATGGAAACTGCTACAATGGAAATTTGACTCAAAACATGTTTTCTGGGTACATTTATACAGTGCGCGCATAAAGTATGGAAACATGAAGATATCTTTGACACCCCGGGAGAGACAATAACAACATTTTGGTTATGTATATGAGATGGACCAGCGATTTCAAATTTTATATTTTCGACATTGCCATATGTACAGTTTCTGAGATATACGAATAATATGTTTATTTTTAAATGGGACAACCCGTATATTTTACAATTTTCTGTTACAGTTTTTCATTGCCGATGCAGCATACAAACTGTTAATGGCCAATATTGACTATTAATTTTAAGAAATTAGGAAAAATATGTTTATTGCAGCCGTTGATATTAACATAAACAGAAAATAAAATGGGCCATTTGGTATTTATTAAAGTTTTAAAAAGTCTTTGCTGTCTTTGTACTGATGAACATGATATGAATATCGGTTTCATTTCGTTAAATCAAGTAGGTTTTACTGTCAGTAGGTATGTCGTGATTTACTGTCAGTAAGTACGTCCTGATAGTTTTTCGAAAATAGGCTTACCAGCGATAAAAATCAGAGTAAAATACAATGGTACATTTAACAGAGCGTTGAAGAATTGAAATTTTAATACTAAAAAATGTGGTGATAAGTAATACCATACTATTATGTAAGTATGGAGACATAACTCCTATCGCACGTGGTACTGTATCTGAAACTATTCATAAATTTGAGGACAGTGGATATGTACGAGAACTCCCAAAAAGTGGCCGGCCTGCTATTCCAGAGCAAACAAAAATTGAAATGTTTTTGTCGATGGTTGAAAACCCTCATAAGGCTACTAGAATTGTTGCAACCGAAAATCAAATCAATCGCACAACTGTTCGTAAATATTTAAAAAAAATGGCATCCCTTTAAAGTACAATTGATACAGGAACTGAACGAAGACGATCCAGATCGCAAAATGGAGTTCTGTGAAACAATGTTAAATAGATTTGACACTAATCCTGATTTCGTTAATCAAATCTTTTTTTCTGATGAGGCTACTTTCCAGTTAAATGGCACGGTCAATAAACAAACTGCAGGTACTGGTCAGATGAAAATCCTCATTGGATGGCGTATGAACATACGCAGTATCCACAAAAGATCAATGTGTGGGCAGGAATTATTGATAATACCATTATTGGACCTTATTTTTGGAATAGAACCATGACAGGTGAAGAATACTGGGCATTTTTAGAATTAGAGTTGATTTCAGAATTAGCCAGACTTTTTCCTTATCATATAAATCCTCATAACCTGAATTGATCAATTTGGATTCAGCAAGATCGTGCGCCTCCTCATTATCTTCGAGGCGTTCGTGAGTTTCTCGACATTACATTTCCAAATCGTTGGATTGGAAGAAGAGGAGCTATTGAATGGCCAGCAAGATCCCAGGATTTGACACCTCTAGATTATTTTTTTTGGGTTATTTAAAGAGCAAAGGGTATGTGAATAGGCCACAGACTGCATTGAAACGAACAGAATGGAGTGAATTATATAAAGAAAATGACATAAACGAAGCATTTGACAGCTTCCACAAAACATTTCTCTTTCATTATAACGAATATTTTCCACTCAAAAAATATTATAATCAGAATAAAAATAGCAAAAATTGGGTTTCGGACGAAATAAAAATATCAAGCAGAGAACTAAAGGATCTTTTTATCTTGAAATCGCGTTTTCCGATCTTAACAGAGCAATACAAAGCTCAAAAAAAGCAACACGAACTCCTCATAAAAAATACAAAGAAATCGTATTACCAAAACAAAATAATTAGCTCTCAAGATACTTGCAAAGCCACATGGGAAGTAGTAAATGAGTTATCCAATCGAAAAAAACAACAACAAAATATAAGGATTTCACACGATGGTCATATCATTGACAATCCCATTCAGGTGGCAAATGTTTTAAGCAGTTTTTTCGTGAACGCAACAAGTGACCTAACAAAAAAAATACCAGCTTCTCACAATCAAGTTTATGTGGCAAAAAAAAACTCATAAAAACACAATTTTTTTAAGGCCTTTTTCCGAACCTGAGCTTGTCTCTCTTCTGAAGCTCAAATTAAAAAATCATCAGGCTTTGATGAAATTCCAGCATTTCTTCTGAAAAAATCTATACAATATGTGATTGAACCCATTACCTTTTTAGTTAATCTTTCATTTCGGGTAGGAGAGTTCCCACACTGAATAATATCTCCGAGTGGTGCATGACAATAACTTATGGCTCACTCTTATGGTGGCCAAAAACAAATCAAAGACAGGGAAAAACCAACCTTGGGAAAATCCAGAGGCTTGCCTGTCTCTGTATCAGGGGTGCAATGAATAGCACTCCAACAGCTGCAATGGAAATCATCCTAAACGTCGAACCCCTTGACTTACATGTCATTGGAGAGGCCTGGATGATTGCATACAGACTGAAACAAACAAAACACTGGAGAATCCGAACAACTGGACATACCAGAATCACTCATGTAATCAACATCGAAGAACTCGAAATGATTTCAGACTACATGCAACCCCTATACTCATTCGAAAAACCATTCGAAACACGAATTGATGGATCTGGATGGGCCCCGAGTATAGAATCACAATCAACTGCGGACATAGTCTGGTATACAGGCGGTTCAAAGACAGTTGAAGGAACGGGAGCAGGAATACATGGGGTAAGGCCAAGAAGGGATTACATAATACCACTTGGCAAATGCTCCACGATATTCCAAGCTGAAACACATGCTATCATGGTATGCATTCAGAAGATTCTAGAAAGTTGTTATAGGAAAAAACACATCTACATTCTATCTGACTGTCAAAGTGCTATCAAAGCACTCAGCTCTATACAGATAAAGTCCAAACTGGTCTAGGACTGCCTCCAGAACCTCATCGAGCTGGCAAAACACAACAATGTCACCTTGATGCGGGTGCCAGCTCATAGAGGCATTGAAGGCAACGTCAAAGCGGACCAGCTAGCTAGACAAGCATCTGAAACGCCATTCACAGGGCCAGAACCTGCACATGTGATTAGCAAAAACCGATGCAGGACCCTGATCGACGAGTGGATAAAAAGAAGACACCAACAATATTGGGATCAAACTGTCGGGCAAATACACAGCAAAGTCATGGTAGGGCATCCAAACCGGACCCTGACGGCTGATCTTCTGAACCTGAACAGAACGAAGGCTCGTATAATAATAGGTCTGTTGACTGGACACTGCGGCCTAAGAAAACACCTACACACCATGGGAGTACGCAGGGAAACCGTGGAGTGTAGGCTATGTCATATTATCTTCGACTGTGACGCCCTAAGTAGTAGGCGACACAGAACTTTTGGAGAGATCAGCCCGGAAACAGGCATGAATCCGAAGAACCTTATCAACAGGCTTCTAAACCTAATTAAAGGCACAAACCTGTTTGAATTAGGAACCACTGACGACAGAATGATACAATAGACCCCAGCTGGTCGCAGTATCAAGGGAAGCTAAGTGCCAACCCTGTCTCTGGCTCGTCAGCTTTCAACCAACCAACCAACCAACGGTGCATGACAAATGAACTCTTTTGTAATATAAAAAAACCCAATTAGTCCTTTTCCACATCCGACAAAAAACATGTTCTCAAATGGAGATTCATCTGAGTGGTTCAGCTATACAGAATAGGAAAACAACAAAATTTCTCGGGATATTGATAGATGAAAACTTCGATTCGAGGAGTCATTGTCAATTCGTCATTAGTAAACTGAATTCATTGGGTTATATGCTTAGGACCCTGAGACCAATTCTGCGGCAAGATAAGTTACTTCTTGTATATCATAGCCTGGCAGCATCAACTTTGAGATACGGTATATGTTTGTGGGGTAACTCTACGCTATCCAATGATGTATTCATCGCACAAAAGAAACTTATAAAAATAATCGCTGGAATGAAACAAAATGAAACATGTAGAACAATATTCAGAGAGCTACGTATTTTGACTGTAGGGTGTGTTCTGATAATGGAACTTTGCCTATATATTTTCAACAACAAGAAATTTTTTGAAGAAATAAGAAACATTCATTCAAAAGAAACTAGACAAAAAAATAACTATTATGTGCCTTACTGTAAAAATAAAATAATCTCAAACGCTCCTTCACACCTTGGCCTGCAAATTTTTAACAGGCTTCCATGTGAAATAAAACAAAAAATGTAACTCTCATGAGTTCAAAAAGAACCTACAAGAATTTTTACCAAAAAAAAGTTTTTATTCACTGTCCGAGTTTTATACCGAATGTTCAGGTATGTTGTGTTGTTGTATTAAATTTTTTAAGCTTTAGGATTAAGTTAGGTTAAGTTACTGTCCGAGTTTTATACGGAATGTTCAGGTACATTTTATTTTTTGTTTTAAATCTTTTAAGCTCTAGGATTAAGTTAGGTTAAGTTACACATTTGACTATTCTTATACAAATTTATATTTGTCTACACAGAAAATGAATGCTACTTACTTACTATTCAAGGACTGAAAGACAGAATTGCAGAGGAGATAGCACTAGTTTCTCCGGAAACGAATAGAAAAGTCTTGGATTAACCCTGACTCAGCAATATCATTACTTGTGCAACTAATAAATGAATCGTGTAGAACTGGGAAATTCCCAACATTTCTTAAAAATTCATTAATTATTCCGATTTACAAAGGAGGAGACTCTACTGACCCAAATAATTATCGTCCTATTGCACTAATGCCCACTTCAGCAAAAATAATAGAGAAACTGGTAAAAATTCGAATGGTTGAACACTTAGAAGTGAATAATATATTAGCCGAACAGCAATTTGGATTTAAAAAAAAAAGTACAAATTATGCTCTTTTCTCCTTCATGGACAAAGTGTACTCAAGCCTAAATAGGGGGGCAGTTGCTGCAGCGGTGTTTTGTGATTTCTCCAAAGCATTTGACTGCGTCAATCACAAAATACTACTGCAGAAGCTACACCACTACGGCCTCACAAACAACACGCTTCAACGGTTTGAGTCATATCTCACTGATCGTGAACAAGCAGTCAAAACTGATTTTATGTCAAAGACCGCAAGTATAAAACATGGAGTGCCACAAGGGTCGGTACTGGGACCTTTACTATTCCTGCTTTACGTAAATGATATGGCTTCTCTTAATGTAAAAGCTACAATCACATTATTTGCTGATGACGCCACCATACTATGGCAAGAAGAGAATTATAACAGGTTACACATGAACCTTACCGAGGACATCCAAGTTATTAAAAATTGGTGTGAATCAAACCTCCTCTTCCTCAATATTGAGAAAACAAACGTATTATCTTTTCAATGCAATATCCCCAATTTAGACATTGGAAATGAAGTGATTGTAAATAAAACAACAACAAGGTTTTTAGGCTCACACATTGATAACAAACTGATGTTTAGTGATCATGTAATGAATATGTGCAAAAAATTAGCATCTGGAAGCTTTGCTGTCAGAAACATTGGTATTGAATTAGGTTATGTTTCTGCCAGAGCAGCATACTTTGCCCTTATTGAATCGCACTTTCGATACGGAATAGCCTTTTGGGGGACATGCAGTAACCTTTTATTCCAGAGGGGTTTTGTTTTGCAAAAAAGAGCCGTGAGATACATGTGTAAAGCAAAGCCAAGAGACCCTTGTAAGGAATTATTCAAGAAATGTGGCATCCTTACTGTAATTTGTTTGTACATTCTGGAAACGGCTTGTTTAATTCATAAAAATAGACATACATTGCTACTTGTATCGTCTCAATACAACACAAGGCAGACTGGTCAGATGAAGTTGATAAGACCCCGCACTACTATGATTAAGGACTCAATTATATATACCGGAATCAAGATATATAACCACCTGCCGAACGAAACTAAAATATATTCAAGCAGCAAAAATTTCAGACTTAATGTTGAGACATTATTGACAGAAACCCCATTTTATAACTTGGATGAATATTTTTTACATAGATTTTAATTTGTCACCAAATGGGTAATCCAAGATTTTAATATGTAACTGGAAATGTTTTTAATTGTTTTCAGATGTCCGTAATGTTTTATACTCCTATATAGTAATGTTATAATTATAGTTAAATTCTTCAATATGTAGATAGTTTGTATTGTTCTCCTGTATATTTTTATAAGTTTTAGGTTAACAAGCTTTGTCAACAAGGGTTATTCACTTATGACAATAAAGTATACTTTGAATTGAATTGAATTGAACCATCATTCAGAATGGATTGCTGTTTCCAAAGGCAAGGAGGTCATATTGAACATCTCCTTTAATTTTTTTCTCTAAGTATTATTTTCTGTACTGCAATATTAATTACAAAATAAAAATGTTTTTCCTAATTTCTTAGAAATTAATGGTCAATATTGGCCATCAGCAGTTTGTATGCTGCATCGGCAATAAAAAACTGTAACAGCAAATTGGAAAATATACGGGTTGTCCCATTTAAAAATGAACATATTGTTCGTATAACTGTACATTTGGCAACGTCCAAAATATAAAATTTTAAATCGCTGGTCCATCTAATATAAATATCCAAAATTTTGTTATTGTATCTTACGGGGTGTCAAAGATATCTTCACGTTTCCATATTTTACGCGCGCACTGTATTATGTATTTTAAAGCATATTTGAAGCGATAATAATTTACTGTGTCCTCGCCTATGATATAGATCCAGCTAAGCAATCTGAATATTTATTAACTTGGAGCCAGCGACCGATACCCGATGCGATTTCCTCATCAAAATCCCTCATTTCCTAGTGTTCTCGTGTAATTGTGAATTCCTCAAATGACACGGTGAAAGCTGACTGCCGGGTAATAGAGACGCAAAGTCAGAGCGCTCTTTTGATTGTGATGTGGAAATAACGAAAGACCGAGAATTTTCATTCTCAATGGTTTATTTCATAACATGTTATTATTATTACAGTTTTTCCTGTCTTTTTTGTTTCCATCTGTTGTAGATGAATATCTGTCAAATTTGTTAGAATCCCCTAATTGCTTCAACATTCTTCTCCCTTCCAACTTTCCTATCAGTAACAATATATTTTCCCGGTTTCGGTAGTAGAGTATAGGAATACGTATTTGTCAATCCTACTACTACTACCTCAAGGAATTCTCGTAAAGAGGCATTATTGAGCTTCATCGGACGCTTGCGTATTCTGAAAAACGAGTCTATTACTAATTGGGAACAGACACCAGACGCTGCTCAGGATAATAAAGCTCTACCAGTTGTTATAAGTTCCACAACCTAACTTTGTTTTTTACAAGCTTCTATTCAGTTTCGTCTGTCCCAGTGTCTGTCTGTAATCAAATCTTGCAATTTAAATTTGCCCGATTAACGTAAAATTGTTAATGAGAGTTTTGTAATCAGATCTTTGAATCAAATATGAGATCAATCGTTACTTTGAAATAATACATCACGAGTTGTAAGAAGAAAGAGACCACTAGAAATTGCTAAGTGAAAGCTATGTCAAGAAATAATCAATATACAAAGTATCCTATAGGAGGAAGAGAATCGGGGGATGCCTAGAGCCAAGGAGGTCCTAGAAGCATAGATTTCCTACTATTGGATTGAACCAATTATTTGGTATTGGGATGCAGAGGAAAAAATGTTACGGGACTTGGTGAACGGAATCATTGCAATGGAAACATGTAAGGTTGAATAGCTATATAAGTAAATGAAAATTGTGGCAATGCAGACAAATTTTTTAATTCCAGAAAAAGATTTCACTTATTTATATTCAGGGTGTTATGTAATGAGTGTCCGATATTTTACAGGACGATCCCTCAGTTATTTATAAGGTGAAAAGTTCATCTAAGCATGGGTCCGCAAGATTTTTGATATACAAGGTGTTGAAAAATTATTTTTATTTTGGTTTTTCGTAAATAATTTTTAAAATAATATCGATATTTGGACAAAAATTGGTATTCGGGGATTTTTTTATATGAGAAATTTAAATTAGATCTCAGTTTGGCCCTTAATTGATAATAATAATAATAGTAATAATTGCTTTTATTGAAAGGTTATATACTCGGTACATAGAACAAAAGGCAGGATTCAATATCTGCGCATGAAACATCATTGCAGAGCTTGCTCTTCCATCCAACCATCAAAATATATTCATGATCATGCTTAATTTAAAAATATTCATTACAAAAATAAAAAAAAACAATAAAAATAAAAAAAGAACAAAAATATAGGAAAAACTATACATAAAATAAAATATTGCAGGAAAATATTCATAGAAGTTGAAAACAGGGGTGTGCCAATTCAAGTTCGTTTTATATCATATTTCAATATACGGGAAGCTGTTTTCGATTAAATATTGTTTCAGTTTTTTCTTGAACGTATTGAGTGAAAATGATTTGAATTCAGTCGGTAACCGGTTGTATAAGCGAACAATCTGATACGAGAAGGAGCCACGGAAGAAAGAAGTTCTGTGTTTAGGCGCTGTCAGGTTATTCCGAAATCTCAAGTTCAGATTGTGTATATCTGTTCTGAAAGATAACTTTCTGAATAGGTAAGGTGGCTTTCCTTTTGGGATCGAAGCGGAATGGAGTATGCACCTGGCCTCCATGAGCCAACCAAGATTTTTAAGATGCTGTGAAACATGTTCCCGTCTTCTTGTGCCTGTGATGAGTCTGATGCAAGAATTTTGAAGTTTTTGTAGCCGCATTCTGTCTGATTTCAGTAGTCCCGGGTTATAAACTACGTCTGCGTAATTAGCATGTGAAAGTACTAATGCATCACATAGCATGAGTTTACTTTTCTTGTTTAATATATTTCTACTTGAATAAATAATTTTAAGGTTCATGTACCCTCGCTTCAAAATATGAGTAATGTGTGTCCTAAATCTGAGAGCACTGTCGAGGTATAATCCAAAATTTTTTGTTATTTCAGTAGTGGGTAATTGGACACCATCTACGGCTACATTAACTAAATTCTTGCAACGGTTTCTCGCAGCTGTTCTTCCAAAAATCATGACTTTAGACGCGTTAACAGTGAGACAGTATTTATTAGAGGTCGTTATTAAAGAATTCAAATCCTGATTTATTTGTTCGAGTGCATGGTTGAGATAGTCTTCTTCGAATTCTAAATACAATTGTGTATCGTCTGCGTAACAATGCATTGAAGTGTAACGTAAGGACTTTGAAAATTGGGAGGTATAGAGGACGAAGAGAAGGGGGACACCATTTTTTAGAATGAGTGAGTTTGACTTCTCATTATTAAGTATAACACAATGAGATCGGTTATGAAGGTAACTTCGGAGGAGTGATGTGGCATCCGAGGAAAACCCTAGGTAACTAAGAATAGCTATAACTAGTTTGTGATTAATGCGGTCGAATGCTTTCGAGTAGTCAAGCAATACTAAGAGACAGAGTTTGTTATTGTCAATAGAGATATGCACATCATCGACAACTTTCAACAGGGCCGTTGTACAACTATGGTCAGCTCTAAATCCCGATTGACAGGATGGCAATATATCGAATTCATTTAAGTAAGATCGCATTTGTAAGTTCAATATTTTTTTGAAGGCTTTCGAGATGGCACACAAAATACTAATTGGACGAAGGTCACTCATATTGTCTGGATTGGTGATTTTTGCCAATGGTAGGACATGAGATTGCTTCCAACTCGATGGGTAAATATGTTTTTGTATACAATAATTGAATATATGTGATATGTGCGTTAGAATCATGGGACAACAATGTAATAACATTTGTATACTTATTTTGTCAGGTTCCACAGCATTCGATTTAATGCCCAGTAATGTAGTATATATTTCATCATCATTCGTTTCATGGTAAGTAAAATGATTATCGTTCAGTGTATTACCTGAGAAAAAATCAATAATTTCATCGTCAGGCGTGGAGTTATTATTTGAAATGCTTCCAAAAAAGTTATTGATATCTTCAACATGCATTAGGTGTTCCGGAATTGTTTTCTGCACCTTTTTGTTGTTATATACGTTCATATCAGCTAGTTCGTTCCATAATTGTTTATTTCTTGTTAAACGATAATTGAGGTATGCTTTTTTTTCGAGTATCACAGTCCGATTCGTGAGATTTCTCATTTCTTCATAATAATCCCAATGATGCTGATTTTTTGTTCTTCCAAATCTTGAGAGAGCCTTATCTCTCAGTTTGAACATAAGTTTCATATTATCAGTTATCCACGGTGCTTTTTTCTTCGTAATTTTGACGTTTTTTACCGGCGAGTGTTTCTCGAATATTTCAAGTAGTAAAGTAGTGAATACGAAAACTTTCTCATCAATATCATTGTAGGTGGCACCTACAGGTCTTTGTCTCTTTTGGGGAGTCACAACTTTGTCGTGCAAGTATGTATCACGTTTTTACAAGCCGCCGTTTTCGAGATATTTTGATTCAAATTAATCAATGCATCCAATTTTCTTCTCATTGATTCGCGAACTCTTTGAAAATAAAAGTATCAAGTAGGCTAGTAAGTTTATTCCAATGTCTTTTTTGTGCTGTCATATCAAAAATAATATCTTGACGCATAGTTAAATAGTTTTATTTATTATTATTATGATCATTTGTTGAAAAATGGTAAACTTTACCAATGCAGAGTATGATGACATACATTTTTCATACGCACTTGCTAACGGAAATGCATATGAGGCTAGACGTTTGTATCAGGAGCGTTATCCGAACCGCACAGCTCCTACTTGAAAAACATTTTCGAAAATTCACGCTCGGTGAAGGAAAACAGAAAGTTTTGAGAAAGCTAGTCATCTGTCGGGTACACATCGGATGGTGAGAACCCCAGAAACTGAGGAAGTAGTTCTTAATCTGGTAGGAGAAAATCCGGAAACAAGCCCCAGAAAAATAGCGCTGACGTTAATCAACTTCTGTCGTTGGTTTCTCCAATGCCTTATTCAAAATCCTTTATTTGAAAATTCATTCCTGTTTACCGACGAAGCAAATTTCTCACGAAATGCTTCTAGTATTTCGTTGTTTATTATTGTTTGAAAATTTGCGTTTGAAATGTTTCTATGATGAATAAAAAAAAAGTTTTCAAAATTAATTAACTTTTTGACAAACAAATGCATCAATTAATTTGAATCAAAATATCTCGAAAACGGCTGCTTGTAGCGAATTTTGAAAAGCATACCTTTTTCACGTGAAAATGATAGAGGAATCGATTTTTTTTTCTAGAAAATGTGATACATACACGCACAACAAAGTTGTGACTCCCCAAAAGAGGCAAAGACCTGTAGGCGGCGCCCCCTACAATTAAGGGCCAAACTTTGATCAAATTTGAATTTCTCATATTGGTATATCTCCAAATACCAATTTTCGTCCAAATATCGACATCATTTTAAAAATTATTCACGAAAAACCAAAATAAGAATAAATTTTCAACACCCTGTATATAAAAAATTAAGGCCCTGCGGACCCATGCTTATATGAACTTTTCACCTTATAAATAACTGAAGAATCGTCTTTAAAATATCGGACACTTATTATATAACACCGTGTATATTCCAGACGCTATAGTGCTCGCGAAAGTAATAAATTCATCAGCGGAAGTTTGATTCTATTTTTTTAATTCTATTACGATTTGATGAATAGCGCATGATTTCACGCTCTTTAATAGTATAATAATATCGAGTAAACTGCACGTCAATTTGTTTTTCTTGAGCTCTCACTAAAAATTCGCGTAAAAAGTTTTTTTTTTCACGTCGTTTATGTATGACGCAGAAACACTAGCAGAATTATCAAATTCGGATACTTTTATGGAGTTTTTAGTTGTTCCTACTGTATACAAAACGGATTTTTTCCAATAGCACAGTACTGGTAACAGCAGGTTCTTCGTTCTCTCGATATAACCACTATCGCATGTTTACAACCGCCTAAAAACAAAAAATTGGGCTACTGCTTAAAAAATGTTACCGTCAAGTTTTATGAATTTTCAGGTGGTTTCCGACAGCGTAAAAAAGAGTAGTGCAATGAATTTCTAGTTGTATGTTTTTGATGTATTGATGTATTTTTGCATAGTTCCATCACAAATGAATGATTTTCAAAATATCCTGGTTCTCTCGATTTCAATAATATTATTCCCATTACTTTCGATTCGTCTTATATTTTTACCTTTGGCAGCTGCACAATCCATACAGGAAACGTTCTGAATGATATATTCTTCATCGACTATCATTTCCACACGATGCATGTGGCCGGTCCGAGTCCCAACAGTTTCGTGACGTCATGAATGCCCCTCCGAGCGGACAGAGAATTTGCCGATTTTTTTATTTTTAACGAAAAATTTATGACGATAATAGTTTTTTTTCAGCGGTATTATTGTTTTTAGTAATCAATGTCTGTAATAAAAGTGGTTTTGTACTGATTTTCCACATCATGTCCCAACCTTGATGATATTTGCTTATATTTTTTTTGGAACCAAGAATTAAAGTTATATTTCAAAGGTACAGAGTTTTATTGTGTGTTTTGGAGAATGTTTCTTGTACAGTGAGTTTATCTACAGAAAGTGATAGAGAATAAGTTGGGTGAATTATTTTTAACTGTAGATAGCGTCCAAATTTCTACTTCATAAAACCAACTTCATTCTCTGGGAAATATAAATTTTTGAAAATTCTATTCGCGTTACTATTTGAACTTCGGCCTTTGCCTTCGCAATAAGAGTTTGCCACTTGCACCTTTTTAGGAAGGATTATTTTTTCTTCTTCGTCTTCTTCTGCTTCTTCCTCTTCTTCTTCTTCTTCTTCCTGATATTTGGCCTTTTCCCTTTGGGAAGTTGGCAAGGCCGACAGGATTATTTTATAACTTAAAAATTAATGAAAAAAAATGATATAGTTATCTGATTATCAATTATTTCGGCATCATTTTGGGACTGAGATTCATAAGTGTCTTACACATATTTCAATTAGTCAATATTATTTATTTACAGAGGGCAGGTTGATTTCCAGAGGACCCTAAGCTATAACTAGCTTTCCTGATATCATGTATTGACGCATTCAACTTGCTTACAAAAATCTTCTGATGATTTCACATATTTTCCACGTTGCTTGGGTGAAAATAATTTCATATAACAATGGTACAAGGACAGGTATTACAATGGACCCGCTATGCGCTCGCGGTGCAGGGTTGATTCTAGCTCCCACTCATCTTGAACCAAACATAACAGAGACGAAAATGAAAAGAGAATTTTGTTATATCATCATCATAATTGAAAGAGCTTCAGGCATCGCCTATTGCACGAGAATACTGGGGAATGAGAAATTTTCCTGAGGAAATAGTGAAGGGTATCGGTCGTTGGCCCTTAGTCTATTAGAAAAGCCAGCATAAAATCAATTGTGAATTCAAACAATAACTTGGGGCAATGAATAAGAAGCAGGTAAAAACTGATGTTGGTGAAATTTTATCCTTACCAAATAAGGCAAAAGTTCCACTAATTATTCATACTTCATTTTTTAGATACTCTTGATAACGATTAGAGTAATTTTTCTATCATTGATCAATAAAAAATTATTCAAACAGATGAATATCAATAGAATAGCGAACAAGTGAATCATTTTGCTAGACTGTGTTGTCTCCTATTCCATTTTGAACGTCTATCCTTTTATTTACAAAGCATCAATTCAAGTGTTTGTTGAAAATAAACTGTCATCAACTTGAATTCGGAGTATTTATCTTTATCTTGTATAGTTGCCTAGGCTTTTTTGAAAAACCTTCAATGTGTTCCACAGCCCCCGCATTTGTGAATCTACAAAATCTGCTATACCGGCGCCGAATTCGGTATCGTGTATTTTCGCGACTTCTAGAGGGGGCACGTGACAGTAGGAGAGCAGCAAGATGGCGGCGGCGCGGGCCGCACCTGCACGTGAAGCGGCTACTGAATGGACGGCCCCAGCACGGAACCCTGGGGCGCTACTCGCTCTCCGCGACTGCATGCTCGCGAACGTCCGATGGCTCGACGCTCTCGAGGTCACGCTGCGTTCGATGATCGGCAATGGCAAGGATCCTGGAACAATCCTTGCCGATAGTTCTTTCGTTTTTTTTTCGGAGATTGACGTGTAGTACATTCATATTTTATTTATACCTCAGAATGTCGTGATTTCGTTTTCTTATGTCGTTTCCTTGATTAGTCACCAAAGTCGGTATTGAAATATTGACCTATTTTTTAATGATACTGGACTATTTTATGTTGAGCAGAGTTCTTGAGAGAAAGCAGGTTCGGAATTGTGGCAATGATTTGATAGAAATAATGATAACAATACACCGTACACAGAAATACAATAAGGAGCTGATGTGACTGACTGTCAGTGGTGACAGCATGTTTTATATTTATATAGAGTGTAAGATGCCTAGGAGAGTGAACTGATGTCTCTAGACGATGAATTGACTTGAAAATTGAGGGGATTGGAACATGTCCCTGATGACGTTCTTCCATTAAAGTTACCGATACAAATTATTACCAAGCCATTCACTGCCCATCTCTGCCGGACTATTACCTCTCTAACAACCTTCTAACCTGAACAAAAGTAGAGAGTTCATGGTAGATATCATAAAATATGTTGATGAAGTTGAGAAATCGATTAATCCTGGTCTGCGACAGTCTAGGCTACTTCTAGTTATCTTAGAATGACTTATCCGGAAAAGGTGATCCTTACTAACAAAGGTGAGGAGAGAAAATAAACTGAATCAGCTTCTCTTTTATTTTTCAACACCCGCATGAGATAATCGGAGAAGGACGACAATCTAAACCAAGCAGCAAGGCCCTCTCCCAAGATCGATAAGGCTAATGACTATTATTAGGACAATTATAACTTTTTAATAAACATTTGAATTTCACAAGTAAGCGTGGACTTTTCATTCTATGAAGATGTCTTGATTTTGGCTAGTGAATTCCATGGCTCTTTGGAAGAAAATATCCACTAGATTTAGTTTTTTCCAATACTTTCAGTCAGAAGATTGTCATCTCATGGGAAAATGTTTGTACAAAATATATATATATATATATATATATATATATATATATATATTATAAAAAATTAATATTAAGGTAATAATAAAAATATTTGACTTGCTAGATACTAGATACATTACAATCACAAGTTGAAAAAAAAAATATTAAAATGGGTAAAGGTAGTTCAGAGAAGATACATAAATCAATTTATACACATACGAGTCATTTTATTATGAAGATATTTTGAGTTCTTGCGATAAGATAGTCGTGTTGTCTGCCAAAATAGTGAACACCTCTTAATTTGCCCAAAAGCTGAGAGGTTCTTTCACTCAGATAGAACTCGAACCAATTGAAGCTACGTCCTCTGAAGGTGTAGATATGAAGATTACGTAACAGTCAAAAGCTTTAGATATGTCGCAAAAATCTGCAGCGCTCACTTCCTTCAGACTAGAATATAGATTTTTCATAAAGCGAAAGATTGCACACATAATCTTACGGGAAATTTTGGTATTGCTTTCATTCATCAATCTATCCATATTCATTTTGAAAAAGAAGTATTTGAAAAAGTTTTTGTGGAGTAGTGAAATTTATTTATGTCATTTGCTGAAAATTATACAAAACATGTAAGTTCTTTCCCGAGACACGTCTGAATATCTTGAACAGAGAAAATAATATAAAATTCAACTTCTTAAGCAAAGCGGGATTGTCCAAATTAATTGTTGTCTTGCCGCTTGGTGTAACCTACGAATTTTGCCCCATGAACACGAATTCGTATTCAAAACGCGTCGTTCTCAAATAATTTCGGAGGTTCAAATATTAGGAAAAGCCCCTTTTTCGCCTTTTTAGCAATAAGGAACGTTCAAAACACATCTTAATTATAATTTATGAAGTTTGTTAGGCCTTTTCCACTATCCACATACATTTTGAACAAGCACCGACTTTGAATTTGTATTAATGGCACAGAAATACATAATTACCAAGTCGGTGGAGCGGTATCAATAGAAAATTAACCATAGAAAATTGGTACGCACTACAATTTTTCATAATTAGAATTATTTCAGAACACTTCTCGAAAATGCTATATAACACTGACATAAGTACATGGAAGAGTTTGTTCTAAAATATATTACATCGATCGATCAACCTCAAAATATTTCACAACGAATTGACATAACCGTAAAGACGACAAAAGCACCATCACAGAACGGAACAGAGACACAAATCACATAAACACCCTGTGTGGTCTTTGATTCAGTTTACTGAATTATGACAAGAAACGACGTCGGCGCCATCTGAAACTCTAGATAACTCCCTTTATCAAGTGGACTAGTGTCCCCCCTTTTGTCCCAATATTTTACAGGTAGTGAATACACCATTTCTTTTAGACATCTTAATTAGGAAATTATTTTCGACGGAATCAAAAAATTTCAAACGACTTTTCGATTTGAAACGCGGAAAAAAAATTTTTAGAAGGGGGGCGCTTGCCCCCTCCACTCGACTCTAGAAAATTTCTTCGTTATAGGAAGTCGGCGACTCAAAAAACTGATGTCCCCGAAAAGCGCAGCAAAAAAAAAAATTTCAGACCCGCCCCCCCCCTCACTAGAAATTATACGTCATGGGAAAAAATTATCGTTTTTCGATCAAACTTCAATGGACTTTTTTGTAGTACTCTTTTTGAACTATTTTGTGGGGAAGGGAGGGGGCATCGTTAAAATCGATGGGGTCAACTACGACCCCCCCTTTAGGCTGTGCGCTTCCCCGTGGACTATTTGGAATAACGAGAGTAGTTTTGAATATATCTGTCAAACTGGATGGTCAATCACTTCGATTTTTTTTCACAATATCTGTGATATCCTGCTCTAGCTCCTCCTTGTTTTTCATAAACTTCTTAATTTTAGTACTAACGGTAGAATTAATAATGTGCGCTTCCCCGTGGACTATTTTGATTAACGAGAGTAGTTTTGATTATATCTGTCAAACTAGACGGTCAATCACTTTGATTTTTTTTCACAATTTCTGTGATATCCTGCTCTAGCTTCTCCTCGTTTTTCATGAACTTCTTAATTTCAGTACTAACGGTAGAATTAATAATGTGATGTTTGCCTATGCATGGTCCATATGTTACGTGTTAATTGAGTCAACTTCAATTATATATATCTCGGGTTCGGGATGGTGAAACTTGTTGAAATTTACAGAGGTGTTGATCACATGTTAAACAATACGTATGCCAAATTTTAATAATTTCCTAATTCAACTGTCTCGTGGCGGCAACATTTTACAGTCACTATAAATCTCTCAGTTTTGAAGAATATATATCGAAAATTTTACCATAGAAATATTGAAGGCTGTCCCAATTTCCATTTGTCGTACCCAAGAATCCAGAGGACAAGAAATCGATGAAATTCTGCCTTGATTTGGTATTTTTCTACATTTGTGATCATTTGACAGTGATTAATTTGTCAGCTGCCAATTTGACATCATTGGCAGAATTTACCTACAGGATTATCCTAATATTTTGGATATCATTTATAAGAATTAATTACTACGATCTACCAGATGAGGTCCCAAAATTATGAACTCAATGGAAAGGAGTGTATCTCTCGTCATATGCCATCTTGTGAGATCTGTTCTTCAAAACTGAAAAAGGACTGAGAATTCAGAATACTCGCATTTGCGATTCACTACCAATATATTTACAAAACAAGTCAACCTATGATTCCCAAGGAAAACGCAATCAAGATAGGAGTAATCAACTCCATAATCACATGGCCAAATTCAAAAGAAGCCCTTTCGTAATAAAAATAATCTCAAAATCTGCAAGAATCTGTTGTGCATTCGCTCTCAGCGATGCTATAGATGAATGTATCCAGTATAATTCCATAGAATCTTGGGGAAAATTATTTCTCTTCAGTTACAAGAGTCTTCAAATTCCCCAAAGTAGTAAAGAACGAAAGGTATCCCTTTTATCTTTGATGAAAAAGAATACCAATGATTCAGACTCGACCAATCCAAATGTCCAAACCAAACAATGTTCATAAAAATTTCCCACAAACTTGACGAGAAGTGTTATGAATAAGATTTCGGATGGAGACCTCTCATCGGCTATAAGAATCCTCAGCATGAACGATACAATTGCAAGTTTTGACCATTCAACATTTCTACAACTGAAGTCAAAACACCCAGCTGCTATGGATTTGAACCTCTCCAATACGACCGTCAGGAAACTGAACCACCAGAAGTCAATAAAATCAATGTAAATGAGGCAGTGAAATGTTTTAAAACAAGTTCTGCTGGTGGCATAGACTCGCTCAGGCCATCTCATATTCAAGATATGCTCAGTGAGAGTTCAGGTTGTGTAATCGAAAAACTTTTGAATTAGAATCCACACAGAACACAATCTAGTGGAGAAATATCTGGCCTAATTTAAAAAATAATATTCCATTCAAATGGAGAGCAGCAGTGAAACGAATAACTCCCCCAATTGCTTGATATGTGACCAAGAAAACAGTCCTATATTTTAATCTAGAAATAAAGGGTAAACTAGACGAATTTTGTGACATAAGACTGGAAAGATTCCGACTAATACGATATAAAGCAATAGGCAGATTCTGCAAAAACATTTTGACAACTTTTCACTTTTGTTAGTACACAAAACTGTGAGCTATTATTAATTAATTGTATTTATTATTTCGTACCATGTTTTCTTTTTGAATTGAATAGTTTTATAAAAAAAACGGGATGTTATTGACCATTTAGTGACCTACTACAGCCTACTGAAATATAAATATAAAATATGAATGTACTATACCTTCAATGTTACCACCATTTAAGTTCCGTGGATTGAAAATCCGAAAGTTGAAGTGAATTGATGTTGTACCATGTCTGTAGTTATGATTATCAATTTCTGAGTGGTATGTAAGTAGTATTGTACTCTTAAAAATATTTTTGGTTTGAAAAAAGAAAACATAACATTTTTTACGGAAATTGACTCAAAAGTTTTGATTATGAGGAAGGATGTACAATTTTTGAACCCTTATTTCTAGAAAGAAATGTCAAATACTCTAAAGAATGTACTATAGTTCGCGCAAATCCGATCAGAAAAGTTTGTGTTCATAGTCAAAGAGCATACAGAACATATTGTGAAAAGATACATGCTTCGAGTCGCTATAGCTGTTCTATACGCCCCCAATTCATCTATGGTTTTGAACAGGTTTCATATTGATGTGACACCACAGCGTCTAGCCAGTCTTCATGTTCAAAATTTGCGAAATCGTATTTCAATGAAATCCTCATAGGAAGTAGTAGCTGATTTGACAAATAGTCGAGAAAAAACAAAATATATTGCATTGAAAGAGATGCAATAGAATTTTTTTTTCCACAATATTTAATGATTTTTTCATAGACACTTCCAAACAATTAGTGAATGACCTCGATGATGTTGATTTCTCTGTACCTAAAGCCATACCAAGACGATTAATTGTACATTATTTTGTACTCCTGATTAAAAAACAAAGAATCTGATTAGATGAGGTTCCAGGATTTGTCTGGATTAGATGAGGTTGTAATATGTGATAGTTTGTCAAATGTTTTAGAATTTAATACTTTTTATCTCAATTCTATGACAATAATAGTTTAGCACTTTAGAGTTTGAAATCTGAATCTTGAATTTTAATGGCATAAACTTGAATAAGGCAATGTTTTTAAACTGTGATAGATCCAAGTATCTTAGATTGAAAAAACACTTATTTTTACTATTTACTGACGTATGTGAACATTTATTTTTGGAACATCAATAAACTATTTCGCTATACAGTAGTATTGGTTAGCGCTGTCTGAGAGGAAATAGTTCTCTATATAGAATGCAAGCCGCACTTGCATTTTTTGCACACCATAAATTAGCAGTAAACCTACTTGTTCATTTCTAGTATATTTTTGAGCCATCGGAATGTTTCTCAACAACTTTGTTTTTGTTTCGCTTTCGCACTCATAATGAAACCTGCTTGTATCTCCAGTTCCTATAGGAATTTTCAGAAACTTTTCGCTCGGTAATCTGACAATTCATAATTCTTCAACATGATGTATCGAAAGGAGCTTGTTGTTATTTAGGAGATGGTAGTTGGGAGCCTTTTTATGCTTTCGGATTTGAAGCAATTTTTGATAACTGTTGAAAAATAGGGGGGGTGCAATTTTATGGGTGCCCCAATTTTCAATTGGATTTTAGCTTGAAGTGGTAAGTGCTTCCTCTGGTAAATGCCGACGTCAGTTGAGTTGATTTAAATTTGATTTTCATGGCTACCTTATTCGAATGAAAAATCAAATGTATTTCCGCCATTTTTCGCCGAATTCATTAAAAACAAACATGTCACAAATTCTAAGCTCATTCGGATGGTACACTTCTTATTTCCGTCGATAAGTAGAAATAACAGAACTGAAGACATCGATTCACATCACGTGGAAAAACATCAATTCAATTCAATTCAAGTCTGGATGAGCCAATCACTCGTTGGAAAGTATTGTAAGTATGAATGGATATTGGTTTCAGCAGATGTTAGCACGAAGTGAACCTCAGTGATACTCATTGCAATAATGAAGGTGTTTTGAAAATCACTATGTGTAAAACTGAAGTTTCTTGGGAACTGAACACCTGACAACTGGAACTGAAACTTCCTCTTATACCGAAGAAAAGATAAAATAAGTCAATGCAAAAGCCTTGCCAGTCTAATGAGATTTGTGAACTACCATACCTTTTTATATTAATCATTGTTATTCTTTAAATATTTGTGTCCTGTACATTGAAGGGTGTGAACATCAAATACAAAGACAATGGACATGTGGTAGACTATTGCAGAACTGAAAAATGTTTTCTGTTCGAAATCTTCAGATTATATCTAGAGATGGAGAAAAAAATGCTTCTCGCTTCTTATTTACTATATAATCAATTTCATTGGATGAAAATTTCGATGAAAAAAATTTTTCGAGAGAGAAAATAATATCATCCTCTGCTCTACGAAAAAACAGAAAACAAGTGCCAGTTTATTAACTGTTTCGGTGATTTTTATGTTGATGAATTCCATGTAACCAAAAAATAAGGTACTAACAGTATTACCTAGCTTGGGAAGAATTAGAAAGTTATCAGTTTTTCCCGGAATATTGTAGAAAATCATGTATCAATCATTGTTTAATTTTTGGAGGTTTATTTCCCATTCAAAGGACCCTGCATGTTTCTAATGGAAAATGGCTTTAGTTCTGCTAACATTTTCATACAACAAATTCTCGATGTTCTGAGCAAAAGTTTCAGTAGACACGAAACTCAAAAGGTAATTGAACAAGTTTTGAGTATCCGACAGGCGAACGAGATATGGTAATTTTATTATACAAGGCACTCGGAACATAATGTTATATTTTCAATAATTTCTTCATGTGCAAAAATGACCCAATGTAATTTTTTGGAACCACTCAAAACCCAAGTAGCATCATAGTGACGGAAACTGATACAGAATAACTGAAATTTGCATAGTTGTAGTCACGTAATTCCCATCTGTGGTAGCCACTGCACACTTCTTTAACTTGTTAGTCTCAATTGAAGTGTCTGAAACATTATGGCCACGAAGCAGAAACACCTTAAAGGTTTTCAAACTTGAAACTGGAAAATAACCGTTGCGGTCACCATTTTTCACCACTTAAATATCACTTGGAAGTCACAATCACGTTCAGTAGAGTATGATAGTTTCGGTGACGTTTTAGTAACTTCCATCAAACCTTCAATGTGGCAGGCACTTGATTGTGAAATGTGGTGATGGTTGCCACAGTGATTGCCACAGTTCGCATTGAATAGAAGTCACTACAAAGTTACAATTACCTTTAAAATTCAATATCAAGTGACCGCGGATTGGTCCGCGCGTTGTCGAAAGCTAACCTAACCTTTCTCAAATTATTTTATTTTGGCTTACAAAAAGTTTGTTTTACCTATTACGTGAAACGTGACTGATAATTATTCAAAATGAAATGGATTATGCTTTTTCAATAAACAATTTTTATTTATTTTGTATAAAAAGGTTAATTTAAATAGATCGGATTTCTGACTTGTGCGCCTGCTTAATATGTATACCTTAATTGTTAAGTCAGTTTGAATAAATGCCATCATTTTCATTACTTGTTGATTGATAATTGTTACTTGATACTTGAAAATTCCTAATTGGAGCTGCATAAATCCACCATATTTGCTACATGTCCTTTTTTAACAATAGATGGACATGTACCCGCAATTTCAAGGTTATAACTTTGAAGTTGCAGGTTTTTTTTTTTATGTTCTGGTTCCCACGAAAAGGGATATCCTGTAATATTCAGAGAACATCGTGGGAACCTAGGGAAAGAAGGTAGGAGTTGGTGTTCTTCTTAAATTTCTGAAGGTTGTATGTCTCGAGGAACACCTCCCTAGGCAATGAGTTCCAAAGCCTCGCTGTTCGTTGGATGAACGAGTCTTTGGAAAGTGATGTTCTGCAGGTCTCCAGAGTGACCACGAAGGGGTGTGATGACTGAACTTGACGGGTTAATCTCGAAGAGACTGCCAAAGCAGGAACGATTGTTGATATTTCAGAAGAGCATCGCCCATGAAAATATCTATAAAATAGAGACAAATCGCCAACTTTTCTACGGTGTTCCAGACAAGTGAGCGAGTTTGTAAGCGAGGCATCACCGACGAGACGAATTGCCGTTTTTTGGACAGAATCCAATAGCCTCAGGATATGTTTAGGTGCCGCACTCCAAATATGGGAACAGTATTCCAGGACAGGTCGGATCTGTGCCTTATAGATCATAAGCAGCTGACTGGGGGTGAAATAGCTCTTGGCACGAAACAAAAACCAAGTTTTGGGATGCACTTTGGCAATGGACCTCACGTGATTTTCCCAGGAAAGGACACGTTGTGTTTTGTTTGCATTGAATTCTACCAAATTATTAGATCAAAGGTTATTGTGATAGTAATACCAAGCATCGATATGGATGGCTTCAGTGGTATGGTTACTCCTGACAAAGTTATGTTAGGCACAGTGAGATCGGCTTTCCTAGAGAAAAGACATGCTTGTGTTTTGTTTGCATTGAATTCTACCAAGTTATTAGATCCCCATTCGAGAATTGTTGCTAAGTCCATATTTATATTATTAACATTTCTTCCTCGTTCATTTCTGGTTTCACGGGCTGATATAGGGGCCCTGGAAGAGAAAGCGGTATGGTGGGTACTATCATCGGCAAAGCTGTGTACTGGACATGAAGTTGCTTTCAACAGGTCGTTGATGTGAAGTAGAAATAGTGTTGGTGCGAGAATAGATCCTTGCAGAACACCAGCATTTATGAGTAGAGTGTCAGATGAAACTCCATCGACCACTACATGGAGAGACCTGTTTGAGAGAAAACTAGCAAGCAGAGAACACAGCTGAGGGGGCAAGCCATAAGACGGAAGCTTGGCGAGGAGTCCCTGGTGCCAAACTCGATCGAACGCCTTGGAGATATCTAATGCCACAGCTAAAGTTTCTCCATACTTTTCAATAGATAGCTGCCATATATGTGAGACGTAAGCGAGCAGGTCACCAGTTGATCTCTGATGGCGGAAGCCATATTGCCTATCGTTGACAATTCCTGAGTCTTCCAGATATTTCATGAGCTCGATGTTGATGGCTTTTTCCATGACCTTTGAAATAATAGATAGCAGTGCGATAGGTCTGTAGTTGCTAGGTAGGGCCTTCTTGCCTTTTTGAGCGACTGGCTGTACTCTTGCAATTTTCCAATTGGACGGAATAACCCCCAAATTGTAAGAGTGGTTGAACAACTTGCAAAGAACAGGTGTTAGTTCGGGGGCACATTTCTTGAGAACAATCGGCGGGATTCCGTCAGATCCACAGGCTTTGTTGGTGTTGGGACCCAGCAAAATCTTTCTGATAGTACGTTGGCGAAAGGTGATCTCGGGCGTGTGACTGTCAATAGGTGTAATGTTCGGGGGTTGTTCTCCCGATGAATCCAGAGTGGAATTTCCAGCAAATAGGTGCGCAAAGATATTGGCTTTTTCCTGGGCAGTCGTTGCTAGTGTTCCATCTTCTTTGGTTAGAGGAGGAAATGAGCTGGAAGTGAAGTTTCTTCCCACAGCTTTGGCGAAAGACCAAAATGAACGGGATCCGTTAGGATATTCAGCAAGTTTTGATCTTATTTTGGCATTGTGGGCATCTTTTGAGCATTCTATTGTCTCTTTGAATATGCCTCTAGCCTCGACATATGCTGCTCTGGTCTCAGGGCCCGGATTTTTCAGCCATCGATGGTATGCTGCCTATTTGGAAGCCACAGCTCTAGAATAGTTTCTGTTAAACCAGGTCTTATCGGATGATGTTCTTCTTTCGGCATTCGGTATGTAAGTTTGCATCCCCAACATGATGATTTCAGAAATTGTCTCAGCACATCGTGTTGGATCTACTGAAGAGAAACAAACTCTCTTCCATGGAAACGCTGAGAAAAACATACGAAGACCTTCCCAGTCGGCCGAATTGTAATGCCACATGAGACGGGGTGGTATTGTGCAGCTCGATGGTAAATGGAAAGAGCATGTTGTGGAGATGAGGGTGTGATCAGAGTTTCCAAGTGGGGCACAAACTTCTATTCTATACGGGTCAGGATTGGTGGTGAGGAAAAGATCTAGTGTATTGGCAGACTGGTTGTTGACATCAGGGATGCGGGTTGGTAGCTCGACCAGTTGTTCTAGACCATGAGTGATGGCGAAGGCCTCGGCTTGACGACCGGCATCATCTGTTTTGTTAGAGAATTTGAGCCAGGAAGCGTTATGTACATTAAAGTCTCCCATGATTATGGTTTCAGCTGTTGGATAGTTCTCCTGAATGTAGTCCAGTTTGAGTGATAAAAACTCAAAGAGGTCGTTATATGAAGGTTCATTAGGTGATAGATAAAGGCAGCAGAGAAACTTAGTCAGTTTGGTATCAGATAGCTTGAACCACATCACATCAAAGTCTTTCGGTTCCAAACTCTCTTCACGCTGGCATGAAAGGTTAGCCTTAGCGTAAAGGCAGACTCCACCTTTGAACCTGAATCGAGAATGGAGTTCGTAACCAGGACAAAGCATATGGACCTTGTTGGTGGACGAGTTTACTTGTGTTTCTGTTAGAGCCAGAATATCCGGTTTTTTCGTCTGTAGGTGATGGTGGACGTCATTGATGTTCTTGTTGAGTCCGCGGATGTTGCAAAAATTAATTTTTAATGTTGAGTCCCCTCGAGTACCTCTCGCCCGGAAATCCGAATGGAGAGGTATTTTACTTCCGGAGTGTTTTACTCTAGGAGACTTCATCATTATTACTATTAGGATGCACCTGAAAATAAAGGAGGAATTGGGGAAAAGGAAAGAGGGAGACCGGAAAGTATCGACCGAACACTGAAACATGGAATGATCCATTTCACAGCACACAAAGTCGATATGGTGGTATTTCACCGGGCGATGAGACCATCTTCCACCTACGGTTATCCTTTTAGTCGCCTCTTACGACAGGCAGGATTTACCATGGGGCTATTCTAAAGCCGACCCCATACAGCTGGTTATAATAGTCGCGACGTGTTCGCCACTTTCAAGGCTATAAGACCTATTGTTATTTTCAGGTTATTACTTTGAAGTGATGAGTCATGGGCCTGCGACGTGGGCCCCACTTTCTTATGGTGGAAAAGTCAATAAGTTAGTTCCGCTGGCCTCTTTATGATGGGAGAAGCACATTGTCAGTTTCTGTCACTTTAAAGTTATATTCTCCAGAAGCCATTATCAGATAAATGAACGAAACATTCAATGAAGATCTATTTGTCGTCAGTACTGCATCAAACGTAGTAATTTATTACGTATTGGTTTCAAGTAACCAAGATTGATGAAAAAATGTTTGAGGTATTTAAGTACATAATTTCAGAGGCGAGTTATTTCCAACATTATAATGTTTTCCTTAAATAAAGAGTATTCAGATGGTGCGTGCTCACAATCGAGCTCAACACCCATATTTCACAGTTAACTTTCAATCGTTTCAATTTGATCCCGATCTAAATTCAATATACTTACTTACGTGTTCGTATGTTATATATTCTTAGACTTATAGTCGATCGAGTTTTAGAAATGAATCAGGCAGACTGGAAGAATGAGAAACATTTATTGGTTGAAAATATAAACAGAATATTTATAAAATCAGATGAGGAATAATCTGCGACTGAAAGATAAACTTTAGCCGCAATCTTCCATCGGTCAAGATAACCTCTTGTGGGGTCGCGTATTCATGTTGCAAAGGATAACATTCTCAATTGAATATTAAATGGAAATATTTTTCTGTGAATTGAAAAATCCACAATAAAAATGAAGTTATTTTTTGTGAATGTCTAACAGAAAACAACTAATTTCATAGTGTCTCTCCAAAACAGCATTTTTACATCTTTGCAAAGTGGCTTGCTTCTAGAAAGTTTTCCTTTTCTTCCGGTCGTCCTGATGATCGTGGAAGCGTGAAATAGATTTTCTTTGCCTCATTCATCTATACGAGTTCTTAATTAAGTAACTATCTGAATGAAAATGCAAATTTTCAATTTTAGATTTTTTCTTTTGAGTTAGGGTCCTTTCAGAATATCTATCAGATGTAGTTCAATGTCCAGCGTGGCTTAAGCCGGGGAAGTAGTTGTTTTCTGTTGGACATTCACAAAAAATAACTTAATTTTTATTGTGGATTTTTCAATTAACAGAAAAATCTTTCTATCCAATATTCAATTGAGAATGTTTCTTTCTCGACGAGAAACTTTTATTATAAAAGTATGTTGCAGGAGAGAGATCGAGCTAAATATCAATTACAAGCGCAGTCAGTTGTTTAACGTGTCTTGTGTTGGCCACTTCATATCCACGTTTTCGCCAGGTGACCACAACGGGGTTGGAATGGGGCTATCTAAGATCCAGGAACTTAGATCGGAACGTAGCGGCCACCAAAAAAAGTGTTCCTCATGTTGGTAGCCGCCGCGTGATAGAACCGTGTATATTACGTGGCAGTGGTTGTGTTCAAACTCCAAAGTTCTGTCCACTAAAAATGCTACTTGGGAATGACTGATTTTGGTGGGTAATCAAAATGAATTTCGGTAAATACTCAATATCCAGTAAAATCGAATATATATCACAAGGCGATTTGTAATGCGTGAAAAAATTCTTATGTATAAGCAGAATGGACAATTGTGACTATACATCTGATGTAAGGAAAATGTGTTTGTTTTACAAGACGCAATGAGCTGACAATCATATACCAAAATATTTGCCATACAATGAATCAAAATGAATTATATATATATATATATATATATATATATATATATATATATATATATATATATATATATATGAAAGAGAGTAATATCGAGGGGACTGTTGAAAACAAAATGGAAGGAATTTAATGGAAATAGCCCTCAGAGAAAAGTGTTAACCGTAGACACGTGTTTCGGGCTTTCGGCCCCCATCAGTACGGTGGATAAGTGCAAGGATGAACAACAGTTGGTAGAAAACGACAAATCAACGGAGTCAACAAACAGAAGCCAGCCGCTCATTTGTGATTTCGGTCAGCAGACCCTGAATTCCAGGGCAACAACCAACGTTACCACGGAGGCAGCTATAGCTACCTGCGTGACATATTACTCTCTTTCATATTTATATTCCTGGACTCGGATGTCACGCAGGTAGCTATAGCTGCCTCCGTGGTAACGTTGGTTGTTGCCCTGGAATTCAGGGTCTGCTGACCGAAATCACAAATGAGCGGCTGATTTCTGTTTGTTGACTCCGTTGATTTGTCGTTTTCTACCAAGTGTTGTTCATGCTTGCACTTCTCCAACGTACTGATGAGGGCCGAAAGCCCGAAACACGTGTCTACGGTTAACACTTTTCTCTGAGGGCTATGTCCATTAAATTCCTTCCATTTTATATATATAAATATATATATATATATATATATATATATATATATATATATTATCTATATATATATATATATATATATAACGACTCTTGTTTGTAGCTGAACACTATTTAAAATGTAAATATTTTGTGGGGATGCAGCTATGTTTTAATCAAACTCTGTTTTTACTTTTGTGAAAGCTTTCGAAATAAGTTTATTTCTTCTTCAGTCACTCTGAAAAATATGGTACAACTGATGATGGACATATTTAAAGGAATAAAATATTACTTACAGTAAAATGAAAAGTCAAGATGAAGTTTATAAATGAAAGATGTATACAGGGTGTAATAAAATAGATTATAATTTTGTGTAAAAGGTTGATTCAAGTTACTGATGAATTATTGAATATAAGGTTTTATTTTTTATTCAATTTTGAATCAATATCTAAGATATTGGAATAAATTATGTTCAAATTTTGAAAATCCGTTTTTTTATTCATTGAATTTTTTTCATTTTTTATGTAAACCATTTCTAGAAAACATCTTTTGAATAAATTATTTGATCAAATATTTCAATCTTAACTAAAGAAAATAATTTATTCAAAAGATGTTTTCTAGAAATGGTTTAATAAAAAATGAAAAAAATTCAATGAATAAAAAAACGGATTTTCAAAATTTGAACATAATTTATTCCAATATCTTAGATATTGATTCAAAATTGAATAAAAAATAAAACCTTATATTCAATAATTCATCAGTAACTTGAATCAACCTTTTACACAAAATTATAATCTATTTTATTACACCCTGTATACATCTTTTATTTATAAACTTCATCTTGACTTTTCATTTTACTGTCTGAAGATCATACCATTTTTCTGAATGTTAATTTCATCTTATACTCAGATACTGTAAGTAATATTTTATTCCTTTAAATATGTCCATCATCAGTTGTACCATATTTTTCAGAGTGACTGAAGAAGAAATAAACTTATTTCGAAAGCTTTCACAAAAGTAAAAACAGAGTTTGATTAAAACATAGCTGCATCCCCACAAAATATTAACATTTTATATATATATATATATATATATATATATATATATGTTTGCATTTTTGTTACTTTATACGTTCATAATGGTCTTCCAACGTAACTCCACTTTCATTTTAATTTAAAAATACTAGGAATTATAAAAAATGCAAACATACGTATTCGTATTCAACGTTTTGTGGTGATATAAAATCCATTTTGTGGCAAATATCGTATATATATAGTCACAGTTGTAAAATGAGTTGCGTTAAGAGTATCTCGAAACGGCCCCAACTGGTTTCAGTTAGGGAAATGCAGAAATAGAAGTTACTCGATTAATGGCCAGAAACCTCACAAAATCCAGATAATTTTCATTTTACAATTCTATCATGTCTAAAAAACTGACCATTTTTGAGCCTTGAGCATATCGACAATCAGTACATCGAGTTATATGTTTTACCAAAATTGAATGTACAAGGTCATCTGGGTGCAATAATTATTTCAGTGTGGAAACCAAATGAATCAACATAATACAAAATTCTAACTGATACTCCGAATATCAACGAAAAATCAGCGAAACATTTTATTGCTGTCAAGTCTCAGTCCAGTAAAAAGTATTTTCAACTCTTACCAGGGTCGCTCGAAAACATGATTGGCGGCGCCAAGTTGGCGTTTCCAAACCTGTGACGTCGACGATGTGATCCATACAAATTCTGGTTGAATAAATGAAGCACGAAACATATGAGACCTGATAAAATGGCTATCCCTGATAAGACTCCAGCAAATGTGGAGAAATTGGACGTTATGACAACGACATCTGAAACAAAATCTGAATTCAGTCGAGTATTCAAAATGGTTATGAATCCATCATTATGTTTAGTTTGTTGTGATGGAAAAATATTCATTCATACAAATTTTTATAATATTATATTCATGTAAATCACACTGAAATCAAAATTGACACAAATTTTCACAAAATAGCAGGTTGAATTATTGAAAAGTTGGCTATTGATCTAACGGTACGTTTCTGTATATCAAACTCTATCTTGGAATGATTCATGTTTCCCCAGAACATGAACACATGATTCAAATGAGTTTGTATTGGAGCATAGGAGGCACCTAGTAGCGTTTCGATATTTATGATTTATTTCAATTCACGTAAAACAAAGATGTATTTCGATTTTTTACTATTTTGTCAATACTTGCACAGTTAAAGTTAAATTTTTGTGTTCTATCCCGATTCAAACGTATCATGTAACATTTCGCAATCACCAACAATAATTTTTTATATAAAAATCCCTGATGAAGACCGCGGTAGGTACATCAGGCTATTTTGGCATATTATTGATACGTTCGATGACACAACTTCATTTGGGACCCCTGGTTTCCTTTATAACTCACCCCCAACTAAAGCGTTGAAATAGTTATGATATAAACAGATAGTGGTAATTATTTCAAGCTAGTACATTCTCTTGAACTTGCTCTACACAACATACAGTGAAATAATTTGTGGCCCTAAAACTATCCCAATATCTAACCCCCAAATTGAAATATGCGCAAATAGAACACATTGATTGTAGCTGGTGATTATTTCATGTAAATACATTGGAAGGCAGAATTATCTGGGATATAGATAAATTTCAACCATACAAATCCTACTCCAAAAGGGGCAGGAAATATTGATCCCATTCCTATGTAATATATTTAAGGCTTGTATAGCAGATACATACCTACCGAGTGGCAGAAAGGGAGAGTCATTTACATACCCAAGGTAGGGAGACTAGATGACATGACACCCGAATCATACCGCTCAATCAGTATAGTGTTCTTCCAGCTGAAAACTCTGGGGAGACTAATAGACAGATACATAAGAGACGAGGTATCATCAACAAACCCTCTCAAAGAACACCAACACGAGTATCAACCAGACAAGTCAACAGACTTGGCACTGGATGATCTGAACAGGCTCCTTACAAAATTCCTGGAGGACAAAGAGTAAGCCATAGCGACCTTCGTTGACATCGAAGGCGCTTTCAACAATGCAACTACAAAGTCAATTACCAAAGCTCTAGCTCTACTCGTTCCATATCCTGAAATAATTTGTGACCCAAAAACTACACCAATATCTAACCCCCAAATCGAACTTTTCGCAAATGGAACGAACTAATCGGTGCTGGTGAAATTTTCATGCACATACATAAGAAGGCACCAAGCTCCACTCACTCCATATAGTGAAATAAGTTGTGACCCAAAAACTGACCCAATATCTCATACACAAATTGAAATATTCGCAAATGAAACGAATTAACCGTTGCTGTTAATTTTTATACATTAGAAGGCACTAGCTCTATTCGCTCCAAATGGGGAAATAATTTGTTACTCTGAAACTACCCGAATATCTCACCCCAAATAGAAATATTTGCAAATAAAAAAAAAATCGTTGCTGGTGATTTTTCATGCCAGTGTATTATCAGGGGATTGCTCTCTAGCTCCATATAGTGAAATTATGTGTGACCCAAAAACTACCCAATATTTCACCCCCAAATTGAAATTTTCGCAGATAGAAAAAAAAATGCTGGTGATTTTTTCATGCAAATACATTATTAGGAACTTGCTCTACTCTATCCATATAGTAAAATAATTTGTGACCCAAAAACTACCCCATTATCTTACCTCCGAAATTGAAATATTCGTAAAAAGAATTAATTGATCGTTGCTTGTGATTTTGTCTTGCGAATTCATTATTAGGAACCAGCTCTACTCGCTTCATACAGTGAAATAATTCGTGACCTGAAAACTACCCCAATATCTCATTCCCAAATTAAAATATTCGCAAACGCACAAATATACTGAGGTTTTAAAAAATTTGTAACCCAGAAACTACGCCAAATATTACCCCAAATGGAAATATAACATTATTCGTTGCTGGTGATTTTTCCATGTGAACATATCTTCAGAGACTTGCTCTACTCGCTCCCTATAGTAAAATCATTTGTGACCCAAAAACTGCCCCAATATCTAACCCTAAAATTGAAATAATCGCAAGTAGAACACATTATTCGTTGCTGGTGATTTTTCTATGCGAATATATCTCCAGGGACTCGCTCTACTAGCTCCATATAGTGAAATCATTTGTGACCCAAAAAATACCCCAATATCTCACCTCCAAATTGAAATTTTCGCAAATATAAAAAAAAATCGTTGCTGGTGATTTTTCATGCCAATGTTTTATCAGAAAATTGCTTGGGCTAGAGGCTCCATATTATAGTGAAATCACTTGTGACCCAAAAACTACCCAATATTTCACCCCCAAATTGAAATGTTCGCAAATAGAAAAAAATATTGCTGGTGATTTTTTATGCAAATCATCATTAGGAACTTGCTCCACTCGATCCATAAGTAAAATAATTTGTGACCCCAAAACTACCCCATTATCTTACCCCCAAAATTGAAATATTCGCAAAAAGAATTAATTGATCGTTGCTAATGATTTTATTATGCAAATTCATTAGTAGGTACCAGCTCTACTCGATCCATACAGTGAAATAATTTGTGACCCAAAAACTACCCCAATATCTCATTTCCAAATCAAAATATTCGCAAATAGAACAAATTAATCATTGCTGGTAATTTTTCCATGCGAATATATCAGAAGGCACTAGCGCTACCCGCTCCATATATTGAAATAATTTGTAACCCAGAAACTACGCCAAATATTGCACCCCCAAATGGAAATATTCGCAACATTATTCGTTGCTGGTGATTTTTCCATGTGAACATATCTTCAGAGACTTGCTCTACTCGCTCCCTATAGTAAAATCATTTGTGACCCAAAAACTGCCCCAATATCTAACCCTAAAATTGAAATATTCGCAAGTAGAACACATTATTCGTTGCTGGTGATTTTTTTATGGAAATATATCTCCAGGGACTGTCTCTAGCTCCATATAGTAAATCATTTGTAACCCAAAAACCACCCCAATTTCTTAACCCCCAAATTGAAATATTCGCAAGAACACATTATTCGTTGCTGCTGGTGATTTTTCCATGCTAATATATCGTAAGGGACTTTGTCTGCTAGCTCCATATAGTCAAATCATTTGTGACCCAAAAACTACCCTAATATCTCACCCCCAAATTGGAATATTCGCAAATAGAAGAGACTAATCGTTGCTGGTGATTTTTTTACGCAAATACGTTGAGAGAAATTTGCTTGACACGTTCCATGATACAATAATTTGTGATCCAAAAACTACCCCAGTATCTAACACCAAAATTGGAATATTCGCAAATAGAATAAATCAATCGTTGCTATTGATTCTTTCATGCAAATACATTATAAGGAACTTCAGAGACACGCTCCATATGATGAAATAATTTGTGACCCAAAATCTACCCCAATATCTCACCCCCAAATTGAAATATGAGCAAATAGAAATAATTAATTGTTGCTGGTGATTTTTCATGCAAGATGTAGTTTTTGTGTACGCATTATATGGGATGTGTGAAACAATGGCAACATAAAATGTCAAAAAAAAAACAATGACCTAGGGAGGGTTGTGTGATAATTGTAATATTGTTGTGGAATATGGCATACCGAAAAGACTCTAAGAATATGTTTATGCCAAACATACTCCAGAAACATTTTTTGAGGGTAGTGGAAGGGTGAGCTAGGGGTAGTTCTTGGGTGACAAATCATTGTGCTGTATGAAGCGTGTGGAACAAGTGTGTGTAGAGCGAGTTCCTTATAATTATATTGCATGAAAAACCCACCAGCAACGACTGATTTGTTCTATTTGCGAATATTTCAATTGAGGGTGAGATATTGGGGTAGTTTTGGGGTCACAAAATCATTTCACTATATGGAGCGAGTAGAGCTAGTTCCTGATAATTGGTTTGCATGGAAAAAAAACACTAGCAACGATCAATTTGTTCCTTTTGCGAATTTTTCAATTTGGGAGAATGATATTGGGGTAGTTTTTTGGTCACAAATCATTTACTTTATGGAGCCAGTAGATCAAGTTCCTAATAATGTATTTGCATAAAAAATCATCAGCAACAATTATTTGTTCAATTTGTTAATATTTCAATTTGGAGGTGACATATTGGGGAGTTTTTGGGTCACTGTATGGAGCGAGTAGAGAAAGTTTTTAATGAATGGTATTCGCATGAAAAAAACATCAGCAACGATTAATTTGTTCTATTTGCGAATATTTCAATTTGAGGTAGTTTTTGGGTTACAAATTATTTCACTGTATGTTACGTGTAGAGCAAGTTCAAAATATGTACTATCATGAAAAAATCTAGTGTATCTGTTTATCCCATTACTATTTCAACCCTTCAGTTAGAGTAAGTTATTGGGGTAATTGGGGTGCCAAATCAATTCATGTTCCCGAATGTATCAAGATGACAAAAATTCACTTTATCATCAAAAAATTCCCAACAATAGTCATTTTTAAGTTCAAAAACCAACAAATTTTATAAATAAAAAAACCGTTGCTAGAAAAAAGTACCCGTTATGATGAAATGTTCACTGATATATTATTTTATTCTACACATCTAATAACTCCAATTCATGCCACTTGCACCCTCTTCGGACAACTTCAAAACAGATCAATAATTCATGTGATGACACCATTTGAAAGGGGTTGTTTATCGCGTTTTGAATGTTTTAAATTCCAATTACATTCGTCATGAATTATTGGTGATGATGATGATTAAAACCATATCATATCCAGTGAAGGGTTGCTTCAGCTGTAGCTTCTCATGAACACGATACTTAACAGTGGCGGTGAGCAAAAATTTTGTTTAGGGGATAAAGCCACCAGCCCTCTGAAGAGAAAAGTAGGAGAAAAATTCTAAGTGGGGTATTAAAAGTATTTGAGAATTGGAAAATGGGACAGGAGACCAAAATGGGATATATTTTTCAAACATAGAATGTCATTGTTTCCAACTTGATGTTACATGAACGACGTTATAAAAAATCTCAGAAGCAAAATATAATGAAACCATTCATATAGTAGCAAGATCTTCAATGGACGTGACCTTTTTTGCAATATTGGAAGAGCACAAATTATAAGGATTCACAATCGTCAAAAAGGTGTAAAATATCTGCACATTCTCATAGAAAAAAACATTTCTCATTAATTATCACGAGCCGATAAACATTTTGGGAATTCATCTAGATGAATTCTTGAACTGGAAACCTTAATGCGAACAATTCATTTCAAAATTAATTTGTATTATGCTCAAATTGAATCCCGGCTAAAATATGTTATTTGTTTTTTGGGCAATTCAACACTTTCGGAATTCCGTTTTTTTTTTTTTTTTTTTTATGTTCTGGTTCCCACGAAAAGGGATATCCTGTAATTTCAGAGAACCTCGTGGGAACCAAGGGAAAGAAGGAGGGTTGGTGTTTTCTTAAATTTCTGAAGGTTGTATGCCTCGGGGAACACCTCCCTAGGCAATGAGTTCCAAAGCCTCGCTGTTCGTTGGATGAACGAGTCTTTGGAAAGTGATGTTCTGCAGGTCTCCAAAGTGACCACGAAGGGGTGTGATGACTGAACTTGACGGGTTAATCTCGAAGAGACTGCCAAAGCAGGAACGATTGTTGATATTTCAGAAGAGCATCGCCCATGAAAATATCTATAAAATAGAGACAAATCGCCAACTTTTCTACGGTGTTCCAGACAAGTGAGCGAGTTTGTAAGCGAGGCATCACCGACGAGACGAATTGCCCTTTTTTGGACAGAATCCCGTGGATGGGTTTGAAAGATTTCAATAGACTGAGAGTTCCCAGACTGTGTATATTTGAAATATGTTCATACGTTTTTTATAAAAAAATGATTTTTTTCTTCAGTATGGATATCCACGAACATAATACGCGACATTCCAATACAAAAGACTAAGTTGAATATTTCTTCATATGCTTCTAATATATTTGGCCCAAAAATGTTCAACAATCTTCCTAAATGAAGTCTTGTTGTTACTTTTCCAAAGAAAAACTCGAATTGGTTTTAGTTGAAAAATATTTTTAGTTATTTTTTTATAATTCGATAAATAGCACAAATACTCATTTTAATTTTTATAAACATTTTATTCTACGTTTTTTTATTTTTATCTATGTTGAATTGTTCCGTAATACTAGGTAGGTGAGAAATCATCCAGTCTAACTCAACCAAAGAATAATTTTATACCAATATGGCACGAAGATTTACATCGGGAACTAGACATGTTTCGAAGGATTAATACTTCATCATCAGCAAAATGGAAGGGGTTACAAGCAGATCTAAAGGGGGGAAGTAAAATGTTACAATTACAAGGGGCCTACCATTGTATGTCGGACAAAATTATGAAGAACGACACTGAAAACAACTACAATAACGTAACATTATTGTGTCCGCATCTAGTGCGGTTTCACTAATGTTAGGGACCGTGGTTAGTCCTAACAAACAACATTTTGATATATTGGCAAAGGATTTTTAAAATTATGTTATCATCAAATACATATGGATGCGAGGGTAAAATAAAATAGGTTAATGGTTGACGTATGACAAAGACTTTTGACATATGGAACATCAAGTTTCAACGTGGCAGAAAAATGTCTGTGACTGTGACATGGAACGAGAAAAAGAAGTAGCTGAGTGTGGTGCAGAGATGTGTTATGAAATTCGATCTAGAGATGGGAAATCAAAATAGTAAGGAGTTAAAAAGTTTTAGGCTATCGAAATGAATTTGTTCAATGGTACAATGTAAATTAGAACTTTTGATTGCCTTGTTAATTTCAAGAGTTTCAAGGAGATTGAATTTTTTACCATTTTCGCAAATATGTAAAATTTTTAGGCCAGAGTTGGGATCAAAATTGTGCTTTTCGTTTATAATATGGTTAGAAAAAACAGAATTGGAGTTAATAAGTTCTTTTTCAGAGTTAGAATATATTAATCGAACGTGTTCAGCTAGTCGTGTTCTGATCTTGCAGCCTGTTTGACCAATATAACATGTTTTACAATTAGGGATAGAACAATTTAGTTTATTAACACCAGATATATCCAATATTGGAATTTTATCTTTATAATTTACCAAAAAATTTGTTAGGTTGTTAGAAGTTTTGAAAGAGAAAGACAAATTTGAATCAATATTGGCATTGAGTTTATTCATCAAAATATTCTTAAGTTTAAGAGATAGAGGACCAAAATAGGACAAAGAAAAATGTTTATTTGGTGAATTAGTTTGTGTTAATCTGAATTTGTTGAAATATCTGTAATATAATATATTTGTTTGATGATGTTAAGTTCTGTTGAGAAATTGGACTCATTGAGAGGTATAGTTAAGAGGCGGTCAAAAAGTGAATGAAAAGATAAAAATTTCTGATTGTACGGATGGTTAGAGTAAAAAGGTAGTGTTTGTAGGTTTTCTATATATGGAGAACTCAAGGGTGTCTGATTTGTGAATCATTAGGTCAAGAAAAGGTAATTTATTATTAGATTCGATTTCCTGAATTTGTATTTTTAACATAAACGTCTGACCATTCCTATACATGTAAATGTCACAAGGAAAATAAACTGATTGATTGATTGATTGATTGACTCAATTGTAGTTTTTCTTATCGGATTCGAGGGACACTTACCTTCTGCGCAAAATACTCTTTTCGAAGGTTTCTGAATAGAAACGGAGTGGTAGCCATTTTCACACTGACAAATGGCATTGTGGTGGATCTGGATGCAGGAAGAATGTTGGTCAGTGTACTGGCAAGTTTCTTTGTAGTAGCATTGATCGCCAAGTCGTTTTGCTGGAAAAAAATTACAATGAGCATATGTAGATGAGTAGGTCTTGCGTTTAGTACAATGATAATTATAACCTTAATTCATCAAAAAAGTTCAACAACATAAATGACAGCAGTGTATATACTTTTCCAATTCGAAAAATAAAAAAAATAGAGAACCGCACTTGATTGGAACCTATACTGGACGAGCGTTGGTGAATAAAGGGAATGAAGAGTGTCCCATGAAAAAATCGGGTGCATGGGACACTGTGTGTCATTTAATTATACACCATATTTATGTATTGCGGTGTAGACAAATCCTAGTTAATGTACAATATATCAGTTAATCGTGGTGACAGGTACTATTATACATATTTTAGTTTAATAAACGATTTCATCTAACAATGAATTTTCAAACCAAAAGTAGTATATAGGCTACTAAGAAATTGGAAATGGGATGGGAGTTGGCTCGAAGCCGTTCTCCAGAAGTAGAAATAAACAAGGAAAATTAATAAAAATTAAGATAGTAATCCCCATCTTCAGCAGACGTACAAGATCTAGAAGTGTTCAATTATAGTTATGAGAATGTTACAAAATGGAGGAAACCTATACTTACAAACATAATATCGAAGAGAAATAAAAAAAACAGAATTAAAGAATTGTTTGGACTAACCCTTTACGAGCCCTTATTTTCTTTCTTTTCATTTTTGTGTGTCTGAAGAGAAAGAAACTAAGGACTTTTAAAGGGTTAGTCCAAACTATCCTTTAATTCTGGTTTTTTATTTCTCTTCGATATTATGTTTTTAAGTATAGGTTCCCTCTATTTTGTAACATTTTCATAATTATAATTGAACCCTTCTAGATCTTATATATCTGCTGAAGATGGGGATTACAATCCCTGAAATGCATACAGTATTTTCTTAATTTACGTTGTTTATTGTACTTGTGGAGAACGACTTCAAACCAACTCCCATCCCATTTCCAATTTCTACCATCTCCACTTTGAGAAAAATGGACTTTTTTCGACAAATACTAAAAAATTCTTGGATGTCTTGCCTAGGTATGGACTGTATCCATTTTCTAATTTTACTTCTGATTATGTTCAGTGAATTCATTTTATTTCTCCCATCAGATAATTCATTGTATAGTTCAGGACCAAGGTAAACCAAGGTAAGTAAAATATAGTTTTTTCTGGACGAGGTACAATTAAAATTCTGATTTAGTAAATTATATTTAAGGGAAGTAGCAGTATACCGAACCGTCAACAGAACATATAATCTTGTGTTTTGGGTCAGAAGCGTTTCGTTCTGTCATAAAAAGGGCATAAAAATAGGTACTTGGCCAGAGAGAAAATAAATTAACTAATAAAAAATATTTTTAAAGACAAGCTTTCATTCAAGCAGTGTACTAAAACGTATAAAATAAGTTTTGGACATCGCTGACAATGATTTAATTATTTTTTGTTGAATTATTTGGTTTCAAAAAGCTTGTCGCGCGAAGTGTCCATAAAAGCAGGTACCAATTAATTTGATTGGTCAGTGAATGGTTGGCAAGTAGGAACTTGTCAAAGTATTTAATTTTTACAAAGTATTCATTAATTTCATTGGACAATGATTGGTTGGTTAGTAACAACTTGTCGAAGTATTAATTTTATTTCAATTCGCGCGACAAGCTATTTGAAACCAAATAATTCGACAAAAAATTATTAAATAATTGGCAGCGAAGACTATAACTTATTTTATTCGTTTTAGTATACGGTTTAAATGAAAGCTTGTGTTTAAACATGTTTTTTATTAGTTACTTTATTTTTTATTTTTAGTTAGTTCACCTTAATCTGTTTATTTCTAATAGAGCATCGTTATGACAAGGCGTCTGCCCTGTAAGTTTTGAGCTGAAAGAAATCATGATCTCCGACCCCAAAAACTCTCCCGTACCAATTTTGAATAGAATTTGACCATAATCAAACTCGTCCGCCATTCTGGGGTTGCAATCTTAAATTTATGATTTTTGACAAAAAATTCAAATCTCGACCGCGATAACCTCGCATACCAATTTTGAATCAAATCGGACCATAATCACAAAACTCGTCCTCCATCTTGGGGCCGCCATCTTGAATTTATGAATTTTGACAGAAATTTCATAATCTCTGACCCTGAAAACCCCCACACACCAATTTACAATAAAACTCATCCTCCATCTTGGGGCCGCCATCTTGAATTTATGAATTTTGACAGAAATTTCATAATCTCTGACCCTGAAAACCCCCACACACCAATTTTCAATCAAATCGAACTATAATCACAAATCTCGTCCGCCATCTTAAAACCGCCATTTTTTGTTTTTTTTTCTAACAAACATTCCATGATGCATTGTCACCGGAATTATGATCACCTGCCAAATTTCAAATTAGTCGGACTTCTAGTCGGTCAAAATTCACGAACGAACGAACGAACGAACGAACGAACGAACGAACGAACGAACGAACGAACGAACGAACGAACGAACGAACGAACGAACGAACGAACGAACGAACGAACGAACGAACGAACGAACGAACGAACGAACGAACGAACGAACGAACGAACGAACGAACGAACGAACGAACGAACCGAACAAACGAACGAACGAACGAACGAACGAACGAACGAACGAACGAACGAACGAACGAACGAACGAACGAACGAACGAACGAACGAACGAACGAACGAACGAACGAACGAACGAACGAACGAACGAACGAACGAACGAACGAACGAACGAACGAACGAACGAACGAACGAACGAACGAACGAACGAACGAACGAACGAACGAACGAACGAACGAACGAACGAACGAACGAACGAACGAACGAACGAACGAACGAACGAACGAACGAACGAACGAACGAACGAACGAACGAACGAACGAACGAACGAACGAACGAACGAACGAACGAACGAACGAACGAACGAACGAACGAACGAACGAACGAACGAAACGAACGAACGAACGAACGAACGAACGAACGAACGAACGAACGAACGAACGAACGAACGAACGAACGAACGAAGACGAACGAACGAACGAACGAACGAGTGAAACTAAATAAAAGCTTGTAAAAAGAGGGAATTATGCCATGTAAGTTGTTAGGTACTTTCGGGAAAAATAGAAGAAAATGGTGATAGAACCAACAAACATCTCCCGGCCTGAAACAGGCAGAGGATATATCAATTTCGAAGGTAGTTTAACTAACTCTATAATGAATCCCACTAAAGCCGTTCAGTATAGTATACAAAAAACCTCAGAGTATCCGAATTGTAACACATATTGACCAAGCTGCAATCTGTCATCTGGTGACATCATTATCTGCTTAACGTGAAAACACTTCATATGTAGTGGCAGCTAGTGGTCGTTATATTTGTTTTTATACGAAACATACAGGGTGCGGCACCAAAAACGAAACAGATCGAATATCTTCAAGACACATCCCTTGGTCACTATTTATTTATTTATTTAACTCCAATCATTCCAAACTACATTAATTCACAGTAGCTGTTCAAAGTGTTCTCCATTAACTGCCATACACGAGTATAAGTTAGTCTCCAAACGTTGTCTGACGTTTTGGAGCATTTCTGGAGTTATTTGACGACATTCGTACCTTTCGATAAAAATTGATTTACTTATACCTATGTTTTGGTAAAATAAAAATCCTTTTGTTACAGAGATTATTTGTGGCAGTTTATTGTCAGTAGTTCTTCAGGTCTATTAACGAGTGAAACATAAAAATGATTTATCGTATTCAGGATAGGGTAGAAATAATTGAATATTATTTGAAAAATAGTGAATGTGCCAACACAGCCAGTAGAATGTTCAATGAGCAACACCCAAACAAAAACGTAATCGTAATAACGTGTTTTAACTAATTTCAAAATTTCGGCAAACGGGATATGTGGTAAATTAAAAACGTCAAATTGAAAACCCAGTAAGAAACGAAGCAGTTATTACCGAATGTCGTCAAATAACTCCAGAAATGCTCCAAAACGTCAGACTAACATTTCGAGACTAACTTATACTCATGTATGGCAGTTAATGGAAAACACTTTCAGCAGCTACTGTGAATTAATGTAGTTTGGAATGATTGGAGTTAAATGTATGCAAGGTTTTCCAATTTTTAAGTTCATACCATGTACATTTTCCCAATTTTTGTTTTTTTTTTCTGAGTAGTTCAAAGTAGCTTTCAAATGAAGTATCATTACGGATCAGTTGTTTTTCCGCAAGAGGGCGCCAAAATAAAAAGTTACGTAGTGAACACTCACATGGCTGGATTCCTTATCAAATTACCTTTTCAATGATTTGTCACACTTAGTCACTTAGTACTTTCCCTATTCAAATTGTATGGGTGATAGTGACCAACGGGTGGGGAGGGAGGTATGACAGTCGAGGTTATGATAGAAAGATGTCCCCCTTGGCTTACAAATCGACGTGTTTTTGCATTTTTTTCACAACACATGTGTCTTGAAGATATTCGATCTGTTTCGTTTTCAGTGCCGCACCCTGTATCTCTCGCAGGATCAAGCGAATATAACTTCACCTCATTTATTCAAATCCACTATGTCGTTCGCGTAAAAAGTTTCTCATTGCCGAAGTTTCCATTCCCAATCATGGAAAAGTGATTTCAAGGAATGGCGTACAGGGATTCCTATATTATCATCCTTTATTTACGTGTCTGCAAAATTCCCTTCGAGTAGCCCAATTCATGATGGCTTTTAAACTTCGGAGTATGTGCGGCAATATGTCCTTGAACTTCAATCCTCCAATATCCTCTGCTTTAAACATCCGCAAGGCCTTCCTGAATTATTCAAATCAGTACAAAATCGTATCGCGATGGGTGTGGTGATTTTCCAGATTGTGGAAACACTCGATCTCTTTTTATGGGCATAGATATAAATAGAGTTCTGTTGGAACGGCTGCAGGAACCGCAGGAGATTAGGCTTGGCAAGCGTCCATAAAAGTTGAGAATTTTCATTCGTAGTTCATTTACAATACCGCATTACTGATTGGGTTGTACTACGACGATATTATCGAGTAGTATTCTTTAAAAGGTTGGGAAACATGCTCCCACTGAAGCTAGAGCATTTCAGTTGGATTTTTTTGTAGGTTGACAGACATGACAGAGTAGATTTAACCAGCCCCAACTTGATTTTCTTGATAAATTGTTCTTTGCGCATATCTGATTGAAACAATTCCCCTTTTCCTTTTTCGGTTTTTGTCTCCTACAGGAAGTGCAAAAATATTGATTCTGGGTTCAATAATATTCAAATGAAATGTCAAATACCTATGTTTATTGTGTAAACTGGCATTAAATTCTACAGGGGATATCACCAAAGTATTCAACTACTTTTGGCAACATTTTTCATGGTGTTTCGATACTTCTTATCCAAAAAGACAAATCAAAAAATCAAACAATAGGGCTAAATACATAAATATAAAACAATCTGGGATGTAGTGAATGCAACAACGGGTAGAAAAAATTAATCTAATCATAAATGGGAATAAAATAGGAATTGAAAACTGTGCCAACGAGTTCAACAATTTTTTCACATCAGGTCAGTCTACCCTAGATAACAACAACAATGTTGACTATGACTACATTGAAAGTAGTATCCAAGTCTCCAGTGCATCTCTATTCATTCATCCTGCTGAGCAGCTTAAAGTTAAGGAAGTTATAAAAAATATAAGAAAACACTAATTCATCAGGCTGTGACAAAATTACAAATTCAATTCAAAAATAATAGTTTAAAAAAACTAAAAAACACGCTTTTATAGAAAACCAGACTAAAAAAAGTAGAAAATAAGAAAAAAATTTATTTTATTTAAAAAAAAGCGTGGCTTGCATAGTATCGCCTCGGTGTGTAATGTACTATATAATTATTGATACCATGCATCCCACGCTTTTTTTTAAATAAAATAATTTTTTTTCTTATTTTCAATTTTTTTTAGTCTGGTTTTCTATAAAGGCGTGTTTTTTAGTTTTTTAAAACTATTATTTATTTCCTACTTTTTAGTATGGTTTATTTATGAAAACGTGTTTTTTTAGTTTTTTTGAACTATTATTTTTATTATTTTTTTGCAAATTGAAAAATGGAATAATCTTATCAAATCAGGTAATCATAATCTCTAACCCCAAAAACCCCCACATACCAATTTTAAATAGAATCAGACCATAATCACAAAACTCGGCCGCCATTTTGAAGCCGCCATCTTGAATTTTTCAATTTTCACAAAAAATCATAATATTCGACCCCAAAAACCCCCACATACCAATTTTGAATAAAATCAGACCATAATCACAAAACTGTCCACCATTTTGGAGCCGCCATCTTGAATTTTTCAATTTTGACCAAAGAATCATAATTTCCGACCACGAAAACCCTCAGATACCGAATTTGAAGCGAATCGGACCATAATCACAAGTCGGCCGCCATTTTGAAGCCGCCATCTCGAATTTTTCAATTTTCACAAAAGAATCATAATATTCGACCCCAAAAACCCCCACATACCAATTTTGAATAGAATCAGACCATAATCACAAAACTCGTCCACCATTTTGGAGCCGCCATCTTGAATTTTTCAATTTTGACAAAAGAATCATAATCTCCGACTACAAAAACCCTCGGATACCAACTTTGAAGCGAATAGGACCATAATCACAAAACTCGTACGCCATATTGGAGCCGCCATTTTGTTTTATTTCACACAATTTTTTTTTAATGTATTGTCACCGGAACTTTGTACACCTGCCAAATTTCAAATCATTCGGACGTCTGGAAGTGGGTCAAAATCGCGCCCAAAGGAGTCGGTTACAAACAAACAAACAAACATACAAGTGAAGCTAATATAAAGCGTGTAAAATAGTCTGCGACGTAATTATTGAACCACTTACCCACCTGATAAATTTATAAATTTCTCAAGGAGTTTTTCCATCAAGACTTAAAGTTTCAAATATTATACCATTGCACAAAAAAGGTGGCACTGAACAACTTGCAAGCTATAGAGCTATAACTTTATGCTCAAGTCTCAGTAAAGTATTCGAGGCTATAATGAACAAGAGGGTCCTGATATTCCTAACAGAAAATGGTAGACTCTCAAATTGTCAACATGTTTTTTTTAAACGAAAGTACTGACACATCACTCTGTGAGTTTATTGATGAGGTCACTAGAGCTCTGGATACAAAAACGCGGCGCTAGGGTTATTTATTGACTTCTCAAAGGGTATTGACCGGGTAGATCATGCTATTCTCCTTCATAAATTATTGAGATATGGTGTCAGGGGAATTGCTCTCCAATGGTTTGGCTCCTACCTTAGAGATAGATCAGCAAGTGAAATGTAATGGTTTTGTTTCTGACTTGAAACTAGTAAATGTCGGAGTTCCCCAAGGGTCCATTCTGCGAACAACTCTGTTTCTTCTTCACAATAACGATCTCTTAGAACAAACGAGGCATTTCTCTTCAAGACTTGTTGCCTATGCTGATGACACTAATTACCTATTCGTAAACAGTGATATCAATGAAGCCATAAACCAAGCGCATAACGTTGACTTCAATATCTGTGGATGGAGTGAGAAAAATAGTATGTGCCTTAACAACGATAAAACAGTAGTAATTGTCTTCAAGACTGCTCAGACTCAGACTGAAACTTTAAGAACTTAAAACAAAACATGCTCAGAGTGCACAAAGCTTGAGGGCTTACCCTGCAAAATAATCTGAAATGGCACACTCAGTTAATACTTTGTCATCAAAACTTGCAAAAATGTGTTATGCACACTGCATATCTTCTCAACAATGTAGTGTAAGTATTGTAAAAAGTCTTTACTTTGGCTGTTAATGATATGAAGTATGGTAAATGCACTGGGGAAACTCTACAGAAGCCTATCGAATATTTACTCTACAGAAAAGAGCTGTCCGTATATTGGGTGAAATTGGACCATTGGACTCATGCAGAGAACACTTCAAGAGCTTCTCAATTTTAACAATGATTTCAGTGTTTATACATATATAAAGTGGTTTGCTTTGTTTTCAAAAACAAAAATTACTTTGAGTTCGAAATAATAGAACACTCTTATGAAACGTAAATGAAAAACAGATTGCTACCGTCTAAACATTCCTCTACCCTATATCAAAGAGGACTGTATTTCAATGGTTGTAAATTATACAATGTTCTTCCTAAAGCTTTAAAAGACTCGAAGAATATATGCATCTTCAAAAGAGAGATGAAACATTTTCTGTTGAGAAAATCCTTCTGTTCCCTAACAGAATTTTGTAGTGATTTTTAATGTATTGTGTGTTGTAAAGAGTTTGCTTATTATGTTAACCTGTCTGGACATCTACCTAGATTTATATTTATATTTTTATAATTTCATCTATTTTTTTTGTATTATCTCTACACCTTATCTATAGTGACATTATCACATTAGTAAGGTAATTGTAATCTTTTGTGACTAATAATAAATGAAATAAAATGAAATTCTAGTGAGACTCTTGAACTATAAAGACAATATCAATTAGAACAATAAATTATAAAATACATACAGTCATAATATGCATATCAAACTAAACAATAACATAACAGATGACTCTGAAAAAATAGCTGATATCTTTGTGAAATTATTTTCAACATCTGCTATTGACCTGGTAAAAGTAATTTATCTTATACAACTCCTCGCTGTTGACGACTATGAAAACTCTGTAAAACTATGTTCACAACATTTTGAGTACATGAAATCGAAGATATCATAAGAGACCTAAAAACAAATATGTAGTTTGAATGATGTTCCGATATCACTCCTGAAGGAATGTGTGCATGAACTAGCACCATATCTAACTCACTTAATGAATCACTCAGTTGAAGTTGGAAAATTTCCGGACTTATGAAAATCTCAAAGTGTACACCGATCCTTAAAAAAGGTGATTCGATACTGGTAGAAAACTACAGATCTATTTGTGTCCCGGATCCAATTTCAAAAATTATTGAGAAAGCAATGCACATAAGGCCGATAAACTTTTTCGATTAATACAAATTACTATCACCTCTTCAACATTGGTTTCGTTCGGGCATATATCAACTAAAACTGCCTCAACTGATTTAAATACAAAATATTCACGAAATCCTAGATAGACACCCTCGCATTTGCTATATTTTTCTATATGTCCAGACGCCTTCGATACCATGAATCCACTTTTCTTGAAGACGAAGCTTTATGCAATGGGTGTGAGAGACTATCAATGACTGGTTGATATCTTCCCCACAAAATCGTCGTATCGTTGTTGATGTAAACAATACATATTCAGGCGAACGAACCACTAAACTAGGAACACCTCAGGGCAGTGTTTTGGGGCCCCTGCTTTTTTTTGGTGTATATAAACGACTTGACTGATTTTTTTTAGGAAGGCAGGCCATCTATATACGCTGATGACACGGCGGTGGTAGTCTCAGAAAACTCTCATGAGGAAGTTACCCGTAGAGTTGAAATAGCAATCAGTCAGTTTTGGAAATGGTGTGAAATAAACCACCTTGTATTAAACCTCCAAAAAAACAGTTATATGGAATTCACAGGTAATATAAATCACCTATCATTGACCCGAGTATACCATTTGGTAATTCAAATATACAGGCAGTCAACTCTCTCAAATTTCTTGGCACCATTGTTGATTCGAAATTATCTTGGAACGACCAAATAAATCACCTTTGTAACAAGCTCCGAAAAACGTATTTTGCTATATTCAGCCTCAAAAAATATCTTCATGAAAAAGGTCTAATTAACGTCTACTCTGCTCTGGCAATCTCAACAATCAGTTACAACATAATCTCTTGGGGCCAAGCTACTGAGGTAATAAGAATTTTTACTCTACAGAAGCTCATTACCCGCCTCATTTTCAACCTAAAGTATACCTGTGAAAACATTTCAAGAAAAATCGGATATTGACAGTAACCTGTATTAAAATTTTGAAAATATTGTGTCCACAAATACGAACACCATCTCAAGAAGTGATCGGAAATCCACAAATATACTACCAGAAATCACAACAATATCTACATGGAAAAGTTCCATCAAATGGAGTACAAAAAATCTCAAAACATAGCGGGAGTCATCTCTACAACTCACTGCCTGAATCACTGAAAAATCAATATCTGAAAAGATTCAAGACTGAACTTAAAGGAATCCTTATCTCAAATAGTTTTGATAACGTATCTGAATTTCAAACATATTTAATATCCTTAAAAAACTTTTCAACGAAAAATTAAACCAACGAAATACGGAACTGAAAAGTAAAAAATAAAATAAACCTCAGTCTCAATAACTAAGCTCCTAAACTAATGTAAGTAACTAATTTTGAGTCGGCGCCAAACAAACAAGCAAATTAATCAGATAAGGCGTAAAATGATGGCATCGAGTTGCGCGGTGACATTCTGATGATTTTTTTGAAGTAATTTAATGATTTTCGTTGATTGTTTGTTTGGCGCCGACTCAAAATTAGTTACTTACATTAGTTTAGGAGCTTAGTTATTGAGACTAAGAAGGTTTATTTTATTTTTTACTTTTCAGTTCCGTATTTCGTCGGTTTGATTTTTGTTAAAAAGTTTTTATTTCTCAATTTTTTGTGGCTGAAATGTACTAATTACTAACTGCTTGTTTTTCGATTACTTCCAAAATACTTACTTACCCACCTTACTTCAACTATTACCAGTTAAATAATATGATTATCTACTTTCACTATTTGTTGTAATATAAATTATTTTTGTTGTTCTGGTTAGTTTATTTCATTACTTTGTATATCATTCCATCCTCTCATAGAATATATTCATTGTGATAATGACACTAGCGATCTGTCATTGTCAACTACATACGTGTGCCAATGTTCACAAGTGGAAAATCAATTATCCCCTATTTTTCTACCCGTAAGGGTGGATAATTCCATTCGAAATCCAAATATGAGCAACTATGAAGTATACTACTATGAAGGCAAGTAGTTTGCGTCAACACATGTTCACCTCCTACGAGAGATGAAGATGGGTTGCGGAAACTTAGGTGGCTACCTCCAAGTGGTATCGCTGGATAACGGGGTTGACAAGGAAAGTCCAGTGGGAATGACGAGAAATGGTCAAAACCTGCGGATCTCTAAGTCAATCTCAAACCAAATGCCACCACAACATGGCTTAATCCAAGGCGTCAAGCGACCCGTGCCGAGGGATGGATGATACCTGAGCCAGTCAGGTATCACAAACGGAGCCTCTGGGATACATGGCGACCTCCCAGAGTAATCTGCCTTACACCTGCGCAGGGGGCACCGCAGGTGTAGACGACCCTTTCCCCTACACTCGTGGGAACAAAATTGGAACCACAAAGAAAAACAACCCTGGGGAACTTCCAGTTGAAGAAGACCCAACACCGATAGCGGGTATGGAAGTCGAGGAGATTCCAGTTGAATCGCACTCGGCACCAGAAACCGTAAACCCAACCGAGGAGGGATCAGCAGATGGTCGAACACCTACTGAGAAACTCCCGGAAACAGAGAACAGGAAACTCTCTGGAGGCAGTGGCTGGTCCGCTAAACCTCCAGAAACACCTGCCCTAAGTCACGTCGCGTCAGATGTAAATCCTTTACACCTGGCGCGTAAAAAGCTCTCAGGAGCTGCCAGAAGACAGGTGCGGATCGCGGAGGCCAAGGCAGCTGGGGAAGAAATTAAACCCAGGAAACGCCGAAGTAACCGACGCGATCCACACCCAGAAGCAAAAACTGGCTTCCCTGAACGAACTCCCAGCATCGCTGGAAGCAGCAGGCAGCCAGAAACTCCGAACAAGAAGAGGGACCGCTCACAGAGGAGTCAACCCTCTTCCACGGAGAGCACTGCAAGGGTGAAGAAACCTAGATCTGACCAACCAGTGGCTGTCTCTGCCCAAGTTAACCCAACTGAGCAGGGCAGCTATAGGGAAGTCACAAGAGGTCTGAAGATGGCTGTTGCTCTGGAGAGTTATCCAGATCACCAGTTATCAGACGACCGAGGGATTCTCCTGCAGGAAGCAATTACCGGGGAAATTTTCAAGTGTGAGCCGGGTAAGGGTCCGAACTTCAGGAATAGCTACGTCCACAAGGGCGTGCTGGTCCTGACATGCTCGGATGAAACCGCCAAATCCTGGCTACTCGAGAGTATCCCCGGACTGATACCTTGGGAGGGGGCTGTCCTAAAAGTAGGGCCAGCCAAGGACATCCTGAATACCTCCAAGGTAGTGGTATGGATTCCAAAGCCATTTGGTAAAATGGAAACCAAAAAGATTCTTCAGCTCATCAAAACCCAGAACATGGGGATAGATACTGAAGAATGGCTTGTCATCAAGAGGCAAGAGGAGGCCTCGGGTCTAACTCTTGTCTTTCAAATCGACGAGACCTCCTTGAAGAACCTGCAAGCCAGGGGAATGAAAGCATTCCTGGGGCTAACGCAGGTAAACTTCAAGCTAGTTAGCCGGAACAGGAACATTCCTGATGCTGCGGGCAGTTCAAGCCAACCTGCAGCATAGTAAGGCTGCTACTGCAACCCTGTGCAGAATATTTGCACAGGGCAACACCGACGTGGCCCTAATACAAGAACCATGGCTGGTCAAAGGGCGAGTATCAGGCCTCGGAACATCCAAAGGTGAGCTTATTTATAATCTAAACTGTGGAAATGCCAGATCCTGCATTATTGCCAGGAATGATTTGAAAGTCTTGAATATGATAGAATTCTGTTACAATGACATAACAGCAATCAAGACGACCTACATCAAGGACGGAGTAGAGAGGAACATAGTACCAGCCTCCGTCTACATGCCTTATGACTCAACAAGCCCTCCACCATCAGAACAAGTGAGGGCCTTGGTTAAACACTGTGAGGACCACAAACTCCAGCTTATCATCGGAGCCGATGCAAACGCCCATAACACAGTGTGGGGGAGCACCGACACGAACACAAGAGGTGAGTCATTGCTTGAATTTATTGTCTCCAGTAACCTGGAAGTACTTAATAGAGGCAATGAGCCAACCTTCGTAACCCGTAACAGACGGGAAATCATTGACATCACTTTGGGCTCTTCTTTGGTGGTTCGGCACGTCGGCGAATGGGCAGTATCTGAGGAACCTTCAAACTCAGATCACCGACACATACATGTGGAGATTGGCTATGCCAATGAACCTGAAGTTATGTGTCGGGATCCCAGAAAAACCAACTGGCCGGGGTACCGGGAGGAGCTCAGGGCAAATCTCACAAATTTCAAAAATGTCAAACCTAACTCAAATACAATTCATGAAATAGAGCAAACCTCCCTAATGTTACAGGAGGCCATAATAACTTCATATCATAACAACTGCCCTTTGAAGCGCAGCACCACTAAAGGTAAAGTGAGCTGGTGGAACACCGAACTCACATATCTTGGAAATAAAACGCGCAAACTATTCAATCGTGCGAAAAAAACTGGTGACTGGGAGGATTATTCCAAAACTCCCACAGAATACAACAAAAAACTCAGAGGGGAACAAAGAAAGTCATGGAGGAAGTTATGTGAGGACATAGAACAAACCTCAGAAAGAGCAAGACTCCACCGCATCCTTTCCAAAGACCCCATCAATCCGTTGGGGACTCTCAAAAAACCCAACGGCAATCACACCAACACTGGGAAGGACACTATGGAACTCTTGCTCCATACACACTTCCCAGGATCCACTGTCACCACAAATCAAAACCCCAGATATGAAATCCCTGCAAACCTTCATTTGAGGGCAAAAAGGGCAGACTGGAAAGTGGCTAAACGAACGGTAACTCATTCAAAAGTAGTGTGGGCAATAAACTCCTTCAAGCCTTACAAGTCTCCGGGCCCAGATGGAGTATTTCCCATACTACTCCAGAGCGGAGTTGAATATCTAGCACCAGAACTGTGCAGACTGTACAGGCTGAGCCTATCATTGGGATAGCTACCTCAAACCTGGAAAACTGTAAACGTGGTCTATATTCCAAAACCTGGACGAGACTCATATGACCAGGCAAAGGCATACAGACCAATAAGCCTATCGTCATTTCTTATGAAAGGCTTAGAAAAACTGATAGATAGAGACATAAGGGAAACCGCTCTTGTAGAACGGCCTTTACATCAAAACCAACATGCCTATCTAACAGGAAAATCATGCGAGACAGCACTTCATCAGCTTGTTTCAAAGAAATTGCACTATGCACTTTTCTAGACATCGAAGGAGCCTTCGACAACACCTCCTTTGAAAGTATGGTCTCTGCGGCCTCTCGAAGAGGCATTGGCGAAACCATCAGTAGGTGGATACACTCAATGCTTCATAATAGACTGGTCCAAGCCAACATGTTCGAGGAAACAGAGCAGGTTGAAATTTCCAGAGGTACCCCACAGGGGGGCATACTCTCCCCCCTTCTGTGGGACATGGTTGTAGATGAACTGCTAATTTCTCTGAATAACCAAGGGTATTACTCTCAAGGGTATGCAGATGACATGGTCATCCTCATCAAGGGAAAGAATACTCGAACAACCTCAGAGCTAATGCAAAGTGCACTGAGGATAGTAGAGGAATGGTGTAACAGAGAGAGCCTAAGGGCAAATCCGAACAAAACAACACTAATTCCCTCCACCCGGAGAAGAAACATGGGAGATCTCATACCTCCCAGACTATTCGGTGAAACATTACAAGTAGAGCAGGTGAAATATCTAGGGCTGATTCTTGAGAAGAAACTAACCTGGAACCCGCATCTTCAACATGTAACCAACAAAAGCAAGATAACCTTCATGATGTGCAGGAGAGCTTTTGGAAAAACCTGGGGGCTTAAACCGAAAGCCATGCACTGGCTTTACACAGCGGTAAAAAGACCAAGAATAACTTATGGCTCACTCTTATGGTGGCCAAAAACAAATCAAAGACAGGCAAAAACCAACCTTTGGAAAATCCAGAGGCTTGCCTGTCTCTGTATCACGGGTGCAATGAACAGCACTCCAACAGCTGCAATGGAAATCATCCTGAACCTCGAACCCCTTGACTTACATGTCATTGGAGAGGCCAGGATGAGTGCATACAGACTGAAACAAACAAAAAACTGGAGAATCCGAACAACTGGACATACCAGAATCACTCATGTAATCAACATCGAAGAACTCGAAATGATTTCAGATTACATGCAACCCCTATACTCATTCGAAAAAACATTCGAAACACGAATTGATGGATCTGGATGGGCCCCGAGTATAGAATCACAATCAACTGCGGACATAGTCTGGTATACAGACGGTTCAAAGACAGTTGAAGGAACGGGAGCAGGAATACATGGGGTAAGGCCAAGAAGGGATTACATAATACCACTTGGCAAATGCTCCACGATATTCCAAGCTGAAACACATGCTATCATGGTATGCATTCAGAAGAATCTAGAAAGTGGTTATAGGAAAAAACACATCTACATTCTATCTGAGTGTCGATGTGCTATCAAAGCGCTTAACTCTATACAGATAAATTCCAAACTGGTCTGGGACTGCCTCCAGGACCTCATCGAGCTGGCAAAACACAACAAGGTCACCTTGATGTGGGTGCCAGGTCATAGAGGCATTGAAGGCAACGTCAAAGCGGACCAGCTAGCTAGACAAGCATCTGAAACGCTATTCACAGGGCCAGAACCTGCACATGGGATCAGCAAAAACCGATGCAGGACTCTGATCGACGAGTGGATAAAAAGAAGACACCAACAATATTGGGATCAAACTGTCGGGCAAATACACAGCAAAGTCATGGTGAGCCATCCAAACCGGACCCTGACGGCTGACCTTCCGAACCTGAACAGAACGAAGGCTCGTATAATAATAGGTCTGTTGACTGGACACTGCGGCCTAAGAAAACACCTAAACACCATGGGAGTACGCAGGGAAACCGTGGAATGTAGGCTGTGTGATGAAGAGGAGGAAACAGCCTCTCATATTATCTTCGACTGTGACGCCCTAAGTAGTAGGCGACAGAGAACCTTTGGAGAGATCAGCCCGGAAACAGGCATGAATCCGAAGAACCTTATCAACAGGCTTCTTAACCTAATTAAAGGCACAAACCTGTTTGAATGAGGAACCACTGACGACAGAGTGATACAATAGACCCCAACTGGTCGCAGTGTCGAGGAAAGCTAAGTGCCAACCCTGTCTCTGGCTCGTCAGCTTTCAACCAACCAACCAACCAACCATACCCTATCTGATAAAAGAAGAATCATCCAAATCGAAGATCCCAGTACAAAGTTATAGCTCATAGAATCGGTTAACGGACCAGAATTCAGAGGGTGAGAGATCAATATCCTCCTTTTTGCTACCCTTAGGGGTGGATTTCATCTTTTAAATTCAAATGGGACCAACTTCGAAGTACACTCTATCCATTGAAATTATCGGAATCGGACGTCTCAGTAAAAAGTTATGCGTGATCATACATAAAAAAAATATACGCGTCGACTAGAGAACCTCCACATTTTTGGTTTCGTCGGTTGAAAATGATTTTATATCTCACGCATCTATCCTTAACCAGCCTGGCAAACTCCACACAGTACTGTATTATCAAACTATGAATATTTCTCGATGATTTTGTAATCTGGCAGAAAGGAAATAAACTATCTATCTATCTATCTATAAGTTTTTATTTGGGAGTGAGTGATTCCCATACAATATTCCAGAACAGATATAATCTCGTAACTTATCCCTTCGCAAAATTGATACTTTTTCTGAGCAAGAATTGGTTCCCCGAACATATTTTCCTTTGAAAAATTACAATATTTAGATAAACAATCTCCTGAATCAATGAATAGTTCAATCATTCAGTCACATTGACTTATCGACAATAACATCAACAAGACTTATGAAACAAAAAAAAAGAATGGATAACCAATGACATCGTGATGTCTATCAGACATAGAGACCGATTACGACAAAAACTTCTTAGAGAACCCCAGAACCTAATATCTAAGAACGAATATCATAGTTACCGTAACAAATTGAACCTTTTGATAAAGAAAACCAAATATAACTTGACTGGACACTGCGGCCTAAGAAAACACCTAAACACCATGGGAGTACGTAGGGAAACCGTGGAGTGTAGGCTATGTGATAAAGAGGAGGAAACAGCCTCTCATATTATCTTCGACTGTGACACAGAACCTTTGGAGAGATCAGCCCGGAAACAGGCATGAATCCGAAGAATCTTATTAACAGGCTACTTAACCTAATTAAAGGCACAAACCTGTTCGAATGAGGAACCACTGACGACAGAGTGATACAATAGACCCCAGCTGGTCGCAGTGTCAAGGGAAGCTAAGTGCCAACCCTGTCTCTGGCTTGTCAGTTTTCAACCAACCAACCATCTATAAAAACAAAATAATTGAGAACTCGGGAAATTCTGAGAAAAAAAAATTGAAAAGTAAAGTCCCAGACAGTTTTGTACAAGAAGATAGTTGTGCAATCACAGGTGCTAAACAAATCGAATAGTCTCAATTAATACTTTTCAAACGTAGGTAGGAACTTAGCGAGTAACTTGAATATGGAGACTAATAACGAAAGCACAATTAAAGAGTATCACAATCAATGTACCACCATGAAACAACCCCCGTAGAATAAGCCAATACTATGATCGAATTAAAAAACAGTAAGGCGCCAGGCCTGCACAATATACCCAATGATGTGATTAAGCTCATAGCAGAATTCATAGCTCTACCACTCGCTCTACCACTCTCTCACATTATGAACAAAACTTTCTCAACGGGTGAAGTTCCCTCCCATTTCAAACATGCGATAATTAAACCAATCTATAAAAGTTGCAATAAAAATGAAAGCTGCAATTACAGACCTTTATCTCTGACATCATCAATTTCCAAAATCTTTGAGAAAACGTTAAAACGCTGGCTAGTGAGTTTCCTTGACAAATTCAATATTCTTGCGAAAACACAATTTGGTTTTCGTGACAAATTCTCCACACAGGATGCCATTGCAGAAGTAACCTATCGGATCAACCAGGCAACAGACAAAAAAAAAGCGTGTCTGGGCATTTTTGTCGATTTAGCAAAGGCCTTCGACACAGTGAGTCATATGATTTCGTTGGAAAAGCTGGAATGCCTAGGAGTTCGCGGGATAGGCAACAATATTCTTAAAAACTTTCTAATTGGTCGAAAACAAGGCATCGTAGTAGAAGGGGAAGTTAGTAGTGACAAAACAATAACCTACGGAGTTCCTCACTAGGCCCAGTTCTTTTTCTAGTCTATATAAACGAACTCCTCACGAAAGAGACTGATGGGACTATAATTTCTTTTGTTGACGACACCGCGTTGATTTACACTGGAAACTCCTGGCAGCAGGTACAAGAAAAAGCTAAAAACAATCTGCAAAAAATATTCAAATGGTTCAACTCTAATATTCTGACTGTAAACGTTAAAAAACTGAAGATATCCCTTTCACATCATATGAACGCTACCTACCAAACTATGATGTTCTTATAGTAGGAGGTGTCACTATCCCACTGGAGAGGCCCGTCAAATGTCTTGTCATATACATTGATTCGTTTCTCAAATACTGTAAAAAAAATACGCCATCTGATAATCAGATTCTGACAATTTACGAAATTTCTTAGTTTTATTCATCTTAAAACCTTGTATCATGCGCTAGTCGAAACTATTATCCAATATGGTATAATCTGATGGGAAAGTGTTATGACTAGTCACTTAAAACCGCTAGTAATCATACAAAAGAGATTCATCAAAGTGATGCTGCATAAACCCAGAACTTACCCAACCGATCTACTTTATGCGGAGGCTAAATTGTTTGATATCCGCCAATTATTCTCCAAGACAATAATCCAGTTTGTTTCAAAAAATAATACCCACATAAGCACGGTCAACCATAAATACCCCACTAGAATAAACAGAGGAATGTATATGTACTAGGGTGTCCGTTATTTCCCAAGTTGATTTTTTTGCAAACGCCCCCCAAATTTTCAGGTTATGACCTAGATAAAAATATCACACCCAAATAAGCCCTTAATATTCATGTTAACCCGTGCCTAAATACAATAATACATTTCCCATTTAAATAACTTGGGATTTTTACACTTTCGGCATTTTATTTTTTTCCACTGGGATAAAGACAGTTACAAAAAACAATCAGAGCATATTCTTGTCGGAAATTCAACGCTCTACAAAAAAGATCTGATTGATTTTTTCGATAAATTCTACCCTTTAAAAGTTGTTCAAAGAAAAGTTGTGTTCATAGTTAAATTCATCGTTTTCCATTTTTTTTTATCTAGTATTGCTTTTTGTTTGCAATAAAATTATGGAGTAACTGCAATTAGCCTTATATCAGAGTAATTTAATATAATTTTAAGTGTTTAAAGTTGTTTAACGCCATCTATGAGCGACCTGTCAAAACTTTAAGTCATGTGACTCAGTAAAGTGTTTATTATAGTAGAATCATTTAAGCAGAAATTCTTATTTATCTAATTTTTTTTTAAATTAATACATCTGTGTGCTTGAGAAATCCAATGTTCCTTTTGAGAGAACCTACCGAAACAATCAGTGCACTAAATTACCAACGAACAAACAAGTGCTAAAATTGTTATTTTATCAAACAAGAGAATCAAAAAAACACTTCCAGCAAGTTATCAATTCGTTACGGAAGAAGTTACTACATTCTGGAATAGAGCTGGAATTACAGTACAAAATACTTCAAGATGTGTAAAAAAAATGGAAAAACTTTACATCAATCATAGGAGTTTGCAAAAAATCCGAATCCAACAAAAGTAAGCGAGTTTTCTGAGTGTCTTGAAAAATTATTTGACATCGCACATGGAAAAGTTGATATAGTTGATAAGAAAGCGTTAGTTTTTATCTGACCAAAGAACAGATAGAAAATACCATTTACGTATTTGCAAAGAACATTACAATATTTGTTAGCCATTAGGTAAGTGAGAGTTAAACGAGCATACTAATTCAGACGTGGTATAAACATTAGATACTAAGATACTTTATCAATTTCAGAAAAGCAGGTGTTCGAACAAGATGATGCCAATAGCACTCGATTGGAAGATAATAAATCCAAATGACGATTATATTGATGTAGTAACCGACGATGAATATCGTTCAAATTCAGGTAGTTAATAAAAGTATTTGTGTGAAGTAGAGAATATGTGAGTTTACCATCAAGCTCTAAAAGCACAAGTGAGCAGCCCTTGAGTGGTGAGCCGCCTTTAAGTGGTGAGACAACTGCAACTACTTCTTACCAAAGCACACTATCAATATTTAAAGTTCAAGGGCAATATTTCTTATACAATAACAACAGCCCTGGGAGTTGACACTAGTGCTTCAATTTTGAACAAAACATATTTCAATGAATACAGGTCAAAATTTCGAAGAGAAGCTGCTGAAGGAATAAAAAGAGAATTTGGTGACATTGTCCGGCGGTAGTACATTGGGATGAAAAGTTGATACCTGATGGTTTTTCTTGCAAAAAGGTCGACCGAGTACCGATCATAGTTAGAAGAAATACTATCGAAAAAATACTAAGCGTACCGGCATAACCAGATGGAAAAGGAGCAACACAGGCACAAGCAATTTTCAAAGCGGTTCAAGAATGGGGATCAACTGATAATATTGCAGCAGTTTGTTGCGACACTACTAATTCAAATCTTGGTTGTCGAAGTGGAGCGGCGATCAATCTGGAGCAAATATTACAAACGGAGCTTCTATACTTACCTTTAAGACATCACATTTACGAACTAGTTTTGAATTGTGTCTTTCCTACAAAAATACCAGGTACTGATGGACCAAATGTTCCATTGTTCAAGAATTTCCAGGAAAATTGGAACACTGTCGATCGAACCAAATATAAGAATGGTTTAGCAGGAAATAGAATTCCTCAGAAATTACTCAAGAAGATTGGAGAAACAAATGACAAAGTTGAAGAGTTCTCGTGCACAATCTTGCCTCGTGATGATTATAAGCTCTTAAAATTATGCCAAATTTTCCTTGGTACAATGGATGTCGACAAAGTCAAATTTCACAAGCCAGGAGCATTTTATCATGCTCGCTGGATGTCTAAGGCGATTTATACTCTGGAAATTCACATATCTCGAGATATTTATGAATTAGATACAGAATTTAAAACAAATCTATTAGATATTTGTTTATTTATGTGCCATTCTGGTTTGCGGTTCCTCGTGCAGCGCTATCTCCAAATTTGGATAGACAATTTCTAAAAGTTGTTTATCAATACAGGACAATTGATAAAAAAATATCTGAGGCTGTTTTGCATAAATTAAAAAATCATTTACGGTATTTAAATTCTGAAACAGCTGCGCTTGCATTTTTTTATCCAAACATATCAGCTAACATTGAAAATAAAATGATTAAAGCCTTGAAAAATACTGAAGATTCAGAATTTGATTCATTCAAACGATATATTATCAATACTGATGGTGAGTTTAAAAGATTAGAAAAGAAAGATATGGATTTTTTTATTAATTCGGATTTATTAAAATCTTCTGATAGATTTGACATTAGTATAGATTTTTTAGAAACAAATGATGATACGTGGATTAGCAATGATAATTACTTGAATGGGCTGGCAATCGTTAATAATCTGCAGGTAGTAAACGATGTCGCCGAAAGAGCAGTTCAATTAACGCAAGAGTATATCAATAACTTAACTACTCAAGAAGACCAGAAACAATATTTGATTCAAGTTGTAAGTGAATACAGAGCCAAATATCCGACTGCAGTTAAGAATGTTTAACAAAAAAATTGTAAAAAAAACACATTAAATATCTTGATACTATTATCTATGAGCGATAATAAACGTTATTTTGGATCTCACTATTTCATTTTTCAATTTTATTACCTACATATGCGCGTTCAATTATGATATGAATGAGAATTATGGCGGAAATTAAAAAAAACGATGAATTTAACTATGAACACAACTTTATCTTTGAATAACTTTGAAAGGGTAGAATTTATCGAAAAAAGCAATCAGATCTTTTTTGTAGAGCGTTGAATTTCCGACAAGAATATTCTTCGATTGTTCCTTTTAGCTGTCTTTATCTCAGTGAAAAAAAAATTCCAAAAGTGAAAAAATCCCATGTTATTTAAATGGGAAATGTATAATGATTTAGGCACGGGTTAACATGAATATTAAAGGCTTATTTGGGTCTGATATTTTTTTTAGATCATAACCTGAAAATTTGGGGGGCGTTTGCAAAAAAAAACAACTTGGGAAATAACGGACACCCCAATATGTACCTACCGAGAGCACAAAAATCAATTGGACAAAGGTGCTTTTCCTATCTTGCTCCTCGCCTGTTCAATTCCATACCAAATGAAAATTGGCTTCACAGCACAGACAGAACTATAATAAGAAATATTATTGAAATATAATCCCTTATACTCACCAATCTCTCTACCAATACCAATATAAATGTAATTACTCTTAGTATTAACTAGTTATAATTAAATATAATTAATCATATGTATATTAATAATTTTATTTTACCAATATGAAAGTAACAATGATCCAACTCCTATATGTATACTTCAACATTCCTTTTTTCTATAAAACGAAAGTAATGATTATATTTGCTACTCATAGACAAGTTCTTAAATGAACTCAAATGAGATTTTGCACTTTATTCACTATTTTTCGTATATTACTATTAAACTAGGCAATGTCTTTGTATTCTGTCATACACTGCAAGATGTTTTATGCTGTTCGTGAATAAATTATTATTTTTATCATCTATATTCTCCTACCTACCTTCTTGAAAATGCAGGGTTCGTAAGGTCCAAAAATTTAGGTTGACATTCCATTTGAAATACAGAGACCACAGCTCCGTGGATTTATTCAGCTCAAGATATCAGTCCACCCCTGTTGTGGTGACAGAGTTAATACTTGTGGAGTTGAAATAAATGAGATTCCTTCGGGGGTGAATGATAACATTGATTGCTTACCCTCGAGCAGTTGGATTTTTTTTTCTGAGAAGGGGTTCCCTGTCCCATTCAATTCGTTTATAATATTTGCGGAATTTCTCAAAATGAGATTCGAATGATGTAGGTTATTTTGAGGACAATTAGTGAGCATCTTAAGGAATTCAAGGATATTTTTTGAGGGATGGAAATGATTTTTAAATTTGACGAATCATCTATCTAGGTTCTGATATTATCAATTTACGGGTGTTAAACGTATTCCATTAGTACATGATTTATTGCAACTTCTCCCAATAACTATTTTTCTCAACAATCACTCAGTGAGACAGAATGGAATGCCTGAGTAACGAAAAGCTTCGGCTGATACGTTGAAAGTTGTAGCTTCGGCTGGTACGTTGAAAGTTGTAAGCATTTTAATAACTTTTTTTCGTATAACATAACAGATAGTTATAAATACATTTGATAATTTGGTATTAATATTGTACAGTCACGATCAAATGGCTTTTTCCTTGCTATTTTTTATAATTATAATGTTGCTTTCATATGTAGGGAAAATATTTGTGGGTATGGCTTCCTGATATGTACTCCAACCAAAACCGCTGACTATATTCGATTGCCTATGGTAAGTGCTTATCTATGAATTATATATATATATATATATATATATATATATGAAAGGAGGATTAGAGGAGAAAAAATGGAAACTCTCCTGAGGTTGCAGTCAGTTCAGTAATGAGTACTCTCTATTATTTGTCAAGCTTTCGAAATTTATTTTATTTCTTTTTCAAGACATCAACGTGACACTGTTACAAATTAAAAATAGCGAGACGCACATAATATTAAAACATACTAAAAATGCAATTCACCAAAACACAAACACTTTTATTATACAGGTACATAAGATTTCGAGGAACAATGAGATCTCTGTCTATTTCGACTATGACTTCGACTTTCATAGTCGAAGTAGACAGAGGTCTCATTGTTCCTCGAAATATTATGTACCTGTATATTAAAAGTGTTTGTGTTTTAGTGAATTGCATTTTGAGTATGTTTTAATATTATGTGTGTCTCGCTATTTTTTATTTGTAACAGTCTCACGTTGATGTCTTGAAAATGAAATGAAATAAATTTCGAAAGCTTGACAAATAACAGAGAGTACTCAATACATTGGCCTTCTGAACTGACTGCAACCTCAGGAGAGAGATAAAAAATTTCCATTTTTTCTCCTCTACTCCTCCTTTCGTGAATACTGTTCCAGTCAAGATACTATTTTTTATATATATATATATATATATATATATATATATATATATATATATATATTTTATTCTTTAGTTTCTTGACCACATATATATTTTCTGCAATTTTTTGGAATAAAGGTCTGATTCAGTCAATTCATATAATTTCTCTCAACTACGTTTCGACATGGTATTTGTCATCATCAGGTTAAAACACTAAAATAAAAAATATGGAGTTTGAGACATATTTAACTCAACACAATATTGAAATGTATGCACTAAAATAATTCTCCAAAAACATATGGTTCGGAATATAATACGTTATTTAACTCAATATAAAAATATATGTAACTTACAAATTATTTTATTTGAATTCTGCGTTCGCATCGTACGAACGATGTTAATTCCATGTGCCTAAAAGTGGAGGTTTCTGAGATAATTGAGAAAAACTGAAGATATGCTTAGTAGAGACATAATTTCCTATGTGCAATAATCGCAAAGTGCTGATTTCTTGCAACATATCGAAATATGTGTCAACTTCCTGAACATTTTTTAATGTTGGGAGAATCGGAAACATAGTACGGGTGAGTCGGAATGAGACCGATAACTCCATTTTTTCACTCATTCATTCTACTACAGATATATCTTCAGTTTGTCTCAATTATCTCAGAAACTTCCACTTTCAGGCACATGGAATGTTATGACTTTTAGGTTGAGTACCGATGAGCCGAACTTGCCCCCAGAAAATATGAAGGAACATATGACCACATACCATCGTAACTACGCCACTGTTTTACGAAAATAAAAAATTATAACCTCAAATTAGCACGTTGATAAACCTTGATTAGTGTACCAAGTTTCAAATTTTTTCTTTCGGGAATTTTGGAGAAAACAAATTGAATCTAAATTTTTTTCGTACTTTCGACACCCTGTATCTCAGAGGAGATGCATTTTAAGACATACCTTGATAGAAACTTTTCACCTCGAAATGAGGTGAGGAATCTGTAGCCGGAGTTTGTCGGTCTCATTCTGACTACCCTGTATATATATATATATATATATATATATATATATATATATATATATATATATATAAATATATATATATATAGGTATGAATATTTATTGACTGTGAATTATCAACGGAAATGATTTTTATTTGGGAAGCAGTCAGGTAAGTTAAATTCAATGAATATTTTTCGTTTTTTCAGTCGAGCTTTCGATAATGTTTATTATCTTTATCAAGACTTCTCTACAATATGTGTGATTAATATCAGAATAATTTTATCAACAAATATACTTACTAACATGAAAATATTAAAAATCAGTTACAAAGAGTGGCATTAGAAGTTTCATTCATGAAGGAAAAATTGTTAGACAGTGTCAATTGACTTTTTACAAAATGTCAAAATATATATACAGATGGAATTTTTTTATTAAAGAAGATTATTATTTGAATGCAGTTCATTTTGTTTGTGAAAAATATAAGTGTAAATAGAGCTTAGATCATCAACATCTGTTCGTTTATTAATGATGTTATTTTTATTAATATGTACCATTTCTAAAAAAAGTCTTTTAGTTAAGACACTTTCAAAATCTATAATCTATAATCTATTGTAATCGATACGATGATCCTCGTCAATAGAATGACTGGATAGCGCACAAGATCTTATAAACCTCCTACAATCACTTTTGTGGCCTGTGATTCTATCTTTAAATGATTGTTTTGTTTGACCAATGTAAACTTTATGACAATCAATACATGGTATCTTATATCTTATACCTGGTATCAAATATCTTGTACATGGTATCAAATAAAAATCATATATATATATATATATATATATATATATGTATATATATATATATATATATATATATATATATATATATATATATATAAATATATATATATACAGTGACCGGCAGAAAGTACGCATCATAAGGGAATTTTTTTTAATATAATATTTTGACAAATGTCGATACATGCAATCGCTTCTGCATCAAAAGAAACCCCAAAAGATGTTGTACAGTGCCGTTCGTCTTTTCTTGTTTGGCGGGTAATTTAAAAAAAAATTAAATTATGTCTCAAAACGCACAATATTGAAAAATGTTATTTGGAAAAGTTGTGGAGAACGACATTTTATAGCTATGTACAAGTTTGGAAAAAAATCTGAGATGAAAAAATAAAAATAAATTTTGATCATAAAAAAATTTCAATTTGGAAAAATACATTTCTGACAAAGAAACTCATTAGTAAAGCCCAAGAGTAATATTTTGAATTCTATTTTGTAAAGATTCACCAGCTACTTCTATTTTATTCGAAGAAAATTTTAAATCTGTGGATTTGCCATGTGTTCAGCTGCTTCATAAGAGGTCACAGAAATATCTTTAGGACATTATAATCCCGATACTGTTTATTATTGACAAAGAACCATGTATCTACAGAATTTAAATATGAATTTTTTATTATAATGTCCTGGAGATATTTCAGTAACCTCTTATGGAGCAGCTGAATACATGGCAAATCCATAGATTTCAATTTTTTTCCGAATAAAATAGAAGTAGCTTGCGAATATTTACAAAATATCATTTAAAATATTACTGTTGGCCTTACTAATGAATTTCTTTGTCTAAAATGTATTTTTCCATATTAAAATTTTTATTGTGGCAAAAAATTGATTTTTAATTTTTTATATTAGATTTTTTTCAAAACTTGTACATAGCTATAAAATAACGTTCTGAACAACTTTTTAGAATAACATTTTTCGATATTTTCCCAACTAAGTGTGTTTTGAAACATAATTTTTAATTTTTTTAAATTTTCCTCCAAACACGAAAAGACGAACGGCACTGTACAACGTCTTTTGGGGTTGCTTTTGATGCAGAAGCGATTGCACATATCGATTATCGTCAAAATTTATTAATAAAAGAATTTCCCATACGATGCGTACTTTCTGCCGGTCACTGTATATATATATATTACTTGATTACCGTAATGTGGGGAATATTTCTATAAAAATACTTTTGTGGAAGAATATCTTGATAAGTAAGTAGGGATACTTACGTTTGCTGCAACCCGCATAAGGATTATTGAGTTTGACGGGGTATTTTTTCTCGCAATCACACGTACCACTGACTGGGTTGCAATAGACGTGTACAAGCTTCGCGCTACAGGTGAATTCGCAGGGGGCACCCACATAAAGGCCTTTTTCATCTGAAATATAAAAAAAAATATATATGAAACAAAAAGTTTTTCGTAATATCTTATCATTGCTTGATATTACGAAAAACTTCAAGAGCGATTAGAAATTGTGATCATTTTCGAATAACTAAGATTTTAGAAAGGAACCAGATGTGATTTCCGATACATAATCGAAGGAAGTGTAATAAATTATATCAAACTGTATGCTCACCATCTTGATTTCCATCAAGGAGCAAGATAGAGAAATTACAACCATGTTGGCTCCAGTAGATGTTGTTTCTTTCTCTTTTATGGAGCAGAAAAAAAAATATATTGCAATCATTAAAACCCAAGAGTTTACTATATTTATTCTTATAAATTGTAAAACTATCCCCATTGCATGTACTGTAATACACATCTGTAAAACTATATCACTCATATGCTCCAAAAGCTTCAGTGATCTTCCTCTATGTTGACAAGAACTCATCAAAATCGTAGAACGCATTATCTACCAGGAACCGCAGGATAACTGATTTAAAATGTACACACTCGTGAACTAGTACATCATATGGTAAAACATTAAAGAACTTGATTGCATAATAGCTTGTCCCGTTTCGAAAGTCGCAAATAGTGTTGTTGTATCATATCTTTGTTACGCGTTGTGTAGGAATGTAAACTTTCGTTTGTCCTTTATTTTTTAAAGTTTGTTTTTATGTGCATAAGACATTGCAATATGTAAGTACAGGGCAGGGTAAGAATCTTAAACTGTTTTAATGCACCCCTACAGTCAGCAATGATTCTAACAGCCTTCCTTTGCACGGAAAAAACTGTTGAGGCGTGTGCTGAGAGGCCTGGCCTCACACTAATAAAGCATAGGATATTGAAGGCTGGATAAGTGCATGGTAAGCCATAAATAATGTTGTCTGTACCTCAAATGATGAGGACATTTATATGTGAGAGTACGTGAGAAATGAGAATATCAACGATATTCTCATATTTTTTTATGTTCCAAAACTCATATCAAAGCAATCATTGCGTTCCATCAGTGGAGGGCCATAGCTGACATTAAGCCAAACTCTACCCAAAACAATCGATCATTCACGCTTCAAATTTGAGCAGGGCAGAAGTTAGTGAACGGTCAGCTGGCTCAAGATAAACTTTGTTATAACACTCTTGGTTGTGAGTTTGAAGGATGGAGCTATAATTCTAGATGAGAGTAATCATTCGCTATTTATTTCAGAAAGATAGATGTGATTTATTTCTACATTCATTTAGGAGAAACAGTTTTTTGAAAATATTTCAGCCTTATAGCGATTATGTGAGAGCATAGAAGTATTCTTTTGTGAATTATTAGCGTGGTTTTCAGTATAATATTATTGTTTGTATGTCTGCTTATGTATCTTAGAATATATTGATGATATTTAAACCAATATGCTCATTCCTGAAAATTCAATTACAAACCTTTGATTTTTAAGTATACAGGGTGATTCGAAAGCACTTTGACAAACTTCAGGAGGTGATTTCTCACAATATTCATATGAATTGTACAAATGAATATATGTCCGGCAACGCTTCGTTTCCAAGATACAGGGTGTTGAAGTTCTATTTTTATTTTCGTTTTTTTCAATAACTTTCGAAATAGTGACCTTAATTAAACGAAAATTGGTATTAAGAAGTTTTTTGAGGTGCCGTATTCGAACCTGATGTTATTATTGCTCTTACTCACCACCTACACGTCTTTTTCTTTTTTGAAGATCCATAACTTTTTTGAGTTAGCACATTTTTCAGTAAAAAAATCAATTTTTCCATTATATCTACGTGAAAAAGCTACCCTTGTCGCTATAAGCAACCGTTTTCTAGATATTTGGACTTGAAAATTTCAAGTCGATTATTTGATAATCGATGCGTGTTGAAGTTATTACCATTATTTTGCATTTTTCACAAGAATGCTTAGGAAATGAATTTGACGTTTAAGTAAGTAGTTTTGGTAATTACATATTATGTGACAGTTAAACGTTTTGTTGTTCTGTTAAAGTTTCTGTAAGTTTTTAAACGCTAATTTTGGAAAAATGGATCATTTAAACAATAATGCTCATTTAGCCGATATACATTTCGTTTATGGCCTTGCGGATGGCAATGCGCGCGAAGCAAGACGTATTTACCAGGAGCGATTTCCCAATCGAGTACTGCCTTCAGCTCCAACATTTACCAGTCTACACCGTCGATTGGCAGAAACAGGTAGCTTTAAGAGGGCAGCTGATATTATTGGAAGACCATGAGCAATCCGAATACCAGAATTGGAAGAAGCTGTTTTGAACGCTCTCGAGGAGAATCCAAAAACAAGTACAAGAATAATTGGTGAAGCTCTCAATTCTACTCAGTCCACAGTTTGGAGAATTATTCACGATCAACAATTTTTTCCATATCATATTCAAAGGGTACAAGCTTTTTTGCCACGAGATTTTCCCCAACGCATTACTATGTGTCAGTGGTTTTTGAGAAATAGGCTGGAAATTCTCAATTTTTAAGATATGCACTCTTTACGGACGAGGCAAACTTCTACCGAAATGCTATCACAAACTTTCATAACAACCATGTTTGATCTCTGGAAAATCCGCACGCAGTTAGTGAAAGACATTATCAGTATCAATTTTATGTAAATGTATGATCGGCAATAATTGATAATTACTTGATAGGTCCTTTCTTTCTTCCGTTCCGACTGACTGAATGGCGCAACTTACAGAGACTTTTTAGGAAATGAATTGCCGGGACCACTTCAAAATGTACCATTAGAAAAGCGTATCCGCATGTGGTTTATGTATGATGGGGCTCCGGCCCATTTTAGCGTTGTACCCAGGGAATTCCTTAACACTGTCTATCCAAATCGATGAATCGGTAGGGGTGAAGAAGAACCTAACCAGGCGTGGGCACCAAGGTCTCCAGATCTAAACCCGCTAGATTTTTATTTTTGGGGACATTTGAAGTCACTAGTTTATAAAACTCCAGTAGCGAACGAGGAATATCTAAGAAACCGAATAGTAGACGCCTGTGAAACAATAAGAAACACACCAATAATTTTTGAGCGGGTATTAGATTCAATGACTGGAAGACTGAATGTCTGTATCTTCGCTGAAGGTGGACACTTTGAACAATTTATTTGAATACAATTTAGTTTCTTTTATTTCATTTTATTCTACACATTCAAAATTTCTTGAAATAAAATGTTGATATTTCTTGCAAATTGTATTTAAAACAAATACAGATTTTGCAAATAAATAGAATAGGTGGTGCCCCCTACAAAAAACCAAAACTACTTAATTACTATCGTTTCGGACGTCCATCGTCTTAATGTATTTAAAAGGTTTTCACGACGTTTCGAATGCTTGTATCTGCAATCGTCTTCAGTATTCACCTGAAGACGATTGAAGCATTCGAAGCGTCGTGAAAACCTTTTAAATACATTGAGACGATGGACGTCCGAAACGATAGTAATCAAGTTACCACATCGTCTACAACCTTCAAACAAAACTACTTACTCAAACGTCAAATTCATTTCCCAAGCATTCTTGTGAAAAATGCAAAATAATGGTAATAACTTCAACACGCATCGATTATCAATTAATTGACTTGAAATTTTCAAGTTCAAATATCTAGAAAACGGTTGTTTTTATCGACTTGTAACAAGGGTAGTTTTTTTACGTAGATATGATAGAAGAATTGATTTTTTACTGAAAAATGTGCAAAAAGTACGTTCAAAAAGGTTATGAATTTTTAAAAAAGAAAAAAACGTGTAGGTGGCGCCCCCTACGAGTAAGAGGTTCAAATTCGACACCTCAAAAAACCACTTAATACCAATTTTCTTTCAATTAAGGTCAGTATTTCGAAAGTTATTTAAAAAAAACGAAAATGAAAAAAAACTTGAGAGGTGTCAAGGGACACCCGGATGGAACGAAGTTCCTTTCGATTAATTAGTGAAGGAATTGTAATTTTTTTTTTTTTTAAGTTATAATCAAAAGCGTTCAGAGAAATTTGAACTCTTCTCCAATTTTTGATTGAAGAGTTTGAGGTTTACAGAAAAATAAAAATTTGTTTTGTGTTTTCCAGTGAATAAATGTATTTGTAATTTCTTTCTCTCACGATATTCTCTACATCTTTGTGCATGTGTCTTTTTCCTCCGTAGTCGATGCTTTAATTGATTCGCTATTGAAATAAAAAGCAAAAACATTGTACACACACACATATAAACATATATATACACACACACATATAAACATATATATATATATATATGCACTCTGTCTGTCTATTCTTTCGTACACGTCACAGATGCGCGGGACTTTGTAAACACAACAGAGTGTGTGTATATATATACTCTCTCGACTTCGTAAACACAGCGTATAGGTTAGAACACGCACGGCTTGCTAAATACATACGCATTGATATTGTAATATTAAAATATAATTTGCTTTTAAATTTATTAAAGTTATGACGCGCACACTTGCTAAACACACAATAATGGAGAGATTATAACGCGCATGACTTGGTTAGCACTAATAGTAAAGAGAGGTTATAATGCGTACTTGCTAAAAATACATAAGCATTTATTATTGTCTGTATAAAATCTCTACTTACCTAACTCCATCAGCAATATCCGGAACTTGTGCAGAAACACTGTCAGGATTCATTATTGTTATTATTTTTTATTATTTATTATGTACAAAAAACCTGTATACACTCAACAAAAATAATTGTCGCAACACCACACTGTTCAATAGAAAGATGAAATGAAAATAACTGGCTTGCTTTCTATGAGAGAGAGAGAGAGAGAGAGACAGACAGAAAAACACGCGCACGCCGCACGGTTTAAAACCATAGCGAAAGTCTCGTTACACATTTTGGTCTCAATTTATTCCGTCTAGCCTTCTTTCGCAACGCGCGATAAGGAACTACGTTCCAATAAAACTTTAACACCCTGTATCTTGAAAACAAAGCGTTTCCGGATATATATTTATTCACCATAATCATGGGAGACTTTAATGTACATAACGCTTCCTGGCTCAAATTCTCTAACAAAACAGATGATGCAGGTCGTCAAGCCGAGGCCTTCGCCATCACTCATGGTCTAGAACAACTGGTCGAGCTACCAACCCGCATCCCTGATGTCAACAACCAGTCTGCCAATACACTAGATCTTTTCCTCACCACCAATCCTGACCCGTATAGAATAGAAGTTTGTGCCCCACTTGGAAACTCTGATCCCACCCTCATCTCCACAACATGCTCTTTCCATTTACCATCGAGCTGCACAATACCACCCCGTCTCATGTGGCATTACAATTCGGCCGACTGGGAAGGTCTTCGTATGTTTTTCTCAGCGTTTCCATGGAAGAGAGTTTGTTTCTCTTCAGTAGATCCAACACGATGTGCTGAGACAATTTCTGAAATCATCATGTTGGGGATGCAAACTTACATACCGAATACCGAAAGAAGAACATCATCCGATAAGACCTGGTTCAACAGAAACTGCTCTAGAGCTGTGGCTTCCAAACAGGCAGCATACCATCGATGGCTAAAAAATCCGGGCCCTGAGACCAGAGCAGCATATGTCGAGGCTAGAGGCATATGCAAAGAGACAATAGAATGCTCAAAAGATGCCCACAATGCCAAAATAAGATCAAAACTTGCTGAATGTCCTAACGGATCCCGTTCATTTTGGTCTTTCGCCAAAGCTGTGGGAAGAAACTTCACTTCCAGCTCATTTCCTCCTCTAACCAAAGAAGATGGAACATTAGCAACGACTGCCCAGGAAAAAGCCAATGTCTTTGCGCACCTATTTGCTGGAAATTCCACTCTGGATTCATCGGGAAAACAACCCCCGAACATTACACCTATTGACAGTCACATGCCCGAGATCACCTTTCGCCAACGTACTATCAGAAAGATTTTGCTGGGGCTCAACACCAACAAAGCCTGTGGATCTGACGGAATCCCGCCGATTGTTCTCAAGAAATGTGCCCCCGAACTAACACCTGTTCTTTGCAAGTTGTTCAACCACTCTTACAATTTGGGGGTATTTCCGTCCAATTGGAAAATTGCAAGAGTACAGCCAGTCCCTAAAAAAGGCAAAAAGGCCCTACCTAGCAACTACAGACCTATCGCACTGCTATCTATTATTTCAATGGTCATGGAAAAAGCCATCAACATCGAGCTCATGAAATATCTGGAAGACTCAGGAATTGTCAACGATAGGCAATATGGCTTCCGCCATCAGAGATCAACTGGTGACCTGCTCGCTTACGTCTCACATATATGGCAGCTATCTATTGAAAAGTATGGAGAAACTTTAGCTGTGGCATTAGATATCTCCAAGGCGTTCGATCGAGTTTGGCACCAGGGACTCCTCGCCAAGCTTCCGTCTTATGGCTTGCCCCTCAGCTGTGTTCTCTGCTTGCTAGATTCCACTCAAACAGGTCTCTCCATGTAGTGGTCGATGGAGTTTCATCTGACACTCCGTAGTGGTCGATGGAGTTTCATCTGACACTCTACTCATAAATGCTGGTGTTCCGCAAGGATCTATTCTCGCACCAACACTATTTCTACTTCACATCAACGACCTGTTGAAAGCAACTTCATGTCCAGTACACAGCTTTGCCGATGATAGTACCCTCCATACCGCTTTCTCTTCCAGGGCCCCTATATCAGCCCGTGAAACCAGAAATGAACGAGGAAGAAATGTTAATAATATAAATATGGACTTAGCAACAATTCTCGAATGGGGATCTAATAACTTGGTAGAATTCAATGCAAACAAAACACAAGCATGTCTTTTCTCTAGAAAAGCCGATCTCACTGTGCCTAACATAACTTTGTCAGGAGTAACCATACCACTGAAGCCATCCATATCGATGCTTGGTATTACTATCAGCAATAACCTTTCCTGGGAAAATCACGTGAGGTCCATTGCCAAAAGTGCATCCCAAAACTTGGTTTTGTTTCGTGCCAAGAGCTATTTCACCCCAGTCAGCTGCTTATGATCTATAAGGCACAGATCCGACCTGTCCTGGAATACTGTTCCCATATTTGGAGTGAAAGTTGGCGATTTGTCTCTCCCTTTGGGGCACCTAAACATATCCTGAGGCTATTGGATTCTGTCCAAAAAAGGGCAATTCGTCTCGTCGGTGATGCCTCGCTTACAAACTCGCTCACTTGTCTGGAACACCGTAGAAAAGTTGGCGATTTGTCTCTATTTTATAGATATTTTCATGGACGATGCTCTTCTGAAATATCAACAATCGTTCCTGCTTTGGCAGTCTCTTCGAGATTAACCCATCAAGTTCAGTCATCACACCCCTTCGTGGTCACTTTGGAGACCTGCAGAACATCACTTTCCAAAGACTCGTTCATCCAACGAACAGCGAGGCTTTGGAACTCATTGCCTAGGGAGGTGTTCCCCGAGGCATACAACCTTCAGAAATTTAAGAAGAACACCAACTCCTACCTTCTTTCCCCTGGTTCCCACGATGTTCTCTGAACATTACATTCCCTTTTCGTGGGAACCAGAACATTACAGGATATCCCTTTTCGTGGGAACCAGAACATAAAAAAAAAAAAAAAAATTGGACAATTCATATTAGAATATTGTGAGCAATCACCTCCTGGAGTTTGTCAAAGTACTTTTGAATCACCCTGTATTTATCAACTCAACTGGTAATATAAAAAAATCGCGAAAAAATCCGAAACATTCTGGAAGAACAAAATAATGAACAAGTTTTCAGACACCAGTCCTGGAACAGATTTTCCAGAAAACCAATGGACAAATCGTAGGCCTGAAGGAATGTTAATGAAATTGGGGCCGAAATCAACACAGTCGGAAAAACCATGGAAAGAATGAAAAGCTACTGAAGTACGAGCAGAAGCGAGCAAAGGTGTCAAGGCAGTCCGAGAAGAAGGAAAGAAAAATATGTTCGTGGTGCGAAAAGTGAGGATAAAGGAGAGGCTACTGCAATTATAGTGGCTTTGAGAGACTTTGGCAATATTACGAACCATCTCGGAAGACTAGCATTGCAAGAATGACCTTATTCTGGAATTGAGGTACGGTGTGCAACATTCGTATTCTTGTGACTGGTGAGTGTACTCCTAAAATTATCTTTCAAAGAAGCACATTGAATATCTCATGATATGTACGAGATTCACTTCGATCATTAGATCTAGACAGAAAAAAATGGATCTTTTGCAGGAGGGTTCAAATATGATTATACCCAGCGTATAGATAGATAGATTTTATGAATCTTTTTGCTACATATTATGAAGCATTTCATAGTTTTATAGGTATACAGGGTGTTTCTTAAGTACGTGGTGAAAATTCAGGAGCATGTCGCTAACGTCAAAATAAGAAGAAACGTGCCTATAAACATATGTCCGCAAGTTATTCGTTTCTGAGATGCAGGGTGTCAAAGTTGAATTAAAATTTTTTGTTTATGTGAATACATTCCAAAATAATTGTTATATTCGAGTAAAGTTTGGTATCTGATAGTATTTTTCAATGACAAAATCAAATTTTGCTGCTAGTTTGTCTCTTTAGTGGGACTGGCGCCACCTACATGTCTTTTCAGTCATTTGAAATGTCATAACTTTTTTGTACGTACCTGTATAACGTTTTCTAGTAGAAAAATCGATTTTTCCAACATTTTTCTGTGAAAAATATATTTTTGATAGAGGTTGCTGCGAGCACTGTATTCGAGTTATGGGGATTTGAAATAATCGGTGCATTTGATTTATTTCCTTGGGGCTCGTAAGTCGCCGCTAAGTAGTAAATATCGGAAAAGATACGCCAATGCATTTGTCTTCTTTCATTCAATGGTCTTCTACATTCAACACTCGAATGTAATCAAAAAATGATTCTTATTTTTTGTTACATAGTTTTTTTGGACTCTTTTCCGATTTAAATAAATAACATTCAGGTGAGTACTTGTCATGTCATTTCAATCCGTTCTTGTGACAGTGGAGTTGTTTTCTGTATTTGTGTTCCAATCTTTTTCAAATGGCAGCATACACGAATAGCAAAGTGGCTAATATGATTTACGTATACGGTCTTGCCGATCGCAATTGCTACGAGGCTAGACGAATGTATAATAAAATATTCCCCAATCATCGAGCGCCGAATCACCAGACATTCATAAACCTTTCTCAGCGGCTTATGGAGTCTGGGTCCTTTAAAAAAGCTCCAGTGGCAAGCAGACCGTTGACTACTAGGACACCAGAAGTTGAAGAAGCTGTTCTTCAGGCAATCGAAGAAGATCCACAAACAAGCACGAGAAAAATTGCGCAAAATCTGAACGTACATCACAAATTAGTTTGGTTAATTCTCAAACGAAATCAGTTGTATCCTCATCACATACAGCGTGTCCAAGCATTGTTGCCCCGAGATTTCCATCCCCGTGAAACATTTTGCCAATGGATACTGCAGAAAATTGCACAAAACTGCAAAAAATTGACGAAAACTCTCACGCAATAGTTCAGTCCAGGTTTCAACACCAGTTTTTATTGAATGTGTGGATTGGTATTGTTGGGGATTATTTTATTGGTCCCCACTTTTTTCCAGGTATTCTTAATGGAAATTCTTATCATGATTTCCTTGAAAATATTTTGCCTGAATTACTTTTACGGAGACAAAGAATATGGTTTATGCGCCAGCACATCTTACTTCAATAGTTCGTGAATTTTTAAATCAGCGATTTGGAACAAATGGATTGGTCGAGGCGCTGAAGTTCCAAATCAATTATGGCCTCCGAGGATTCCAGATTCAAGTCCAATCGATTTTTCTGTGGGGTACTTGAAGGCCCTAGTTTATACGGTGCCAAAAGAAACCAAAGAACAACTTCGTCAACGAATCATTGCTGGATGTGACGCTATCCGAAATACACCAAGTATAATGGAACGTGTACGTGGGCCATGAGACGATGAGCCGACGCATGCATAATGGTGCAAGGTGGCCATTTTGAACAATTACTTTAATTATCACCCTCAACTAACTGTTTTAGTATTATTATTACCCTCAACTAACTGTTTTATTATTAAAACTGAATTACTGTTATTGAAAATTAATTACTGTTATTATTATTAGTATCAAATTGTAATAACACCCGACTCCTATTTTAAAAACAAATTGAAGAAAAATAATTTTTTCAACTAAATTGATTTTGAATTTAAAAATCTTGTCATTCGAAATCACTTGCTTCGATCATTTCAAATACCAGTAACTCGAAAACAGTTGCTCGCAGCGACCTCTACCAGGAATATATTTGTTTACACAAAAATGTTGGAAAAATCTATTTTTCCAATAGAAAATGTGATACAGGTGCGTACAAAAAAGTTATGACATTTCAAAAGTCTGAAAAGACATGTAGGTGGCGCCCTCCCACGAAAAAGACAAACTAATATCAAATTTGATTTTGTCATTAAAAATACTCGCAGATACCAAACTTTACTCGAATATCACAATTATTTTTAGATTTATAAAAAAAAAAATAAGAATTCAACTTTGACACCCTGCATCTCAGAAACGAATAACTTGCGGACATATGTTTATAGAACCTTTTCTTCTTATCTTGACGTCAGCAACATGCTCTCTACACGTATTCAAGAAACACCCTGTATATATATATATATATATATACAGTGTGACCCATTTAAAATGGAACCACTCCTGTAGAATACGCATTTTTCAGTAAATCTCAAAAATATTTTTTTTGTAATATTAAGCATCAAAAACTGTATCTTGACACAAATTTCCATAACTTCAGTTTCATTTCCAAGGCACTCTGTGGTTTTTTTTCTTTGTCAAAAACGGCAAAAGTTTATTAGGCATTTTTTTCCAAATTTGACTACACCACTGGATTTGTAGTCGTTATAAATGGAAATCATAAAAATTTCATTAAAAAATATTGGTTAACAACGAAGTTACGACAACAAAGTATTTGATTATAATTTTTATTTAGATTGCAGACATATTTGAAATCTGGCAACACTGCCGATACAAAGTAGAGCACAAGTGAATTTGTACAGCGAAAATCCGAAGTCAATAGCTCATCCCGTTCAACAGTTATAACTACTGAAAGTATGGTAATGTGAGCGATTTGTGGTGTACTAAATCACAACCTACTATTGATTTAGTACAATACCTATGCCAAAAGTTTAGCTTTCCTCAAATTATTGATACCTTCTCTGAAAGCTTGTTTCAGTTGAGTTTTGCAGAATAAAAAAGGAACATTTTTTGTTCTGCTTTCTGTTTTATTATTGAATAAATAATTTTGATACTTCAAAACTTGATTCGGTTAATTTCGTTTTTATCGGCTATTGAAAACTGCATAACTTGAAAATGAATTTAAATTTACTGCTATTTTCGAATACATTATAACCTAAACTTATATAAATGATTTTAAGGGAATATAATTCACAAATCGCTCACATTAACATACTATCAGGAGTTATAACTGTAGAACGGAATGAGCTATTGACTTCGGATTTTCGCTGTACAAATTCACTGGTGTTCTACTTTGTATCGGCAGTGTTGTCAGATTTTAAATATGTCTATAATCTAAATGAAAATTAATATCAAATACTTTGTTTCCAAAATTAAAGTTGTTGTAACTTAGTTGTTAACCAATATTTTGTCATGAAATTTCCATGGTTTCCATTCATAACGACTACGAATCCAGTGGTGTAGTCAAATTTCAAAATAAAAATTGCCTAATAAACTTTTGCCGTTTTTAACGAAGAAAAAAACCCATAGAGTGCCTTGGAAATGAAACTAAGGTTCTGAAAATTTGTGTCAAGATACAGTTTTTGATGCTCAATTTTCAAAAAAATATTTTTGAGAATGACTGAAAAATGCGTATTTTACACGGGTGGTTCCATTTCAAATGTATATATATATATATATATAAATATATATATATATATATATAAGGAAGAAAAATGTCAACCGTAGACATTTGTTTCGAGCTTTCGGCCCTCATCAGTACGGTGAAGAAGTGCAAGGATGAACAACACTTGGTAGTAAACGACAAATAAACGGAGTCAACAAACAAAAGCCAGCCGCACATTTCTGGTTTCGGTTAACAGACCCTGCATTCCAGGGCAACAACCAAAGTCACCAGGGAGGCAGCTATAGCTACCTGCGTGACATCCGAATCCAGGATTATAAAGATGAGAGGGAGGAATATCGAGGGGACGTGTCAACGGTTAAAATTTTTCTATGTCCATTAAATTTCTTCCATTTTGTTTTCAACAGTCCCCTCGATATTCCTCCCTTCCATATATATATATATATATATATATATATATATATATATATATAAACAGTGGGGAATAGATATATATATATATATATATATATATATACAAACAATATATATATATATATTTCGGCTCTCTCGGAAACGGCTCTAACGATTTGGATGAAATTTTGTATTTAGATTGGGTTTTGCTTTTTAAGTTGATCTATATAGGCTTCTTTCCTGAAGAATCGTGATTTTACACAAAAAGATAATTTTATTACTAGCGATATGTATAGCGCCATCTCGTAAATTTTTGAGGTACTTCCATTGTTGCTATTGGATGTTGGTACTGGTACCTCTAAACTTTGTGAGATGGCGCTTAATGACATTATCCGAATTCAATGTTAGATATGTTTTTCTTTGGTATGTGATTCTTATCTCCGAAAAAAACACGATTTTACAGAAAAAAAAACACCGAGCAAAGCTCGGTCGCCCAAATACTATTCATAATATGCCCTATTGCGTCTAATAGTATATCTGCACATTCTTTAACAGTATTTGTAGAGACCTCATTATGTTCCGTGCTTTTTTATTGGTAATGAGGCTATAGCTGTTTCTACTTCGTCTGCTGTAACGGGTTTGAAGAACATTGTTGTATTAGCATTCGCCATTATCGTACAACTGCCTGAATAATTATCCAGGAAACGCGTGTTGATTTTTTCGTCAATTATAGTTCAGAAGTATTCTCCAAATGTTGTCGCGACTTCTTCATTACTGATACATTTCTGATTGTGATTCAGCACCATACGTTAATTTTCAGTTGTTCTGGATGACTGCTTGACAGTGCTTGATAATAATCCAGAGAGTCTTGCTTTTATTCCGGGAATCATTGACTTTTTACCCAACCACGCGACCCAAAGGAGGGTATTGTGTTCATCATTGCATTGCATGTATGTTTGTTCGTTTGTGGTGCTCTAGAGACCAAACGCGTGAGCCGAAAATTCAATATGGCGACAACCAGCCGCCATATTGTGAATAAAGACATGACAGTAATATCAAAATTCAATATGGCGATAACCAGTCGCCTCTTGAAACATAATTTTCTGGTCATCTTGTTTCCATCTTTCTTAAAGTTCACTTTTTACGCAGTTGGTTTTTTTTATTTTCAAATTAACTTTCTTTATTTCATATAATGATTGATTTTCTCCTGGCGTATTCAATTTTCTACACTTTTTTGCTATCTTATATGCAGGTTTTTAATTTCGAAGTTCTCATGTTTTCACGGAAAATTCATGTACCTAAGATCTTAATTTTTTTTCATTAGTGGCATTGAAAGGACAATTGTGTTATTTTGTTGTAGAGAAGTTTTATTTCTGGAACATTTAGGGAAAGCTGCCTCGAAGCACCAATGGAAGTGACGTAAAAACAGAAAATCAGCATCAGTGTTTGAAACACGTGATCCCGTTGAGCGTAATCAAAATTAACGGTTGCGGGGCAGCAATTATTTTCCGCTATATGGCAATCTCATATGCATGGCATCGGCGATTTCGACGAAATGTATGACCTAATTTGCAGAAACACGTACTCACCACATATACGCAAACACATGGCTTCAAACAGGCAACAGAGTGTTTATTGTTGGCGCTATCTGCTGTTTCCCGTCCGCGCGAGGACCGGTGTAAGGGGTGGGATGTTATGTTGATAGAAATGATGAATGTCGTAAATTTGGACCTCAATGATTGCGAATATGCATGAACGCTCCGCTGTACCTAATAATCGCAGCCTAAGCAGCAAAATCATGCCGGATTGGATACTTTTGAAACCTGACATCATAAATATTTAAAAAATGATAAAAAACTCAAGGGTGATGGTATCTAATGACGCTTTAACGAAATTGAAAACATTCCGTTACTCCTTACTGACTTTCATATGAAAATGATAATAATGTTAGTCCAGACACGAAAATGCAAAATTTTCAAGATCTACTGAATGACCTAGTGGTTACGATTTTTCCTCTGAAGAAAAACGACATGGTTTCGAAAAGACTACCAGTCTCATGGATGAATGATGAACTGAAACGAATGCGTGATACTCTCAATGCTATAAAAACTATACACGATGTTGATAAAGATAATTGTTCTCTAAATGCATATAAGAAAATGAGCTGTGATTATAAAAATATAATGAAAATATGTAAAACAGAAGCCAATAACAAATATTTATTGAACTTCACTAATGTCATGAGGGACAGTTGGTACTTGATAAATCATGAAGGAAATAGGCAGGAGCAAATTGAAATATATCGGTGGAACAATTCAATGAATACTTTACTTCAATTGCTGAAAAGATCATAATTGCACTGCCTAATTTACCTCATGAACCTACATTTTATTTAAAAGCAATCAAAACTCCGGTACATTCTTTTCATCTTTTCAAACCAGATAGATGAAAACTGATGGCTGATGACAAACTTAATGGTGAAAACCGCATATCTATATCTACCATCGTTTCTGAGTTACAGCATGCTTTTCGAAAAGTGGCTGTAACTTGTTTCCTGTCAAAAATTCTTTGTTTCTATGGAAAATTTTCTGAAGCACTTTTTTTACGTAGTATTCAATGGTGTGAGTGATTTATTTACAACCTGTATATTCTTGCAACTTTGAAATGCAGAGCTTTCAGGTTTTTTCATGTAGACTTTGAAACGCACACATTGAACAAGTAGGCTTTGGACAACGCGGCGAGAAAACAGAACGCAAATGTTACTGGTAGCTGTCAAATTTTGATTCAAGCAGTAAAGACGCTCCTCAATTCGTGGGTTTTGTTAATTTTTCAAAAACATTTGCAATGAAGTATGAGAATAATGAAAAATGGGATATGATAGTCTGTTTAATACAAACCGTGGAAAATGCAGCAGCAAGCAATTTGTACCACGAGAGGTATCCAGAGAGAAGACAACATTTTCGCAAGATTGCGACACAACCTAATTGATGGTGGTCAATTTGAAAAGATTATATGCATTAAATAGGGATAGGGAGTTGGGAGAAATAAACTTTTTAGGAGCTGTTGCAAATAATCCCAAAACGTCAACGAGAAATTTAAAAATATCAACAGGCCTACCAAGAACTAACGTTAGGCGGATTTTGAAGAAGCCCAAATTCAAGCCGTACAGGACCAGAAGAGTTCATGAACTCAGACGAGGAGATTCTGAACGCCGCATGGATTTTTACCAGTGGTTCCTGGAAAATTGTAACCAAGTGCTTGATTTTCCGTTAAATTGTATTTGGACAGACGAAGCTTATGAAAGCAGTGCCGGCATTTTCAACCGCTACAATTTTTATATTTGGGCACAACAAAATCCTCATTCTATTGTGGAGCAGAGTCAAGGAAGATTTGGATTTAGTGTATGTGTGTCTTTAGTGGTAGAATAATCGGCCCGTTCATTTATAATGGCAGTCTCAGATCTCAGAGGTATTTAGAAATTATAAGGCAACAAATTGAACCCCTTGTTGGTGAATTGCCGCTAATGGAGCTCAGGAAAATATTTTTCCAGCAAGACGGGACTTCGCCTCACAACACTGCAATTGTAAACATTCTTTTGGCGGCAAATTTTGGAAATAATTGGATATTCAACCAAGGACCCAACCGTTGGCCGGCCAGGTCACCGGACCTAACGCCTATGGACTTTTACCTCTGGGGAAGGTTGAAAGATCTTATTTTCAAATTTCCGACCAACTCTGACCACGAATTGGAAGCGGCAGTGATGCAAAGTTTTGCTTCTCTCACTCCCATTGAACTAATTAATTAGCAAGAAATGTTCAAAAAAGGTGCCGCCTGTGTGTAGGAGAAGTAGACATTTCGAGCACCTCCTCGAAAGAAATATTTTGTTCTTGTTTGTTCTTTATTATTATTGTTGGAGTTTCATTTATTAGTAGTAAATATAGTTTACATTGTTTTCAGTTTTATTGAAACTATGAGTTTTAATTACTTCTTTCTTAACATTTGATAGCTACTAGTGAACACTTACTTTCTGTTTTATCGCCGCGTCGTCCAAAGCCTAATTGTTCAAAGTGTGTGTTTCAAAGTCTACATGAAAAAACCTAAAAGCTCTGCATTTCAGAGGTGACTCTAGCAAAACATCAAGTGTGTTACATTTTTGGAATGGTAATTTCATGCTCTATTAAAATATGCAAGAATATATAAGTTGTCTCATTTAAAAAAATGATTTTTCCATTAATAACTATTGATATATGATTTGAAAAAATAAATTACTCACACCATTGAATTCTCCGTAAAAAAGTGCTTCGGAAATGTTTTCATAGAAACAAAGAATTTTTGGCATGAAAAGAGTTACAACTTTTCGAAAATGCATTTCGAAAAACATGCTGTAACTCAGAAACGATGATAGATATCGATATGCGGTTTTCACCATTAGGTTTGTCATAATTAAAACTTTTTAACAAAAAATTGAACCGACCAAATACGGAACTGAAAAGTAAAAAATAAAATAAACCTTCTTAGTCTCAATAACTAAGCTCCTAAACTAGTAAGTAACTAATTTTGAGTCGGCGCCAAACAAACAAGCAAATTCATTAGATAGGGCGTGAAATGATGGCATCAAGTTGCGCGGAGACATTCTGATAATTTTTTTGAAGTAATTTAATGATCTTCGTTGATTGTTAGTTTGGCGCCGACTCAAAATTAATTACTTACATTAGTTTAGGAGCTTAGTTATTGAGACTAAGAAGGTTTATTTTATTTTTTACTCTTCAGTTCCGTATTTTGTCGGTTTAATTTTTTGTTAAAAAGTTTTTATTTTTAAATTTTTTGTGGCTGAAATTCACTAATTACTACCTACTTGTTTTTTTATTACTTCCAAAATACTTACTTACCCACATTACTTCAACTATCACCAGTTAAATGATATGATTATCTACTTTTACTATTTGTTGTAATATAAATTATTTTTTTTGTTCTGGTTAGTTTATTTCATTACTTTGTATATCATTCCATCCTCTCATAGAATATAATGATTGTGACGGATGTAGGAGAACAAAAATAATGACATTAGCGATCTGTCATTGTCAACTACATATGTGTGCCAATGTTCACAAGTGAAAAATCAATTATTCCCTATTTTTCTACCCGTAACGGTAGATAATTCCATTCCAAATATGATCAGTTATGAGGTATTACCTATCTTATAAAAAAGAATCATCCAAATCGAAGAACTCAGTACAAAGTTATGCCTGATAGAATCGGTTAACGGACCAGAAATGGGACCAACTTCGAAGTACACCCTATCCACTGAAAAAATAATTAACGGAATTGGACGTCTCAGTAAAAAGTTATGCGTGATCATACATAAAAATCAAATATACGCGTCGACTAGAGAACCTCCTCCTTTTTGGTATCGTCGGTTAAAAATGTAGTAAAACACACGTAATATAGGAGGAGCCTTCAAAAATTTGATTTTGAGACAGGAGTAAAGTACCCTTATTTTGAAAAATCTCGGAAAATGTTATTCAGAAAAGTTGTTCCGCATTAAAAAATACTTCTAGATTTGGAGTAATGGCCATCTAAGTGAAATAATATTTTTTTAAATGGGGACTACGAAAAAAAATGTGTAAAACGATCAATAGACAACATCCTGTATACGACGGTTTATTTAAACAGCCTGTAATATTACAAATTACACAACTATTGTGTTAACCACGGTCAATTTTTTTGAAGAGTAAAATAATTTTCAAAGTTTTTGGTGCAGTTATTTTTTTTTGTTAACACCGAAAATTGCTCAAAATCATACAGTATTGTAACAAGAACTTGATATTCAATAATATCAAATCATAAAACTTCAAAATAAATTAAGTATTTCGGCACAAACTAATTACATTTATTTTGTGGAGTTTTTCTTGTCCAAAATAATTGTTTTAAATTGGCTTTGCAAACAAGCGAATGTTCGAAATTAAGTACTTGACATATTTGCTAAATATTTATTACGTAATTACTCTCGTTTCGGACGTCCATCGTCTTTCTGGCGGGCAGCAGAGGCGCGAAACTTCACGCACCACCACACCGCGCGAAATTACACGCACCACTGCACATGGCGGAATTACAATCATCATTGCACGGGCAGTCATATAAATTTGGTAAGTAGCACCCATAGACAAATTAAAAATAAAGAGACTGTTTGAAACATTGGCGATCTTGACCACCAAGTTTTTGGTACGGCCAGTCGCGCATGGAGGCGCTGCCCGCAATCGTCAGACGACTGATGAGATGACCATTCTCCAATTGCGACATTTGTCAGAAAATAAAAGTTTATTGTTGACACATACACATGTCATCGAAAAATTGATGATAGAAATTATACTATGGACTCAACGTCGAAGATAGAATGTTTTGTTATTCGAGTTGACGCTGAAATTCCTAGAAATAGTCTTCTACAAGGTAAAATATAAGCTGGTTTTCACGAACTGACACTTATTTCCATCCATCAGTTGCAGAATGTTTTTCACAAACTGATACTTATTTCCTATCACCATTAAAGTAGGAAGTACATGTTCTACTTGATTATCAGCAAACTGGAGTATTTGTTATACCTATTCGGTCTCCTTTGTGCAAATGAACAAAATTATTGAAGGTTTGTTGTAAATGTAATCTATTTTTATTTTGGTTGAATTCATGATAAGACTGAAGAATGTTTTTAATTTTGTTGTTTTTCAAAGTTCTATTACTGTTTTGTTGTAGTTGTACCTTGTCCTAGATAAAATAAAATGTGTTTTTATAGTGTTTACTTATTATTCTTGTTTATACGAACTTTAATTTTGTTCTTGATATCATGAAACAAAGATTTATTTTGAAACTGTATTTTAACCACGAACAACTAACAGATACTGCGAATCGATTACTGTATATATTTTATTAGTAATCGATTTGCCATTCCTGTATTTTATATGATACAACCATTCATATGAAATACAGGAATGGCAAATCGATCACTTATAAAATATATACCATATCAACCATATGAAAGTAACACATTTAAAAAAACCGCCTTATCTTAAGTCGGTAACTGAAGAGAAATCTGTTTTACCAACTGTATAACTTAGTTCGGCCAGTTGCGAAATATGTCGCCACTATCTAAACGTGGTGCCAACTTTTACTGCAGGTTCGACAACTCTCTTTATTTTTAGTTTCTCTATGGTAGCACCTAAACTTGTCAGTATTCTCCTGAATACGGTTGCAGACAGATACAAGCATTCGAAGCGTCCGAAACGAGAGTAATCAAGTTACTACATCGACCTTCAAAGAAACATTTATTATGTAGTTATTGTTATTGCTTATTTTGTTAACGTTTGATAATAAGTACTATTTAAATAATATTGAGATGCTTACAATAGAAGAAAAAAAAAGTTGAGATTATATTGTTGTGTGGGGAAAATACTCCAAGCAGACAAGTTACAGACACTTTTAATGCCAGGCATCCTAATCGCAGTGTAAATCACACTACAGTAACCTGTTTTTTAAATAAATTTAAAGAAACAGGTAGTATTAATAACAATTTCAAAAAACCTCACACACCTGCAAAAGTATCTATAGAAGTGGAATAGTATATTGTACAACGAGCACGGAATGACATACATTTCCTACGAGTATGAAAGTTTGCAGCACGAGCTGCAAATCATACGAGTAGGAAATGGTCATTCCCTGCGAGTTTCACACTATACTTTTTCTACGACTGTTATAATATACAGTGTAAGTAAAAAACAACAAACATGAGAAATGTACTTTTATTAATTAATTGAAAAAAATAACGTATTAGGTAAATGTGTTAAGCACCTACTACAATAATCGCGAAAAAATATCTTCTCATTTGTTATCAACAATATTCCATGTTACATTGGTACAATTATTAAAAACAGATTTTGGGGAAATAGAATCCGTTTTTTTAAGGGAAAAGTTGACATTATTGACATTTTCTGTAACTGATGTCGATGGAAGGTCTGACAACTTATTGATCGACCCTAATATTTTATTGGCTATGTTATTTCGACTAGTCAGGGACTCTTCAATGTAACCCTCAGCTACTATTGTAGAGCGCCAGCCACCATGCCGTTTTAATGTCGTTATATCTTGGCCACTATCTATCAATATTGTAGCTGAAGATCGGCGGAAACAGTGGCCGGTGTATAGTTCAGGATTCGGAAGTTTTAAGTATGAAGCAATTTGTTTTCCCACAGAGCCGGATTAAGAGGGGGGCAAACGGGGCTGCAGCCCCGGGGCCTCCACAAGAGAGGGGCCTCCACAATATAAATTTTTTGGTAAAATTTCCTAACAAATACCGAAGGATATGCAAAATTGTATATAAAAAATCTGACAACAAAAGAGCAGTTCTCCCACTTTTTCCTCCCATTTTTCGTTTTAAACATTCAAAAACATGTTTCGTATTATTGTCAAAATCCATGGTTATTATTAATCTTTGATCTGATGAATCATGTGTATATGCGAGAAACAATCACCAAGTAAAACATACTATTATACAAAATATTATATCGTATCGAAATTAGCTGTAAAAACAAGAACAATTGAATTTAAAAAAATATATACATTTTTTTTACTAAATGAAGGATTTTCTGTCGATGTATTCTTCGAATGACACAAGCGATCTAGATACACAATGAAATTCAATAATCATAAGCAAAAGAAAATAATATTTCAATTTATGAATATGATTGCATCAAATTTTTCATAAGAGCCCTGTGCGCATTCCATAATAGAACAAAAGTTCAAATTCTGTTGACTATTTTTCTGCCGATTCTACAAACACTTTGCCCGTCTATACCTGTTTTTCCTATTTATTGGCGTTGACAAGTGTCCGCTGAGTGGCGCGCTTGTAACAGAGAAATCCCAGAAATCTGAAAGTGTGAGTCTAAGAGAAAGATGACATTTCGCAACAAATGTAAATCCTTCTGAAAAGGACTAACTATCTATCTAAGATGTTCTACTATCAAATTCTTGAAAACTGAAATTTCAGAGCTACATTCTCAAACAATGAAATTACAGTGATTATTTTTTGACATTGCTAGAAACCAATGGAAACGTTCAATTCAAATAATTCATATACGTTTTGGCCAATCAATAGTGGGAATAAAAATAGAAAAAACCGAAGTAAACAGTCTTCTTCACATAAAAGATTCAATATAAAATTGAACCAGAAAATGGTAGATCACAGGGGAAAAACAACTACTTTCCTAGCTAATACCACGCAGAACGTTGAATGATATTCACCTGAAAATCCATGCATACCTTCATATAAATGGACATTGAATGCAAATGTTTCTTTCTGATAAGCTCGATTATGTTTAATTTATGTCGTGTTCACCTAACAATCCGCATACCGGTTTCAGGCTTTTTTGGCCCTCAATAGTGGGAATATTCTACCTAGAAAATTGTCGCGGGAATAATTTGAGGTATTTTGTTTTTATTGCTCTCAATTTGGAAATTTTACTGATATCCACGCCATTATTGATACTAAGCATCGTTTTTAACATGCTATAGTGTGCCCATAAAGTGGAAGATTTAATTTATTTGATATATTTCCAAAGTAAGCCATTAGAACATTTTCTGAACGAGAACTAGTTTTTGTTCTTTGCACCAGTCCATGAATAGGGTATACGAAACTGTGTATTTTTCTTCAGATTTTTCAGGCACTAAATTTAATGAAGCGTTATTTGCTGCCTCCATAACACTTGGTGTTAAACTTCTTTCACTGTCACTACTTTCCATGCTGAACTAATTTCGAAATACCTTTATAATATCGTTCTGTCAAAGAAATATTGAATTGTCACTTATGTTTGTGATTATATTGTCTGTATGGTTACGGCAATGTTACCTGGTTACGGCGTCTTTTGTTTTATTTACTCCACGCCTCTTTTGTTGTAACGAAGATTGCGAAAATTTACCCGTGCGTTTTTCAGACATTCTGCACTAGTTGCCCAGCAACTAGTGCATAATGAAAGTAGTATTACAATGTACTACATTTAGAAATCATCATTGAACATACAATGAAGGTATTTTGTGACAGTCGTAGAAAATAGTGTTTAAAAGTTATCGAAAATGGTAAGACACAATTAAACAAATATCGACATCTCTTGATGTACCTTTTACTACTGTACAAAATATTTTAAGAAAAAATTTATTCAAAGCGTTTAAACCAAAATATATGAATACTTTAAAACAAAGGGATTTTATTCCAAGATTTGAGCTTTACGCATGGTATCAGGGAGAATACGAAGGAAACGCACGGTTCCCAATAAATATTTTATGGACTGATGAAGCAACATTTACAACTAATGGAACGCTAAGTTCACAGAACTGTAGATGGTGGGCTACAGATAACCCTCATTTGACTATAGAGTGCAAGGACCAATACTAATTTAAGGAAAATGTCCTATGTGGACTGTTAAACAATACTGTGATTGGCCCATCTTCATTGATGGAAACCTTAATGCCAACCGATATTTGCAATTTTATTACCAATTTTAAATCAAATGCCGCGTAGACAAAGAGACAGAATTTGGTATCAGTTATTGTTCACTGTAGGGTAGCAATACGACAATTTTCCAGACGTACGAATGATTTGAAATTTGGCAGGTGTACATAATTCCGGTGATAATGCATTAAGAAATTTTTGTTTGAAAAAAAACATAATGGCGGCTCTAACATGGCGGACGAGTTTTGTGATTATGGTCCGATTCGCTTCAAAATTGGTATCTGAGGGTTTTCGTGGTCAGAAATTATGATTCTTTTGTCAAAACTGAAAAATTCAAGAAGGCGGCTCCAAAATGGTAGACGAGTTTTGAGATTATGGTCCGATTCTATTCAAAATTGGTATGTTGGGGATTTTGGGGTCCAGTTTTATTATTCTTTCGTAAAAATTGAAAAATTCCAGATGGCGGCTCCAAAATGGCGGACGCGTTTTGTGATTATGGTCCAATTCTATTGAAAAGTGGTATGTGGGGGTTTTTGGGGTCGGAGATTATGATTATTTTGTCAAAATTGAAGGATTCAAGATGGCGGCTCCAAAATGGCGGACGAGTTTTGTGATTATGGTCCGATTCTATTCAAAATTGGAGAATAAAAGTTGAAAAAATCAAATAATAATAATAATAATAGTTTGAAGACTGAAAAACACGCTTTAATAGAAAACAAAACTAAAAAGTTGAAAATAAATAATAGTTTAAAAACTATTATTTAATAGAAAACTAAACTAAAAAGTGGAAAAATAATTTTAAATAAGTTTGAAATAATAATACAGAGATTAACAACAAATTTATTCCATCGTAAAAAAGCGTGGGCTGCTTTTTAAGATATTTTCATGATGATTCTACTTTTACCAGTATCTGTCCATGAAATATTAACAATTGACATCAAGCACTCCACGCTTTTTTACGATGAAATAAATTTCATGTTGATCACTGTATTCTTATTTCAAACTCATTTACAATTATTTTCTACTTTTTAGTTTAGTTTTCTATTAAAGCGTGTTCTTGAGTTTTTAAACTATTATTTATTAAATGAAACATTTAATGGAAAATGGATAGGACGTTACTCAGAGTATCCAATGCCAGCGCGCTCACCAGATTTGCATGTTGCGGGATGGACATCATACTGAGATGTGAAATATTTCTCTGGGAAACATGCTTTTGTTTTCAAAGCGAATATAAGAATTATTTTGGACAAGAAAATATCCAGAAAATCAATAAATTTGTGCCGAAATACTTATCTAATTTTGATGTTTTGTGAATTGATATTATTGAATATTGAGTTCTTGTTACAATCTAATATATAAAATTCTCGTGTCACAATGTTCGTTCCCATACTCCTCCGAAACGGCTTGACCGATTCCCATGAAATTTTGTGAGCATATTGAGTAGGTCTGAGAATCGGCCAACATCTATTTTTCATACCCCTAAGTAATAAGGGTTGTTCACCCTTAAAAATTTTTTTTTAATTTTTGGACGAAATTTTGTGTTTTTATTTTTTATAATGTGGCATCAAAAAATACATACAACCCTAAATTTTCCCCCTTCTACGATCAACCCCTATTTTTCCATCGCGATTTTTATTTTATTTTATCCACAGATCCGCAATAGGGTTGCAAGATGGCAATCGAATATAATAATTGTAGTACGATAAATTGAGAACGGGATAACGGGATGAAGAAAAAACGGGATAACAGGACAACGGGAATAACGGGATAACGAAAAAACGGGATAACAGGATGACAGGGTGAGGGAATAACGGGAAAACGGAATAACTGGATAAATAAAAAACGGGATAACAGGGAAACGGGATAACGGGAATAACGGGATAACGAAAAAACGGGATGAAAGGATAAGGGGAGAAGGGGAAAACGGGATAATGAAAGAATGGGATAACAGGAAAACGGGATAACGGGAATAACGGGATAACAAAAAAACGGGATGATGGGATGACAGGACAACGTCTGTCGGGTCAGCTAGTATTGTATAATTTTGATCAATTTTCGGTGTTAACAAAAAATAAAAATAACTGCACCAAAAATTTTGAAAATTATTTTACTCTTCAAACACACAATAGTTGTCTAATTTGTAAAATTACAGGCTTTTCAAATGAACCGTCGTGTACAGGATGTTGTCTATTTATCGTTTTAGCAATTTTTTTTCGTAGTCCCATTTAAAAAAAATGGGTAAAAAAAATAAAACTTCACTTAGATGGCCATGACTTCAAATCTAGATGTATTTTTTGAATAAAATTTTCCGAAATTTTTCAAAAGAAGTGTACTCTTGTCTAAAAATCAAATTTTTTAAGGCTCCTCCTATATAACGTGTGTTTTCCTATATTTTGTTTGAAGGTTGTAGACGATGTGGTAACTTGATTACTATCGTTTCGGACGTCCATCGTCTCAATGTATTTAAAAGGTTTTCACGACGTTTCGAATGCTTGTATCTGCAATCGTCTTCAGGTGAATACTGAAGACGATTGCAGATACAAGCATTCGAAACGTCGTGAAAACCTTTTAAATACATTAAGACGATGGACGTCCGAAACGATAGTAATTCCTATATTTTGTTGGTGCATGTTTAGTTTTAGGGGATGAAAAAACTTTTACCAAGTATAACTTTTCGTCGAAAAACCCTTAATAAATAAGTTTCCCATATGGTGCATACTTTGGTGTATATATTGAACCCGCACGATAAGACCAATTCCAAGTTTATTACGACACTCATTCGCTATGAGTGTTTCAGAAATGTTGCCTTACCGGAAGGTATCGCAACATATACATAGTAATAATAATAATAATAAGGATAAAAACGAACCCGTCGAATTAGTCTGGACGAAATCTTCCTCTTCGACCTCTTCGTTGTAGTCAGCATGATCTTCGTCGTCATCCGAGTGATACTTCCTAGGAGGAACGAGTCTTTGCGCTCGTAGAGGCAGAGGGGTGTACAAGATTAGCATGAAACAGAAGATGGAGAGTTTCATCTCCAGAGGGTCGAATGAATTTTCCAACCGGCGTCGTCATCAGCTAACATTGTATTCCTAAAAAAATAATAGGAATCAATTGTTTTTTTCGGGGCTCTTTATTTTGCTATAATGATAAAAAATATGCTTCATCGTCAGGAGAATATTTTGCTGGCAAAGATTGGGGAGGCTCAAACTGCAATATAATATGAATCAAGGCTATGAACAATATAGACATATAATTGAATAAAACACGAAGCTTATGCTCACATCACAATTTAAATAATAAATGCAACTATTCCAATAATTGTGCCTTTAAAAAAAAAAAGTTTCACTACTTTCGTAAATTGATCATCATTCAAATTTGGAGTCCTAATATCAACTGAAAAGTGATATAGGTGCATTATAGTTATTCTAATCCCAATTGGAACGGCAATAAAAATAAGAGCACTACGAAGAGTGTTCATATGCACTTCCCGGCAAATGGAAAATTTATATACTACCAGTGTTTGTACTTTCAAAGCGTTCCTGGTACAATCATAAAAAAGTTCTGTCGTGTGGAAGAGAATTCCTTCTCGAAACTTTTTATGTCCGTCCAATTGGGATTCGAAATACTATACGAATTCTGATTGAATTTATATTATAGTAGTTGATGTAACAAGTACGCAAAATGGGGCTTTAGTGGGCGAATACATGTGTAATACATTTTTTTGGTTTAACTTTCCTAATAAACAGAACAGAAAGCTACACATACAGGGTGTTTTATAATTGAATGCTGATCCTAAGGGGCGATAATCCTTGGATGATTTTAAGAAAATTATTCATTTGAACATAGGTCCGCAACTGCTTTATTTCTGAGATACAGGATGTTGCTATTTAACAAAAAAATCAGTTCTTCCCAAATATCTCTGAAACCGCTTTGGCTTTCCATCTCAATTTTGGTACATGCAAAGTATGCATGAAAATACATTTTTTCCAGGATAAAGTTTCTTAAGTTCCATCAGTGGCGTCCCTGTTAACAGATTTTTATAATTTTATGGTAACTATTATTTAGTTTTTGTAATAAGTACGCATAAAAATACTTTTTTTTTCAAACAACTATTATGAACAAAAAATAACAAAAAACTTTCTAACAAAAAATTATACCGACGAAAAAATCAACTGAAAAGCACAAAATAAAATAAACCTTTTTAGTCTAAATGATAATTGAGCTCCTAAACTAATGTAAGTAACTGATTTTGGGTCGGCGCCAAACAAACAATTATCGAAGATCATTATCTATGAAAAATACTTACTTACCCATCTTACTTCAACTATTACCAGTTAAATAATATGATTATCTACTTTTACTATTTATTGTAATATAAATTATTTTCGTTGTTCTGGTTAGTTTATTTCATTACTTTGTATATCATTCCATCCTCTCATAAAATATACTGATTTTGACGAAACAAAAATAATGTCAGTAGCGATCTGTCATTGTCAACTACGTATGTGTGTGCCAATGTTCACTAGTGAAAAATCAATTATCCCCTATTTTTCTACCCGTAAGGGTGGCTAATTCTTTTCGAAATCCAAATATAAGGTATACCCTATCTATTAAAAAAAGAATCATCCAAATCGAAGAACCCAGTACAAAGTTATGCCTGATAGAATCGGTTAACGGAACAGAATTCAGAGGGTGAGTGATCAATATCCTTCATTTCGCTACCCTTATGGGTGGATTTCATCTTTTAAATTCGAATGGGACCAAATTCAAGTACACCCTATCCACTGAAAAAATAATTATCGGAATCGGACGCCTCAGTAAAAAGTTATGCGTGATCATACATAAAAAAATATGATGGATAAACATAAAATATACGGGTCGAATAGAAAACCTCCTCCTTTTTGGTTTCGTCGGTTAGAAATCAAATTAACTGTTCGAAATGTCCGCCTCCTGCAAGTATGTACGCTTCAGCCCTCAATGTCATTGACACGCCTACTCTTTGAAAAATTCCTGGAGTATTCCTTATTGCTTCACAGGCAACTATTACGCGGTTTCGCAATTCCTCCTCAGTTAGAATTGGTTGACTGTACACCAAAGCCTTAAGATGTCCCCAAAGAAAATAATCAAGACTGTTTAAGTCTGGGGATCTAGCTGGCCATGACTCTGTTCCCCCACGACCTATCCAGCGATTATGAAAGATTTGGTTTAACGCGTGCCAGAGCACTAAAATGAGCAGGTGCACCATCGTGCATAAACCACATGCGATTTCGCATTAAAATAGGAACATCTTCCAACAGAATTGGCAAATTATCTTCAAGAAATCGGCGATAATTATGTCCATTTGATCTGCGTGGTAAAAAAAAAGGTCCAATTAGGTAATCTCCGATGATTTCAGCCCAGACATTTAATGAGAATTGCTCTTGGTGATGAGATTCCACAATTGCATGCGGATTTTCCTCGGCCCAAAAATGATTATTATGAAAATTTCTGATCCTGTTTTTAGTAAAACTAGCTTCGTCCGTGAATAAAATTTCCCTGTCAAATAAAGGATATTCGGTAACTTTTTGGAGAAACCATTGGCAGAAATTCACTCGTAATGGAACGTCTCGAGGAAGTAGAGCCTGAACCCGTTGAGTGTGATAGGGACATAATAAATAATCATGAAGAATCTCCATACTAGAATATGGGCGATATTCAAATTATTGGCAACTTGCCTCGTACTTATTTCAGGATTTTCGTCAACTGAATTCAAAACAGCTACCCCAATTGCTGGAGTTCTTACAGTCCGATGTGCTCCTTTCAAGTGATGATTTGGCCCAAAACTTCCTGTTTCACATAACCTTCTGTGGGTGCTTGAAATCGTTCGAGCATCAGGAACCATTCTATTTGGGAAGCGCTCTTGATACAGTCGCCTGGCTTCATATGCGTTCCCGTCAGCAAGCCCATACAAGTAATGCATGTCTGCTAATTGGGTAGTTGTAAAATTTACAAGGTTTTTTTTTATAAACAAGTTTTTATAACGTAAATAATATTACGTATCTAGCTAAAGAAGTATCAAAATCGTTTATGTTGAAAACAACGAAATGTGTTCTTAGCATACTATGTTTCTAGCCCACAAGATAATCCTACTACTCTTAAACGGCTATTTCGCATAGGGACAAGCAAATTAATGCATTTTATTTTCTTACTCAAAAACCGATCGCCTTACGAAAAAAGGCAGGAGACCAATTTTATGAGAAGATAGAGGACAATTACAAAAATAATATTTATTTGGAAAAAAAAAGATAGTGGCGTATCAATATTTTGATAAAAAATTTGGCAGGGCATGTTAACAGGGTCGCCACTGATGAAAATTAAGGAATCCTTCATCATGGAAAAAATGTATTTTCATGGGTACTTTGCATGTACCAAAATTGAAAAAAAAAGCCAAAGCCGTTTCAGAGATATTGGGGAAGAACTGATTTTTTTGTTAAATTTCAACATTTTGAATCTCAGAAATAAAGCGGTGGCGGACCTAAGTTCATATGAGGAATTTTCCTTAAAATCATCCAAGGGTTAGTATCCTTTAGGATCAGCATTCAATTATGAACCACTCTGTATTTTCTCTCCGTGTTAACAAAAAAAAAAAAAATTCGTGAAACTGGACATGTAAAAACTATTAAAAAACCAGGTCAAAATGTTAAATTGGACGAGGAAAAAAAATCAGATGTACTGTTAGCGATTGAGGAAAAACCGAATATGACAAGTAGACAACTTGCCGCCGACAATGATGTTGGTAAATCATCGATATTGAGAGCTTTACATGAAGAAAAATACCATTCTTAAAAAGTTCAGTTGGTTCAGGAGTTAAATGAGGATGATCCTTATAGAAGGCAACAATTCTGTGAACTGATGATGGACAGAATGGAAGCAGATTTGCAGTTCATAAACAAAATTGTTTTTTCTGATGAAGTTTCTTTTTATTTAAATGGAACGGTTAATAGACAAAACTGTAGATATTGGAGCAGAGAAAATCTCATTGGATGTGTGAGGCTCACGCACAATATCCTACAAAAGTGAACGTTTGGGCTGGTATCGTTAACAACAAAATGATTGGCCCTTATTTTTTTGAAGGCACAGTTAATGGTGAGGTTTATCTAGATTTGTTGATGAACTTTTTACAGCCTACATTAAAAAGACTTTTTCCCGATGTAAATGATGCAAATGCAATAAATAGATCAATTTGGTACTAACAAGACGGAGCTCCACCGCGTCACAAACGTATTGTTAGAGATTATTTGACTGAGGTTTTTCCCAATAGGTGGACTGGAAGACGTGGAACGATTGAATGGCCGCCTAGATCCCCCGATTTGACTCCTCTCGATGACTTCTTATAGGGATATTCAAAGTCAAAAGTTTATTTTGATAGACAAGACAATATTGCAGATTTCAAAGTTAGGATAACGGAAGAAATTAACAACATAACCCCTGAGGTCCTACAAAATGTACGAAAATTCCAGTATTCATTTGCTTATTGTCAAGAAGTGAACATGTTCGAGGAAACAGAGCAGGTTGAAATTTCCAGAGGTACCCCACAGGGGGGCATACTCTCCCCCCTTCTGTGGGACATGGTTGTAGATGAACTGCTAATTTCTCTGAATAACCAAGGGTATTACTCTCAAGGGTATGCAGATGACTTGGTCATCCTCATCAAGGGAAAGAATAATCGAACAACCTCAGACTAATGCAAAATGCACTGAGGACAGTAGAGGAATGGTGTAACAGAGAGAGCCCAAGGGCAAATCCGAACAAAACAACACTAATTCCCTTCACCCGGAGAAGAAACATGGGAGATCTCATATCTCCCAGACTATTCGGTGAAACATTACAAGTGGTAGAGCAGGTGAAATATCTAGGGCTGATTCTTGACAAGAAACTAACCTGGAACCCGCATCTTCAACATGTAACCAATAAAAGCAAGATAACCTTCATGATGTGCAGGAGAGCTTTTGGAAAAACCTGGGGGCTTAAACCGAAAGCCATGCACTGGCTTTACACAGCGGTAATAAGACCAAGAAATTACTTATGGCTCACTCTTATGGTGGACAAAAACAAATCAAAGACAGGCAAAAACCAACCTTGGGAAAATCTAGAGGCGTGCCTGTCTCTGTATCACGGGTGCAATGAATAGCACTCCAACAGCTGCAATGGAAATCATCCTAAACCTCGAACCCCTTGACTTACATGTCATTGGAGAGGTCAGGATGAGTGCATACAGACTGAAACAAACAAAAAACTGGAGAATCCGAACAACTGGACATACCAGAATCACTCATGTAATCAACATCGAAGAACTCGAAATGATTTCAGACTACATGCAACCCCTATACTCATTCGAAAAACCATTCGAAACACGAATTAATGGATCTGGATGGGCCCTGAGTATAGAATCACAATCAACTGCGGACATAGTCTGGTATACAGACGGTTCAAAGACAGTTGAAGGAACGGGAGCAGGAATACATGGGGCCAAGAAGGGATTACATAATACCACTTGGCAAATGCTCCACGATATTCCAAGCTGAAACACATGCTATCATGGTATGCATCCAGAAGAATCTAGAAAGTGATTATAGGAAAAAACACATCTACATTCTATCTGACTGTCAAAGTGCTATCAAAGCACTCAATTCCATACAGATAAAGTCCAAGCTGGTCTGGGACTGCCTCCAGAACCTCATCGAGCTGGCAAAACACAACAAGGTCACCTTGATGTGGGTGCCAGGTCATAGAGGCATTGAAGGCAACGTCAAAGCGGACCAGCTAGCTAGACAAGCATCTGAAACGCTATTCACAGGGCCAGAACCTGCACATGGGATTAGCAAAAACCGATGCAGGACCCTGATCGACGAGTGGATAAAAAGAAGACACCAACAATATTGGGATCAAACTGTCGGGCAAATACACAGCAAAGTCATGGTAGGGCATCCAAACCGGACCCTGACGGCTGACCTTCTGAACCTGAACAGAACGAAGGCTCGTCTGTTGACTGGACACTGCGGCCTAAGAAAACACCTAAACACCATGGGAGTACGCAGGGAAACCGTGGAGTGTAGGCTATGTGATGAAGAGGAGGAAACAGCCTCTCATATTATCTTCGACTGTGACGCCCTAAGTAGTAGGCGACACAGAACCTTTGGAGAGATCAGCCCGGAAACAGGCATGAATCCGAAGAACCTTATCAACAGGCTTCTAAATCTAATTAAAGGCACAAACCTGTTTGAATGAGGAACCACTGACGACAGAGTGATACAATAGATCCCAGCTGGTCGCAGTGTCAAGGGAAGCTAAGTGCGAACCCAGTCTCTGGCTCGTCAGCTTTCAACCAACCAACCAAGAAGTGAATGATGGTCATTATGAACATTTAATTTGATTGTAAAGTAAATTGAAAAATACTTCCTGAACATTATGTGACATTATTTCCTTCATTCTACGTAAAGTAACAAAATTTTACATTTTCTAAGTTATGATAGCACCAAATTTGAAAAACTCAATATTACTGAACAGCGAATGAAAATCCCTTTCAAATAAGGTGCCCCTCTTCTCATTTAAAACTTTTGAGAGGATGCTCATAATTCAGAAGGGGTGCAAGAAGGGTGTAATATTTTCATACTGTAAATTGTCAAATTGATAATAGAAATCGACCTGCTTCAGGTTTTTTCAAACAAATACATAATAACCCTAAAAATTAATTTATTCCATACCTATGGACCGCAGTTATATGTATATAGTGTAGTATATTTTATATATGGACAAATTCCATACATGTTATGTCTTTGAGGAAAATAAATATTACTATTATTATATGTTCGGTGTGAGCGAACTTCAAACTATAGATTCCAAGGCAATTGAATTTTGTGGAACTTTCAACCTGTGCCAACTGAGAAAACACCCCTTGTGAACCTGTCAAGAACAATTCACAATCTTACTCTCAGGTCGGATCGATAAGAGTTCATCGAAATAACCTACTCCAACGTTCACACTTTTCCCACATTTCATTCAAACTCTCGATAACTCAGATTTACTAGGCGATAAATACTCACAGTCCTTCACAAAAAATTTGAAATGAATATTTATAACACGCCAGCACAGAAACACACACTAATAGCGGCGAAGGGTTGTAGTAAAACGCAGCGTCGCGACGGATGAAGTTGCGTGGCGCCGTCGATGGACGTCCTGAGGGTTCGGGGGTCAGGGCGTCTGCGCCTTGGTCTGTCCCTGTTTTGTGCCCCCGTTTGTTGACATCTAATGTATTGGGAAAATTTACATGATAATGATAAAAGGCTCGTTATTTAATATTTTACGTAGATTTCATCTATTACCTACATTTTCCAGATCCAAAAAAAATCTTCAGATCGAAAGTTATATATCTATACAGGGTATTATGTAATAAGTTTCCGATATTTTACAGGACGATTCCTCAGTTATTTATAAGGTGAAAATATCATATAAGCAAGGGTTCGCAAGGCCTTCATTTTTGATATAGCAAAGGCCTTCGACACCCTTAACCATGAAAAATTAATGGATGTTATGGAAGACCTCGGTATCAGAGGAATCGTACATGAGTTACTTAGATCATACCTTAATAATAGAACACAGTATGTAAAAATTGAAAACGAAATAAGTGAACCTCAAAAACTATCAACTGGTGTACCGCAAGGAACAGTTTTAGGCCCAGTGCTTTTTTTAATATACATCAACGGAGTACTCTGTCTCGAAGCAGATGCAAATATATCATCTTTTGCAAACGATACCGTAGGTCTCTTCACTGCTGCTACTTGGGAGGAAGCTAAGAACAAAGCGGAACATAACCTAAAAAAAATTAAAAATTGGTTTAGCGAAATGGATCTAACACTGAACTTGGAAAAAACAAAGTGTATAACGCTTTCTTGCAATAAATCTAACCAACCCGATATTGATCAGATTACATTAAAAGATGAAAATTCAACTTATTCAATCCAATGTGTGAAGTATGCTACATACCTTGGAATCGAAATTGATAACCACCTCAAATGGGACATCCTAAACTTTTGAAAAAGCTAAGATCAATACTGTACACATTCAAGCATCTTAAAAAATTTCTCAAAATACATGAACTCAAAATTTTATACCATCCACTTGTAGAATATCATATTCAATATGGAATATCTGCCTGGGGAGGAGTGTACAACTGTCATATAGAACAATTGCAAGTAATGCAGAAATACTATTTGAAGATTATCTACAATAAAGAACGTACATATCCTACAGAAAAACTATTCAAAGAGATACCTATTCTCGAACTGAAAAAACTTTATTTTTATAAGATTCTCTGCTTACAATATAAAAATAGAAGATAATTAAAATACATAAAACATGAACATAACACAAGACACAAACAAAAGAAGGTTTTTTAAAAGACTACAAAAACGATTGGTCAGAAGTCATTCTACTACACAGCCCCAAAACTGTTTTGTCAGGTTCCACAGACTATCAGAGATATAAATAATACTTCTCTTCACAAAAAAAAAATTAAAGTTTGGTTGCAAGATTTGTCCATAGAAAACATGGTGAAAATCATCAATATTTCCGTATGATTCATCATTCATCATAGCCGAAGTCAATTATGTTGGTACTAATCAAAATTTTTGTTAATTATTTTTCATGATTTCTCTTTCACATAGTTTATTGTATTTTCTGTATTTTACTTTGTTATTGTATTTTATTGTATATTTATCGATTTTCATTTATTATTGGATTACTTTATATTTATTTATAGTAGTGGCATTTTGTATCTATACATTTTTACATTTACACAATTTTAAAATTTTTCATTATTACATCCTTACATTTTTACATTTATAAATTTTTACATTTTAACAATTTTACATTTTTATATTTTACACCTTTACTTTTCAAAATTTTTGCATTTGTACATTTTCTAATTCATATTTTTATATTTTCACATCTTAACATTTAACATCTTTACATTTACCCATTTTACATGTTTGGATTTACTTATTTTACATGTTTTTCATTCATATATTTGTATATTTTATACTCACTTCATTCATTCAGCATGTATCCATTCATTTGCTTCGATTTATTGGCAAGATATTAATATATAGGTTATGCCCACAACAAGTTTTCTTCGTGGGATATCTCCGATTTATTTTCTCTTTTTTTTCATCATTCATGTCCATGCCTGTAACTTTAATGAAAATAAATATTATTATATTATTATATACAGGGGTTTGAAAATTTATTTTCATTTGATTTTTCGTTAATAATTTTTAAAATAATGTTATATCTGGACAAAAATTGGTATTTGGGGATTTTTTAATATGATAAATTTAAATTTGATCTTAGTTTGGCCCTTAATTGTAGGAGGCGCCGCCTACAGGTCTTTGTCTCTTTTGGGGAGTCACAACTTTGTCGTGCATATATGTATCACATTTTCTAGGAAAAAAACGATTCCTCAATCATTTTTACGTGAAAAAAGTATACTTTTCAAAAGTCGCTACAAGCAGCTGTTTTCCAGATATTTTGATTTAAATTAATGCATCCAATCTTTCTCTCATTGATTCGCGAACTCTTTGAAAATAAAAGTATCAAGTAGGCTAGTAAGTTTATTCCAATGTTTTTTTTAATAATAATAATAAATCGCCTTTATTCACATGTAATATGAAATGTGAAGTGTCAGCTGAGAGCTGTTTTTCAACTTTACCAATTTTTTACAAACAATTTGAAGAATAACCAGAAGAAATCGATCAAATATACAAAAGCAAACAGAATATAATAGTGGTGGGAGAGATTAATATTTCATAGATATAACAAACAATAAATATACATCAATGCAATAAATACAATAAATATACCCACACACATATCACATAAATTTACATACATATTCACATTAAACACATATATACGCATATAAATAACTACTAAATAATAATACTAACTATTAAATACATGATTCAGGTTACGTTTACATAGCAAGGTTCGTGAGACGTTGGGTGACTAAGATTCCAAAGAAAAAAAAAGAAAGTCTTCTTTTGAAATTGATTATTGAATAATCCCTAAAAGGAGTCGGAAGATCATTCATTATAAAGCTTGGAAGCAGTGTGAATGAAGCTTCGTTTATAGAGTGAGGTGCGATGCTTGGGAATCTGTGAAGTCTGTTTTTTCCTAGTATTAACATAATTATGCTTTAGGAGTTTACCATATATATATATATATATGGGGGCTTCTCCGTTTTTATAATTTTATGCGTGAGAGTGAGTGTATGAAGTTTGAACATTTTATCTATTTTCAACCAACCCCATTCTGTTATTTCATTAGATATTCGATCGTATTTTCTGAGACCACTGCAAAAACGAGCACAAGAGTTTTGGATTAATTGTTACCTGTTCAGATTAGAGTTTATTATTGCAGACCAGTAAAGCTGGTCAGAATAAGACAATTTTGAAAATATTAAGCTTTCACATAGTTTAACCTTAATTTGTTGAGGAAGAACGTGCCTGTGAGGAACTACATAGCATTTGTATATGTTTGGAGAATCTGAGCCCAGAATCAAACCAAACACCCAAGTTTTTGCATTCCGCGGTTAAAGGTATAATGTCGCGATCAATTGATATGGCGAAGCTTTGCTCAACCAAGGCTCTTTTATGTCGATTGCCGAATAACATTTTTGATGATTTGGCGGCATTCAATTTCAAATTGTGTGGGGAGGATATCTTAAAAAGATTTTCCAAATCTTTGTTGATTTGTGTAGTGCAAATATCTGAGTCCTCATACTCAAAGTCGATATATATTTGGGTATCGTCAGCGTAGTGATAGATTTTTCAAGATGTTATGAATTCATGGAAATCTGATATATGTATGTTAGGAAGGACCAGTAATATATTTTAAAGGTCAAAAAGAAATAATTTCTTAAAATATCAACAAAAATTATAAATATTTAATAGTTAGTAGTTCATGAGATATTGTTTTTATATTTTTTTGAGATTATATTTCCTTAATGAAGCCTCTGTATAACATTGATAGGTATTGAAAAGGGAAACATTCTCAATTAAATATTGATAGAAAGATTTTTCTGTGAATTGAAAAATCCAGGATTAAAATGAAGTTACTTTTTGTGAATGTCTAACAGAAAACAACTACTTCCCCGGCTAAAGCCACGCTGGACATTGAACTACATCTGATAGATATTCTGAAAAGGCCCTAACTCAAAAGAAAAAATCTGAAATTGAAAATTTGCATTTTCATTTAGATAGTTATTTGATTTTCTATTCCAGTCTTGATTAGGAACTCATAAAGATGAATGAGGCAAAGAAGAATGTTTTCCAAAAGAGAGTACTCACCAGAAATCATTCGTAACATTGACGCAGGAGGGACATCGCATTCACTAGGTCTTCAATACATTTTTGTCGACGAAAATCTATTTCACGCTTCCACGATCATCAGGAAGACCGGAAGAAATGGGAAACACATTTTTAAGAAGCAATCTCACTTTGCAAAGATGTAAAAAGTTAGAATCATTTCTTTTGGAGAGACACTTTGAAATTAGTATTTTCTGACATTAAAACCTGTCATGGGGTTTGATAGATTGATTTGTTGAAATTATAAACAGGATGTTCATAAAATCAGATGTGGAATCATCTGCGACTGAAAGATAAACTTTAGTCACTATCTTCCATCGTCAAGATAACCTCTTTCCCTTTTCAACATGAATACCCCACAAGAGGTTATCTTGACGATGGAAGATAGTGACTAAAGTTTATCTTTCAGTCGCAGATGATTCCACATCTGATTTTATGAACATCCTGTTTATAATTTCAACAAATCAATTGATAGGTAAATATATGCAAATACTATAATGCAATCATTTTCCTGCATTTAAAAAAATGATTACAACACATGATTGTTTGAAATACAAAAAAATTTAAAATTTTTTGGTTAAACAACAAAATTATAAGGTTGAAACATACAGTATATGGAATTGCATCTAACTAAAATAGCCAATGGGAGAACAAGAAACTTCTTGATGACAGTAGCCAATCAGGGAACAGAGATGGTTAGATAAAAGATTGAAATTGTGGAAAAGTAAGAACACAGAAACGTCAAAGATAATTATGATCAAATATTGTATTTAGTTTATAAGAAATGTAAAATATGTTAGTTGATAAGTTTTCTCAAATAACACCAAATTAGTGAAAGTTCGACAAGAAAGGGCGCGATTTTGAAAATTCAAATAAAAAGACAAAACAGAAATGGTATCCAGGTGAAGAGAAAACAAAGCGAGAGGAGATTGAAAACATTTTTAGAAAGAAGCTACGTGCAAAATTTGAGATAAAAGAAATTGAGGATTTTCACTAATGATAAGGTAGTTTTTCCTACAATAACAAACCAATTCAACCACTGGATCATTTCGACACAAAATAAATAAGGTTAAAAGAAGATTACCTTGTTTGTCCTCCACATGAAAACTTGTCCAAGTTGATTGCGGGGATTTTGGATGGTTCCTTTGCGATGGAGAGTTCCTGAGAGGAGTGGATGAAACAGGAATTCCAATTATGGCCAGGTAATGCATCAGCGACATTCCAGCTCCAGGTATAAACTCTTTTAGTGCACATCACAAATTGAATCACTTCACAAAGTAACTTGTATATCTGAAGAACTTTATATAATTTGGTATTGAACTATAGAAGAATTATTCCAACTCAAGAGAAAAAAGTGAGGTTATATTTACAATATCCATCACTGTTTTTCATTGTTTTATGAAAATTTGTCAATTGCTCATAGCTATAAGTTATCTATCGCAGGCCAGGTTAATATAAGCTTTCCTGAATAAAGGAAATAATTGTTTTTGATAATTTCTGGTTTACTTTCCACAATGGTATGCTAATATCTCACCGATAAACACTGAACTGAAATAGTTCAAATGACATCAAGACAGGCAGTGGCTCTATTGGCAGTACCGACTCCTGAGGCGAAGGCGTTCCAACTGAGTTTAGTCGTGGTAAGAAAAGGAAGTACAAGGAGTGAAAATAATAAAAATTTCACACATATTCAATAAAATTGTTATGGTATTGGGTGGAAGAAATGAATTTACAAAACATATCAATATAAATAGAAATTATTATATTCTACCCAATCATAACAAATTGACATCCAAAGTTAGGGCAAAATAACAATCATTATTTCGTTACAATTTGACAACCAACATAAAGGCAAATAAGGTAATAACAATTGGCAGCAACGTGGCGAGAAAACATTAACGTTAGCTGGCAATTATTATTTCATAACAATTTTGCAAAATTAGTAATTGATATAACATAACAATTGTCTCCCAGCGAAAGGCAAAATTATCAATTAGCTATTATCATATCAGAACAATTGGTACCCAACATAAAGGCAAAGAAGGTAGAGAAAATATTTGTGGGTTTAATTAACAACAATTGTTATATCTTAACAATTGGCTTCCCAGAGCAGTGCGAAAATATTTGTAATCATAATAATAATAAATTAGATAATTAACAAAACAACCCATCATTACAATTGGCTTCCAACGCGGAGCGAGAATAATTATCATATCAAATCATAACAATAAATCATCTTACAAATCCATTACAATATAAATATATATATATATAGATAGATAGATAGATAGATAGATATTTATTTGACTACGTTATTTTTACATTTGTAGCAGGTCATTGTTGTCAAATTCAGTATTAATTTACTGTTACTTATACTATACACACAGATTTATAAACATTGTTTGTGAAAAATTTACAGTTGAAATATATACAGCTAAAAGTGAAGACACTTGGAGATTAAAAATGAGTTGACACTCAGTGGTTGGGAATGAGCATTCTAGTGTCAGCGTCATAGGGTGTAGCGATGTAGTCATCGATCGAATAAAAGCAGTGAGCAAGGAGATAGGATTTTATACATTTTTTAAATTCAATGTAGTTGAGCGATTTCACTACAGTCGGTAGTTTATTATAAAGGTTCACATCAAGCGAATTTTGTTTCGTGATACATAATTTGTGTCTATTTGGTCTTAGTTGCCTGGATGACCTTGTTTCATGATTGTGAACATCTGCATTTGTTCGGTAATTTTCTTTGTTATGAGCTATTTCCAGTAGTGTTTGGTAAATGTAAATACTCGGCACTGGCAAAATCCTATATTTAAGAAAGAGAGGCCGACAATGGTCACGGTAGCCGCTTCCATCCAGTATTCTGATGGCCTTTTTCTGTAGCCGGAACACTCTAATCGCGTGGGATGAGTTTCCCCAGAGAAGAGTGCCGTAGTTAAGGTGCGAATGACATAATGAGTAATATGAAGTTAATAGACTGGTGGGGCTTAGTATCTTTTTCAAATGTCTTAATAAAAATTTACATAATTGATCAACATGTGCATTCCATTTGAGTTTGTCATCCAGGACTATACCTAACAGACTCACTGAAGCTTCAGAAGAAAGCCTATTGTGAGTGGAGATGATCATTTTTTGCGTCTTAGCCTGATTCAATTTTAGTTCATTTCTAGAGAACCATAGGTTTGCTTTTTCAAGTGCATTAACAGTGAGGTTATCAAGAGTATCTTTGTCTTTATGAGAATTCAGTAGTGTTGTGTCGTCAGCATAGCAGACGCATCCTGTGGGAGACATATAGTGGAAAATGTCATTCAAATAAATGAGAAAAAGTAGAGGCCCTAGCACACTTCCCTGGGGAACTCCATGGGTGATATAACGATATTCTGACTTATTATGGTTGATGATAACTGATTGGGTTCTATTCTGTAAGTAAGATTCAATCAACTTCAGTGGAATACCTCTGATGCCATAAAAATTTAATTTGTCTAGAAGTTTATTGTGTGAGACGCAATCGAAGGCCTTTGAAAGGTCACACAGGGTGACTTCCGTGTGTTCTCCTCTCTCTAAACCCTCGATTACGTCTGCAACAATCCTTCGAACTGCTTGTACTGTAGAGCACTTTGTACGGAATCCAAATTGATTTGAATCCAGGGTATTATGCTTTTTGAAAAAGTTTAGTAAGCGATCCTTTAAAATGATCTCGATTATTTTCCCGAAGATTGGGATTATAGATATTGGCCTGTAGTTGTCAGCCAAATCGGGATCTCCCCTTTTCAGAACTGGTATTACTTTGGTCACTTTTAGATTATCAGGAAACACTCCAGATTGGAAACATTGGTTGATCAATTCAGTCAAGGGTTCCAGAAGTAAATCTGACGTTCCTTTGATAATTTTAGCATTCAGGCAATATACATCAAAACAATGTGAATTTTTCAGTTTATTTATGGCTTCCTTCACTTCTTCATGGCTCACAGGTGATAAAAATAGAGAGTCTTTAGGTTTGGGTAAGTCTTTCAGGAAGTCTGTATCACAATGATCGGAGCTAGGTAGAGTTTTTATGACTTCTTCAGCAACATTTGTGAAGAAAATATTGAGTTCATCAGGATTCAGGTTAGATTTTTTTGATTCTACTCTTTTATTTCTCTCGTAGTTTATAAGTTTCCAACTGTCCCTTTGTTTGTTTTGCGAATTCTGAATGAATGAATCGTAGGATTTCTGTTTGGAAGCTACTAAGGATCTTTTATATTGTAATTTGTAGCAGTCATATGCTGCCCTATCGTGAGGGTCGTTTGTTACGTCACAAATTATCTTTATTGTAGAAAGTGAGTCTCTCATCGTACGGAGATGTTCATCAAAGTAATTTACAGGGGATTTCATCTTCTTTGTTGATTTTTTTAGTGGAAAGTGCTTTTCTACAAGATATGAGTAATTGTCTACTAAAAATTCCGATAAGGTGTTGCAATTTACTTGAGGAGTATAAAAAATGTTCAAGTCTAGTCTGCCTAGTGAATCATTAAAATGTTGTAAATCAATGTCTTTTATTTTCCTCACAAAGTTGTGTTCAGTGCGTAACTCAACCATTTCCTTGATGAAAATTACTTGCGCCCTATGATCAGATAGACATGGATCAACAACCTTCACTGAGAAGTTTTCCTTATCCATGTTTGTTAGAATATTGTCGATACATGTGGCAGATATCGCGCTCACTCTAGTGTAATCATCAATGGTCAAAACAAGTCCAAAAGAATCCACAGTATCGACCCATTCTTTCGAACATTTATTTGATTTTTTTATATCAATATTAAAATCGCCCAGTATTACAATTTTTTTTATGAATGAGCATGTCCATAAGTTAATTAAAAATTAATTCCTTTACATGATCTTAGGTGTTAATTATGCAAGTTTTTTTGGATGCAAGTTCAATTCCGCAAAATTCTGAATGGAATTCTTTGCAGTAATGTGTAAGATCTAATGGATTGAATTGAATTTCAGACTTTAAAAAGATGCAGACACCACCGTGCTCATTATCGGTTCTACAGTAGAAATTTGCCAGTGCATAATGATTCATATTTATCAATTTTATTTCATCTTTTTTGAGCCAGTGTTCGCTCAAGCAGATAATATCATAATTATGTTTTTCCAAATATAATAAAAGTTCATCGACCTTATTTGATAGACACCCTATGTTAACATGGAAAATACTCACCCCATTCCCCTGTTTACAATAAGATGAGTGAGAAGATATAAAATTATTATCGTTTAAAATCACCCGTTGTTGTTTGTCTTCGTTCTTCGATGTAAAAAACGGTTTACGAGTGCTCCGTCAGGCCAAACTGAAGAATCCATAGCTTTCTCGTAGTTGATCTCGTTTATTGTCACTTTAAATGAAGAGTAAAATTGGGGGTACCTTGACAGCAACTGTTCCACATCTACCTCAGGGAAAGAGGGTTTCAGAAAGTCACTTACGTCTTGTGGTTTCATACTAACGTCCAATTTGTAAACATGGAGGAACGTCTTTTGTGTAGCTGCTTTCAGTGAGCACTTCGTTTTATTTCCTACTATAGGTTTGTTTTTCACCCTGCCCTTATTTCTCGATTTACGGGCTTGCGTTTCCCAGGTTTCGTTTGATAATATTGCAGGATTGTCTTCATTTTCTTGTGTACCTTTCATTGCAAGAGTTATGCCCTCCGAGACATGTTTGGAGGTTATTTGTCTAGGTAGATTCGTACATTCGTTTTCTTTTATTTGTTTATTTACGGTTTGGCTACGCCCCTGATAATTGGGTTCATCAGTTGTCTGGGCTTTTTGTGCTGGCGCCATCATCCGTTCACTTGGTTTATACGGTTCTTTTACAGGGATCTTGTTTCCAATATTTGGTGTAGTATGTGGACCTATTTCGCTTTGTTTAGATCCGCTAGGTGTACTTAAAGGTACCGGATTAGCTGGTTGGCAAGATTCCTATTGTTTCTAAGTATTTGGTCATTCATAATGTTTATCATAGTTTGCTGGTTATTTATTATGATATCTTTGTGTTTCAGTAGTTCTTTCAAGTAAAATAATTCAGTATCATTGTTAGAGTGATTTGATTCACTCACCGTTAAGTCTTTGGCACTATCGAACGATTCTTCAAGGTCATCGTTAACAGGCGTTCCACAACACAAAATTTCCCTGTTGTTCACATATTTAATGTTTTTCATTTGTCTCAGACAACCGCTATGGGATATAGTTTCACAATTAATACACTTATAACCACTCAATGCAACTTTTTGGCATCTTTTACAAGGATGTTTTGGAGATACATCCAACACTGGTTTCGCCGTTGCCATTGCCGTATTAGAAAGCTATATAGTATATTAATCGCCCTCGTATATAGGGATAAGTTCCAATACACCTGTGATCCCGATTGCCGCTGAGTAAAAACGGTAGTCGATAACTTTTTGTTTCTGTTCACACTTTGGCACAGTGTGTTTTATTCGAGCTCTCTATCAATTCACGGTTGGTATGCGATTATGTGAAACATTCAATGCTTCATATTCTACAGTTCCATCGAGCACAATTCGAAGATCACTTTGATATAATTTTCACTATAAAAATCGAATTTCTTCTCATCAAAATGCGTCACTTATTGCCGACGAATTAAACACCGACCGATGTGTAGATGGGTTCCAACTTGTCCTCTATATATATATATATATATATATATATATATATATATAGAGAGAGAGAGAGAATAACAATGGCCCTAGTATCGAGCCTTGTGGCACACCAAAGTTAACTGGTAAGGCATTCGACATCTTATTATCCAATTAAACTCGTTGAGTCCGTTGTGAGGGATAGTTCTTGATTAATTGTACAGCCTTTTCGTCAAATAAAAAAAAAATATTTTTGCAAAGTAATTTATGATTCAAGGTGTCGAAGGCCTCACTATAATCCAGCAAAGTTAAGCAGCCCAATCGACCATTATTCAAAGATTTGAAAATTTCATCGCCCAAGTTGAGTAACGTTGTGGTTGTACTGTAGGGTTCTCTGAAGCCCGATTGAATATCAGGGATTATACCTCTACTAAAAACGTATTCAGAGATCTGCTGTTTCATTATAATTTCTAGTACTTTCGACATAGTTGGCAGGATGCTTATCGGCCTCAGGTGCCCAAATTCAGTAGGGTGAGAAATTTTGGGGATTGGCGTGATATTGGCGTGCTTCCAGGCTGAAGGAAAGTAATTGGTAGCTAGGGCGGTATCAACAATAAATGTTATATGGCATATCAAAAATTCACTGACTGATTTCGGAGAAACTAGCGAAATACCATCGGAGCCAATACAATTACTTTTTATTTTGCTTTTTATAAGCTTGTGCTGTCATGTCAAAAATAATATCTTGGCGCATAGTTAAATAGTTTTATCTATTATTATTGGGATTATTTGTTGAACAATGGTAAACTTTACTAATGCAGAGTATGCTGACATTCATTTTACCTACGGGCTTGCTAACGGAAATGCATATGAGGCTCATTTGTATCAGGAGCGTTATCCGGCATAGTGCATGTCGTCGACGGTGGATTTTTACTGCACAAAGTAATTTGACAGAAAAATGAAACGGTGGAAGAGATCATGAATAAATATTTACGCTATGTAGAAAAACATTACGCAGCAAGCAGCTATATTGTTTTTGATGGGTACCCCGAAATTAAAAAATCAGTTACTGTCACAACAGTACCAGCAGCTAATTCAACTAAAAGAGGAGAACGTAGTCGTAGAAAAACCTCAGACAATATTCCAGAGTTCGATTATCAAAACAATACAAAAATACCATTTTTGCAAGAAAAATTTTTATCTAACGAGAGAAACAAGGACAAAATAATAAAAACATTAATGGAAAGATTACAGTCACAAGGATTTTCCTGTAAACAAGTAGAAGAAGATGCTGATGCTGACATAATTAAGACCTCGATAGAAATTGCTAATAAAACTGTCATTGTTGTGGGTCAATATATTGATCTGTTGGTCCTTTTGAATCAATTAAATTCAAATAATCATGACATTTATTTTCTCAAACCAGGTTCTGGAAATGTAAAAGATCTATTTTTCACGTCTAATAGTTTCAAATATGAATCCTTCAAAAATATTTTTGCATTTCTGCATTGTTTTTCTGGTTGCGATACATCTGGATTTGCCGAAAAAGGAAAGAAAAGTATCGTAAATTCATTATTAGACGATAAAAATTTGTCAAATTTGGCCAATATTTTTAATAAAAAAGATGCAAGTAAAGAAGATATCGAAAAAAATGGATTACAATTAATCAAATCTATTTATAAATGTAAAAATGATAAAATAACACTGAATCAATTAAGATTTCGAAAATATCAATTGGCAAAAATTAAATCATCTTTCATATTGGCAAACCTCCCACCCACAGAAGGAGCAGCAGAACATTGTTACAGGGCATATTATCCCTGCCCACAACTCCTACTTCAAAAACGTTTTCGAAAATTCACGCTCGTTTAAGGGAAACAGGAAGTTTTCAGAAAGCTAGTCATCTGTTGGGTGCAGATCAGACGGTAAGAAATCAGAATCCGAGGAAGCAGTTCTTAATCTGGTAGGAGAACACCCGGAAACAAGCTCCACAAAAATAGCGCTCGTTTAACATTTCTCATGCTCTGGTATAGAAAATTTTAATTAATAATTTGTTATATCCCTACCACATTCAAAGAGTTCAGGCACTACTCCCTCGTGACTTTCCGTTACGTATCAACTTCTGTCGTTGGTTTCTCCAATGCCTTATTCAAAATCCTTTATTTGAAAATCAAATCCTGTTTACCGACGAAGCAAATTTGTGGTCAGAGAAAAACCCCCATACGATACAGGAATCACATTTCCAAGAACAGTTCTCTCTTAACGTGTGGGCAGGAATCCTTGGAGATTATTTTATAGGTCAATTCTTTATTCCGAGAAGATTAAACGGAGAGAGAAGATTTGCCTATTTTACTGGAAGATACTTAGACTACGAAATAAAATTTGGTTTAAGCATGACGGTGCCCCGGCACATTTTAGCATCATAGCGCGAGAATGTTTCGAACAAATTTTCGGCAACCGTTGGATAGGTCGGGGAGGGCCTCAACCATGGCCCTCTAGGTCACGGGACCTCAACAGTTTGTATTTTTCCTGTGGGGATATCAAAAACCTCATACTACCAGACACCTATCCAAAACGAAGAAGAATTGAGTAATCGAATAACTAACTCTTGTAGAACGATTCAAAATACTCCGGGAATTTTCCAAAGAGTACGCGAATCAATGAGAAGAAGATTGGATGCGTGCATACAGGCAGGAGGTGGACTTTTCGAACATTTATTGTGATTTTGATTTATAACTAGTGTTCCGTTGTTTATTGTTGTTTAAAAATTAGCGTTTGAAATGTTTCTATGTTGAATAAAAAAGTTCTCAAAATTGTTTCACTTTTTGACAAACACATGCATCGATTAATTGAAATCATAATATCTCGAGAACGGCTGCTTGTAGCGACTTTAGAAAAGCATACCTTCTTCACGTAAAAATAGTAAGTAAAAGTAAGTAAGTAAATTTATTCAGGTAAGTATGAGTTTCATCTACAATATCAATTCATAACTAAAACTAGAAAAGAAAAATTATGAATTACAGATTATGTTCCAGGCTGATCTACCTAAGCAAAGCTTGTGTTGTAGTCATCAGCCTGAAGTTGTGAAGTTTATACATATATTTTGAATGAATGAAAATTTGAGAAGAAAAAAGAGTTATATACAATGTGAAGATCAAATTTGTTGTGATGAGGGAGAGAGAGTAGGGTGTTTTTTTTTCTTTTTAGTCAAGTTCATACACGGTTTTTAGTTTGTTATAATTCATGTTTACAAATTCTTTGAGTTTAGATTTCATTTTGAATTTATTAGGGATGATTCTGATATCTATAGGGACTAGGTTTAACAGTTTTGGCCCAAAGTATGATATGAATCTCTGCGTGTGGGTTAGTCTACAGAGAGGAGCATTTGCTTTCTGTTCAGATTTAGCACGTGTGTTGTATATATGTCTTATATGAGAGATGGGATTGTTTTGCATCCATATTAGGCAGTGGTAGGTATATAGTTTTCTTACTTCAAATAAGCCAGATTCTTTGTAAAGGTCTTCAGTTGAGTATCTTCTATTTTTCTTAAAAATTATTTTTAATATAGTATTTTGCATAACTTCGAGAACGTGTAATAATGTTTTACTAAGACCACCCCATATAATGATGCAATATCTCAATATGGATTCAGCAAGTGAGTTGTAAATCATAAGTAGGAGTTTTTTATTATTAAGATTTCTAAGTTGATAGAATTTATAGACTAACTTATTAAGTCTTTTAACTGTATTATCTGCGTGTTCTTCCCATCGCAGGTGTTGGTCCACATAAATTCCCAAATACTTTATTTTGTCAACTTTTTTAATTTTTGGACATGTACACTGCGTTGGCAATCGGCAGAGATGTTTATGAATAGTGAGTATGTTGTTCAAGGGCTGATCTTTTTTCGTTGTGGTAAATGCAATAAATTTCGTTTTTTCTAGATTCAGACTCAGAAGGCTCATATTCAACCAAGAGATAACATATTTGAGCCCTGTTTCAGCTTTCTTATAGACTTCGTCCCAGGAGTTTCCTTCAAACAAAATAGCAGTATCGTCCGCGTAAGATATTATCCTGCAATTGATGTTCAAAAGTTTATAAAGACTGTTGATATAAATCAAAAATAAGATTGGACCCAATACTGTACCCTGTGGGACGCCCATGGTGATAGGTAGTGGATCGCTGTGAAGACTGTTTATTTTAACCTTTTGATGTCTGTCAGATATATAGTTTTTGAATAGATCTAGTGTGATTCCTCTAACTCCTATAGTTTCTAGACGTTTCAGGAGAATTTGATGATTGACAGTATCAAAGGCTTTAGCCAAATCTAAGAAAACCGTCAAGCCCTTTTTTTTGTCATTAAAGTTTTCCATACATTGTTGATCAGTTGGAATGTGCATTTTCTGTTGACATGTGTTCTCTGAAACCAAATTGGCCTTCAAATAAGATATTATTTCTCTCAAAAATCAATCAGTCTATTTTCAAACACTTTTCGAAAACCTTAGCAAAATTATTAATAATAGTTATTGGTCTGTAATTTGTTGTAAGTTTTCTGTCACCAGTTTTGAAAACTGGGGTGGTTATAGACTCTTTGAAAGCAGCTGGTATATTACCCTTACGAAGCATAAATTAATAATATGACAAAGAGGACTCCATAGAAGTAAATTGTGTTTTTTATAAATTGCGCCGTTATACTGTCAGGACCTGGAGCTATTGTTTTTCAAAGTAGATATTATTTTGATAATTTCATTTCTTGATACTGGGCTTAGAAAAAGAATTTGCAATATTACATTCAATTTCCGGGATAGTGTCATGTTTATCAATTTTCCTTGCCATCTGTTGTCCTATATTTGCAAAGAAATTATTAAAGTAATCTGATTTTTCCTTATCATTAATAATTATTTGTCCACTTTCATTTGTAATATTATATTTATCTTTTGTTTCAAGTTATTGTTCATCATTTCATTTAGATTTTGCCAAATTTTACGATAATTCTGTTGGGCGTCGTGAATCTTATTTATGTAATGATTATTCTTATGAGTTTTAATTAGATTATTAAGATAGTTTCTGTACTTTTTTGTATTCTTTATTCAGTTCTTCGGTATACTGTCTATTTAATGTTTTCTTCAGGTTGTCTCTGAATCTGATTGATGTTAAAGACCTGTAGTCATCAAGGTTTCAGTTTTTTTTTGGAAAGTTTTATGGATTTAGTTTGAGTGGATAAAAGATTATATGTTTTAATTTTGTCAATAAATAGGTTGTAAGCATGTTCTGGGTCATTTGATGTCAAGATATCAGTCCATTCCTCTTTTTCAGAAATTTTTTACTTTATTTTGATTTATAAAATAATAGATGTTTCAGTGTTAATTGTGCATGGATTCAGTGAGATTGACTGTATTTTTATGGAAAGCATAATTGTGTAATGATCGTTAAATTGGTAGTGTAAATATATGTTTTCAATAACAGTTTTCCAATATGTATTTGCCAGATAGTTTTATGTAGATATGGTCTATTAAGGTAGAGCTGTCTTTTTGTAACACAGGTCGGCTTATTGATGTAAGAAAAATATCCTTGTTGCGCCATCAGGCATACATAGTTTGTGGTGTTCGTCTCGAACTATTCAATATATTTATATTGATATCACCCATGAAAATGTTCACATCAGCACTTTTCTGAGCAGACAAAAACGCTCCATGTCTTCCAGATATAGACTTAGGTTAGTAGAAGGGGACGGTAACAAGATGTGATGATAAAAGATATGTTATTCCACGTATATTCTATTTCTAAGAGCTTGATTTCGGTAAGATGTTTTATAGTGGTAATATAATCGATGGAACTTTTGACATATACGATAACCCCATCATTTTGGTTGAAATTAGAATCGTTATATAGTATTTCAAATTCTGGGATCTTGAAATCATCTACATTCTTAAGTGACCATGTTTCGGATAGAATAATGATATCAGATTGTTAGTGTTAAATCTCTCAATATACAACAAGAACTCATCAAAGTTTTTACCTAGACTTCTTATGTTGAAGTGAACTATATTAAGATATTCATTTCCACAAAAATTTTTGTAAGTTATCTTCAATGTTTGTAAACACCAGAGTCTCTCTCTCCTCATAGTTATTAAGCTCATCCAAGTAGTTTATCATATAAATCAATACAGACAAAATAATACACAGTGGGAAAATATAAGAAAATATATACAGAGCAAGAAAAGCGAAAAATATAAAGGGGTTTCTAAATGAATAAGAGGAATTAAATTATTATTATTAAAAATTCAAATTAAATTTAAATTTATTTAGTAGCAATAAAAGTAATATATCTAGTGTAGGTAGTATCAAGTAGTTTTGCTCCTAACCATTGGTTTAGTTGAATAGTATGAGCGAAGTGAATAAACATGTTATTGAACATTTTGTATGTATTTTGTGATATCAGAGTTGTTATTGATATTGACCTTAATTCCATTTATTTTTGTATAAACTTGCCTTTGAAGGTCCATACCGCTCTCTCAAAAGCTGCTTTGGCTTCCAATAGAAGAGCTTTCCGTATTTTAGTAAGGTCCTCAGCGACAAAATTTTTTTTACCTTTTAGTTTTCCAAGATTTTTCATAACCTGCACTTTATGTTCATATTGGTAGAATTTGAGAATAACTGGCCTGGTTTTATTTTGCTGCGCTTGTTTTCCTACTCTGAAAGCTGTTCGTATGTTTTGTATCTTAAGAGGTGTTTCGTCATTCTGATTCAAAATCTGCCTTAACTGTTCCTTCAAATCTTCATCTGGTTGTTCGGGTACCCCGTATATACAAATATTGTTGATTTTTTCGAGCTGCTCGAAATTCGACATTTTTTGTTCCAAACTATTTATGGTCACGTTCATACTTTTTACTGTGTCTTCAAGTTTCTGGAATTTCTTATCTATTTTATCAGTGAAGGTTTTTGTAATTTTATTTATAAATTCCTCACTTGCGAATAATTCACTGATTGTTTCCTTAATCAGATTTTGTAATTCCATTTTATTCCTTGTGTTTGTCATTTTCTTTGTGATTTTGTAACTACAGAAGACACTTTACTATACGGATGCACTCAGATTTGTTCACTTTTAAGGTTTTTTCTTTAGTTATTATCTCGTTTTAAGGCAGGAGCAAATAACTATCGACTATCTACTGCGAGGCATCTACCTGAAAGGGAATCGAATCGATTCGAATCGAATCGAATCGAATTTAAGAAAATGTGATACATACATGCACGACAAAGTTGTGACTCCCCAAAAGAGAAGAAGACCTGTAAGCTTCGCCCCCTACAATTAAGGGACAAACTAAGATCAAATTTGAATTACTCATATTAAAAAATCGCCAAATACCAATTTTCGTCCAAACATCGACATTATTGTAAAAATTATTCACGAAAAAACAAAATAAAAATAAATTTTTAACGCCCTGTATATCAAAAATGAAGGCCTTGTAGACCCATGCATGAATTTTTCACCTTATAAATAACTGAGAAATCGTCCTGTAAAATATCGGACCCTTATTACATAACACCCTGTATACCGGGTGACAGAGAATATCGGGCCACCCCTGTAACTTCTGCATTCGTGAACGGATTTTTCTGGAATTTGGTACAGTTATATAAGCAACCATTTCGGATTTGATCACATTACAATCCAATATGACGGACTTGCGATTTTTTCTGGAAATGCCGGTAACTTTGTTTTTTCAAATGGAACACCCTGTATAAATTTATATATTCAAAATCAACAGGTCAAAACAAGTCCAAACCTAATGACAAATGTCATTTTTTAAACAATTGAAATTGAAATTGTTTTTTAATTTTACCTCGTGGATGAATGAGATTTGGTCGAAGCTATTTTTGATAAATTATTTTTTGTGTCACTAACTGGTTAATCAATTCAGTCACATCACATTTTAATCAAAAATTATTTTTTTCAAATGAAACCCCTATGGGCAACCTACCTGTCTCTCTAGAACATTCATTAAGGAAAAAAGTACCATGTCATTTTTGCATTTCGGTGCAGTAACAAATTGTTTAAATTCAAAAATCTACAACTAGTTCAATGCACGTTCTTAATTTTATCAATTAATTCATATTCTTCAAGCTGAATTCAGAAACAAATTTACAATTACTCTTGATGATATCTATTAATTTTTACACGCTTTATATTAGCTTCACTTGTATGTTTGTTTGTAACCGTATGTTTGTAACCGACTCTTTTGGGCGCGATTTTGACCCACTTCCAGACGTACGAATGATTTGAAATTTGGCAGATGTACATAATTCCGATGACAATGCATAAAGAAATTTTTGTTTGAAAAAAAAACAGAATGGTGGCTCCAATATGGCGTACGAGTTTTGTGATTATGGTCCGATTCGCTTCAAAATTGGTATCTGAAGGTTTTCGTGGTCAGAGATTATGATTCTCTTGTCAAAACTGAAAAATTCAAGGTGGCGGATCCAAAATGGTAGACGAGTTTTCTGATTATGGTCCGATTCTATTCAAAATTGGTATGTGATGGTTTTTGGGGTCCAATAATTATGATTCTTTTGTAAAAATTGGAAAATTCTAGATGGCGGCTCCAAAATAGCGGACGAGTTTTGTGATTATGGTCCAATTCTATTCAAAATTGGTATTTGGGGGTTTTTGGGGTCGGAAATTATGATTATTTTGTAAAAATTGGAAGAATTCAAGATGGCGGCTCCAAAATAGCGGACGAGTTTTGTGATTATGGTCCAATTCTATTCAAAATTGTTAAAAAAATTAAATAATAATAATAATAGTTTGAAAAACTGAAAGACACGCTTTAATAGGGAACAAAACTAAAAAGTTGAAAATAAATAATAGTTTAAAAACTAAAGAACACGCTTTAATATAAACCTAAACTAAAAAGTAGAAAATAATTTTAAATGAGTTTGAAATAAGAATATAGTGATTAACAACAAATTTATTTCATCGTAAAAAAGCGTGGGGTGCCGTTTAAGATATTTTATTATGATTCTACTTTTAACAATATCTGTCCATGAAATATTAACCACAATTGACATCAAGCACCCCACGCTTTTTTACGATGAAATAAATTTGTTGTTAATCACTGTATTCTTATTTCCAACTCATTTAAAATTATTTTCTACTTTTTAGTTTAGTTCTCTATCAAAGCGTGTTCTCTAGTTTCTGAACTATTATTTATTTTTCAGAGATTTTCACTGATGTGCTGTAATGAAAGATACTACTGGCCGGACAGGATAATTCTCATTATGAAGTTTTGTGAGTGAATAGAGTTTTTGAATTTGAGGGTTTATAATAGTGCATCTTACCTTTTCATAGTCGTTAAGAACATATTCAACTTGTTTTTGGTTAAAAAATGTAGGATATTCTTTCAAGATCTTCATCTTCATTTATCTCGATCACCGTGATTCCTTTATCTGCCCGTGTAAAAACAACTTTATTTTGAATGGATTCAGTTTTAATTGTTTTGGCTGTTGAAATGTTTCTATTATGTTCAATGTTAGATTTTGATTGTTCTTATTTCGATATGTTAGCTGTGATATGTTTGTTCATATTCGAATTGGAACTACCTTTCAGTGCCATTTGTGTTTCAACACCACGTAGATCTAGATTCTCTGTGTTAATAATTGGTTTGAGGTTTTAATTAAATCCCTTTTCTATGTGAATTCTTTCGTTCGGAGTGAAATTTGTGTCAGATAGATTGACAAATCTTTTGAAAAATTTTTGTTCAACAATTTTAGGGTTTCCTCGAATGTTCTTGTATTTTTGGGTATTATATAATGAATCGAATTTTCTTCATTGTTTCAAATACTTTTTATGATGGTATTAACTCGTTCTCTAGAATTATATAATCTGGATGAATTCAATTGATAGAATCTATAATCAATGAGTTTTCTTGTCAACTAATTGTGTAAGTTATACTTACAAGCACGTTAATGGTGTTTTTTTTTAATTCTTCTAGCGTTTTCTGCCTCCTCACTTACGATCATCTTCTCCATTGTTGGGTTTTTTTTCGGAATCTTCTCTCCACATTTTTGAAAAAGGTTCTTTGTGGGTGTCTTCTGTGTGGGTATCGTTCAGCGTATAACTGACAAGCGGCGACAATGTTTTCAAGACATTCTCCGTAAATTAATAACATATCAACCTGTTCACTTCTTGTGAACCTATAATTTTGATTTTACATTTCTACTAAACTAATTCCCGGAAGTTAACTAATTTTCGAGAGTTGAGATGAAAGATGACAGCGAAACACAATTAGTTGACAAGAATCAGAAATGTTGTTTTTCACAGTTTACCAAGTTGAAAAATTATTCGAACTGCAAGGAAAGTCATGAACTAGTTGTAGATTTTTGAATGTATACAATTTGTTACTGCACCGAAATACAAAAATGATATGTCATTTTTTTTCTTAATGAATGTTCTAGAGAGACAGGTAAGTGACTCAGGGGTTTCATCTGAAAAAAAAAATTCTGATCAAAGTGTGATGTGACTGAATTAATTCATCAATAAATGACACAAAACATAATTTTTCAGAAAAAATTATGTTCCTCTGTTATGTGCGACTCATTGTGAATAGCCTTGACCAAATCTCATTTATCTACGAGGTAAAATAAAAAAATATTTTAATTTCAATTGTTTCAAAAAATTACATTTGACATGAGGTCTGGACTTGCTTTGACCTGTTGAACTTGAATATGTAAAAATATACAGGGTGTTCTATTTGAAAAAACAAAGTTGCTGACATTTGCAGAAAAACCGGAAGTCCGCCATATTGGATTGTAATGTGATCAAATCCGAAATGGTTGCTTATATAACTGTACCAAATTTCAGAAGAATCCGTTCACGAATGCAGAAGTTACAGGGGTGGCCCGATATCCTGTGTCACCCGGAATACAGGATGGCTCAGAATAATATCGACAAACTCTGTGGGCTGAATATTTACATAAAAATAATACGAAAAGTTCATATAAACAAATTCTTTAAATAACCTCGAATGCTCAAATGTTGATCGGGTACCGCAAGGCATCTGAGCAAATGCAAGATCAACTCATGCGATGTTGAATCAAATGCCTTGCGGTAATCGATCCAGGCCTTCAAAAGGTTGCGCTTATACTGCACGGAGTCCTGCGTATTATTATTATTACTATTATTATTATTGAATAGATTTCCTTGATTAATATTAATTTTTAGATTTTCAAATTATCTTGACATCTCTTGTCTTGTATTAATATAATTAAAAATTTAGATTTTTTCCTTAAAGACAAAACTTAGAATAGTACAAGTTACTAACTAATTGAATATTTTACCATTCTTGAAAAATAGAGTAAACTAAAAACCACTTCACACCGATGTTCACAAAAATTTGTTTACAAAACCCACGACACGTGTTCAGCTATACTATAGCTTTTTCAAGTGGAAACTAAATTACAATTACTGAGGTTTCATATAAATAATAGAAGCAGGTAGTTAGTTGGATATTAGGTAATTAAGTGCTTATTGCACGAAAGATTATCCATTTTCCAGTGAACAGATTTCAAAAGGGGCGAATTATTGAAATTTCAAATTAAATGTAACATTATGTATTTTACAAAATAGAAGAAATTTAATGGACATAGCCCTCGAAGAAAAGTGTTAACCGTAGGCACGTGCTAACCGAAACCACAAATGTGCGGCTGGCTTCTGTTTGTTGACTCCGTTGATTTGTCGTTTACTACCAAGTGTTGTTCATCCTTGCACTTCTTCACAGTACTGATGAGGGCCGAAAGTCCGAAACACGTATCTACGGTTAACACTTTTCTTTGAGGGCTATGTTCATTAATTTTCTTGCATTTTGTTTTTTACAGTCCCCTCTCTTTCATTATGTATTTTATCGATTCATTGAAGATTAAGACATTTTTATATGAAATCTTTATTAATAATTATTATAGCTATTAATATAACGAGATTATTATGCGATTTATAATAGTAGAGGACGCAATGTCCGAGACGGTGTTAAATTGCTAATAATCGAGTAACATTCAAAGCTTTATCGTATCATTGACAACGGCGATGCGAAAATAAAAGCAACAAGGTTTTATGTCATTTCATTTTGGCATTTCAAAAAGTCATCATTGAAATCATGCAAGATTTTGATATTCCTGACGATATATTAGCTGCAGCCAACACTATAAGGTTGAACTTGCTTCCGGACAAATCTAAAATCCATTATGAAAAAGAATATCGGCAGTTTTGTGAGTGGCGAAACAAAGTACATGTTCAAGACACGGTGTTGCTGGCGTATTTTGCAAAACTCTCTGAAGAATATTCTGCTTGATCCTTATGGCCGAAATATTCCATGTTACGAGCGACTTTAGAACTGAAGGAAAGAGTGGAAATCGACAAATACGGCGCCTTAATACGTTTCATCAAGAAATCGAAAAGAGTGCTTGCTCGGTCATTAATCAATCTTCAGAGGATATACCTATGATCGTGGACGCTGAAGGCAAAGGTGTATCCATCAAATTTGAAAACTGTCAAAATATTGTTTTACATGTTCATGAAAACTAGTTCTAATATTATTTGGTATCTAACGTATTATGCTTTCGTAACTAACGTATTAAATTATGGTCACTAATGTATTATGAGTAACTAAGGTTTTATGTAGGTTTTGGTACGTTTATGATGTTAATAATTATTAATAAAGATTTCGTATAAAAATTTCAATCTTAAATAATAAACACATAAACTACCAAAACCTACATAAAACCTTAGTTACCATAATACATTAGTTACCACAATTTAATACGTTAGTTACGAAAGCATAATAAGTTGGATACCAAATAATATCAGAACTAGTTTTCATGAACATGTAAAACAATATTTTGATAGTTTTCAAATTTGATGTGAATGTCAAAATCATGCATGATTTTAATGATGACTTTTTGAAATGCCAAAATGAAATGACATAAAACCTTGTTGCTTTTATTTTCGCATCGTTGTTGTCAATAATAATAAAATAATAATAATAATAATAATAATAATAATAATGTTTATTTGCACAATAATTGACAATGCATATACAATGTAGCAAAATAAACAAGACGAATCTGCAAAGCCTAATGGCTGTGTGCAGAGTAGGTATTCACTTTAATAAAATAAAAATTGTATTATTGATTTAATTATTTATGTTACCTACATCTACTGCAATCAATATTCAAACCTTACAATACTACCACAGTAATAATTGGAAAGTGAATAAAATGTAATAATAATAATAATTCATATACCTTTTGATTCATAGCATAGATGTAGGTAACATACCAAAGGATGAAGGGGCATACATTGTTTGCCCTACAATAGATAAAGATCTGTACGTAGGGCATGACAGGGTATGTGTGCAGTTAATCCAGACACTTAAAGTAGTAACATATTTAAAAGACTCATAATCAATGAGGGTAATAATTATGTACATTATTTATTTTTTATTCATCTTTAACTTTATAAACAATTATAATATTAGATCTAAAATATCAATATGTAAGATTAATATTTCTCATGTTGACACACATAGAGATATAGCGTATGTACATTCAGATGATCAAGTAGTTGAATCACATAAAAAAATAAAATGGTCATTAAAAAAAATTGTTAATATGATGTCAAAGGCAGTAAAATGGTAAGTTTGATTTAATTTCTGTTACACAGTTAACTTTATCATACATACTTGAGGCATATTAGAATAAAATTACATTTGAAAGTGATAACATGTAGTATAAAATTGTAAAAATAAAAATAAAATAAAATGGGAAAATTTGTCTAACTATTTTTCAATTATCTCACTATACAATTCAACGTAAGTAATAAACCCACAATAGCTAGAGCCGCGCGTAGGTTTTTCCTTACAAAAAAGTATGTGTAATTATTTGAACAATTATATATTTTATTTTATTTGTGTGTAATCTCAAATTGTATAGAATTCAGATATTAGAAGTTTGTATTTCCGAGATAGGCATTCTATGACAGTAGACTGCTAATGATCTTGAAATTGGTGCCAAGTATATATTTTTTCAGTTTCTTTTTGTACATATTGCGCGAGTTTATTTCAAATACTTCGTTTTTATGTTTTTCGGGTAGAAAGTTGAACGCTTTGACAGAAAGGTAAGTAAAGCTTCTCTGTCCAATTTTTTTTGTTGATAAAGGTATTTTCATGAAGTTTCCAGTTTTTTGTCTTGTAGAGTATCTATGATCCACATTTTCAAGAAGAGCTTTGTGAGAATAAAGTTGGAGGATTAGATTGTAAAATAATATTTGACGAATACTCAGGACTTCTGCTTCTGCATATAGAGATTCACTAGAATAAGTGGGGTCTTTACTGAGCATGATTTTCAGAAGGCGCTTTTGTAGATTTTCAAGTTTAGTTGAATGAACACTAGCTGCTCCACCCCATGCTAAAATTCCATATTGCAATCTAGATTCAACAAGTGCCGAGTATATGATTTTCAGGTGGTAAGTGTCCAATATTTTTTTGTAATATTTTAATTTGTATAAGAAGCCCCGTATAGTTTTTGTCACATTATTAATATGTATGTCCCATCTGAGATGGTTATCTATTGTTACACCCAAGTATTTGATATCATTTCTAGATTCTATTGATATGTTACTATTTTTAATATTCAAGAGTGTGTATGGTGGCAGATTACTTTTGTATGATGTAAATGGGATAAAATTTGTTTTGTCTGTATTAATCGTTAGTAATTTGTGATTAAATAATGTCATTATTTGAGATAGGTCACTTTCTGCCTTTATTCTCAAATCATCCCAATTTTCATCCTGATAAAATATGGCAGTGTCATCTGCATAACTAATTATGTCTCCAGTGGTTCTCATGGTGAGAATATTATTGATATAAATCGTAAACAGTATTGGTCCTAACACTGTTCCTTGTGGGACACCATATTCGACTTCTTTCTCATCACTTCTAGTTCTTTTTATTTCAACATATTGTTTTCTGTTTTTTAAATAGCTTTCCATAAGTTTATGCGGGGTACCGCGAATTCCCATATTTTCGATCGCTTCAAGCAATTGTAAATGACTTACAGTATCGAAAGCTTTCGATAAGTCGAGAAAGACGCACAGGGAGGGTTTACATTTGTCCATTGCTTCATATATTTTTGTAGTCAGATGTAGTATAGCATCTTGAGTTGATTTGCCTTTCCTAAAGCCAAATTGACGTTCGGAGAGTAGTTGTTTTCCAGAAAGTTTTCCATTCGACTTTTAATTATTTTTTCAAAAACTTTAGCGAACACCGATATCAAGGAAATGGGTCTATAATTTTGCACTTCATATTTATTGCCTTTTCTATATATTGGTTTGACTACAGCTGTTTTAAATTCTGATGGACAAGCGCTTTGCTTCAGTATTTCGTTCATCAGGTGTGTTAGTGGCGTTTTTATTTCCTGGATGATACGATAAAGCTTTTAATGTAACTCGATTATTAGCGATTTAACACCGTCTCGGACATTGCGGGTGACTCGGCTGTCGCCTCGTCACCTAGCAATGTCCTCGACTATTGAAAATCGCATAATAATCTCGTTATATCAATAGCTATTACAAAACATAGTATAGTTAAACCATTTACAATTGCAGAAGCATTAAAAACAAGTTTCGCAGTCTTGAAGCGGTATCCCTTGAGCAGCAGAGGCGGAGATAACTAATTTTAGTTAGAAATTTAAATATTAAAGAAATATGTTAAAATAAAAAAATATGCCATAAGCGAGGAAGTAAGTATTAATAGGCAATCGGATCATCATAATTTCATTTTCCTATGGTCGAAAAACAAGGCCATATTTTCCAACAAAACACAACAGAGCTATAGAATATTTTGAAACCAATTTCGATCCCAGACCAGAGACGCTACTGGCTTTTATTTATTCAGTCCTCTTCAAACATAAATATAACTCGTGATTTATTAGTTTTGGCCTCCAACGTATGGACACACCTACAAGCATTATCATTGGCTTGCGGTCCGTTTTGATTGGCTAAGGCGAATCTGGTGTAGAACTAGACAGCTGTCCCTCAAACCCATGTTGACTGAGGGCTCTTTTGATGTTCCGTTCGGCGACGGAGAATGTTTATGAGTAGTACACATCAAAAAGGAGGAGGTTCTCTAGTCAACGCAACGCATAACTTTTTACTGAGACGTTCGATTCCGATAATTCTTTTTTCAGTGAATAGGGTGTACTTCGAAGTTGGTCCCATTTGATTTTAAAAGATGAAATCCGTCCTAAGGGTGCAAAATGAAGGATATTGATCACTCACCCTCTGAATTCTGGTCCGTTAACCGATTCTATCAGGCATAACTTTGTACTGGGTTCTTCGATTTGGATGATTCTTTCTTTAATAGATAGGGTATACCTCATATTTGAATATCGAATGAAATTATCCACCCTCACGGGTGGAAAAATAGGGAATAATTGATTTTTCACTTGTGAACATTGGCACACACACATATGTAGTTGACAATGACAGATCGCTACTGTCATTATTTTTATTCCACATCCGTCACAATCATTTTATTCTATGAGAGGATGGAATGATATACAAAGTAATGAAATGAACTAACCAGAACAACAAAAATAATGTATATTACAACAAATAGTAAAAGTAGACAATCATATTAATTAACGGTAATAGTTGAAGTAAGGTGGGTAAGTAAGTATTTTGGAAGTAAGCAAAAAACAAGTAGGTAGTAATAAGTAGATTTCAGCCACAAAAGATTGAAAAATAAAAACTTTTTAACAAAAAATTGAACCGACGAAATACGGAACTGAAAAGTAAAAAATAAAATAAACCTTCTTAGTCTCAGTAACTAAGCTCCTAAACTAATGTGAGTAACTAATTTTGAGTCGGCGCCAAACGACCAGTCAACGAAGATCATTAAATTACTTCAAAAAAATTATCAGAATGTCACCGCGCAACTCGATGCCATCATTTTACGCCTTACCAAATCAATTTGCTTGTTTGTTTGGCGCCGACTCAAAATTAGTTACTTACATTAGTTTAGGAGCTTAGTTATTGAGAGTAAGAAGATTCATTTTATTTTTCACTTTTCAGTTCCGTATTTCGTCGGTTTAATTTTTTGTTAAAAAGTTTTTATCGATCCGTTACTTCGCATATACGATCTTGTAAGCGAAGTGAGTTTTTGATTTGCTCCTTATAGAAACAGCTGCTGCAATTGAAAATAGTTAAACTATACTTCCACCCATCCCTACCAACACAAAGTAGCCAGCCGCATATCATAGTATGACCCACAGACTAGTGAATGTTTCTCTGTCAGAAGAAATTTCAATAAAGAATTAGATATGATTAAACAATTTTCACCCAATAACGGATATAACTCAAGTTTAGTTGACAGGGATTCTATCGAAAAACTCTATGAAAGGCAATTTCCAACCGATTGAAATACAAAGTCAAATTTCAGGGTTACTACTTATTTCGGCAAACCTTCAGAGGAAATTTCTAATTATTTAAGACATAAAGTTATTAATATTGCTTACAGAACAAATGATACTTTAGGAAAATTTATTAAAAAACAAAAGATCGAATTGAAAGTCTGACAAATCTAGGTATACTGGGCGACAATGGGACTAGGGCCATGCCTATTTCTCCTTCACTTTGGGGCATCCCTTATAGTAATAATGATGAAGTCTCCTAGAGTAAAAACCCGGAGTAAAATACCTCTCCATTCAGTTCCGGGCGAGGAGGTAACTCAGGACTCAACATTGAAGATTAATTTTTGCAACATCCGTGGACTCAACAAGAACATCAATGACGTCCACCATCACCTACAGACAAAAAACCGGATATTCTGGCCAAAACAGAAACACAATAAACTCGTCCACCAACAAAGGTCCATATGCTTTGTCCTGGTTACGATCTCCATTCTCGATTCAGGTTCAAAGGTGGAGTCTGCCTTTACGCTAAGGCTAACCTTTCATGCAGCGTGAAGAGAGTTTGGAACCGAAAGACTTTGATGTGATGTGGTTTAAGCTATCTGATACCAAAGTGACTAAAGTTCCTCTGCTGCCTTTACCTATCACCTAATGAACCTTCATATAACAACCTTTTGAGTTTTATCACTCAAACTGGACTACATTCAGGAGAACCATCCAACAGCTGAAACCATAATCATGGGGACTTTTAATGTACATAACGCTGCCTGGCTCAAATTCTCTAACAAAACAAGATGATGCAGGTCGTCTAGCTGGGGGCCCTTTCCCCGCCATCCTCATGGTCTAGAACAACTGGCGGACCAACCCCCCCCGGTGTAACAACCAGTCCCCCCAATCCCTAATCTTTTCCTCCCCCCCAACCCCCCGTATAGAAGGGTTTTTTCCCCAAAATCTGATCCCCCCCCCACCAAACTCTTTCCATTTACCATCGAGCACCCAAAAAACCACCCCGTCTCTGGCATTAAATTCGGCCGACGGGGAAAGGGTCTTCTTTATTTTTTCCAGCGTTTCCATGGAAAATTTTTTTTTCTTTCCCCATAGCCCCAACACGATGTGCTGGCAATTTCTGTTCATATTTGGGGATGAAAATTTTAAACCCCCGGGCCAAAAGAAGAACATCATCCGATAAGACCGGTTTAGAAACTGCTCACTTGGTTCAAACGGCCCCCTTACCATCGAGGGAAAAAAATCCGGGACCTGAGAAGGCAGCATATGTTGGTAGAGGCTTTGCAAAGAGAAATGAATGTTAAAAGATGTCATAATGCCAAAATAAAATAAAAAACTTGTTGAATCCCCCCAACGGCCCCCGTTCTTTTGGTCTTTCGCCAAAGCTGGGGGGAAGCTTCATTCCCCAGCTCTTTTCCCCCCCTAACCAAAGAAGATGGAACACTAGCAACGACTGCCCGGAAAAAAAAGCCAATATCTTTGCGCCCTTTTGCGGGAAATTCCCCCCTGGATTCTTCGGGAAAAAAACCCCCCGAACATTACCCTATTGACGTCCATGCCCGAGATCACCTTTCGCCAACTTATTCAAAATTTTTTGCTGGGTCCAACACCAAAAAACCTGTGGCCCCTGACGGAATACCGCCGATTTTTCTAAAAAATGCCCCCAACAACCTGTTCTTTCCTTTTGTTAACCCCCCCTTAAATTTTGGAATTATTTCCCCCCAATTGGAAAATGAAGGTACCCAGTCCAAAAGGGGAAAAAAGGGGCCCTCCCAAAATTTTAAGCCTATCGCACTGCTATCTATTTTTCCCCAAAGGTCAAAAAAAAAGCCATCAACATCGAGCTCATAAATATCTGGAAACTCGGGGAAATTTTCAATGATAGACAATATGGTTCCGCCATCGAGATCAACTGGTGACCTGCTCGCATCGTCTCAATATAGGGGGGCCCATCCTTTAAAGTTTGGGCTTTAGCTGTGGCTTAAAAATATCCCCAAAGGGGTTCGATCGAGTTTGGCCCAAAAGGGTTTTTCGCCGGGTTCCATCTTCGCCCCCCCAGCTGTGTTCTCGCGCTAGTTTCTCTCAAACAGGTCTCTCCATGATGGTCGATGGGTTCATCTGACCCCCTCTCAAAATGCGGTGTTCCGCAAGGATCCTTTTTAACAAACACTATTTTACTTCACATCAACGACCTGTTGAAAGCAACTTCATGTCCCCACCACGCCGATAATTTCCCTCCATACCGTTTCTTTCCCCCGGGGCCCCTATATCAGCCCGTAACCGAAATGAACGAGGAAAAATGTTAACAATATAAATATGGATTACAAAAAATTTTTCAAAAAGGGGATTCTTTGGGAAATCAAACAAAACACAAGCATGTCTTTTTTAAAAAACCCATCCCCACGGGCCTAACATGCTTTGTCGGGTAACCATCCACAAGTCACCCCTATCGATGCTTGGTATTATATCAGCAATAACCTTTCCTGGGGAAAAACGTGAGGTCCTTTTTAAAGTGCACCCCCAAAAAGGTTTTGTTTCGTGCCAAAGGGTTTTACCCCCATAGCGTTATGATCTAAAGGCACAGACCGACCTTTTCCGGGGGTTTCTGCCCCCTATTTGGAGTGCGGCCCCAAAAAAAAATCCTGGGTATTGGTTCTGCCCCAAAAAGGGCAATTCGTCTCGTCGGTGATGCCTCGCTTACAAACTCGCTCCTTTTGGAACACCGTAAAAAATTTCGATTTGTCCCCTATTTTAGATATTTTCATGGGGGATGCTTTCCCAAAAAAAACAACAATCGTTCCTCCTTTGGCAGTCTTTGAGATTAACCCCTCAAGTTCAGTCTTCCCCCCTTTGTGGCCTTTTGGAGACCCAGAACACATTTCCAAAGACCACATCCAACGAACTGCAGGTTTTGGGAACTCATTTTTGGGGGGGTTTTCCCCCGAATACAATCTAAAAAAAAGAAAAACCCCCCAACTCCTACCTTTTTCCACGATGTTCCCCCGAACATTCGGATACCTTTTCGGGGAAAACCCGGAACAAAAAAAAAAAAAAAAAAAAAACCGTTTGGGGAAAAAAAATTTCCCCTACATAGATTTTACAAAATTTTCGTCCCCAACAGAATATAAAAAAAGGGCCCAATTTTCTTTTTCACCAGAATAGCCCCCAACTTGTTTTTTCAAATAAAACCCAGTATGTTTGATGTTTTGGGATTCTAGGGCCCCCAAATTACATAAGACAGTGTTCCAAATTTTCTTTTTACCTTTAAAAAAAAAAATTTTTTTTTAGCCCGGGAGGCCTTCATCGGGTTAAAATCAATCAATTTTTTACATGGTAACTATAGTTATATATTTCATCGATAAGATAAAAAACAGATCCTACAGCGGAATTGGGGGGTTTTCGAACGCATTTTAAAAAAATCTTTTTTTAAATGGTATCTACCGGGGCCCCATCTTGCCTTTGGGATAGAGAATTAAATTAAATTCAACTTTAAAATTTATGTGCCATTTTTTTTTTTTCCCAAAACCAAGGTTTTTTTAATTTTCCCCAAAAATATTTTATACGTCCAAAAAATTAATGGTTACCGTTTTTTTTATGAAATTAAGGAGCCGGGGAACGGGGCAGAAAATTAATTAATGTCATGTAAAAATGAAATAAAACCATCCCCTTTCAAAGAAGTTTTTTTGGGAAGGCAAATAATAAACGTTTTTCCCGATAGGAAATCGATATGATATTATTACTATCAAGCCCCGATAGGAAACGACCTCCACCGAATGTTTTTTGATGAAACAAATTTTTTAATTTAATTTAATAGTCAATAAATATATTGCATATGGGTTCCTAAAAAAATTTAGTCCAGGATATGATTAATTAATAAAAAAAAAATTTTTTAAAATTTCCCGGTTTTTTATGGGAAAATTTATAAAATCAAAAAGATAACCCGAATAGAAAGAGGTTCCCCATTTTTTTCCCCCAAACCCGGTCCCAGGTAAAAACAGGAAAACGATACGATTTTGACCGGTTGATTATTAAATTAAAAAAAGAAAAAGTTTTTTTATTATGAACAGATAGGGTCCCGAAAAAAAACCCGTCCCGAACCCCGGTTTTTGAATTTTGAAAAGTGAAATATTGGGGATAAATATTGCATTGGGGGTCCCCCAAACCATTCCAGCGAAAATTTCCCCTTAATGAAACGGACCCCATGGGGAAACTTCATGAGAACCCCGGTTTGGGTTTTTAGATGAATATTTAAAACCAGTAGGATTCAGGGGGGGTCATACACCTTTGAAGATAAAAAGCGAAAGGGGCGAAAGGGGAGTGATGACAAAAAAGGGTTTCAGAATTTGGGAGATCATAGTTATATGTCCGATGACTCAAACCTGAATAATTAAAAAAAAAAAAATTTTTAAATTTTTTTTTAATAAAAAGTTTTTTTTTTAAATTTTGTTTTTTTTTTGTCTTCTAATAATAAAGATAAAATTTTCAAAATTAGTTTTTATATTTTTTATAGTTCTTTTTTAAAAAAAGATTTCTTTTTGTACATAAAATATATACCAAAAATAATTAATTATTTAAAAAAAATTAAAAAACTATTCCCCTTTTTTTAAAAACTCTCCCCAAAAATGCAAGCATATACGACATCGCTATCCTTTTTATTTTAAAAAAAATAGACACTCTCTTTTTTTTAAAAGGGCGGACCTCAAATACCGGCTGTGTCCCCTTTTATCGCATGGGATGGTTGGTTTTTGGGTCTCTAGTCCCCAAAAAATTCCCCGCAGCAAATTTTTTACTTTTTAAAATTTCAACCCCGGAATTGGGACAGGTTTTTTTTTCAGGGGGCCCATACCAGTTTATAATGAAATAACATTTTCATTTAAATTTTAATTTAAAATGAAAACCTTTTTTAAAGAGTATCGATTTTTCCCGTTTATCCCCCCGGGTTTGGGCCGGAAAAAAAGGCAACCTCGTTTATTTTTCTAAACCCTTTGATTGAAAGGGTACAATAACAAACCGGTGGAATGTTAAAAAAAAAAACATTAATTTTTTATTTCCCGGTTTTAAAATTTTTTAGGCAACCCAAGCAAATTTTATTACATTAAATTAAAATGTTTCAAAAAAAAAATCTCGGGAAAGGCTTTTTCGGGGGCCTATACTATACGGGGGTTGTCAGAAAACGCTGAAAAACCCAATGTTATCGCCTTTGTTATCGAAAAGGGGGGGGCCCCTCGAAGACCTATTTGGAAATTGGGAAAAGATGTAAAGGGGAAAAAACCCCATCAAAAACCCATCCCTTCATTGTCCGGAAAAAAACTGAAAATAATTTTCCCCCTATTTTTTTCTCCCCTTTGCATCAAATGGGGGAAAATTTAAAAATTAAGGGGGTCGGGAAAGTGCCAGAAAGTATTTAAAAAAAAAAAATTTTTGCCCAAAATGGTTTTTTCAGCATCTATAAAAAGAAAAAAATTATTGTATTTGGCCGGTAAAAGGTTTTAAAAATGGTTTTTCTCGGGAAAACTGTTTGTGGTCCCGGGTTTGGGAAAAGGATGTTTTTAAAAAATGGGAATAAGGGATCCCCGGGTCCCCAAAAATCCTAGGTTGTTGAGAGGGAATTCTCAAAAAGATTTTTATCAAAAGTCGGGGGTTTTTTTCAGGGACAAGAAAACATTGGAAATTCTTTTTTTCGGGGGGGGGAAATATCTTTCAATTCTTTTTAAAGATATTCAAAATAAAAAAACCTTTTCCCCGGGAAAATCAAAAAGGGGGAAAAAAAGTTTTTTTAAGGGGAAAATTTGGGGGAAAAAAATGCTAATATTTTCGGTAATATCTTAGGATTTCCTATGGGCAGAAATGGGTTGGGGAAAAAAGGTCAATCAAAAGGCCAAACCCCCTCCTTTCAACCTCGGCTGGGTCAAATTAAAACCCCAAAATTTTTTTTTTTTTTGGGGTTTCCCAAAAGGGGGAAAACCCCCAAAGTTCAGAGAACATCTTGGGGGGAAACCAAAAGGGGGAAAAAATTTTTAGTTGGGGTTTTTTAAAAATTTCCCCCAAAGGGTTTGATGCCTCGGGGAAACCCCCCAGGCGTAGTTCCCCAAAAAACCCCTGTTCGTTTGGATGGGCAGTTTTAAAAGATATTCTGGAGTCCAAAAAAAAACGAAATTTGATGACTTTCCCCCGGGGGGGTTTTTGAAAAATCCAAAGGGCGGTTTTTTTTTTCGAAGGCATCGTAAATATTTTAAGACAAATCCCCAAACCCCCCCGGGGTTTTTAGAAAGTAACGAATTTTCGGGCTCCCTTGAGGGGGAAATTCCCAAGCAAAACCCCCCGAAAATGTTTAAAGGGGACCCAAAAATGGAAATTTTTTAGGAAAAAGGCGGGTCTGTCCCCTTTTTAAACATAAGCATTTGGCTGGGGGGAAAAATTTTTTAGGGGAAAAAAAAAATTTTTTTAAAAAACCGGGAATAGTTTATTTTCCCCGGAAAAATTACCTTTTTTGTAAGGGCCGGGATCGATATGGGGTTTATTATTTTAAAAATTACTACCGGGGGCCAAAAAAAATTTAAGCTTTTTTTTAAAGATCGGCTTTTGGGCTTTTTATTTTTTTTCTACCCCGGATTGGCCCGGGCCCCATTCGGTTTTAAGGGGGCCAAAATTTTTTTTGTGTTTTCCCGCAAAATTTTGGTTTTTGGGGTGTTTTAAAGGGGCCCCCAAACAATTTTTTGGAAAAAAATTTAAAAGAAAAAAGTAAAATGGAAAGGGTTGCCCCAAATTGGGGGGGTTTTTAAGGCAGTGTTTTGGTTGGGGAAAAAATCCGCCCCGGGAAAAAAAGGGAATTTTTGGAAGTGTCGACGAAACTCCACATTTCCGGAAAACCCCCTTTTTGGGGGAAAAATTTGGGGGAAAAAAGGCCCCCAAAAAGGGGGGGAAACCAACGGAAAGGGGGGAAACCAAAACCCTCCAGGCGAAAAAGGGAAGGGTTTTTTTTAATAAAGTTTCCCATCCAAAATTTGGGGGGCCCCCTATACGGGGGTGGCCCAGGGGGCCCCGGATCTCTGATGGCGGAAAAATTTATCGTTGACAAAATTTCCCCCGTTTTTTAAATATTTCAGGCTCGATGTTGATCTTTTTCCCCGGGGGTTTTAAATAATAGATTTCGTTTCGATAGGTCCCCCGGGTTTGGTGGGCGCCCCTTTTTGGGGACTGGCTTTTCTTTCGGTACTTTGGACGAAAAACCCCCCAAAAATTTTAATGGTTTTTGGGGGGTTTTAAAAAAGGGTTATTTTATTTTTTGAGGGAAAAATTTTTCAGGTTCTCGGGGGCCCCAGGGTTTGTTGGTGTTGAAAACCCCCAAAATCTTTTTGATAAACGTTGGCGGAAAAAGGGCTCGGGGGGGACCCTTTAATAAAAGGGGAAAAATTTTTTGGGGTTTTTTCCCGATAATCCCGGTGGGGAATTTTTCCCCCCCCCCTAAAAAACGCAAAAAATTGAAAATTTCCTGGAACTGGGGGCCCTTTTTTGGTTTTGGGAAGGAAGGAAATAACCGGAAGGGGTTTTTTTCCCCGGGGGTTTGGGAAAAATGAACGGGAAAAAGGGAAAAATTTTTCGGTTTTGGGGGCCCCTTTTTTTATTTGGGCCCCCGGGGGTCTTTTTGGGAAAGGGGGGGGTTTTTCTTTTAACCCTCGGCCCTGCTCGGTCCCGGGGGCCCCAAATTTTTTTTCCATCGTTTATGCACCCCCTTTTAAACCCCCTTGAAAAGGTTTTTGTTCCCCCAAATCGGTTGAGTTCTTCCCCCCCCTTTGGTTATGGATTTTACTCCAAAAAGGGGCCCCAACCCCTTTGGGGGGGGTGGGGGGTTTTTTGCGCATTTCAAAATTTTACGGGCAAAAAATGTTGATTTGTAAAGGGGAAAAAGGGCCCTTTTGGGGGAAAAAGGGCGGCCTTGGCATATCATTGGTCTCTAAAAAAACCCGGGGCCTTTTTTTTGGGTGAAACTCTTTTTTGAAAAAAGGGGGTTTAATTTTTTGGTTTTAAAAAATTTTTGCGTTCTGTCGTTGGGGGTTAAAATTCCAAAAAAATTTGTCGTTAGGTTTATATTATATTTTGATTATAGAAAAATTATCTCCTTGTAATGGGTTTTGATCATTACAATTTTTTAATCGATTATTTTTTTGGGGAAAATTTTTTTTTTACCATTCTAAGAAGGGAAAAATTTTTTAAAAAAGGGAAAAAATTTTTCTTTTACCTTTTTTTTAAAATTGATTTCGTTTTTTTTCGTTTTTGCGTTTTGAACAAAAGAAAGTGGTACATAAATATATCGTTGAATTGGTAATTAAATTCCTCTACATGGTAGGTACCATTTGAAAAACCGATTTTTTCGTTAAAAAGCGTTATTGATCTAATGGGATGAAATGACTATAACTATGAATTACTGATGTAAATTAGTATATATTTCAACCTGATCAAGGCCTCCTGAGCTAAAAAAGATTTTTTTATATTGTAAAATAAAAATTTGGCAACACTGTCGTATGTAATTCGGCCATAGAATCCGAAAAAACATCACACATATATTGTTCCATTTGAAAAATCGAAGTTGGTGGCTATTCTGGCAAAACGGGTAGTCGGTCATTTTGTTCTCATATGTTTGTCAATGCGAAATTGTGTTTCATATCTATATCCAAAATTTCATCCAAATCGGTTGATAAGTGAAGGAGATATAGGCATGGCCCTAGTCCCATTGTTGCCCGGTATGAACTAATATGTGGTACTCGTCCAAGTTTTACATAGGGACAAACAGGTAGAACTTCCAAGCAAAGCATATCTGACCATAGAAATATCTTTTGTTGAGGGAAAATCTAATTCAACTTTCGCTAACCATCTCCTGACCGAAAAGCATTGCTTTGCTAATGACTTTGAACTTTTGCATGTAGAAAAGAAAGGTCAAAAACTCGATCTCTTAGAGAGCTTAGAGATTAACAAAGACAAGAATTCACAATACATATCAAATGACCCGATTAATTTGAAAAATTCGCCCCTTTCAAATCCGTTTACTGGAAATTGGATAATCACTTAATCACCTAATATCCAACTGACTGCCTGCTTCTATTATTTATATCAAACCCCAGTTATTGTAATTTAGTTTCCACTTGAAAAAGCTATAGTATATCGAAAAACGTGTCGTGGTTTTGTAAACCAATTTTGTGAAAATCGTAGTGAAGTGATTTTAGTTTACTTTAATTATGGATTTTCATCAAGTATCGACCTGCGTCTATTCGAAATCTTGAAAAATAATTTCGTGTTGGCAGTAACATCTATTCAAAGTAATTTTTTCTGCCCTTCTACATTCTACATATACTTGTATAGATTCCCTGATCCATTTAATTTTGTTTTCAGATTGTGGGAAGTCATAATCCCAAAAAAAAGGAACGGATGAGAATTCCTCCACAAAAAATAAGCTTCAAACAATACTTATAAGATAATATATTTAAGCCAAACGAATAGCTCTGCACTGAACTCATTTCTTGTTATAGGGTCAAAAAAGGAAACATTCAATATCACAACCATGGCGGTTGTACGGGACTATTATAAAGTTTTATTCGAAAAATGTTCTGAAATAATAAGATTCTAGAACTGCATCCAGACAACGAATGCCATCAATATCGTCAACACAGATGATGTTTGAGTAGAAGAACTAGCTGGTACTGTTGAGGATTCGGGTGGTGTCGATGATACTGGTTCATCGCTTGTTGATTCTGGTTCAGCGCTTGTTGATTCTGGTTCATCGCTTGTTATTGGAGCTTCGGTTGTGGTTGTGGTTGTAGTTGTGGTTGTAGTTGTGGTAGTCGTTGGAGCTTTAGTTGTGGTTGTGGTAGTCGTTGGAGCTTTGGTTGGGGTAGTCGTTGGAGCTTTGGTTGTGGTTGTGGTAGTCGTTGGAGCTTTGGTTGTGGTAGTCGTTGGAGCTTTGGTTGTGGTGTCGTTGAGCTTTGGTTGTGGTTGGGGTTGTGTTGGAGGTGTGGTTGTAGTCGTGGTCGTGGTCGTAGTTGAGGTTGTGGTAGAATTATCTGTTAGATCATTTCCTATGTATTTCAATACGGAGCAATTCTTCACCTTCAAGTGTTTCTCCATTTCAACACAAACATCTGTGCTTGGCCTCAGTTCAGCGCATTGCTTAAGTTGTTTCACTTCATCATCTGAAAGAATATTATATATCTATAGAAACACATTGCATAAAATATGTTGATATACGAATGATTTGAACCTTTTGAAAATGCACTTGAACTTTCTAATTTTTGAAATAGTATACCATGGAAAACATTTCAGAGGATACAATTTTCGAGTTTTTTAAAAAAAGTGGTATATGTCACCACAATAATATCATGTACAGTTCTGTGCATAAAAAAGGCGTACAAGGTTTGTATGGTGTAAACCTGCCTATGATGTTCCAGATTTCATAAAAAAGTAGTACACGTACAAAAATAGTTTCAATTTTGACACTACTTGTCGAAGTCGATAAGAAGTTTAATTAAGATTGACAAGCCTGACTCACAATAGCCTATAACTGCTGTACGACTTTTTTATGCACAGAACTGTACTCTATTCTAAAAAAAACTTCGATGGGTTGGAAAATAAAAATAAATCCAGAACTTAAAAATCCATTACATTTCAACATGACACAAGACTCATAGTTGTTGGACAACCGCGTTGTCAATTTTCGGGATATGATATAACGAGTAATTGAGTAACACCAGATTTATTTTTTCACACCCAAAGAGACATGAAGATGGCAAATGAATCTGGCGAAACGTAACGAAATCGAACCACGATTCGCGGATAGTAAACTGAGGTGGTAGTACATGATATTAGACATTCCTTTTCTCAAAAATACAATAGGAGAACGTTGCATAGGAAATAATGAACCTGTTAGATGTCCTGCACGTTTTCTAGATCTCACGCTACTGAACTTTCTTTTTTGTGATGTTTGAGACGACCTGTTTCGAAACGCAACCGTTACTGCGGAAATCATTAGGGCTTCCTGTACTACAGTATTTGGATCGCGTGGAATACACAGCAAAGAGATTGATGGCCATCGGCATGGACGATGAATTTTGAGACCATCAAGGCAGGATAGTTCATCCACTTTGGATTTGAGGGAAGGTGGCTAGCATTTCTGAATCGACAGAGGACATGGACCACGTCGAACTAAACACAGCTGATGATGAAGTATTCCCAATGGGGAGAACCAAGTGTTTTTCGATGGCGAAGAGGCTAGCAACACTAAATCAGAAGTAGCAAAACAATAACTCACACCAGGTTAGCCTGATAGAACATTCATATACTGTCCAAATTTGGTCCCTTTTTCTAGTGAAAGATATTCAAATGCTTGATAGGGTTCAACGCAACGCCACCCATATGATAAGAGGGTTCAAACAGTTCCCCTAGGACCGACGCCTCAATCTACACCTGTTGAGTGACAGGCGCAAAACTCACATAACGCATTTTGCATAACTTCTCCGTAGATCTCACCGGCCTATTTCACCACAAAATTACCATAGATTGCGTGGTCATCCTTTGAAATTGAAACAAGAAAAATAGCACGCCAAAATTATTTCGACGAGTTCACGTCAAAAGGCAAAATTGCCGTTATTGGGCTACCGAAATCCCTGATAGATGATGGAGTATCACACTCAATATCCACAGAAAGTGAATGTATGGCGTGGCATAGTCGACGGAAGAATTCTGGGTCCCTATTTCTTTGGACTTGTGCATATATTTGGATTTTCTTCAAGTCGACCTTATTCCTGCACTAATAGCTTTGTATCCAGATCTAGAGGAACCTGATCTTCCGAGAACTATTTATTCTTCCAACAAAATGATGCAACTCCCCATTATGCCGCGACTATTTAGATGCGGTGTTTCCGAATCGTTGGATATAGAGAAGGGGGCCGATTGAGTGGCCAGCTAGATCTCCAGATTTGACACCACTTGATTACTTCTTAAAGAGTAAAGTGTATGTCAATAGGCCGCAGAATTTAGGAGATTTAAAAACCAGGATTCGTCAAGAGATACAATGTATACCTCCTGACGTTATTGACAATGTTCAAAAAGAATTTATTCATCGTCTTGGCTACTGTCAGATAGCAAACGGTGCACAATTAATTTGATCGTTGTTTGAAGCTATCATTGCCATTAAATTTAGTATTTTCATATTTCAAAATGGTTTTTCTTATTTTATTTTCGTTTCACCCATACTCATAATCACCTTTTCACATTCCGTAATGAAAAATGGAGTTGCCATTAAAAAAATACCGATGACGTCATTTCTTCTACACGAATCAGTGTGTTAATTAAATTTGAAAGAATGCCCAAATAAAAATAAAATTCGACGGCTTCGAGCGTTCTTTCCAAAAATTATTCCTTTAATTTTTTACGAATTTATCCACTACTTTACGAGAGCACTGAATTTAACGGACGCACTGTATACAAACCCTATGTGTGATATATTTCCATGGAAATTACTAAAATTGAATAATATATAGAGTGTTCTATTTGAAAAAATTGTCACGGACGTCATTAGTCAAACGTGGATCACCCTGTATATTTTATTTTCCCTTATAAATGTGGCAAATTGAGATTAAAAATCGACCTGTTTCAGGAGATTCCTCAGAAATGGATGGTTTTGCTAAAAATTAATTTATTCAGAACTTTACGAAAGCACTGTGTACATGCTAGGTAGGTTAAGAAAATTATATTGAGTAAATATGTCCTTACAGTGTGTCCTTGGACCTACACCGGATATAATACGGATTGGTAAGTGAAAAATCATACAGTCTAACTCTACCAAAATAATTTTAATACCGAAGACTTACATCAGAAACTGGACATGTTTCGAAGGATTGATCCTTCGTCTTCAGCAAAATGGAATGGGTTACAAGCAGATCTAGAGGGAAGTGGAATGTTACAATTACAAGGGACAAACATTATTTGAAAATAACCTACCATTATGTAGTGGAAAAGTAATGACTTCAATACGTTATTGAAGTCGTTATTGAAAACAACAAAACAATAAAACCTAATCAAAGAAAAAGGTTGAGCAGCTCTGCAAATACTTTATCACAAAATCATAACCCCAAAGTATTTTAGATAAAAAGTAAGTTCAAACCCGACTACTGAAAAATCACGCTCTAAAAAGTATGAAAGAAAAATAAGTTCAAAAACTAAAACCCGACTATTGAAAAATCACGCTCTAAAAAGTATGAAATAAAAATAAGTTCAAAAACTAAAACCCGACTACTGAAAAATCACGCTTCAAAAAGTATGAAACAAGAAAATATTCTGATCTGAAATTGTTATGTATAAACTATTCAATATTTATCAACTATCAAATAAACAACTTACACGTAATATATTTTAATGTATTCAATACATATGCATAGTGATCTTCAGAGGATAGCCGTGGTCATATGCCACTTTGCCCTAAAGCTTATGATCGCTTACTACTTTTAGACTGTATTGTTTTGTTGTTGTATAAATCAAATATTACTAAGGAAAATACTGGATAATAATTTTTTACTTTTGTCAAGTGTGCCGTGGATGATAATTCATTTACTTTCACTGAAGTTAATTTTCAAAGTGCATTCCTCCTTGTTCAAGACACATTTCATCTCGTTCAATTGTTTCTCTCAACACGTTTCGTAACATTTGAGGCGTTAAAGAGTAAAATGCCCTTCTAAATGCCCGTAGAATTCTTTCTTCTAAGATTTCAACAGTGGCGGGGCTGTTGCATAGTAAACCTTTTCTTTAACATATCCCCAAATGAAGAAATCGAGCACAGTGAGATCCGGTGAGCGGGCAGGCTACCGTACTGGACCATTGGTTGCAATAACTTGATTATTAAAATGCTCTATTAGGTAATTGAGAACTTCTCTGGTGTTATGAGGGAGTGCTCGATTTTGTTGGGAGTAAATTCGCCGTAAAACTGCTGAAGGTAGATCATTGAGATCATCCTCGATATAATTTCGAAGAAAACCTAAGTTCCTAACCCCTGTTGACTGACCTTGAAACAATATTGGTCCAATTATTATATTTCCAACGATACCAGCCCAGACGTTGACGCCAAACCTCTCCTAAAAATGGCTCTCTCTCTCTCATTGCACGTTGATTTTGTTGGGCCCAGTACCGAGTGAATGAATGAATGAATGAATGTTGAATGTTTGTTTATTCAAGAAATCAAGAAAGAAATCTCACATTTATACATAAATACAAATCATAGATATACCTATACATATATATATATATATATATATATATATATATATATATATATATATATATATATATATATATATATATATATATATCTTCATAACCTAATATAAATAATAATTATATTATAACTATAACAAACATGGTCGAAGGTTTTATATCTGAGTTTTTACATCAATTTTGTGGCGAAGTTTTAAAGATTTGATTGTCCAAGGAGGCTCCAGGTTGCTGTTTGAAGATTATTGGTTCGGATTTGGCAGATAGATCCAGGTATTCTGGTTTTGAAGTACTTTTCGAATCATTATGAGATTGGAATTTGACAGCCAAGACTTGACAATTCATCTGACTTTTATTCGTGCTGACACCAAGAAAAATTTAATATACTTAATGTTTTCAATATAGTTCCGATAACTGAAGAAATGCAGCAAGATAATTCAAAAAATTCGAGCAATAGTGAATCAAACACTTCATGTATTATTTGTGAAAAATCTTTCAAAACCAAAAAAGGGTTGAATATCCATACTGGACGAGTGCATAAACATCAAGCTTCATCAAATCCTGATAACGATTTATTAAAAGAGTCGGAAATTGAAAATTATGAGGATTTGAAGTCTATTAAAGGAATTCAAATTCAACTGTCAAACTTCAAGAGGAATTCTATCATTATTAAGAGAGTACCCAAAGCAGCAAGAATATCTGCAGCATTATCTTTAAGCAGAGTTATTGACGAGTGTATCAAAACTAACACAATAGCAGCTTGGGAAAATTTGTTTATGTTTGCTTATAGAACATTCAACATTCCTCGTGATATTCATAAACATAATCAATCTCTTGCTACTTTGATAAAGAAAAATATCCACAACCCATCAAATTCAATCACCTCTTATACGCCATTCAAGAACAATTTCTCAAATATCCAAAATTTAACCAAGATAGTAGTAAGCAAAATTTCAGATGGAGATATTTCTTCTGCCATTCGAATAATTAGCTCAAGTGACACTGTTGCTAATTTCGACTCTTCAACACTTTTAGAACTGCAATCAAAACACCTCGTTACTTCTAACCAATGCAATATATCTGCTCCAGACGATGAAGCCCTTCAAGTTACAGAGTCTGATGTAATGAAAACAATTAAATCATTCCGTGTCGGATCTTCTGGTGGATTGGATTCTCTCAGGCCATCTGACATTCAAGACTTGTTGAGCCACAGTTCAGGATTTTCGAAAGATAAGCTTTTATCATCAATAATATCCTTATGTAACTTTATGCTATCAGGTAAAGTTAATCCAGACATCTGTCCTATTTTGTATGGAGCTACACTTTGTGCTCTGAAGAAGAAAACTGGTGGAATCCGACCAATCGCAATTGGATTATTTTATCGTCGTTTGGTTGCTAAACTTGGATGCTCAGACGTACGGGATCGACTGGGCAAACTATTTCGTCCTATTCAATTTGGTTTCGGTACACCTGGCGGTTGTGAAGCTGTTACTCATACTGCTCGACAATTTATCAATTATCACCCAAACCCATCATCCAAAATATTTTTGAAATTAGACTTCAAGAACGCTTTCAATTCGATCCACCGCAACATCTTGTTAGACCAAATCAAGAATATAATCCCCAATCTCTTTCCCTTTCTTAACCAATGTTACCAAAATGAAACTTTTCTATCTTTCGGAGATAGCCTGATTATGTCTGAAAGAGGAGTTCAACAGGGAGATCCTCTGGGCCCAGCGTTATTTTGTCTAGCAATCGAAAAATTAACCAAATCGTTGGATTGTGATTTTAATTGTTGGTATTTGGATGATGGCTCTATCGGAGGAGATATCGATTCAATGCTTGATAACTTACGCACTGTCATTTCCACTTCCAAGGCTGTAGGTTTAGAATTGAATTTTAATAAATGCGAAATGTTTTCTTTGAGCACTTTGGAACCAGACGAATTGTTGAAGTTCACCTCCCTTGCACCAGGAATCACGTTCCAGGAAAAACCCAACTGGATTCTGCTTGGCGCTCCGCTATCTGATGAAGCACTTCCTGTATGCCTCATAGAAAAGCAGAAGGCTCTGTCACTCATTGCTTCTAGAATGAGTAATATTCCAACACACATTGCATTTTTCATTTTGAAAAACTGTTTGGCAATTCCAAAGTTAACATATATTATGAGATGCAGCCCGACATGGCACAGTGAAGAGCAACTCCTGGAATTCGATTCTATTTTGCGAAAAACATTGGAAGGAATAACGAATAATCATATGCAAGTCAATACTTGGCGTCAAGCAACATTACCTGTTGACAAAGGAGGCTTAGGAATACGCTTGGCTTCCTCTCTTAAACTTCCAACTTATTTGTCATCTTTCAGTAGTGTTTCTCAATTAGTTTATATGATCTTACCCGATTCATTCTCAAATGTACCCAACCATCTCTTTATGGAAGGAGAGCAGAAGTGGATTTCAAAAACCAATTCTAAATTACCTGAACTAATGAAAAAGTTCCAAAAAGCTTGGGATCGCCCACTCATTGAAATGGTTGCTAAGGATTTGCTTGTTTCAGCTATGTCCGCAAAAGAAAATGCTCGAATCAAAGCAGTTACTTCCCATCGTTCAGGAGCTTGGCATAATGCACCACCTGCCGCTTCACTTGGGTCTCTTTTGGATAATGAATCTTTCAGAATTTCCATAGGACTACGACTAGGTTCTTCTATTTGTGTCCCTCACACGTGCAAATGTGGTGCTCTTGTAGATGAGAAATGAACCCATGGTTTGAGCTGTAAATTCAGCGCAGGTCGTCAATCCCGTCATTACGCAGTCAATAATTTACTGAAACGTGCATTAACAACAGCCAATATCCCTTCGATCTTAGAGCCTACAGGTGTCAGCAGAGACGATGGTAACCGCCCCGACGGCATGACACTTATTCCATGGAAGTTCGGAAAACCAGCTGTTTGGGATTTTACCTGCGTTGACACGGTTGCCACTTCACACGTAGTTGCTTCCTCCAAGTGTCCCGGAGCAGCCGCAGTAAATGGGGAGGAAATTAAAAGTAAAAAATACCAAAATTTACAACAACTTTATATTTTTTATCCTGTTGCCGTTGAGACTTTTGGAGTATTCGGTCCCAATGCTTTTGAATTTATTGGAGACATAGGAAGACCAATAACAGAAGTGACCAATGATAGAAGAGCAACTTCATTTTTGATCCAAAGAATCAGCATTGCGATCCAGAGGGGTAATGCCGCTTCTGTTTTGGGAACTATTCCTTCATCACGTCAACTGAATGAATTATTTTTAAATCCTCAAAGGACGATTTTTCCTATGGAGAGTTCATATAAATCCCTTGGTTCAGTTCTTGATGATGACTTGTCAAAATCAACACTAACACCTTCCATATCTCCATGTAATTCTTCATCGAACAGCGTCATCTCCCTTCCACACAGTTCCAGTGCCAGTAAAAATCATTGTATCAGAGAGCACAGCTTTGTTAGTTATAACACCATCAACTCCCTAGTACACGGAAATGCCAAAATTCCTGGTTTGAATGGTCTGAAAAACATTGGAAATACCTGTTTCATGAACAGCATTATACAATGTTTATCGAACACCAAATGGTTGCTCGAGTATCTGCGAAAATGCGAGTATAAGAGGGATATCAACACAAGCATATCAAATATGAAGAGTGCTTTGATAAAACAATTCGCGTTAGCGATAAAAGATCTTTGGTTGGAAGATTCGTCTGATAAGGTGGTAAATACTGTTACCTTTAAAAGCCAGATACAAAAATTTGCACCTCGTTTCATGGGGTACGCTCAACAGGACGCTCAAGAATTTCTCAGATATTTACTAGAAGGTCTTCATGAAGATGTAAACAGAGTGACAGAAAAACCCAAACCTACCTTGAAAGAAATCGATGAAATATTGAGTGACCATGAAAAGGCACAGGAGTCTTGGTCAAGATATCTTAGAATGGATAATTCGAAAATTGTTGATAATTTTGTTGGTCAACTAAAATCATCGTTGAATTGTATTTCATGCGGCTATTGTTCTGTCTCTTTTGACCCCTTCTGGGATCTTTCACTTCATATTCCACAGAATACTGGCCAGCTCAGTCTTTCACAATGTTTAGACTCGTTTACCAGGGAAGAAATTTTGGACGGCGAAGAAAAACCAACTTGTTGTAATTGTAAGGAAATGATAAAATGCACAAAGTCATGATCTATACATAAGTTCCCCAAAATATTAGTAATTAACTTGAAACGATTCTCGCCGATGGGGAGATTTATGGGAAAACTAAATGCCACCATTGACTTTCCTCTCGAAGGTTTAGATATGAGAAATTATGCAGCAGATAACGTAACAACGTGTCTTTATAATTTATATGCTGTGTCCAACCATAGTGGAACAATCTATAGCGGACACTACACGGCTTACTGTAGGCACCCTTATACAGGCACATGGTACAAGTATGATGACTCCAGAGAATCACCGATATCCCCAAAATCCCTTATAAGTGGAGAAGCATTCGTCCTCTTCTATGAGCAAGAGGACACCCAAGCACACCTTTAGTTTTTCAGTTTTCCATTTTCATCCATTTGTTAAAATATCTTTTTATATCTTTAAGAACTAAATGAAATATTTATCATATAAAAAAAACTATAACAAATACAGCATGAATAACATAGTAAGAGAGAAAAAATAACATATTCTATTGTTATAGCGATGTAAGTACACTGAATAAACAAGGGAGGTTGACTACCCGTCTAAGTTCATCAAAGAACTTGACTTCGGGTATAAATAGTTTATAGTTCATTTTTATCTGAAATAAGTTAGTATTTGATCTAAATAAAAAAATATTTTGACTAATTAATCACTTTCATGAAAGTTACCAATTTAATTTTCAGTTATAGCACTTATGACTACGATTAAGATATACATATTAAGATATTCTTAAAGGTTTAAGACCTGGATGAAGAAAAGTACATATTCTTTGCTAATAAATATATGCAGATATACACATACATATATACACCCTTATGCACACATACTCACATACCCACCCATACATCATACACATCATACACACACATATGTAACCACTAAAATTAGTTTATATTGTACAAAAATAGTAAACTTAAAAGTTAATTAAAGATTTAAAATGGATCAATTACCTTGTCGAAATACTTTCGATTATTTGAAAAAATCCATTCTTTTAATTTGTTTTCGAAAAGACGAGCTGAATTTAATTTTTTTATGATGTTCGGTAAATTGTTCCATAGTTTCGATCCGATATAGCAGAAGCTTCTCTGTCCATGTGCTTTATGGGTAACGAGGGCATATAAAGCGGTTTGTATGTTTAGTCTCGAACCGTAAGCATGTGGTATAAGTGTACTGTCTGTTTGAGTATAGGAAGCAGAGAGCTTTTAAACAAAAAAGTTGTCGAATGTCCATTACTTTGGAATAAATGAATAATTGATCTGAGGAGAATCTGCGAGGTTTTTTGAGAATAATTTTTAGTATAAGTTTCTGGATGTTTATTGCTTATTGAACATACCATTATTTGTAAATCGTGATTCGTCGGAAAATAGAATGAAGTTGATAAAATTTGGGTTATCAGTATTTTTCTTGCTCATTCGTGACTCATCTGCACTTCTTGACTAATTTCTCCAATCGCTAATGAATTAGTATCGTTAGGTTCACTAAAAATCATTTGTTCGGAAAGTGCTTGTCAAAAAATGGTCGCCATTTGAAAAATAATAGTTAGACACGAAAATATAATTTTGCCAACTTGTCTTATTCCTATCTATCATACTAGTCACCAAAACTCTGCGATTGTAATTTTCTGACATCATCTGAGGTCCTCAGATTAGTTTACGTCCGATCATGGCCACCTAGATGCAATATCAAAAGTGACTAAAACAACACATTCTGATCGAGAATTGTCTCAGAAATCCAAAAATTTTACAATATACAGGGTGTTTCATTTAAAAATTCAAAACCGGAGTCATTTCCAGTGACTGGAAAGTGAAAAATATGCGAAAACTCTCTTCATACCATACCATTCACCTAAACCAAATCTCATTTTGATACACCTAATATTCTAGAAGTTATGACTTGATTACACGATATCTGATATGTCATTGTGTTTGTTTTCCTCTTTTACTTGTCTTCACAATCAATGTCAGCCAAAATAGAGTCGTAATAAAAAAAGGGCGAGTGCGACTCAGGACAGGTGACAGAAATGTAACTTCTTTGGCGATCAAAACCTCGATTGGTGAGGGGCAAAACAATATGTATATAGATACAGGGTGTTATCTAAGTTCTTGCACAGCGGTGAACGACGGGTGTGTACTGCCATTTCATAACGGATTACAATGGATAAATATTAAAATAAAATGATGAAATATATTTGTAAAGTAGTGAAAAATGTCTATAAACCAAATGTACTGCTGATCTTGGTATCGATGATTGAACTCATTTTCAACGCAATAATATGTGTGAGTCCGCTTATTTCTAGTAAGGCAAAATCAATGTCATCATTCACGTGGAAAAGTTTGAAGATCATTATGCCCGATAGATTTTATTATATAATTTACTGAGTTATTGTCTCCAGATAAAAGATCCAATCATATTCCACTTTAGGAGTACTGAAAATGATGTTTCCTAAATTTATCTCGATCTTATCAAAAAATCAACATTCCGCTATTACTGATATCCTTGAATAACCAATTTGACCAGTTCATATGTTTGATGTCTAGTTTATAGATAATGTGTCCCAAATTGAGATTTTCCCAGTTACGATATCAAATCATATATTTTATAAAGCGACTGTTTTTGTAACCAATGTAATTTATCTACTTTAATACTAGTGTTTTATTACATGTATGACCAATCAATTCTAGCATTTTAACCTACTTAGTATAATCTATTGATTCTAGTATTTTAACCTATTTAGTATAACCTGTTAATTTTAGTATTTCAACCTATTTAATTCTAGTATTTTATATGTATAACTCATCTCACGTCCTGGATTATTTCCACGTGAGAGTTTTATTCTTTACTATTATCATTATCTTGTAAACTTATTCATCTTCATAACTACTATGAGCTGAAAAGGGAAACATTCTCAATTGAATATTGATAGAAAGATTTTTCTGTGAATTGAAAAATCCACGATTAAAATGAAGTTATTTTTTGTGAATGTCTAACAGTGCTCGTCTAAAGTCCGTTCCCCCCCTACTAATTTTTGAACCACCTGGTATATCGCAACAAAATTTGGAGGGCTCACATAGGAGAGAAAAACTTACTTTTTCATGTAAAAATCACAGCTAAAAGTTTCAAAATGGCGGCTGAGCGCCATCTTCAATATTTTTTTTTAAATAGAACACTCCGTATATTATTTCATTTTCGAAATCTGTCCATAATTCTCAACAGTTTTCTTCAATACACTTCACAATTCAATTGTTTTCGAAATATTAACGTTTGAAAAGTGACATTCCGGTTTAAAATGAAGTATGGATTTTGTTCACCTCCGGTAAAACATTTTGCTAACTAAACGTTGTTATTAATTTGTAGTTAAATCTCTTAATGAATTCGACTAATAAGAGGCGTAAATAGAGTTTATTGAGGATAAACAGTACCGCTTACCGGAAAATCTCGAAGCCTACGAATGTGTTCTGTAAATTCACAATCAAAACAAATTGCTATATATAGCTAAAAAATTATAATTTATTTTCGAGTAACACTTTTATTTAACCTCAACAATTATTTCATCAAGTGTCAATGTGGCCCCCTCCTAAATCTTGACAATAAAGTGCCCTATTATAAATAGCTTCTCTCACGTTGATGAAAGTCTGTTCATCTATTTCATTTTTGGCATTCAGTGGCGTAGATTTTTGACTTCAGATACCCCCAACGGAAAAAATCTAGAGGTGTAAGATCCGGAGATCTTGGTGGCCATTCTGTACTTCCCCTGCGACCTATCCATCGCCCAGGAAAGTTTGTATCGAGGAACTCTCTAGCCATTCGATCGAAATGGGGAGGTTCCCCATCCTGCTGAAATATGATTTCACGATTTTCAAACTCTTCCTGATTGTTTAATACAATTTAACTTATTTGAGGTTCAATTTCAGTTTCTAAAAGATTTCTGTAAAGAACTCCTGTAAGATTGCCTCTGATGAAAATCGGTCCAACAACGCGATTGCCCAAAATCCCCGCCCAAACATTCAGCTTTTTAGGAAACTGAGTATGTCCCTCTCTAGGAATATGCGGATTAGTATCGCTCCAAAAAGTGGATTCGTCTGCGAAACATACACGTTTTAGGAAGCCCCGTTTTCCTTCAATTGTTCTTGTTAACCACTCACAAAATTCAACCCTCCGGTCTGGAGCATCCTCCGTGAGAGCATGCAGAATTTTCATTTTATAGGGATGAATCTTTTTTTTTTCAGGACTCTTTGGACACTTTTTGAACTTACTCCACAGGATTCAGCAACTGTAGACGTCGACTGAGTCGGATTGATTACCATTTCAGCAAAAATTTCTACCTTTTTTTCTTCTGAAAGAGGCGATCTTCCTGATCTTGGAGCATCTTTCAGCGTACCAGTTGCTTGGCGCTTATTTAAAAGTTTTTCGCAAATATAACCTCGAAATAAGATTCTCGGGAAATCTATCATTAAACATACGGACTGCTAGATTATCATTTCTTCCAGTTTCTCCAAATATCAAAACTGCTTCAAATTTATCGTCTAAACTACGAGCCATGATCACACTTTTCATAAAAGGATTTAGGCGCTCAACGGACTATTTGACAGTTAGCAGTTCAGTTTGGCAGTAAACAAGATGTTACCGCGACAACGATTTTTTCCAATGCAAACTTGATTGAAAGCAACATTAGTATTTTTGGTTGGGTTTCAAATGACCAAAATGTCACTTTTCAAACGTTAATATTTCGAGAACAATTGAATTTAGGAGTAAAGTATATAAGAGAAAACTGTTGAGAATTATGATCAGATTTTGAAAATGGAATAATATATGGGATGTTCTATTTAAAAAAATTATTGAAGATGGCGCTCAGCCACCATGTTAAAACTTTTAGCTGTGATTTTTTCATGAAAAAGTAGGTTTGTTTTCATCTCCTATTTAAGACCTCCAAATGTCGTTGCGATATACCAGGTGGTTCAAAAATTAGTAGGGGGGGAACGGACTTCAGACGAGCACTGTACCTATATGATTCATCCCACGCACAGGTTTGCCCTTCTGTGGGACCCTATGTTTATTGGTCACAGTTAGTTTTGTAGAATCATCAAATTGTCGACGAATAAATATTATTATTACATTATTATTGCTACGTTTATATTAAACTAACTTCGAGACTTAAAGCTTCAGACATAGCTCAGACTTGGATGGCAATGTTATATTAACATCGGAAACTGGGTCCAGTTCAATATAGAAAGAAATTTCCGCAGTCGAGAGATTATCATCATGTCGGGCAGCCAAGCAGCCATTGATGCTCTAAACTCCCATGTAATCAACTCCAAGATGGTTTGTGAAGGCCTAGAGAAACTAAATGAACTAGGCAAGAACAACACTGTTACCCTCCTATGGGTTCCGGGACACACTGGAGTGGAGGGTAATGAAATAGCAGACGTACTTGCGAAAAAAGGGGCCGAAACACCATTTCTGGGACCTGAACTCTTCTGCGGAGTAAGTACCAGCACAATACTTAATGAACTTGAAAAAGAAGTACATAACAAAAGATCCCAAAACTGGAATGAATCACAAGGAATGATGCAGGCCAAGATACTACTGAGAAATTACCACCAGAAGAGATAATAATAATAATGTTTATTCATAAATAAATTCACTTCAATATACAATATCTCTTTTAAGAGTTTACAGCAAATGAATAAACAATGGCACCACAAGGACTTGCCTTTGTTGATATTTAAAAATAAAAATAAAAAGTCTTACATAAACGGAACATTTAACAAAAATTGTTTTCAAAGTAACGGACTTGTTAGGATTAAATAATTTCATACTAATAAAAGAAAAACAAAAGAAGGAACATTGTATGAAACTTTCGACCACATCAATATAGTTGTGATGACTACTATACAGTGCGCGTCAGAATTATGGAACAAATTCGATATTTCGCAAGCCATGTACTTTTGACAAAAATCCTAAAATACTAAAAAATTAGGAAGCCTCACACTCAAATTTAAAATATGCCAGACCTTCTGTAATCAAAAACACCTAAAAATGATGTATTATGCTCTAGTTCAGTCCCATCTAACATACGCCATAATCACCTGGGGGGGGGCAAGCATTATAGATATCCTAGCGACAATTTATTTGCCGAAAGCAACGTCCTAGATATCAGACAACTATACTATCAAGCATTAATGCATCACCAACATAAAGCCAAACATCTCCAACCAAAAATCACCCACAATTATGACACGCGATATAGAAAAGGATCACTAACTATACCTAAAATTAATAAAACAATAGGACAAAGAGGACACGGTTTTCTAGGACCCAGATTGTTCAATATGCTACCTGACGAACTGAAACTCATAAATAGTTACGCACTTCTGAAATCCAAACTATAAAAAAATGGATATTTAATCACAACAGATCTGAAATCCATAAGCTGATTGATATCAAAAACACTATATGAATGTATGCACATCAGCATATACAGTGCGCGTCAAAATTATGGAACAAATTCGATATTTCGCAAGCCATGTACTTTTGACAAAAATCCTGAAACAAGTCGATTTTTATTTTAAAATGCCGATTTTTTTATGTATATTCTAAAGAGGTTATGTCACTGGTTTTGACATGGTGACGTAATCGGTAATTTTTTTAAATTGGAATAGATGTCTTGTGATACCTCATCTGAAAGGCCTTTCAATACTGCATTCAATGATAATAATTAATTAGATTTTTTTTGTACAGGGTGAACAAAAATTAATATTTTATTTCAATAAGAGAATAACTTTATATCCAAAAAAATAGAACAGTTAAATAAGATGTTCGAAATGCCATCCACCAGTCTCTTGACAATGAGCAAATCTACGGACACATTCCTCTTGCACATTGCGAATAACTTCCGGAGTAATTCTGTTAATTTCGATCCTAATTCGATTTTTCAACTCTTGTAGATTTTGCGGCCTATCTACATAGACATTCGATTTCAAATAACCCCACAAGAAAAAATCCAGGGGCGTAAGATCTGGAGATCTTAGGGGCCACTCTATCGGTCCGCGTCTACCAATCCACCTCCTAGGAAAACATTTATTCAAAAACTCGCGAACATCACGTCATAGTGCGGAGGTGCACCATCTTGTTGCAACCAAATACTTTCATTTGGTGAGTTAGGATTGTTGGCGTTTGGAAAAATATATTTTTATTATTATTACATTATGATTATAAAATTCTTGTATTGTCATCGGTCCTTGATATGTGTGGCGAATTTTAGATTATTCGGAAGATTGGAAGTGGGTGAATATTTACTTCCGAAATATTATTACATTGTGAGTTATTTAGTTACAAGTGAAGATAATAAAAGCGTGTTAAAAAATGCAAAATTTTACTTTTTTGAGCCAAGGCTCTAATCCCTTACACTGCCCTGGCAGACTAGTGAGTCAGTGCTCTACTACACCAATGGATCCTTTCCAAATATTAATAGTTAGCTATTTCCTAGTCTAAAATGGAAACAAAAGACAATCACAAATTAATGCCATAATAGGCAAGTTTGTGTCAAATAAATGTCAGTTGAAATATCAACAAATATTCTTCACTAATTCCAAGTGAAAAGGTTCTAAAAGTAAACTATGGCTACTTTAAGTGAAACCCAATGCATAGAAATTTCCATTTTTATTGGATGCGGAGATAGAACCAGAACTCAGCAAGAGGTATGCGACTTGTTCAATGCGAAGTATCCAAATAGACCTATCAGTCGTTCAACAGTCAGTAAGATTGAGAAGAAATTTAGAGAAACATATTCCGAATGCTGGATGTCCTAAAATAGAAGAAAACGTGAAACTTGATGTTCTATTGGGTGTAGAGAATAATCCTCACAATACTTCACGACAAATTGCAGCAGACCTTGACATATCCCAAAGTTCTGTATTACGTATTCTAAAAGCAGAAAAGTACCATCCATACAAAGTACAGCTACATCAACAACTCAATGATGATGATCCCGATCGCCGTGTGGAGTTCTGTGAAATAATGCAGGATTTGTGTAACCGCAATCCACGTTTTATAAAACAAATTCTGTTTTCCGATGAGGCTACGTTTTGCCTAAATGGTTCAGTAAATCGTCAGAATTGCAGATATTGGAGTAGGGATAATCCTCACTGGATGATGGACGGGCATACTCAATACCCTCAGAAAGTCAATGTTTGGGCAGGGATAATAAACGACAGGATTATTGGTCCGTATTTTTTCGAAGGAAATCTCACAGGGGAGCGTTACTTGGAATTTTTAAGAAATGAACTCATACCTAGCCTTGCCGATATTTTTTCAAACGCCAACAATCCTAACTCACCAAATGAAAGTATTTGGTTGCAACAAGATGGTGCACCCCCGCACTATGCACGTAATGTTCGCGAGTTTTTGAATAACTGTTTTCCTAGGAGGTGGATTGGTAGGCGCGGACCGATAGAGTGGCCCCCAAGTCTCCAGATCTTACGCCCTGGATTTTTTCTTGTGGGGTTATTTGAAATCAAAGGTCTATGTAGATAGGCCGCAAAATCTACAAGAGTTGAAAAATCGAATTAGGATCGAAATTAACAGAATTACTCCGGAAGTTATTCGCAATGTGCAAGAGGAATGTGTCCGTAGATTTGCTTATTGTCAAGAGACTGATGGATGGCATTTCGAACATCTTATGTAACTGTTCTATTTTGTTGGATATAAAGTTATTCTCTTATTGAAATAAAATATTAATTTTTGTTCACCCTGTACAAAAAAAAATCTAATTAATTATTATCATTGAATGCAGTATTGAAAGGCCTTTCAGATGAGGTATCACAAGACATCTATTCCAATTTAAAAAAATTACCGATTACGTCACCATGTCAAAACCAGTGACATAACCTCTTTAGAATATACATAAAAAATCGGCATTTTAAAATAAAAATCGACCTATTTCAGGATTTTTGTCAAAAGTACATGGCTTGCGAAATATCGAATTTGTTCCATAATTTTGACGCGCACTGTATATGCTGATGTGAATATATAGTGTTTTTGATATCAATCAGCTTATGGATTTCAGATCTGTTGTGATTAAATATCCATTTTTTTAGTTTGTATTTCAGAAGTGCGTAACTATTTATGAGTTTCAGTTCGTCAGGTACATGGACGTATAAATATATATATATATATATATATATATATATATATATATATATATATATATATATACGTCCATGGTCAGGTAGCATATTGAACAATCTGGGTCCTAGAAAACCGTATCCTTTTTGTCCTATTGTTTTATTAATTTTAGGTATAGTTAGTGACCCTTTTCTATATCGCGTGTCATAATTGTGGGTGTTTTTGGTTGGAGATGTTTGGTTTTATGTTGGTGATGCATTAATGCTTGATAGTATAGTTGTCTGATATCTAGGACGTTGCTTTCGGCAAATACATTGTCGCTAGGATATCTATAATGCTTGCCAAGGATGGTTTTCAGTATCCATTTTTGTGCAACTTCGATTTTTTCTGAATGAGTATTTGTCATTCCCCCCCAGGCGATTACGCCGTATGTTAGATGGACTGGACTAGAGCATAATACATCATTTTTAGGTGTTTTTGATTACAGAAGGTCTGGCATATTTTAAATTTTGGTGTGAGGCTTCTTAATTTTTTAGTAAGCATTTTCGAATGGGTATTCTATGTGAATTCCTAAGTATTTAATATCGTTTTTGGAGGAGATTTCTATAGTTTTAGTGGATGTTTTTATTCGAAGGTTTTCAGGGAGGGAATTGCATTGGCTTGGCTGGTGAAGGGGATGAAATATGTTTTACTTTCGTTGATGGTGAGTAGTCTGCTTTCGAAGAATTCAGCTATCATTGTCAAATCATTTTCAATTTTATTTTTCAGGCAGTTCCATGATTTGGCTTCGTAAAAGACTGCAGTGTCATCCGCGAAACTGACTAATCACCATCATTGGGTAGGTTGTATAATTCGTTGAGATATATATATATATATATATATAATATTGAAAAGTAGCGGCCCTAGTATTGTTGCCTGTGTTAGACCATAGTTACAATTCAAGAATGGGCTGAGTTCTCCATTCACCCTTACACATAGCTGTCTGTCTCTCAGATAATCTTCCATTAGATTAGATAGTGTATTCGGAACACTATATATAATTTATTCCTGTTGGAAATTTTACTTTAAGTTAATTTTTCAACAAGTTAAACGATTGTTAACTAACAAAATTTTCTCGAACTTCTGTCTCAATGGGAAATGAAAATTTTTTTTTAAATAATTGTCGTAAACATTTTTTGTCTCGTAGAGCCCTTCTTATATACATACTCAACAAGATCACGCCATAAAAGTTAACAAAATATTCATACTTTGTTTATAATAATTTTTGTACTTGAACAAAAACTAAAAAATCCAAGTTGTTAAAAATTTTAATTTTTTTTTAATTATCATATTATCATTTTTTAATAATACAAAATATAAACTGGTTTGCAAAAAAAAATTCCGCCATTTTTTGTTAAATTTTTAATAAACAAATTGATTATTTCAATATTTTTGAAAAATGTTTTCTCACAACTTCATTATATTACAAATATTATGATTTTTGGAGAAAAAATGTTTCCTTACTAACAATTTTTAATTGTTTATAATTGTTTTTTTATATTTCTATTGTTTAAATAATTAGTTGGGAAATTATTTTTTTTCTAAAAATCATAATGCACAGTCCTCTATAAAGTAACAAAAAATATATTTTTTTATCAACAATTCCATTGTTTATTAACTTACCAATCTGTTATAAACAAATTTTTAATTTTAATTTTTAAAGAAATTTGCAAAAACAGCCATATATAACAAAGTATAAAAAAAAATCCCAGTTTTTCCCGATTCCAATTCCCAAAGTACAATAAAAAATTGTATAATTTTTTTTTTATACTTTGTTATATATGGTTGTTTTTGTAAATCTTAGAAGTTCCAAAATAATAAATAAACAATGGTAAAATTTTAAAAAATTTTTAAAAAAAACGATTATAAACAACTAAAAATTATTATTGAGGAAACATTTTTTTTTCAAAAATCATACTATTTGTAATATAATAAAGTTGTGGAATAAAAAATTTCAAAAATATTGAAATAATCAATTTGTTTATAAAAAATTTATCAACAAATGGCGGAAATTTTTTTTTGCAAATCAATTTATATCTTGTATTAATGAAAAAAAAAAATATATGATAAAAAAAAAACTTTTTTTTCAACAACATTATTTGGATTTTTCAGATTTTGTTCAAGTACAAAAATTATTATAAACAAAGTATGAATATTTTTCCAACTTTTATGGGGTGATCTTGTTAAGTATGTATATAAGAAAGGCTTTGCGAAGCGGAAAAATTTTACGACAATTATTTAAAAAAAAAATCATTTACAATTAAGACAGAAGTTCGAGAAAAATTTGTTAGTTAACAATCGTTCAACTTGTTGAAAAATCAACTTTAAATAAAATTTCCAACGGGAACAAATTATTTATAGTGATCCGAATACACCATAATTTTTAAAAAAAAAAAATTTTTATTTAAGTAAATTACTCGCTCTTGACGCTGCGCGCGCAACCTAAAAATGTCGCTCGGAGACCCATTTTCAGCGATAAACTAAAATTATAAATAATGTAGATAGATTCCCGGGAGCTGGGAGTCTTTTATTGGAAATTTCCTCCTCTTTCAGAATATCTTCTTGAAATTTCTAGAATAGTGATAGTTTATGAAATAATGGCAAAAAACGAAATGCCATTTTTTTTTTCATCTTCAATTTTTTATGTGCTAATACACGCTTTTGGCACATCTTTCTAGGCAATATTCCGGATCCAATGAGCTATCACACATAACTTTAAGAGCAGTATCTCTATTTTAGACCATTTTCAAATTGTCGAGTAGACTATTGGTCAAATCGATAAAGATAGATATCGCAGGTATTTTTTCGTCAATTGGGGAGTAGATTTTGTTGGTCAGGTACGAGATTGCATCTTGTGTCGATCTGGCTCTTCTAAATCCATACTGTTTCTCTGAGAGAATATTATATTTATTTAAATAACTTGTTATTCTGGATTTTAGCATTTTTTCGAAGACTTTCGATAAGGCTGATAATAAGGTAATCGGTCTGTAATTGCTAGGGCATGTTTTTTCACGTGTTTTGAAGATTGGTACCACTATAGCTTCTTTCAGTGGTGCTGAAAAACAGCCTTGGGTTAGGCACTGGTTCATTATATGTGTGAGGGGTTCGTTTATGAATGTAATAATTCCTTTGAGTGTTCCGGCCATTAGATTGTTAATACCTGGAGATTTATGGCTTTTCAATTCCATAATAGTATTAGCGATTTCTTCATTTGTTGTTGGAAGCAGATCGAATGACTTCACCAATAAGAGTAAAAACAAGCTCCAACAGGGCAATGCCGGTTGAGAGGGCACCTCAAGAAACTCGGATTAGTAGAGGAAGAAGAATGCTCTCAGAATGCACTACCAACAAAATCCGAGGGCACGATACCTCGGAGAACATCAAATAGAAGAGGTAGATCGACCTAACCTGAAGCCATCCGATATCCTGAAAGCCATAGGAACCGCTTTAGTCGTTGAGATATCCTAAACGGCTGGGCAACAGAAGGGGACACAATAGACCTTATAGGTCGTAGTGTATTGTCACCCCACAACAAATCGAATAGAATATTAACTCGCTTTCTTGTATGGCTGGTTGTTCGTTTGTCTGTAATGATAATAATATTGAGGAGCAATCAATTTCAAACCAATTTCCCGAAATTTAAAATTTAAACTTCAAACATACTCGGAACTGGATACAATCAATAAAAATGCTTTCTTCTGGTTTGTAAAATTAAAAAACTTCCCGAGTACTAGATTAAACCACTGGACGTCAGTGCAATATTAACTTGTTCCCTCACTTGTCTGTAATAATAAAACTGGTAAGAGCAATCAATTCTAAACTAAGTTAAATAAACCTGAAATTCGCCATATGTCTTCGTCATAATCTCATCAAGATGTTTTAAATCGATTTCTAAATTTCACACACACATATGACTAAAAAGCAGAAAATAATTATTTAGATGTTTTTATTCAATATACCACTTACTAACGGACTGAAAAGTATAAAATAATACAGATTTTCAACCCCATACAGATTCCCAACCCCATACAGTGCCCACTCTTTTGTCCTTACCAAGTTGTAGCATTAAGTATCAGAGAGAGCTATACAGAGGGTTATATTTTCTTTGAAAAATATAACTTGAAAACTAAATTGAGCGGCTATATTAGCTTCCACCCTGTATTTGGTTTAATTTTATGCGTGGGTTGTTCATTCGTGTACTAAACTAATCTTTCAAGTAATTCTGAGGGAATATACGTACATAAAAACATGACCCAGTTATGAAAACGCATTGATAAGTTCTAATCAAAGTATATTGCATAATCAAGGTGGAAACTCTAAAGACAATTGCCAGATAAAGTTCAATATAACCTTACTTGTTGATTTTGTTGATACCCTGCTGAGAGCTGTCTATCTGTAGCACTATTGGTATTTTATTTATTAATCGCACTGAAATTCCTAGTCTGATTTTGATTGAAGCTTCAATATTTTTAGCATTACCAGGATTGTGGATGAAGTCATATTGGTATTACTTTCAACTTGCAGTACCTACTTCGAAGTTATCTGATCAGTTTTAGCGAATTACACTGTTCCGGTTTATTTTCTACCGTTTCGATTTATAGCGCACTACCGTCGAGATATAATGAACTGATCATTATGATGCTGATTACTGACTATTGCAAATTGTTTTTTTTTTTTCAATTCAACTCAGAATAAAATGATTTGTTACATTTTTAACTGTATATAATTGCGCACGAAAGTTATAATTGTGAATGACTACTGAGCATTAGTGAATTCGGCTCGAATTCTGGTACTGATCTTTCTTATATGGGATTTGTTTTTCAATGCATCTGGGAGATCGAAAGTTATCAGCATAATTAGGTTTTGCCCTCTATTTACGTGCTTATTAATTTTAATAGTAGTATGTACAAGAGAAGTATCCATTGCAGACGGTTGAAATGGTAAACATATGTTGAGTGTTTTTGATAAATGAGGTGGAAAGTTCATTTTTATGGATTTCATCCCGCAAAGATTCCATTAGTTCTGACCTTTCTGATGAGATTATATTCTATTATTTATTATATATAGTACGGCTTTCATCTTCACAATTGATTATTATTTAATAGACAGTGTCAAATCTTTATCAAATGTATGTTTCTTGATGGTTTCCAACTATGAAGTCGTATACGTCCCACGCTTTCCGTTTTGAATTTTAGCTATTGAAAAATTCACAAATTTTCATGACAATCTATATGGGGATATGAATCTGTATGGGGCTAGGATACATTCTTCAATCCATTTTATAAAAGTGGTATATTTACCTCAATTTCATCCAAACAGATGTTCAGATTTGACCCTAATATCACTAGATTGAGTATCCTCCAAAGCGTCGTTATAGGACTTTTTTTTTCTAATATTTCACAAAATTTGATAAATAATCATTTGTCATTTGGCGAAAATGCGAGACATATAAAAAATATAATTATCTTTCTCACCTTCCTGGTATTCAAGGTCCAAGCATCCATATTCAACATCAGCTGATAGAACTATGGACTGGCTTTTTCCGGGTAATGGAGAAATGTGTCGATTACATTCGAGTACTGCTACATTTTCTTTGCATTTTTCATCCTTGCAGGTCGGGCATGTCAAAGATGTTGCTGAAATTTGAAAATGTGGAAGTTATTTGATGGTGAACTAATGGGAACGGCAATCTATTTAAATTATAATAATGTTGTATATATATATATATATATATATATATAAAACAGCGAAATAAAGTTAATAAACAAGGGAAGTTACGTAAACTATTTGTGTGTGACTGAAAAATGAATCATAAACAGAAACATATAACATTCCAAGGGCTATTAAAATATTTTTTGAAATTTCTAGTTGAATCAGTAAAGCATAATATAATTTGAGACTATAAGTTCTCCGACTTATAGCTTTATTCATTACCCAGCTTATGTCCACGGATTTACCCGCGTGGATTTTATACGCTTCTTTGATTCGACGGAAGAAATTAGCGAAATACAATTTTGTTAAATATGGCGCACGTTATCATTTCATGTACATGAAAGTGAGTTAATTGAAAATAATCCATATTATTGCAGAGGGAAAGAAATAAAATTTCGTTTTCCAGTTTTGCTTTTTTTATAGCTGATTTGAGATGATGAATCAGCGGTTGGAAGGACCATTATTATGGCATTTAGGTAGATTTCAATCAAAATACCTATTTAGGACGTCACCACTTCACAACTTACAAAATATTGTATACTTTCGCCGATAAAAAGCTCCAGAACTCAAAAATACTTTCAGTTACACACACACACATATATATATATATATGTATATATATATATATATATATATATATATATATATTTTTATATAAATATATACATATATATATATATATATATACAGGGCGAGTCAGAATAAGACCGACAAACTCCGACTACAGATTCCTCACCTCATTTTGAGGTGAAAAGTTGCTATCAAGGTATGTCCTAAAATGCATCCCCTCTTAGATACAGGGTGTCGAAAGTACGAAAAAAATTAAGATTTAATTTGATTTCTCCAAAATTCCTGAAGGAAAGGTTTTCATCAACGAGCTAATTTGAAGTTATAATTATTTATTTTCGTAAACCAGTGGCGTAGTTATGATGGTATGTGGTCATATGTTCCTTCATATATTCTTGGGACAATTGAGTGGACAAAACAAACCCAACCTCAAATTCATAATACTCCACTTAGATAAGAGTTGAGGTCTGAAATAATTTTTGCGAAAAACTGAAGATAAGTGCTCTTAATTCGTTGAAGTTTATGTTGGAGTATCATTATCAAAGCCATTTTGATTGAATTATCTAGGAAAATATTATCCAATCAACATGTTTTTAATTAAGAAAAACAATTATTGTGTATTGATATCTACTTAGATGATTTCTTTCGATTCGCGAAAACTAGTTTCAAAGTCGAGCCTTTCGTGCTAGTTTGTGGTAGGCTGTTCAGTACACCACTGATCAACGCATAAAACATACACGAAATTTGGAACTAAAAAGAAACGTAGCCTTTTTTCATCGTTCCCGGTAGAAACACACTGATATATCGAAACTTACATTAGACATAACAGTTTGTATCATTGTCAAGTCATCTGTCATCATTTCAGTCAGTGAACATCGTTTCAAAATGGATTATTCATCTGAAGATTATACAGATATGCATTTCGTTTATGGTGAAACAAGGGGAAATGCCAGAGTCGCTGCTGAATTATATCAACATAGATATCCAAACAGACATCATCCACATTTCACTACTTTTATAGGTGTGCATCGACGATTGAAGGAAACGGGGGTCCTTTAAATTCAGTAAACAACATTGTGGTGCGAATAGAACAAGAAGAAGAACAAATTCTTGAACGATTAGCCGCAGATCCTTCTACCAGCACTCGGGCTATTTCGTATAGGTTAGGTCAACAAATATTGTATCCATTTCGCCTACAGAAGGTGATGGCCCTAGATGCTGGTGATTATGGCCCTTGTAGATTTTTTGTGAATGGTTTGCGAGGATATATGAAGGAGCAAACGACTTTCCTAGATATGTTCTATTCACGGATGAGGCATGTTTCACAAAAGATGGATATTTCAATAGTAGGAAAAGCCATTCATGGGATGAACAAAATCAGCATGGAATGTTTCGAAAAGGCTACCAACAAAAGTTTTCAGAGAACATTTGGGTATAAATTATCGAAAATCGTATCATTGGACCATATCTTCTTCCTCCCTGTTTGAATGGGCAGAACTACCGAGTGTTTCTTGAACATGTTTTACCTGGGCTACTTGAAGTCGTACCTCTATTGGTTCGTCAAAGAATGTGGTATCAATATCAATTTCTTGACCAACCATTCCATGATCGGTGGATAGGTAGACGTGGTCCCATACATTGACATGCATGTTCTCCGGATTTAACTTCACTAGACTGTTTTTTGTGGGGATACCTCAAATCCCTAGTGTATGAAACACCTGTAGATTCTGTGGAAGATTCAACGGCAAGAATTTCAGCAGCATGTACGTTAATCCAGGATACACCAGGAATATTCCAAAGCGTGCGACAGTCGAGGATACGGAGATGCTAATTGTGTATTGAACAAAATGGTGGTCCATTTGAACATTTGCTTCAATGCCTTGTTTGTTTCTATGTAGTATACCCACTAAACCGTTATTATCATTTAAGTAGATATTAATACACAATCATTGTTTTTCTTCATCAAAAACATGTTGATTGGATAATATTTTCCTGGATAATTCAATCAGAAATGACTTTGATAATGATATTCAAACTGAATGAAACTTCAACAAATTAATAGTATTTATCTTCAGTTTTTCGCAAAAATTATTTCAGACCTTAACTGTTATCTAAGTGGAGTATTATGAATTTGAGGTTGGGTTTATTTGTCAGTTGATCTGTCAAAACAATCACATGCAAGAAAGTATGATAATATATCAGTGAATCCGCGACTTCGATTCGATCAAATAATATGATGAATGAAAAAATGGAGTTATCGGTCTCATTCTGACTCACCCGTACTATGTTTCCGATACTCCCAACATTAAAAAAATGTTCAGGAGGTTGACACATATTCCGATATTGATTCAACAACGTTCATTCAATCATGAAACATGAAATGAAATTAAAGAATAATAGTTGAATTATATTTTACCTGAAGATGACATAAACTATGTCGAAACGTCGAATGAAATAAAAATATATAGACTGACTAAGGCCCTTATTCCGAGAAAATAAAGAATATAAACATATGTGGTCAAGAAATTGAGAAATATATATATATATATATAAATATATATATATATATATATATATATTTATATTCGCATATTGGTATTGAAAAAAGGTGTACTAGATTATGGACTCTTGCTTATTCGTAAAGGACATTCTATTTTTCTTAAACGTAATTTTAGGAATATTTTTCGTGTCACAATCAATTTATTCATAATAGTCTTGAGAATGATGAGAGCAATGTAAAATGTTGTAAGTGTATTAATGTCTGTTTTATTTAGAAGCAATGCATCAAAAAGTGGAGTTTTTAATCATCCATTCCACTCATTATTACTGTCTAATTTTGGTATCAAATTATCGAGGAACAGTAACAATTTTTCCAGTTTCTGAATTTATTAAATATAATGTCAATATTTAGCTGGAAACAAAAGCCCAATCGATCAATCTTATCAATTATCACTCCATATGTTGAATTAGATTAACAACGATAAAGTCGAAATAACAAATCCGATAAACTTTGTGGCTGGATATTCAAAGCTGAAATAGTTTCGCAAGGTCAAAAGGTCTTCTGACTTGTCCCCTTCCCTAGTCTCACAATTTGCCACTTTTAAAACATCGCCCCACCAAATTAATTACTTTTCAAAAACACTTAACAACCAAGTTTTTTTATTGAATTAATGGCTGTACTAAATAATTATAATCATAATGTTTTATTGCCATGGGTTTCATTTAAACCATCTGCAACGTCAGATACAGGAGGTTAGGTGCAGAGGACCATTGATCGGCAAAGTAACATCGGAATTTTTTTTAAGTCTTGTTGTAACGTCTCCATTATGTAGTATTACTCTTGAAATCTACCTAAAACTCCAAACTAACTTCGTGTCATATAGCACCTTCATTCCCTTGTATCTTCAGTTAAGTTTTGTGTACTATACAGTTGGAATTTTTCCCTCCGGAAACTAACGATATGCGTCAAATAATCGCCAATGCAACCAATTTTATATACAAGAGTAACTATTAATAGCTTCAAACACGATGGAAAGTGACCCTTTTCACGGCCTGGTTGAATATGTATGCTATCTGTCCTGCAATGTACTCAGCTACTTGTTTCAATGTTTCACTTTTTATGTTGTCAACTCCAGGTGCTTCATAATTTTTAAGCTCCCTTATTGTTTTTAGAACTTCCATTTCACTTGCTGGATTGAGAAATATGGAGTTTCTATTTATATAATACCTGAATTCATAATTTGTTGCGGACTGCGCGACGCAAAGGAGAGTAATGTGTTTATCAGCCTATGTATGTTTGTACCTTTGAGGCGTTCTAGACACCAAACGCGTAGGCCGATTTTGATAATTTTTACATCAATCGAATTTTCTTAATCTTTCAAGTGTCACTAGAAACATGATAGTTATCAAAATTCAATATGGCGACAACCATACGCCATATTGTGAATACAGTCATGACAGTAATAATCAAAATTCAATATGGCACAACCAGACGTAATATTGTGACAAAATACAATATGGCGACAACCAGACGCCATATTCTGAAAAAGTAGATGCCGCAGTTATTTATGGTGGATATATTCATACCGACTCGCCTCTATTACCCCTAACTACAAAAGTAAATAAACTCAATCCAGCTGTCGAATATACCTACTAAATAAATGCCATCACCATCCACTATGCAATATGCTCGCCAAATTTGGTCCCCGTATCTGGTGAAAGACATCCAACCTGCCTAAAAGGGTTCAACGCAACGCCACCCCGATGATAAGTGGATTCAATCAACTCTCGTACGACCAACTGCTATATTGCCTAAATCTGCCTTATTTGAGCGAGACATGTCAGAGGTGATGCAATCTTCACTGCCGCATCTTGCATCACGACTTTTCCCTAGATCTCACCGGTCATTTCATCCGCAAGACGACCACAGATTGCGTGGGCGTCTTTTGAAATTAAAACTGGAACCTATTGGAATAACAGGGCGCCAGAAAACTCTTCGCGAAGTGGTATTCGTTGCAGCCGGATGTCGTGGCAACGCCGAGTGTTAGTTTTAAAAAATAATTAGGAAAAAACCTTTTTAAAGACAAGCTCTCATTCAAATGCCCTAAAACGTAAAAAATCATCGCTTTGGATGTGTGACGTAAGTTATTCAAGAGCTTGTCGCGCAAAGTTTTCAGTTCGAATACAAAAGCGACAAGCTTTTGAATCTATATCTCACGGAAACCTACGTCACACATCCAAAACAATTATTTTCAACTTTTTAGTGCATTTGAATAATAGCTTGTCTTTAAGAAGATGTTTCATTAATTATTATATTTTGCGATTTTTAGTAAGTTCGCCTTAATCTACGCATTTCTGTTAAAGCATTATTATTATTTATTATTCATTTACATAAATAGGCTACTCAACTGGTATAATTACACGAAACAAAACAATATAATATATAGTTGTGAAAGTTGACAATAAAGTAGTGAAGTGGAGAATAACAAAATCATTCATAGAAAAAATAACTCAATTCAGAAATGAATGTAAGCTTTGATAAGGAGTTAACATATTATAAATGTCATTTCTAAAAGTAACATAGCACAAAAATGAATGTTCGCAAAAACTCAATAAGATAGTAATAAAACGTAAGGATTGTGTTTTATAGGAAAAAAAATTCGAGATTTTTTAAATATAATATTACTAGGGTAGAGTCTCCGGTTATGGCCACTACACCAGTTATGGCCACCTGAACTATTTATTTCAATTAATAAGCTCCTGTTTGCTACTAGCGAACTTTTTGGGGTATTACAGTAACCTACATTCATATGTACTTCTGATACTAAACTCTAGGTGGTGCTAATAGTGCAGTTAAGAATTGTGAATGGTGACATATGTTTGAAACACCAACCGTTTTGGATTTCTTATTATATTTTTTTTTTTTTATGTTCTGGTTCCCACGAAAAGGGATATCCTGTAATGTTCAGAGAACATCGTGGGAACCAAGGGAAAGAAGGTAGGAGTTGGTGTTCTTCTTAAATTTCTGAAGGTTGTATGCCTCGGGGAACACCTCCCTAGGCAATGAGTTCCAAAGCCTCGCTGTTCGTTGGATGAACGAGTCTTTGGAAAGTGATGTTCTGCAGGTCTCCAAAGTGACCACGAAGGGGTGTGATGACTGAACTTGACGGGTTAATCTCGAAGAGACTGCCAAAGCAGGAACGATTGTTGATATTTCAGAAGAGCATCGCCCATGAAAATATCTATAAAATAGAGACAAATCGCCAACTTTTCTACGGTGTTCCAGACAAGTGAGCGAGTTTGTAAGCGAGGCATCACCGACGAGACGAATTGCCCTTTTTTGGACAGAATCCAATAGCCTCAGGATATGTTTAGGTGCCGCACTCCAAATATGGGAATAGTATTTCAGGACAGGTCGGATCTGTGCCTTATAGATCATAAGCAGCTGACTGGGGGTGAAATAGCTCTTGGCAGGAAACAAAAAACCAAGTTTTTGGGATGCACTTTTGGCAATGGACCTCACGTGATTTTACCAGGAAAAGTTATTGCTGATAGTAATACCTAGCATCGATATGGATGACTTCAGTGGTATGGTTACTCCTGACAAAGTTATGTTAGGCACAGTGAGATCGGCTTTTCTAGAGAAAAGACATGCTTGTGTTTTGTTTGCATTGAATTCTACCAAGTTATTAGATCCCCATTCGAGAATTGTTGCTAAGTCCATATTTATATTATTAACATTTCTTCCTCGTTCATTTCTGGTTTCACGGGCTGATATAGGGGCCCTGGAAGAGAAAGCGGTATGGAGGGTACTATCATCGGCAAAGCTGTGTACTGGACATGAAGTTGCTTTCAACAGGTCGTTGATGTGAAGTAGAAATAGTGTTGGTGCGAGAATAGATCCTTGCGGAACACCAGCATTTATGAGTAGAGTGTCAGATGAAACTCCATCGACCACTACATGGAGAGACCTGTTTGAGAGAAAACTAGCAAGCAGAGAACACAGCTGAGGGGGCAAGCCATAAGACGGAAGCTTGGCGAGGAGTCCCTGGTGCCAAACTCGATCGAACGCCTTGGAGATATCTAATGCCACAGCTAAAGTTTCTCCATACTTTTCAATAGATAGCTGCCATATATGTGAGACGTAAGCGAGCAGGTCACCAGTTGATCTCTGATGGCGGAAGCCATATTGCCTATCGTTGCAATTCCTGAGTCTTCCAGATATTTCATGAGCTCGATGTTGATGGCTTTTTCCATGACCTTTGAAATAATAGATAGCAGTGCGATAAGTCTGTAGTTGCTAGGTAGGGCCTTTTGCCTTTTAGGACTGGCTGTAATCTTGCAATTTTCCAATTGGACGGAAATACCCCAAATTGTAAGAGTGGTTGAACAACTTGCAAAGAACAGGTGTTAGTTCGGGGATTTCTTGAACAATGGGGTTCCCAAAATTTTGGCGAAAGGTGATCTCGGGCATGTGACTGTCAATAGGTGTAATGTTCGGGGGTTGTTTTCCCGATGAATCCAGAGTGGAATTTCAGCAAATAGGTGCGCAAAGATATTGGCTTTTTCCTGGGCAGTCGTTGCTAGTGTTCCATCTTCTTTGGTTAGAGGAGGAAATGAGCTGGAAGTGAAGTTTCTTCCCACAGCTTTGGCGAAAGACCAAAATGAACGGGATCCGTTAGGACATTCAACAAGTTTTGATCTTATTTTGGCATTGTGGGCGTCTTTTGGGCATTCTATTGTCTCTTTGCATATGCCTCTAGCCTCGACATATGCTGCTTTGGTCTCAGGGCCCGGATTTTTTAGCCATCGATCGTATGCTGCCTGTTTGGAAGCCACAGCTCTAGAGCAGTTTCTGTTAAACCAGGTCTTATCGGATGATGTTCTTCTTTCGGTATTCGGTATGTAAGTTTGCATCCCCAACATGATGATTTCAGAAATTGTCTCAGCACATCGTGTTGGATCTACTGAAGAGAAACAAACTCTCTTCCATGGAAACGCTGAGAAAATCATACGAAGACCTTCCCAGTCGGCCGAATTGTAATGCCACATGAGACGGGGTGGTATTGTGCAGCTCGATGGTAAATGGAAAGAGCATGTTGTGGAGATGAGGGTGTGATCAGAGTTTCCAAGTGGGGCACAAACTTCTATTCTATACGGGTCAGGATTGGTGGTGAGGAAAAGATCTAGTGTATTGGCAGACTGGTTGTTGACATCAGGGATGCGGGTTGGTAGCTCGACCAGTTGTTCTAGACCATGAGTGATGGCGAAGGCCTCGGCTTGACGACCTGCATCATCTGTTTTGTTAGAGAATTTGAGCCAGGTAGCGTTATGTACATTGAAGTCTCCCATGATTATGGTTTCAGCTGTTGGATGGTTCTCCTGAATGTAGTCCAGTTTGAGTGATAAGAACTCAAAGAGGTCGTTATATGAAGGTTCATTAGGTGATAGGTAAAGGCAGCAGAGGAACTTAGTCAGTTTGGTATCAGATAGCTTGAACCACATCACATCAAAGTCTTTCGGTTCCAAACTCTCTTCACGCTGGCATGAAAGGTTAGCCTTAGCGTAAAGGCAGACTCCACCTTTGAACCTGAATCGAGAATAGAGTTCGTAACCAGGACAAAGCATATGGACCTTGTTGGTGGACGAGTTTACTTGTGTTTCTGTTAGAGCCAGAATATCCGGTTTTTTCGTCTGTAGGTGATGGTGGACGTCATTGATGTTCTTGTTGAGTCCGCGGATGTTGCAAAAGTCCGCGGATGTTGTTATATTTGGTAAGCATCTATTTTTTTAAATCTATTTTCATTACACAGATCATCCATTATTTTTAAACAATAAATAGTTAGGGTACAAGAGTATATGTTATATTTTACATGTTTAGTAGTATGAACTGAATATACTGACAAAAAAGGTTATAATCCACATGGTCATAAATGGGGAGAGATATTTTGTTCTTCTCTATTTATGGCCAGGGCATGGCCATAAGTGGGTTTGAAGAAATCCAGTTATGGCCATAAGAATTAAATATAAATTTAAGAGATATTAGTTTATATTATACTATTAGTCTCTCCCATAAAGTAACCTAGTTCATTTCGTTTAACCTATTTTCAGAAATATGGCTCCGAATATGACGAAAACAACAGAAGAAAAACAAAAATGAAGAGATTTCAGTATTCACCCAAAAAAGTCGACCAGGCCCTTCGAGCTATTAGCAATGGCATGTCTGTGCTGAAAGCCAGTAAGGACTTTCAAGTCCCTCGCATAACTCTTCGCAATAAACTATCTGGAAAAAATCCAATTGAATCCCCTCGTCATTGCGGGCCAGATTCAATCTTAGGAAAAGAAAATGAAAAATTGTTGGTAGATTGGCTAGTGAACTGCGCAATAATGGGGTTTCCTATTAATAAAGAAGGACTGCTTCATTCAGTTAAAAAGCTTGTTGATAAATCAAACATGAAAACTCCATTCGTTGGCAACAAGCCTGGTAAAAAACGGTACTATTCATTTTTAAACAGGCATACCATTCTCACAACAAAACACGCAGAGTACGTAAATAAAGCCAGAGGAACTGTTACTGAACAAAAAAATAGAAAACTGGTGCTCAGAGGTATTAGCACTATTAGAAACTGATTCGGAAGTACTGAAGTTTCCTGAAAGAGTGTTCAACATGGACGAGGCATGTTTTTTCTTGGCACCCAAAGGAGGGCTGATCATTGGACCTAGAGGGCAGCATGTCAATAACGAATCTACAAATTCTGATAAGGAAAACATAACAACTTTGTTTGCAGTTAATGCAAAGGGGCAGTTCGCCCCACCATTAACTCCATACAAGTACGAACGAATTCCAGCATCACTGGCTGCAGCAGCACCAAACAATTGGGGTATTGGCAAAACGGAAAATGGATGGATGACTTCCGAGAGCTTTTTCGAATACATCGCTAACGTGTTTGACCCTCTTTTTTAAAGGAAAAATCAATTTCTTTGCCGGTTATAATATTCATAGATGGTCATCGCTCACATCTAACGCTGAAGCTAAGTCGTTTTTGTCGTGAAAATAAACTTATTCTCATCGCGCTTTATCCCAATTCCACACATATTTTACAGCCACTTGATGTGGATGTGTTCGGTCCCTTGAAAAAAATGTGGCAGAAAACTGTAAGAAAATGGCGTATTGATAACGATGGTATGGAAATTACCAAAGCTAATGTCCCAATGATTTTATCAGGTCTTAGAAGACCCAGCTATGCCAAAAAATATAGTCTCGGGATTTAGAGCAACTGGTTTACATCCGTTCGATGTAAATAACGTCGATTTTTTGAAAATTATCCTTAGACAAGTTGAAACCTCGAACAATGCCGATCTTGAGGAAGTGAAACATCATCTTCACTACATTGAAGGTCACATTGAACCGGCTATTCTAGCACAGTTCAAAGAAGCTAAAGCTAAAGACTATGATTGGGATGGTAATACTGAAGCAACAATGCTATTTGACTTCTGGCTACGAGTATCTAACGAGTCTGAGGAATCGAACAAAGAAAATTTTACGAACCGTTTTCATGTCACCGCAAACTCCCCAGTAAAAATGCAAAGTCAATCACTTGAGGTTACAATCAATCAGCAATCAACACCTGAAACGCCTAAAGCTACAACTTCCAAGGATGATTCTGATGAGTTATGATGAATAGAAATACTGGACTGAACAGTAAATGTATAATAATAGAAAAATATAAATGTTTCTCAAATGTCACACTGATAATTACTAAAACTATAAACGTCAACAACTATATCAACTGTTCAGGATATATATGCAAAGGTGCCATGATACAATGAAATATATACTGAGTGTATTATTTCAACACCCCTCCTACTTGGCTACTTTGCAAAACATTCTGAACCTCACATCAATCCAAAATCTTGGATGCACCATTCAAACTTTGCTTGGGACGTAATCTTCGTCAGAATATCTGCTGGCATTTTCTCTGTTTCAATAGGCTTCACGCAAATGTTCCCATTCTCAACATCATCTCGAACAAAGTGGTGGCGAATATCTATGTGTTTGCTTCTTGCATGAAACACATTATTTTTGGACACTTCAGTGGCCCCTTTGTTGTCGCAGAAAATATCAATAGGTTGATATGTGATATTTCCCAATCCTATTTCTTGAAATAACTGCTGCAACCACAACGCTTCTTTCGTTGCGTGGCTCAGTGCCATGTATTCAGCTTCTGTGGTTGATAATGCGACTGTCGGTTGTTTCTTGCTATTCCATGAGATCAAGGATTTGCCAAGTTTGAAGACATATCCAGCATAGGATTTTCTATCGTCTGTGTCTCCTCCCCAGTCTGAATCACAGTATCCTGTTATTTCTTTCTGGCTACTTCTCTCATAGATTAACTTCTTTCCTTTAGTACCTCGAAGGTATCTCAGAACTCTCTTCACAGCTGTCCAATGGGGTTTTCCTGGGTCATTGTTGAATTTACTAATCACACTCACTGGATAGCTGTCAGGCCTGGTCCATTGTGAAAGATATATCAGTTTTCCCACTGCTTCTCTGTAGGGAATGCTTTTCATTTCATTTCTTTCTTCCCACTACTAGGTCCCATTTCACGAGTTAATTTCTGATTCTTCTGCATAGGTATCGAAACTGGATGACAGTTGTTCATATTGAACTCCTTCAAAGTTGAATTTATGTAGTTTTCTTGATCCAAAGTGATAATTCCTTTTCTTCTATCTCTCTCTATTCGTATGCCCAAACACTGGTGCGCTGGTCCTAAGTCTTTTATTTCAAATACCCTCTTCAAGTTCTCTTTGAACTCTTCAATTTTCCTTTTAATATTACCGAATATCAAAATGTCGTCTACATAAATTGTGATGATGAAAATTTCTCCATTTTCCATTCGATAATAGAGGCAAGGATCTACCTTCGATTGAGTTAAATTATTTTTCATAAGTTCGGTGTGTAATTTTTTGTTCCATACTCGACCTGATTGCTTTAACCCATATATTGCTTTATTCAATCTGCAAATAATTTTGAAGTCCTATGAAGGATCTGTTTTCGGCAACTCCATGTATATTTCTTCCGATAATTCAGAATTCAAGTAGGCTGTCACGACGTCAATTAATTCCATTTCTAAATCTAGTTCAGCTGCCAATGCAATGAGGGCTTTCAGGGTAGATTGTCGAATCACTGGTGAAAATGTTTCATCGAAATCTAATCCTTCCTCTTGATAAAAACCTTTAGCTACAAGTCGTGCCTTGAACTTTTCTATTTTTCCATCAGCGCCCTTCTTGAGTTTGAAGACCCATTTGCTTTTTATCGCTCTTCGTCCATCAGGTACATTTTCTACAACATCCCAAGTATTATTGACTTCATGTGACCTCAGCTCCTGGACTATAGCTTGTTTCCAGTTTTCAGAATTGTCACTTTCTAGAGCTTTTGTCAATGTCATGGGTTCTGAATAATTGGACTCATCTGATGAACTGGCTACACAAAAGTAATCTTGCAGGTAGGTTAGTGGCTTACGATTTTTTTTCTTCTTCAATAATGCAATCAATGTGTGTTTGTTCTGCTTCCGTTTGTTTGCTTTCGCTTTGTTCTGTTGGATCTATTTCTACCTCCTCCTTGTCTTCACTTGCATTTTCTTTGTCCTTTTGGTGAGCTATTATAATTTCATTTTCTATTTGCTTTGGATATGAACACGATGAAATCTGATTTTCTAAGAAAATAACATTTCTAGAAATAACAATTTTCTTTCGTTTTTGGTCAAACAATCTATACGCTTTCGTATTTTCCTCATATCCAAGAAAAATGCACTCCTCTGATTTTGAATCTAATTTTCTCCTTTTTACATCTGGGATTTGCACAAATGCTTTGCAACCAAAAACTCGGAGATAGCTCAAATCGGGTTTTTCTCCGCTCCAAACTTCTTCGGGGGTGGAGTTGAGTAAGGCAATCGGTGGGGAACGATTCTTGAGGTAAACTATGGTACTGACGGCCTCTTCCCAAAATGTTTTATCGAGGTGTGCTCCTTCAAGAATGCATCTTACTCATTCGACTATGGTTCGATTAGCCCTTTCAGCTACACCATTTTGTTCGGGAGTATATGGCGCTGAAAGTTGATGACAGATACCATTTCGTTGCAGAAATTCTTCCATGGGTTTGTTTAAATATTCTCGCCCATTGTCAGTTCTCAGTTTCTTTAGTTTTCTTCCTGTTTCAGTTTCAACCATCATTTTGAACTTCTTGAAACAACTAAAAACTTCATTTTTCTAACGTAAAAAGTAGACAGCAGTTTTTCTTGACTTGTCATCTATAAAAGTGACAAAATATTTTGCTTTACCAATTGATTCCACTTCCATGGGCCCGCACAGATCAGAATGCACAAGTCCCAATATTACAGTTGCTCTTTTTCCTTTTTTGTTATGAAATGAAGCTCTACTATGTTTGCCAGTAATGCACCGTTCACAAATCTCTCCATTGGATGATCCATTCTGGGGTAATCCTAAAACTAGTCCTTTCTGGAGTTTGAAATCCATTGTTACTGATATGACCGAGACGTTGGTGCCATAAATCATAATCACTTGAAGTTTTTGTCACACATACTTTATCTCTAATGACGTCGAGTGTGTATAAACCATCTTTACTTCTAGAGCCTGTTCCTAAAACTTCTTTGGTATCTTTGCTTCTTATAGTACACTTTATGTCATTAAAAAATAGTTCGTTTCCTTTATCAGCAATTTTTCCAACTGATAATAGGTTCATCTTCAAATTAGGAATGTATAAGGAGTCTTTGACGAGAATCTCTTCTGAGCTGCCATTAATATTCACTGCTAAGGAGATATCACCTATACCTTCGGATAAAATTTGATTTCCGTCAACAGTTTCTACGTTGATTTTTCGATCAGGAGAATTGAAACTTTTGAATAATTCTTTTTGTGAACTCATATGGCGGGTTGCACCAGAATCTAAGTACCAGTTTTCATCGCTTCCTGCTGTCACTTCACTCTCAACAGCTGCGTATGCATGTCTTGATTCCTGCTTGGATGTTGATGGCTCTGTAGATGACTGTTCTTTATAATGGTTTCTTTTGTTTCTGCACACTTTTGCTATATGTCCTAGTTTTCCACATATGAAACACCTATTGGATTGCCGTTTTTCATAATGCTCAATAGCTTGGAATGACTTCTTGGCATGATTACTATATTTGCTTCCTAGAGCTGAGTCATTCTTCATAGAATTCTCATTTCGCCTGGCTTCCTCTTGTAAAAGATTTTCGATAACGGAATCTAATACCAATATTTTAGCACTATTTTTCATAGCTATGACTAATGAATCGTAATCGTCTGTTAGATTTGCCAGCAATTTGAACGCCATATAGTCATCGCTGACTTCTCTGCCAACACCTTTCAATTCGGTTTGGATTTCTAGCATTTTGTTGATGTAGTCCTCCATTCTGTGGAAATCACTCAGCTTAGTTGAATAGAGCTGACGATCCAGTATGATTTGCCGCCGGAGTCCAGTACTCTCGAATGCTTTTTCTAATTTGGTCCATGCTTCTTTAGCGTTGTTTGCAGTTTTCGTGCGAACGTAGATATTCGAATGGATGTTGAGAACTATCGCGGCTAAAGCTTGTTGATCAGTTTCAGTATCAACTGTCTCACCTGCTGAGGGTTCGATAGCTTTCTACAACTTGTCTCTTATGAGTAGCATTTTCATCGCATACTTCCAGGTTCCATAATTCTTCGCCCTTTCTAATTTTTCGACGCGAGATACTGACTGACTTGCCATATCAATAGATTTTAAATTTTTCGATAAACTATATATGTTGAGCAATCCTGGGCCCATAACCTGATGAGTTATGATGAATAGAAATACTGGACTGAACAGTAAATGTATAATAATAGAAAAATATAAATGTTTCTCAAATGTCACACCGATAATTACTAAAACTATAAACATCAACAACTATATCAACTGTTCAGGATATATATGCAAAGGTGCCATGATACAATGAAATATATACTGAGTGTATTATTTCAACAGATTCAGATCACCCTAATGTTGGTGTCATTCCCTCAACATCAAATATTACCACATCCCATGATTATTCACAGCATCACGATGTTGATGACCATCCCTCTACATCTACATCAAATGTAATGATTGTGCCACCCAAGAGGAATTTAGCATCCATATTTGATGACATTGTACCATGGCCAAGCCAAAAACCTACTTCTGGTAAAAGAAAAAAATAATGCACCCCAAGTGTTATTACATCTGACAGATGGGTGCAGTATCATGAACTGAAAGTACAAGAAAAGATGGAACAGCAGAAATTAAAGGAACAGCGAAAGAGAGATAGGGAATTGAAAAGGGAAGAAAGAAACAAAAAGACGACAACAAAATCTTCAAGAAAGAAACAAGTTCAAGAGACTAGCTCTGAGGAGAAAGAATGGGTCGAAAGTGGAAGTAGCATCGACGACATCGATGATGAAAATCGAGAACAAGATGAAATACAGCTCTTTTCTGTGGAAGACTTAAATCTTGGTGATTATATATTGGCGTCATTTCATTCAGTCGGCAAGAGGGCGCCTTCTACTTTCAAATATGTCAGCAAAATTCTGAAAATTTTGCCTAAGAATGAATATTGAATTCAAGGTTTGAGGAGTTTAGACCAGAGTAAAATAGTCTTCAAATTGATGTATTCGAGAGGAAGTGATTTTATTTTGACACAAAATATAAAATATGTTCATTTGCAATGAAAAATTATAAACAACAAATATACATTTATGAATTGATGTTGCTTCATTTTTGCTTTTGATTCAAATACTTTTAAGTGGCCATAAATAGGGAAAAGTGGTGGCCATAATTGGTAGTCTTGTGGCCATAAGTAGCAAAAGTAGCCTTTTTTTTCCCGGGATTTTTTTTCCCAAAATCTGTTATACTTAGAAGGTTAGAGTTTCAATAATTGAATTTACGATGCTTCCAAGTATGTGTGGTAATTTTTCTAAAATCTAATTCTCAAATTTTCCGACTACTTAACCAATAAATATAAAAATAATTGCTTAAGGTGGCCATAACCGGGGTCTCTATCCTAAATTGTTGAAAGCATCAATTTCAAAAAAATTACACAACCAAACAATAATAGTGGCTTCAGCCCTTAATTAACATATTAATGGGAGGATATTATAATACAGGGTGTTTCATAATTGAATGCTGATCGTAAACGGCGATAATCCTTGAGTGATTTCAAAAAAAGTTCTTCATATGAACATAGGTCCGCAATCGCTTTATTTATGAGATACAGGATGTTGACATTTAACAAATGAATCAGTTCTTCCCCAATATCTCTGAAACCGCTTTGCCTTTTTTTTTCAATTTTGGTACATGCAAAGTACGCATGAAAATACATTTTTTCCATGATAAAAAATTTCTTAATTTTCATCAGTGGCGTCCCTGTTAACATGCCCTGTTATATTTTTTATCAAAATAATGATACGCCACTGTCTTTTTTTCCAAACAAATATAATTTTTGTAATTGTCCTCTATCTTCTCATAAAAATTGCATCATCTCCATTCGCCCATATCTACAATGACTAGAAGTGCTAACTTGATATATTTTTCCTGTCCTTCAAAAGAGAAATATTTAACTTAACTCCTAACTATGTTCTTTCTAATATATTATATTCCTTTGGTTTTTATGTATCACAATTTCTGTTCACCTTCACTGTATTACTTACTTAGGCCTGGTGGATGTAATTTATCATAAATAAAAAGGACGCTATTGACTGCTACTATGCCACCAACCAACTATTCAGATATATCAGAGAGTTTTAAGGTATATAGTTTCTATATACTTAATATAACCACATATTCTTTTGTACTCAGAAAAGAGTTTACAAGCCTTGTGCTGCTACTCTTGACATGTGATAAATAAATATATCCACAGGAGATGGAGGTTATTAATAACTAGATTTTGGCGAATATGCTGAGAACGGCCTCGGTGCATTCACCATATTTACACGCTTTATAATAGCTTCACTTGTATGTTTGTTTGTTTGTAACCGACTCTTTTGGGCGCGATTTTGATCCACTTCCAGAAGTCTGAATGATTTGAAATTTGGCAGGTGTACATAATTCCGGTGACAATGCATTAAGAATTTTTTGTGTGGAGAAAAAACGAAATGGCGGCTCCAATATGGCGTACGAGTTTTGTGATTATGGTCCGATTCGCTTCAAAATATTGGTATCCGAAGGTTTTTGTGGTCGGAGATTATGATTCTTTTGTCAAAATTGAAAAATTCAAGATGGCGGCTCCAAAATGGGGCCGAGTTTTGTGATTATGGTCTTATTCTATTCGAAATTGGTATGTGGGGGTTTTTGTGGTCGAATATTATGATTCTTTGTAAAAATTGGAAAATTCAAGATGGCGGCTGAGGTTTTGTGATTATGGTCTGATTCTATTCAAAATTGGTATGTGGGGGTTTTTGGGGTCGAATATTATGATTCTTCTGTAAAAATTGAAAAATTCAAGATGGCGGCTTTAAAATGGCGGCCGACTTTTATGATTATGTTCTGATTCTATTCGAAATTGGTATGTGGGGGATTTTGGGGTCGAATATTATGATTCTTTTGTGAACATTGAAAAATTCAAGATGGGGCTTCAAAATGGCGGCCGAGTTTTGGGATTATGGTCTGATTCTATTCAAAATTGGTATGTGGGGGTATTTGGGGTCGAATATCATGATTCTTTTGTAAAAATTGGGGGTTTTTTGGGTCGGAGATTATGATTACCTAATTTGATAAGATTATTCAATTTTTTAAATTGCAAAAAAATAATAAAAATAATGGTTTTAAAAAAACTAAAAAATCACGCTTCTATAAATAAACCACACCAAAAAGTAGGAAATGAATAATAGTTTAAAAAAACTAAAAAACACGTTTATAGAAAACCAGACTAAAAAAATAGAAAATAAGAAAAAAAAATAGTTTATTTTAAAAAAGCGTGGGGTGCATGGTATCAATAATTATATAGTACATTACACACCGAGGCTATACCATGCACCCCACGATTTTCTTTAAATATTTTTTTTTTCTTATTTTCCATTTTTTAGTCTGGTTTTCTATAAAAGCGTGTTTTTTAGTTTTTTTAAACTATTATTTATTTACCAGTAACCACGATTGACCCTGGCTCCATCACCAGATCAGCTCCAAGATACCAAATTATTGGATTGTCATCCAAACAACAAGTAGGTTAAAATTGACTTCCAAGATTTGATTACATTGTTTGTTAGTTACAAGTGAAGCTGATTACAGCGTGTTAATAAAAAACTTCTTTTTCGAGCAACAATTGTTTGATCATAATAAGTTTATAGTATTTTTCAGTTTTGTAATTTTTTTGCAAGATAGGCTATACCTCTACTATAGTATAGTATTATAAATAACATAGATGAATATTATTTTCAGAATGTTGAAAAGATATTCAGTTTCGTTAATGGAAAACTTCTTATAATTTTGAATAAAAATCGATGAAATTTAGATTATTGCTATTTTGCTAATTTAAGATATTTGTTATTTTGGATGGAAATGTGACAACTGGGCTTGTTATGCGCAGAAGGGTATCCAAGGATTTATTTCTTGCATGGAAACCAGCAACAACCTATCTTTAAGCTCCACGCATTCGAAAGATGGCGATTTGCCAGAAAATTAATAAGACCCCCAGTCATATGTCGATTACTGTTCCACGAGATAATTGGGAAAAAATGTATCCATGGTTTGGTATTTCACTATTATGATATTTCTGAATTTTCTTTGTGATTTGTATCCCCTTGATAAAAATGCGGATAACTATTTTCTAGTGAAAAAATAAAGAATCATTCAGAGTGTCAAAAAAATTCTTACCTTGCTGGATGAGAACGGCTAGTAGGGCCTGTATTAGAACCAGTTTGGTATTCATGGTGGAAGATATTCTGGATTCTGCAAGTACCCTGGAAATACTGAGGTTTCAATCAATCAATACAACCTGTTTATATATTCAATGATGATTATACCTTATCGCTGATTATCACAAATTGCTCGAATAATCGTTAATAAGTCTACGGCTCTTGAGTTACCCCGAGCCTGATTAAAAAATCGTTCTCTGTACAGGGTGACCTGGAAATTCCTGGGATATACTTATCTTCCATGCAGCTGCAGCAGTGACCTATCTTAGTAGAAAAACTACGCACACTCAATCACTCATTTGTGGCAACATTTGACAAAAAAATAGGCGAGCCTATCCAAACAACCTTAGCTCTCTCATCTCTTATTCGTTTGTTAATTATGGGAGGTTAGGTTGCTTGTGTAACTGGTGAAGAATAAGGATTTTTTTTATAGAACCTGCTGTTTTTTGTCAAATTATGGAGAACATGAGTGCTGGAGTGTGTAGCCTGTGCTGGTGAAAAGAAGGAGGCAGTGAGTGAATTTGGCGTGAGGAAATGGTTGTTGAAAATCACCAAATTCTCAACTTTGGAGGGCTATAATGCGGAAAGAGTAACAAAGCTCCCCGTTTTTCTTCCAGATTAGTGTTCAGGAGGCAAAAATAAGAACTATAACTTCCTGAATAATAACTCTTCAGAGATAATGAATCGTACTATACCGGGTGACACAGGATATCGGGCGAGCACTGTAACTTCTGCATTCGTGAACGGATTTTTCTGAAATTCGGTACAGTTATATAAGCAACCATTTCGGATTTGATCACATTACAATCTAATATGGCGGACTTCCGGTTTTCCTGCAAATGCCAGCAACTTTGTTTTTTTCAAATAGAACACCCTGTATATTTTTACATATTCAAGTTCAACGGGTCAAAACAAGTCCAAACCCCAAGTCAAATGTAATTTTTTTGAAACAATTGAAATTAAAATTGTTTTTTTATTTTACCTCGTGGATAAATAAGACTTGGTCAAGGCTATTCGCAATGAGTCGCACATAACAGAGAAACATAATTTTTTCTGAAAAATTATTTTTTGTGTCATTTATTGATGAATTAATTCAGTCACATCACATTTTGATCAAAAAATATTTTTTTTCAAATGAAACCCCTATGGGCCACCTACTTGTCTCTCTAGAACATTCATTAAGGAAAAAAATGACATATCATTTTTGTATTTCGGTGCAGTAACAAATTGTATACATTCAAAATTCTATAACTAGTTCATGAGTTTCCTTGCAGTTCGAATAATTTTTCAATTTAGTAAGCTGGAGAAAACAACATTTCTGAATCTTGTCAACTAATTGTGTTTCTTTCATCTCAACTCTCGAAAATTAGTTAACTTCCGGGAATTTGTTTAGTAATCAAAATTATAGGTTCACAAGAAGTGAACAGGTTGATATGTTATTAATTTACGGAGAATGTCTTGAAAACATTGTCGCCGCTTGTCAGTTATACGCTGAACGATACCCACACAGAAGACACCCACAAAGAACCTTTTTCAAAAATGTGGAGAGAAGATTCCCAAAAGAACCCAACAATAGAGAAGATGATCGTAAGTGAGGAGGCAGAAATGAATGTTTTGATTATGTTGATTTTGATCCAACTCCAACCGCTTCGAGGCGGGAATTGGAATACCAATGCAATGTCAGTCGAGAAAACGCTAGAAGAATTTTAAAAAACAACATTATCGTGCTTATAAGTATAACTTACATAATTAGTTGACAAGATTCAGAAATGTTGTTTTCCACAGCTTACTAAGTTGAAAAATTATTCGAACTGCCAGAAAACTCATGAACTAGTTGTAGATTTTTGAATTTATACAATATGTTACTGCACCGAAATACAAAAATGATGTCATTTTTTTCCTTAATGAATGTTCTAGAGAGACAGGTAGGTGGCCCATAGGAGTTTCATTTGAAAAAAAAGAATTTTTGATCAAAATGTGATGTGACTGAATTGATTAACCAGTAAATGACACAAAAAATAATTTTTCAGAAAAAAAAAAGGTTTTTCTGTTATTTGCGAATCATTGTGAATAGCTTCGACCAAATCTCATTTATCCACGAGGTAAAATAAAAAAACAATTTTAATTTCAATTGTTTGAAGAAAATGACATTTGACATAAGGTTTGGACTTGTTTTGACCTGTTGAACTTGCATATGAAAAATATACAGGGTGTTCTTTTTGAAAAAACAAAGTCACTGGCATTTCCAGAAAAACCGGAAACCCGCCATATTGGATTGTAATGTGATCAAATCCGAAATGGTTGCTTATATAACTGTACCAACTTCCAGAAAAATCCGTTCACGAATGCAGAAGTTACAGGGGTGACGCGGTAGATTGGTGCTCTAAAAACAATTTATATCTGAATCCAAATAAAACTCAAATTATAAGATTTCATAACAGACAGAAGTTTGCGCAACCACTTGATATTAGTATACGTAACAGTAATGCATTCTTAGTTCAGTCTGATTCGGTCAAGTTTTTGGCAGCGATGTAGGATGACACCTTAAACTGGATATCTCATTGTGAGTCTCTTATGCGGAAATTGAATTCACTATGTTTCTTGTTTAGAAATCTAAAATCAGTCTTAACCTCAAAACAACTAGTTATACTCAAGTAGAGTTTCGCTCAAGTAGAGTTTCGCTTGAGATATGGTCTCCTATTTTGAGGTAATTCGTCCTTAGCTACTAACGTATTTACATAAGTGGAAGTGCGAAGCAAAATATTTTCACAATTCCTAATTAAGCTGTTTGTTTACTAGAAAACAATAAAAACTTTTTAACAAAAAATTAAACCGACGGAAAAATCAACTGAAAAGCCAAAAATAAAATAATCCTTCTTGGTCTTAATGATAATTGAGTAACTAATTTTGAGCCGGCGCCAAACAAACAGTTATCGAAGATCATTATATTACTTTGAAGAAGTAATCAAAACGCCGCTATGCATCTCGCTGCCATGATTTTGCGCTTTACCTAATCCAATTGTTACTTTGTTTGGCGCCGACTCAAAATTAGTTACTCACATTAGTTTAGGAGCTCAATTATCATTAAGACTAAGAAGGTTTATTTTATTTTTTGCTTTTCAGTTGATTTTTTCGTCGGTTTAAGTTTTTATTTTTAAATTTTTTGTGGCTGAAATCTACTAATTACTACCTACTTGATTTTCGATTACTTCCAAAATACTTACTTACCTAGCTTACTTCAACTATTAACTGTTGAATAATATGATTGTCTACTTCAACTATTTATTGTTATATAATATAAATCAATTTTGAAAGTTCTGGTTAGTTGATTTCATCACTTTGTATATAGTTCCATCCTTTCATAGAATGTTATCATTGTGACGGATGTGGGAGGATCTGTCAATGTCAACTACATATGTGTGCCAATGACCACAAGTGAAAAATCAATCATCCCCTATTTGTCTACCCATAGGGGTGGATTATTCAATTTCAAATTAAAATATGATCAACTATGAGGTATACCCTATCTAATAAAAAAAGAATCATCCAAATCGGAAAACCCACTACAAAGTTATGCCTGATATAATCGGTTAAGGACCAAAATTCAGAGGGTGAACATAATATCCTCCATTTTGCTACCCTTAGGGATGGATTTGTCTGTTCAAATTCAAATGGGACCAACTTCGAAGTACACCTTATCCAATGGAAAAAGAATCATTGGAATCGAACTGCTCTGTGAAAAGTTATGCGTGATCATACATAAAAAAAATATACGCGTCGACTAGAGAACCTCCTGCTTTTTGGTTTCGTCGGTTAATAAACGATATCTGCATATGCTATAAATGAAGAGTGTGACATTTTCCTATCTATATCATTTATGTAAAGCAGAAAGAGAACTGGGCCCAGGATAGATCACTGGGGCACGCCCATCTGGACCACTCTCATTTCCGAATTGGAGAGAGAAGTCGAATTACTATGGTTGAATTCGAGTGAGACACATTGTTTTCTATTATTTATACGAAAGTGAGATTCCCCTTATACCATAGTATTCCAAAATTCAAACAATTTAGGAGTGATTGACATAGTCAAATCCCTGCTCAGGTCACATAAAACCGCAGCAGGGCTCTCACCCGAGCCAATAGACTATCAATTTCACATAGAAAGTAAGTAAAACTGTTTGGGTTGAATGGGTATCAAGATATTATGTTGGTGGATGAAATAATTCAAACGCTCCAAAAAAGCATACTCAAAAACCTTTGAGAAACTGGGGGGGGGGGGGACTGTTACCGGTCCGAAGTTTTCCATTGATGATGAATTCATAGTTTTTTGAATAGGTGTTACCTTTCCCACCTTTAGGGATAAGGGGAGAGTACCATTTAGGAATGAAAGATTCACAAGATATGTGATAGGTTTTATAATGATATGTATGTTTCTTTTTACCAAGAAAACAGGTATCTCGTCAAACCCTGAAGATTTTTTTGTTTTTCATTTTTCGCTCGTTCAGTAAATCAAACTAGAGATGATATCATTTTGAGGCGTACTACCATGATTGTGGATTTCATGTATCAATGCATGAGGGGCTTCAATGAAAAAATTATTCAATTCAGACACAACCTCCATCGGGTCAATGATAACCCTATCGTTTTAGCGAATAGCGATATTTTCATTTGATTTTTTGTAATTATTAGTTAGTTCAGACACACTTTCCATAGAGTTTTCGGATTGTTTTCAGATATATTTATTTTCATTTGGTAGTATTTTCTTTATGTTTCGTTGACCAATATCATGTCTCTTCTTGTTTTCATTATATGTTTCAGACAGAGCAGGATTTCTTTTTTTCAAAGAGAATAGATGTTTCAACGGGCATCTAGATTTTTTTACCCGATCGTCAACCCACATTTTAGCATTATTGTTCAAATAGCATTTTGGTTTAGGAAAACTGGTTTCAAAATAATAGATGAAGGTATCACAAAAACATTGAAAGGCATAGTTGCCACATTCATAAATGTTATTCCATTCTTCTTTTTTCAAATTGAACTCGAAATTTTCTATATTATTTTCATTGAAACATCTTTTCATCTCCATATTCCTTATTGATACTCTCTAAGAGCAACATCCGATGATCAGATATCTCGCTATCAATAACGTAGCAGGTTTCTTCAGTGGTGCAATTGGCAAAAATTTGGTCTATCATGGTGCAACTTGTATTGGTGATTCTTGTGGGCCAACCCACCAACGGCCGGAGATTAAAACAGGACATTACATCACATAATAATTTGAAATGGGCATCAGGAATCAGGTTAAAACTAAAATCCCTGCCAGGTTTATAAAAACAGTCCATTATTTCACTAATATGGTTGAAAAATAAGAAGATCTGTAACAGTTCAAGATTATGTATTCTCGAAGTTTATCGCAAACTTTTTGACTCACTGTATTGTCATCCATTATTTATATCAATTGTTAATTCATCTAATGAATGGAGATGAAATCGTCTTTGTAATTCAAATTTACAATATACAGTAGAGTATCGATAAAACGTTTATGAAATGATCGATTACGGCAAGACAATAGATAATATTGAGGTTATCATTTCAACTGTCTACAGGCGATTAGCAAATGCGTTGAATCACATATATAGTGTGACTCACTTGAAATGAAAAAAATATGTATTTTACAACTGATTGGAATTTTTTTTCATGAAGCAGACATTTAAAAGTCTATTGGAAGACTACATTTCATGGGTAAGTGTTCACTGTGGAATACGGTGTTTTTGTTAAAGAAGCACTTTCTTGCACAGCTTTATCCTTGGACATTCCACGTTTCAGAAGGGAAGTATAAACATTTAATACAATTTGTTTCCCATGAGGGTGTAACATTTGTCGACTAGTGGTACTACGACCACCAGTTGAAGTACTAGCTTCAGGATGAGCCCATGGACGCCACATTTTTCACGACACAAAAATCGAATAGACACTTTGAAATAGACACAACTGACACAACGGAATATTAGGTAGGTAATGACTAAATGTTGTGCAACTTTTCCCCTTTTATTTCTGAAATTGGAAAGCGGTCAGTTATCAAAACAGTCTTGTTTTCCAAATCTGGTAGGTAATTTATTTTGTAACCGTAAAATTATCGCTATAATCTCGTTAATAGTCCATTAGTATTGAAAGTCTGGTGGCCAGGTAAGTGAATTTTATTATTTACACACATTTAAACATATTGTAACGAACCTAGGTCGGACCTGTCGCCTCCCGCGTCGCCATCGACAGCGATGAAATCATCCCCGGAGATATTCGAGAACCATCCAGTCGCTCTTCCGCGGAAAACAACCGTCAATATTGGAAACAATTGGAACATGCCGTCGCCAACTGCCAGAATTCGAAAGATCGGGAATTCTGTAACGGAGATAAATAGACAGCCCTCAAGTCTCACGGACAGTCTGAACGAGCCCATACGATCGAGCTATACAGTGGTGTAGTTAGTAATATAAATTAAGTTGTATATTTAAGTGTTAAATAAATTAGTAAAACCAAGTTAAGTTTATTTACGTTACAATTGGTGTCGGAAGTGAGATTTTGAAAATAAACAAGTGATCAGGGAGTGGATAGTCAGAAAAATAAATTGATAGACCTTTTTGTACGCCCAAAAATAGACAGTGGCCCGGTTTTCGCGAAGTGGACAATTGTGCGTGGGAATATAAACTGATACACTGTTCGCGTGAAACAGAAAATAGACAGTGGCCCGGTTTTCGCGAAGTGGACAATTGTGCGTGGGAATATAAACTGATACACTCTTCGCGTGAAACAGACAATAGACTGGTGGCCCGTGGAAAAGAATTCGCGAAGTGAATTTTAACAAACTGATAAACTTTTCGTGTGAAACAGACTGATACCTCGTCACAGACAAAATGTGTTCAAGAAAAGTGCCTTGCGGATTTGAAGGTAGCGGAATTGAAACAGGAATTGGAGGAAAGGGAACTGGAAACAACAGGTAAAAAGCAAGTACTCCAGGAAAGACTTGCAGAAGGACTTATACAAGAAGGTGAGGACCCCGAAACATTTTTATTCGAAGTTCCCGGAGGCGATTTAAGTTTGGTAATGAATAAACTCGAAGAAACTACTAAATCCGTGAAAGAAGAACTGCAACAAAATTCGAGGACTTTGGAAGAAAATGCTAGAAATCTGGAAGAGAAGCTTGAAGAAAATTCTAGAAATCTGGAAGAGAAGCTTCAAGAAAATTCGAGAAATCTGGAAGAGAAGCTTGAAGAAAATTCTAAAATCTGGAAGAGAAGCTTCTAGAAGGAAAAAAAATTCAAGAAGCCTGGAAGAAAATGCTAGAAATCTGGAAGAGAAGCTTCTGAAACAAACCAAAAAAGAATTGTGTGGTGTGGTAATTTTCTAGAAGAAAGAATGGGAACCGTTGAGACAGAGATAGATAAAATTAGGGAGCAAATGAACACGGAGGTAGATAAAATAAAGGAAACGATCAGTAAGCTGGAAAAACGAATTAATAGTGCGCCCTCCACAGAGATGGTTAACGAAAATGCAATGCTGGACTTGAGTTTGAACTTGGATAAAGTTCAAGAGGGTATAAAAGATGTCAAAGTCATTTCTGAAATAGGGAAGCTTTCCATGAAGCCGCCTCAATTCGACGGAAAAACTCCATGGGAAAATTACCGCCGACAGTTTGAAGCAGCGGCCAAAGCAAATGGATGGAATGCAGGGGAAAGAGCTGTAGCACTAACACTTGCATTACGTGGAGAAGCGACGAATATTCTACAAACTCTTACCGCCCAAGAACAGGAGGACTATGATCAGCTGATTAAACATCTAGAATTACGATATGGCCAGGCCCATTTGGAACACGTATACCACTCCCAACTGAAAAATCGCTGCCAGAAATCGGGCGAATCCTTACAAGAATTCGAAGCTGACATTGCACGCTTGGTTCGTCTCGCATATCCAGCCACACCGGAAAATGTAATGGAGCGATTAGCGGTTCAGGCATTCTTGGATGGACTCGTGACCAAGAAACCAGACAAGCGTTGACACTAGCTCGTCCAACACATCTCGTAGACGCACTGGCACGCGCTTTGGAATTTGAGGCTGCAAAGCAATCCTGCAAAACCAAAGTAAAGTTCGAAGTATTGAACAAGACTCACAGGAGCATGCTGACTTGAAGCTACCATAAGAAAAGTGATGAAGGAAGTTTTGCCTGAGAAAAGACAGATAAGATGCTGAATTGGAAAATTGGACATGTACGTAGCAAATGTCCAACATTCGAAAACACGACTCCGATGCAGGAAAACTAAAGAAGGTCGACGAGAAGGGCAATCGTCGGCCGTGTCCAGCAAGCCCCGGTTAACAACGCATATGTCGCTATCCTGAAACGACAGAACAGAGGTGTTTTCGTAGACGGTCTCATCAATAACGAACCTTGCACCATGCTGCTAGATACAGGTGCGACTAGGACAATTCTCGGACCTTCCTTTGCCAGAACACCGGAACGAATTGAACCGACAACTTGGAAGCTACGCACAGCAACAGGGGAGCCAGCTACTGTATATGGCGAGCTACCGATTGAAATAATTTTGGGCAGCACTAAAGTGAAACATCAGGCACTTGTAGCGGACATCGAAGACGATGCAATCATCGGAATGGACATCATAAATTCCAGAGGGTTTGAATTGGATTTCAAAGACGGCGTCCTACGTGTCAACGGAGAAGAGCTGGTACTTCATGGGAGAAGTGAAGAGTTGATCCGTGTGCTGTTGGCTGAAGATGTAAGCGTACCTGAGAGGGCTGAAACCATCCTGGAGGCTCGCCTGGACGGGAGTGCGAGCAGTGGATGAAGGTATGATGTGCGAGCCCAAACTTCATGATGAGAAAATTGGACGAGGGATTGCCCTAGGAAAACCCTGTTACGTGCTGAAAAATTTGTACCGGTAAGGGTCATGAATGTCAATTACTTTCCAGTGACCTTAAAGAAAGGAACAATTTTAGGGCACTGCTCGTCAGTTTCATCTGTGATCCGGGGCGTACGAGGTACGATTAGCCAACCCAACAACTTGCCCACAGAACTAGAAAAATTAGTTGCCATCTCTTCCAAAGACATAAAACCAGCTCAACAGCCCAAACTAAGAGATTTAGTCAAAAAGTACCAAGACATCTTCGATACCGGACAAGGAAAAGGGGTCGAACTAATGGTCCAGCACAAGATTGATACTGGGGTGCCGACCGATCCGGCAATCAGCAAGAAGACTTCCTCTTGCCAAGAAGGAAGAGGCTGACAAAATAATCAGCGATATGGGAAAAGAAGGAGTTATCGAACCATCTGACAGTCCCTGGTCCCTCCAGTCGTACTGGTGAAGAAAAGGATGGATCGACACGCTTTTGTGTAGACTATCGCCAACTTAATAATGTCACGAAGAAGGACAGTTACCCCCTCCCGAGAATAGATGACACCCTAGACACGTTGGCTGGTTCCACGATTTTCTCGACCCTTGATCTGAAGAGTGGATATTGGCAAGTAGAACTGGCTCAGGAAGATCGAGAAAAGACTGCTTCTACCATCGGCTCAGGATTGTGGCAGTTCACCGTTATGCCATTCGGGCTCTGTAATGCTCCCGCCACATTCGAAAGATTGATGGAGACGGTGCTGAAGGGACTCTCATGGAACACGTGTCTAGTGTATCTCGACGACATAATTGTGGTCGGCAGATCGTTTGAGGACCACGTGAAAAACTTGGAGGAAGTATTCCTGCGACTGAGGAACTCCGGATTGAAGCTGAGCCCTAAGAAATGCCATCTGTTCCAAAAAGAAGTACGATACCTCGGCCACGTTGTCTCTGGGGAAGGAGTAGCAGTGGATGACCAGAAGATCAAAGCTGTTAAGGATTGGCCCATCCCAAAAGACATTCACCAACTTCGAAGTTTCCTTGGTTTATGCACATACTATCGCCGATATGTGCTGGGATTCGCCAACATCGCTAAACCACTGACCAAGCTCACGGAAGGCCAAACAAAGTTTCAGTGGTCCGAAGAATGTCAAGACTCATTCAGGAAGCTGAAAGGAGCTTTGATTAACGCACCTATACTGAGCTATCCCCTACCCAAAGGGAAATTCATTTTGGATACGGACGCCAGCAACGTGGGACTTGGAGCTGTCCTATCTCAGATCCAGGAGTGACAGGAGAAGGTCATTGGTTATTTCAGCAAGACGCTTAGCAAACCAGAGCGCAATTACTGTGTCACCAGGCGAGAACTGTTAGCTGTTGTAAAGGGAGTGGAACACTTCTACAAGTACGTGTATGGAAGAAGATTCCTGTTGAGAACTGACCATGCAGCTCTCAAATGGCTCTTACAGTTCAAAAATCCTGAGGGTCAAGTAGCACGTTGGATCGAGAGACTCCAAGAATTCGATTTCGAGATCGAACATCGAGCCGGAACTAGCCATAAGAATGCAGATGCCTTGTCGCGAAGACCATGTCCAGATGATTGCTCACATTGCCGACGAGCAGAAGAGAAAGAAGCAACACTTTGTAGAACCGCGGCAATGGATGACAACTGGAATGACAGCAAGATCCAGAAAGACCAAGAGAGACCCCGACCTTGGCTTAGTCGTCAGCTGGAAGAAGGGCAATCGAAGACCATCATGGCAGGAAGTCGCAGGTTACTCGCCGGCTGTTAAGTCCTATTGGGCACAATGGAACTCTCTTATTCTGGACAATGGGATCCTGAAACGGGTGTTGGAGGCCGATATTGGTGGGGAAGACAGACGCCAAATAATTGTTCCCAGGAACAGAAGAGAGGAAGTGCTGCGGGAAATCCATGATGGAGTCGCCGGAGGACATCTGGGAGTGACGAAGACCCTGCAGAAAGTGAGGCAACGGTTTTACTGGGCCAATTGTCAAGCTGACGTCCAGGACTGATGCAGAAAGTGCGCTGTATGCGCTGCTAGCAATCGACCTCGAATACGACCCAAGGCCCCGATGCGTCAGTACAACGTAGGCAGCCCGTTCGAGAGAATCGCCATTGACATCGCCGGCCCGTTTCCCGTATCCGACCACGGGAATAAATACATCCTTGTGGCAATGGACTACTTCAGTAAGTGGGCGGAAGCCTATGCCCTGCCCAACCAGGAAGCCATCACCGTCGCCGACGTCTTGGTGAAAGAATGGATATGTCGATTCGGTATTCCAATGGAGCTGCACTCGGATCAAGGCAGAAATTTCGAATCCAACCTTTTCCAAGAAATATGTCTACTGCTGAACATCCGCAAGACAAGAACCACGGCCCTACATCCGCAGTCCGATGGAATGGTGGAACGGATGAACAGGACGATCAACCGCCACTTGTCCAAGGTTGTCTCTGACCATCAAAGAGACTGGGATCTTCATTTGTTCCTGATGGCCTATCGATCCGCAGTACACGAGTCAACCGGTCAAACTCCTGCTAGTATTATAATGGGCCGAGAACTGCGACTGCCTTGTGACCTGAAGTTTGGGATACCGCCAGGACAAGACACTGCGGGAGAGGACTACGTCAGCAAACTTCGGCAGAGAATGGACGACATCCACGAACGAGTCCGGTTGAACATCCAGAGTGCCAGCGATAAAATGAAGAAGACCTATGACATCAAGGCCGACGCTGGAGGATTTAAGGTTGATGACCTGGTTTGGCTGTACAACCCCAAACGTCGTCGTGGACTATCACCAAAGTTGCGGAACTCGTGGGAAGGCCCGTATAAAATCGTGAAAAGGATAAACGACCTTGTGTACCGAATCCATAAGCCACCCCGAGGGAAACCAAGGGTCGTCCATTTCAACAGGTTGGCTCCTTACGCTGGAAACCATGACCAAGTTCGCACCCTCAAGCCACCGGAGGATGATATGACGTTCGAGAAGTTTATGTCCTTGTATTCAAACGGGCAGAAAGTTCTACATGGGGTTACTAGAGAGGAGTCACGAGACCTTTTCGAGGTGCCTACTGACTACGCACTAGCGCACTGTGTGGCAGAAGATCTTCGAATGTCCAGGGGCATCGCCGTAGTGTTCTCCAAGAAATTTGGTCAACTCCAAACACTGCGGGAGCAGAATCCAGAAGTTGGTGGGGTAATACAGTTGAAGAAAGGCCAGAGAAACATCTACTACCTAGTTACCAAGAGGCATTCCCAAGATAAACCGTCCTATGAAGATGTCTGGAAGAGTCTCACCAAACTAAGAGATACTATGGTGGACCAGAATCTGGTGGATCTAGCAATTCCGAAATTATCCTGTGGTATTGATGGGTTGGACTGGAGAGTCATAAGAAGTATGCTGGAGGCGATATTCAGATCCAGCGGCGTCAAGATTTTGGTTTGCTGTAACCCTCTTCCACGACCGATCATGAAGACCGTGGAGTGTTACTTCCATCGAACTTCACGGTGCAGATATGGGGAGTCATGCAGATATCGTCACACTCCAAGGATGAAATTTCGGGACGAAATGTCTTTAAGAAGGGGGCAATGTAACGAACCTAGGCCGGACCTGTCGCCTCCCGCGTCGCCATCGACAGCGATGAGATCATCCCCGGAGATATTCGAGAACCATCCAGTCGCTCTTCCGCGGAAAACAACCGTCAATATTGGAAACAATTGGAACATGCCGTCGCCAACTGCCAGAATTCGAAAGATCGGGAATTCTGTAACGGAGATAAATAGACAGCCCTCAAGTCTCACGGACAGTCTGAACGAGCCCATACGATCGAGCTATACAGTGGTGTAGTTAGTAATATAAATTAAGTTGTATATTTAAGTGTTAAATAAATTAGTAAAACCAAGTTAAGTTTATTTACGTTACAATATGCTTACCAAGGGTTCTAGATCAACCATACGAGATTTTTTATTATCAAATAAATTTAAATACAAAACTGTCAACAAAAGCCAAAAATAATGGAGAGCCCACTATTAATAAAATGCCAAACTATTTCATGAGATATTTCAATCCGGACCTGGAAATCTTTCAAGGAACACACACTTTTATTGCTCATCTATATTTTTTCGAACAATAGGTAATAATGAGGGTCGTCGGCTAATATTGATTTACGACCTTCTTAGATTTCTGGTGCGAAATGGATATCGAGCTCGTGGTATTATCGTATATTAATTCGCTGCAGGAGAGAATAATCAACAAAGCTTCAACCTCATTGGATATGTTTTATCATTAGGAGCAATTTCATTGGGTTTTTGACAGTTGCGTGAAATTCTCGAATAAATACTTATCAAGTATTTTATTTATGATCCATGTCTGATGGACGGTGTTGTAACTCTCTCTCTCTCTCGCTCTAGCGTACCAGTTAGAAACCCCTATTTACTGTTCAATCATAAAAAGAAAAAAAATTGCTTCAATTTGATATATTTCAACAAGCTTTCATTACCAGCTTTTATTTAGTGTCATCTGTCCCGGTGTCTGTCTGTCTGTAATCAACTTGCAAGTTAAATTTTACCCCTTTCTAGTTGCTCGATTAACGTGAAATTTGGCAGGTGTTCATAGTTTGTTAGAGAAAAAAACCAAATGACGGATCCAAGATGGCCCACGATCTCTGTGATTATGGTACGATTTCATTCAAAATTGGTATGGGGGAGTTTTCGGGGACGGAAATTATGATTTTTTATTAAAAATTTACAAATTAAAGATGGCGGCTCTAAGATGGCCGACGAGTTTTGTAATTATGGTCCGATTTTATTCAAAATTGATATGTGGAGGATTTTGGGATCGGAGATTAAGAATTGATTGTCCTAATTAATAAATTCAAGATGGCGGCACCAAGATGGTGGACAAGTTTTGTGATGATGGACCGTTTCTATTCAAAATTGGTATGTCAAGGTTTTTGGGGTCGGAGATAATGAATTTACTCGAAGATTATTGATTTATTGTCAGAATTCATAAATTGAAGATGGCAGCTCCAGGATGGCGAACGAGTTACTCTTTAGATGGTCTCCTCATTGAAGAACTAGATAGCTCAGAATTTACAGGAAAAGGTCCTCATAATGACGATGCATTAACAAAAATGCATAGATTAAGGCGTACTTACTAAAAGGCACAAAATAAAATAATTAATAAAAGAACGGGTGGGAATATAACCTACTCAAGTTGAATGTTGAGAAAACCAAATATATTCCCTTCTCTTCATATACTACTGGCTTACCTAACTTAGGACTATTAATTTTAAGTGACACAGTAAATATTCCAAGCTGTGAATCTATAAAAAATTTGCGAATAATTATTGACAGGCATCTCCGTTGGGATATTCATATTAATAGCTTGGTTACTAACCAAATTTAGAATATTGAGAGAGCATTTGGACATTACCCATTTGAAAATTGTTTATTATGCATTAGTGCAAAGCTTGTTGGAATATGGTATTTTAGGCTGAGGTGGAGCCACAGACAACCACCTAGATAAAGTACACGTTGTTCAAAAATGGATTTTGAGAATAATTTTTAACAAAGATATCAGATATCCCAGCGACTCAGTCTGTGAGCAGTCGTAAAGTCGCAAGCTAACCCTCCTGCAGCCAGTTTGGGCTTCGCTCTTCCTCCCCCCATCAGCAGCACGGGACCTACCTTTCAGTTTAACCGTGCTTACTGAATTAATGGGGGGAATCCGAGACTGGGATACGTCCAATCAGCGCGCTAGGTAATCCCAGCTACCGTTATAGCTCAGCCACGGTGGGGCCGCTTGATAAAACAAGCTACTGGCTATGGGATGTCAGTACCCGAGCGGGTTAATGCGCCGCTCCCCGCCGAGTCAGCAGGGAATACAATCACCTCAACCCATAGGTGAAGGACTCCCCCGTCTCTACCGAATTACGGTATTGTTTTCCATCGTTCACTATCTAGCACCACGCCCCCCAGAGTCCAACACCATGTGGAGAGGCACCGGCTGTCAACCGGTGGGGCTATCCTCCTCCCTCTGGGTACCCATGTTGACAGGACTCCTCCTGTCAGCGTTGGATGGGTCACCGCCATATCAGACTTTCGACCTGATATTACTCGTGTAACGTTTGACGAGTAACCGTTCGAGTGAGGGTTCGCCATGGCTTCCGCCATGACTACTAAACACGCTACGATGTTACCGAGAGAGGGACCTGGACTTTGCCCAACGGTGTCTGGGATCGTCGCAGATACTCCCCTCCCGCCGGCCTAGTCACATGGTGGGGCAGTCTATGAAAACAGTAAAATATATAATACAAGGCAGTTATTCGCATATAAAATGTTGATGAACATACATAAAAGAGAGCTACAAATACAGCCAATCAAGATATAACACTAGGAATACAAGCTATAGGCCAGCACAGCTGCCAGTACATAAGTTCCAAACTATATAATTATCTTCCCAATGACTTAAAAAATCTAAGAAACTTTTATAAATATAAGAAAGCAGTTAAAGAATGGATGTTGACAGAAGACCGTAAAATACCTCATGACCGAATAAATTTAATAGAGAAATACCTGTTTACACTTGGTTGTCAAGAGGTTGCGGCAGAGTAAAAAAATGGCAACCCAAACTTTTCAAGTTCTTTATATACCTATCTCTCTTTGAAATGAATTATATTTTTTTAAACAAGTGAATGATATTGTGTTAAAAAAAATAATCGACACAATTTAATCAAAAATACGTGCGGCCATATATTGATAGGCAAACGGGTAGCAACGTATTCCTCCAGTAATAATTATCTATAAAAATTGCATTTCATTAAAACCAGATGGACGTATTGATCACGCTGTCAGATCTTAAACTACTGTCAATGTTTAACTAGGCACATCTTTAGATATCATATATTACCGCTTGAAAGATGTTTGGCAATTTGTGCATGGGTTCAGAGTACTTGGTGCGAGGACCAAAGAAGCCCGATTCACGAAAAACGGCACTAAAACAGACCTAATGAACGTAGGGTGAAGTGGGGTAAGTGTAATCAGGAAAATGATAGTTACACTTTAAATTATAATATCAAGATATCCAAAAAAGATACGTTTCTGATTTTCTATAGTAGTACTACCCATCTAATTGTTAAATAAGTGAAGTAATTTATTTTGTTCTACTAGGCATCATGTATTTTTTATAAACAAAAATAATAAGTTATGTTCGCTGATTACATTTACCCCAGCATTCGGGGCAAATGTAATCATGGTTTGTAATTCCCATATGCATCGTATGCTAGAGTATTTGGGGCAAGTGTAATGAAGTAGGAATGATGCAGTTTCGCAAAAAAAAATAGCCTAATAGCTCAATAAGGACGTTATAAGCTTTTTTGTGTAATGAATACAATTCACATGTTTGTCTTAGAAACGTCCTAAATTTGGTTCTGGTAAAACTAACTCGATGTCTGATGCAGAAACTGAGTGATGGTCAATTTGTTCAGGCCAATGAAAAATCGATTGTTGCGAGTTTTGGTCGGAATTTTTCAGAAACAATCAAAGGTTGTGATTCTTCATGAAAGACTATTATTTGACCAACATAAAAAAGAATGTTCTGACATCAGGTTGTTTCAAGTCAATGAGTAACAATTCGTCTTGTATCCGGGCTTCCTCTTCTTCATCTAACATTTGTGAATAAGTTGCAAAATCTTCCTATCCCTATCAGAATTTGGGCTCCAACCGCTTCATCAGAAGAACTTGCTAGAATAATATTTTTGGGCTTATTTTTTCTTGTTTCAAACTTTTCCTTTTTGCTAGATCTTTTGCTTTCTTTGATTCAATTTTTGCTTTTATTTTTTCTTCTTTATCTTGTCCTGCAGTTTTTCTGTCTATATTTTGCTGTGCTGTGATAATTTCAGCTCCAGAAGCTACTCTTTTTCTTTTCTCTTTCTCATGAGGTCGGGGGGATTCTCTTACGGTGTCTAGCAACAAATCTTCAAATGACACATTCTTTTTACTTGGTCCTGCTCGGCTCTGGTTCTGGAAGTGGTTGTTGCTCCAAAGTGGTTCTTCTGCCTCTTGCTGTTTGCTTGAGCTTGGCTCATCACAATTTTCTTGTGAGGCAGATTGTGCAATATTTAAATGTTATTTGAATGAAGTGAGAAGAAAAAAAGTAAATTCTAGGCTGGGGCAAATGTAATCACTGATTATATTTACCCCAGTCTCCGTGATTACACGTACCCCATATACATTTTTTGGCGGGGTAAACGTAATCACTACTATTTTTCTTTTTGTTGGCATCCAAATCGAAATACGACAGCAGAATCCGATTCCTTGTTGGAAATAATGTAAGGAAGCAAAATACCACAATCTTATTGAATTATTTGTATTAACAAGATGAAATAAAAAATTACAATCGATACTCGCACAACAAGTGAAAATACAGGGTGATCTATAAACAACTAACATTTTGAACTAGGACATTGAAAAGGATTAAAAACATAATATAAAGGCAAAAAATGAGTTATACTTTCAAATTTTAAATATAAAAAAATTAAAAACGATAGTAAAAAAATTAGGGAGTGCCTGATTACACTTGCCCCATGATTACGCTTACCCCACTTCACCCTAATATATATTTTTTCGGGGAATCACTCATTTGTCTTCTACTGATGGTGCCATGAATATGAGATACATACTGACATTTGCAACTCTTATAATTGATGTACACGATTAAGCTCTCAATTTTCGTTTCACCAATAATTTCTTCGAAAAAAACTCAATTATATTATATTTACTTTACACTTACTACACATCATTATATTTATTTTTTGAATCATCCAAGGTAGCTTATCGCATACCTGCTAGATTTTTGGTCTTGAACTTCGAACCCGATTTTGACATCGGGAAAATAGCTTGAGTATTGTTCACGTAAAAAAACATTAATAAAATATTATTGATTATAGAAATCGAAATAAAGTTTTCCCAACATCATCTTTACGAAGTTTACCGAAACAAAATGTAACAGTATGGTCCTTTGTTAATTTACGTACGTGTTTTTAGAAAATGAACAATTAGAGATTGAAGTACTTTCATCAAAATTATTTTAGGAATACCTACCATAGAATAATATTTTCTTCAATCACTTTGTCAAAGTCAATAGCAACCAGTAAATAACTTATAAAGTTGCAATACGATATGAATATTACGCTGCGTAAAAAGGGAAACATTCTCTATTGAATAGAAAGCTTTATCTGAGAAAATTGAAAAATTTACGATAAAAATGAAGTTATATTTTCTGATATGTAACAGAAAACAACTTCTTTCCCGGCTAAAGCTACGCTCGACATTGAACTCCACCTGATGAATATTGTTACGAAATTAGTAGCCGCCCCTGTTCATCTCGCACGTGCTAGATAATGCGGCCATTGGGACCTTCTGATGACGTCACAGAATCATCGAGATACTTCCAAGAAGCCAGATGGTTTCGGAAATAATATTCTTGGAAATTCTGGAATTATGTTTTGAATATATATATATATATATATATATATATATATATATATATATATATATACAGTAACCGGCAGAAAGTACGCATCATATGGGAAATTATTTTATTAATAAATTTTGACAAATATCGATACGTGCAATCGCTTCTGCATCAAAAGAAACCCCAAAAGACGTTGTACAGTGCCGTTCGTCTATTCGAGTTTGGCGGGAAATTAAAAAAAAATATATTGTCTCAAAACACACTTATTTGAAAAATTTCATTCGGAAAAGTTGTTCAGAAGGACATTTTATAGCTATGAATGTTTTGGAAAAAATCTGAGATAAAAAATTAAAATAATGTTTTTTCCAAAAAAAATTTAATTTGGAAAAATACATTTTTGACGAAGAAACTTATTAGTGAAGCCAACAGTAATATTTTGTGAATATTCGCAAGCTAGTTCTATTTTAGTCGGAGAACATTTGAAATCTGTGAATTTGCCAAATGTTCAGCTGCTTCATAACAGGTCACTGAAATATCTTCAGGGCATTAAAATCCCGATACTGTTTATTATCAATGAAGGACCAAGTATCTACACTTTTAAATTGAATTTTTTTATTAGATGAAAAAAGTGATTTAATTTTTGACATAACAAGAACCTACAAAATTTTAACTTTTTATTTTCACACTTTATAATAAAATTAGAAGCTGAAATAATTATAAACCAAATAATTTAATACATACCCGAAACTTTGTAATTGTCCCTTACTGGACATGTCTACCCTGACGTTCAATACATGTAGTTGTTCAGGATTTCATTTCTCTGGACACATTTCGCAGCATTTGTGGTGTAATGTCATTAATACATTGTCGTATTACTTCTTCTAAATGGTCGATATTATGAAATGGCCGATGTTTATGAACCTTACTTATAAGGTACCTTCATAAAAAGAAATCCAACGGCGTCATATCTGGGGATCTTGCAGGCCACGGGTTTTCTGAATATCGTCCTATCCATTTATGAGGAAAGTGTTCGTTTAGCCACGCTTTCACTTCAAGGGTGTATGTCTTGTTGAAAAAAATATAATTTATTCTTTGCAGCGGTAATAAATGTAAGAAATAAAAAAACTCGTTATTTAAAATATCTAAATAATTGCGTGAATTAAGGTTGCCCCTAAAAAAGTAAGGCCCAACGATCTGCGTATCTAATATGCCGCACCAAACATTACTTTTGAGGAATTTGGGTTCTCATCAGCCCACCATATACAGTTCTGGGAACTGATAATACCGTTTGATGTAATAGTGACGGCTTAAGACTATCTATGTAGGGGAGCAACCCTCCTGGCGGTAAAAGTCCGACCAAATGGCATTGTCATCCTTTTAGGATTTCATTTTTTGGATTAGAGTATTTTTGGATTTTATTTTTCCTGGCTTGGAATATTATAGGATTTTATATTTTCATGGAATGATTATTATCTCATGAAATCATTGAGGTTTTAGAATTTTCCTGAAAAAATTACTGAGGTTTTGATATTTTCCTGAAAAAATTACTGAGGTTTTGATATTTTCCTGAAAAAATTACTGAGGTTTTGATATTTTCCCGAAAAAATTACTGAATTTTGTTTTATTTATCATTTGACTTTCAAGATTCAACGTTTACTCTAAAGTAACTTGAAAATGTATTTATTTTTGAAATTTAGGCAGTTGATGGCTTATGATTTATCTCTGTACATTACATTTCCGAAAAATGCGAAATCAGTTTTGGGGATTAAGGATTTTTGTTTTATTTTTTTTTGAGCTGTGCAGTTGACGGCTTAAGACTATCACTGTAGGGGAACAACCATACTGGCGGTAAAAGTCCGATCAAATGGCCACTTTGTCTTTTGACATTTTCTCTCTTTTGAGAAATTTATTTTTGGATATCTTGATGCTAGAACAAAGTTTTGTTGTTCAAACTTTGTGAAATTAAGAGAAACGCAAATTTAATGGCCAATGTTTTTCTTGTGTAATTCAATATTCGGCGTGAGCATTAGCTCGGAAAGTAGTTGTTTCATGACTAATATAGCTTTAGAATTTGGAAACATTCTTATTTTGGGATGAAGTTTGTGGTTTGGTTCAATTTTATCAACTGTTGTTCAATATTCGGCGTGAGTATTAGCTCGGAAAGTAGTTGTTTGTTGGGGAATATTGAATCGAGGCTAATTTCACATTCAAAGTAGAATAGATGTGCTGTTGGCTTGATTTCTTGAAGGTTTGCTAGACAATAATTTCGTTCCGGCATAGGTGTTGTTTTTTTTTCCTCTTATTTTCTTGGGTTGAAAGAAGATAGAGTCAGTGCTAGGTTTCTAGCATATGATGAATCTCTTTGCTTTTTGGTAATCTTAAGAGTTTTTGATGTCTCGTCAAGTGATGTCAAATCATTGGAAGGTAAGTAGTAGTTTCTGAGTAAGCGGGAGGGTTTTGGAATTTATTCCCACACTCGTCTGTGTTTGAGCATCTAGTTCGGAAAATTATTTGTCTCAAACACATGAGTCAGTTTTGAATTTTTGCGATTATATATTTATTTGTCTGTAGGAGCCATGTTAAATATTTTGATCAATTGTCTTGCTAGTGAGAGGGCCGATGTATGTATTGTCGGTTGGTAAGATAATCCTTAATATTTACTTGGAGTACCTCCGAAGCTTTTTTGTTCTTTTTGTCTTGGTGTTAATAGCACTTTTCAGGTGTGGTGTAATCCTATATTTTCACTAAGGTTGTGTTAGGAATCCTTTGAAAATTCCTAAAATATGGGTATATACCATTTTGTTTGAGAATTATTTTTGACTTTACCTTGGTTGTCTGTGAGTATTGGGATTTGCCGGAGATTTATTCCGGGTGTGTATGTGCTTCTGAAGGACATCTCTTGCCTCTAGAGATTGTGCAATTTTGATTTCGTTGAGTTGCCTATCACCCTCAGCCTAACCACATCTGATATTCTGAGAATTTTTGTGATGGATCCTAGTGGTGTGGACGTTCAACTGAAGTATTGGATATGATTTTCAGCATATCATTTTTTTTGGGAAATATTGTAAATGGTAATTTTGGTATAAAAAGTTATCTTTTAAATTCTGGTTGAGTTCTGGGAGCGTTATCTGAGTGTATTCAGAAACATTTTGTACCTTGATATTGTTGGTAGAACACATGAGTATTTTCAAATAATTTGGCAAAAATATAAGAGGTTGGTCAAATCTTTTGGTTTGGCAAAATATTTTTTTTGCAAATTTAGTTGAAGTCCAAAATTGTATTTTTTTCTGTTGATATGATAACTGGAGCGGTTAATTTATCTTTATCTTTTTAGTATTGATGTATTTTTGGATTCATATACTTTGAATAAAAATATACCTTATATATTGTAGTTGAACTGGAATTTTGCTGAAAAATTGCAAAGTTAGAAAACTCTGTTTACTTTTGACATATGTTCAATTTTGATCAATGAATGCTTGCAGTTTATCTTTTCAGAGTTTAAGTACTCAAATCATTGTATTATGAATAACATTTTTGTAGGGAAATGTTGGCATTCTTCAATCATGCCTTGGAACCAAAATAAAAAATTTAAGAGGGCATTTTGTTTTCAATTTATCCACGCTTTTGTTGCGATCTGCACATCCATCGCTGGATTCTTACATTTAATTGCCTTACTTGAAGAACTGAGGCTTTCTAACATGCTAAAAAAGGTATATTTGAATTATAATATCAAATCACTGTATGTAGTAAGTTCAAAATCCCCTATTCCATAAATTTTGCATTTCCTATTTCCCTATATAGGAATTGAATGCGTTGACATTTAATTCTGACAGGACCAAGTGTAGTTGTCACACCTACTCGTTTATAATAGAAACAGAGAGAGAAAGTCGCATGGAGGGGCCATAATGCTTTTTTCTTATGTTACTGTAACGAACCTAGGCCGGACCTGTCGCCTCCCGCGTCGCCATCGACAGCGATGAGATCATCCCCGGAGATATTCGAGAACCATCCAGTCGCTCTTCCGCGTAATGCAACGGTCAATATTGGAAACAATTGGAACATGCCGTCGCCAACTGGAAGAATTCGAAACATCGAGAATGCTGTATCGGAGATAAATAGACAGCCCTCAAGAGAGTCACAACAATCTGAACGAGCCCATACGATCGAGCTATACAGTGAAGTAGTAATATAAATTAAGTTGTAGATTAAGTGTGAAATAAATTAGTAGAACCAAGTTGAGTTTATTTACGTTACAATTGGTGTCGGAAGTGAGATTTTGAAAATAAACAAGTGATCGTGGAGTGGATAGTCAGAAAAATAAATTGATAGACCTTTTTGTACGTCCAAAATAGACAGTGGCCCGGTTTTCGCGAAGTGGACAATTGTGCGTGGGAATATAAACTGATACACTGTTCGCGTGAAACAGACAATAGACTGGTGGCCCGTGGAAAAGAATTCGCGAAGTGAATTTTTAACAAACTGATAAACTTTTCGTGTAAAACAGACTGATACCTCGTCAAAGACAAAATGTGTTCAAGAAAAGTGCGCCTTGCGGATTTGAAGGTAGCGGAATTGAAACAGGAATTGGAGGAAAGGAACTGGAAACAAAATTCTATAAATCTGGAGGAGAAGCTTTCTGGTTATACAAGAAGGTGAGGACCCCGAAACATTTTTATTCGAAGTTCCCGGAGGTGATTTAGTTTGGTAATGAATAAACTCGAAGAAACTACTAAATCCGTGAAAGAAGAACTGCAACAAAATTCTATAAATCTGGAGGAGAAGCTTTCTAGAAATCTGGAAGAAAATGCTAGAAATCTGGAAGAGAAACTTCAGGAAAATTCTATAAATCTGGAAGAGAAGCTTTCTAGAAATCTGGAAGAGAAGCTTCAAGAAAATTCTAGAAATCTGGAAGAGAAGCTTCTAGAAAATTCAAGAAGCCTGGAAGGAAATGCTAGAAATCTGGAAGAGAAGCTTCTAGAAAATTCAAGAAGCCTGGAAGAAAATGCTAGAAATCTGGAAGAGAAGCTTGAAGAAAATTCTAGAAATCTGGAAGAGAAGCTTCAAGAAAATTCTAGAAATCTGAAGAGAAGCTTCTAGAAAATTCAAGAAGCCTGGAAGAGAAGTTCCTGGAAAACACAGAAGGCAAAGAACACGGAGGTAGATAAAATCAAAGATGGGGTCGAGGCAGAGATGGACAAGATGAAATTTCCTAGAAGAAAGAATGGGAACCGTTGAGACAGAGATAGATAAAATTAGGGAGCAAATGAACACGGAGGTAGATAAAATCAAAGATGGGGTCGAGGCAGAGATGGACAAGATGAAGGAAATAATCAGCGATGGAATCAAAGACGGAATCGAGGCAGAAATGGACAAAATAAAGGAAACGATCAGTAAGCTGGAAAAACAAATTAATAGTGCGTCCTCCACAGAGATGGTTAACGAAAATGCAATGCTGGACTTGAGTTTGAACGTGGATAAAGTTCAAGAGGGTATAAAAGATGTCAAGGTCATTTCAGAAATAGGGAAGCTTTCCATGAAGCCGCCTCAGTTCGACGGAAAAACTCCATGGGCAAATTACCGCCGGCAGTTTGGAGCAGCGGCCAAAGCAAACGGATGGAATGCAGGGGAAAGAGCTGTAGCACTGACACTTGCATTACGTGGAGAAGCGACAAATATTCTACAAACTCTCACCGCCCAAGAACAGGAGGACTATGATCAGCTGATTAAACATCTAGAATTACGATATGGCTACGCCCATTTGGAACACGTATACCACTCCCAGCTGAAAAATCTCTGCCAAAAATGGGGCGAATCCTTACAAGAATTCGAAACTGACATTGCACGCTTGGTTCGTCTCGCATATCCAGCCACACCAGAAAATGTAATGGAGCGACTAGCGGTTCAAGCATTCCTGGATGAACTCCGTGACCAAGAAACCAGACAAGCGTTGACACTAGCCCGTCCAACACATCTCGTAGACGCGCTGGCACGCGCTTTGGAATTCGAGGCAGCGAAACAGTCTTGCAAAAGCCAGAGTAAAGTCCGAATGATTGAGGAAGACTCACAGGAGCCTGCTAATTTGGAAGCTGCCATAAGGAAAGTGATTAAGGAAGTTTTGCCTGAGAAAAGACAAATAAGATGCTGGAATTGTGGCAAAATTGGACATGTGCGTAGCAAATGTCCAAAATTCGAAAACACGACTCCGATGCAGGAAAACTAAAGAAGGTCGACGAGAAGGGGCAATCGTCGGTCTGTGTCCAGCAAGCCCCGGTTAACAACGCATATGTCGCTATCCTGCAACGACAGAACAGAGGTGTTTTCGTAGACGGTCTCATCAATAACGATCCTTGCACCATGCTGCTAGATACAGGTGCGACTAGGACAATTCTCGGGCCTTCCTTTGCCAGAACACCGGAACGAATTGAACCGACAACGTGGAAGCTACGCACAGCAACAGGGGAGCCAGCTACTGTATATGGCGAGCTACCGATTGAAATAATTTTGGGCAGCACTAAAGTGAAACATCAGGCACTTGTAGCGGACATCGAAGACGATGCAATCATCGGAATGGACATCATGAATTCCAGAGGGTTTGAATTGGATTTCAAAGACGGCGTCCTACGTGTCAACGGAGAAGAGCTGGTGCTTCATGGGAGAAGTGAGGAGTTGATCCGTGTGCTGTTGGCTGAAGATGTAAGCGTACCTGAGAGGGCTGAAACCATTCTGGAGGCTCGCCTAGACGGGAGTGCGAGCAGTGGAGACGTGGTGATGTTCGAGCCCAAACTTCATGATGAGAAAATTGGACGAGGGATTGCACTAGGGAAGACCTTGTTGCGTGCTGACAAATTTGTGCCGGTAAGGGTCATGAATGTCAATTATTTCCCAGTGACCTTGAAGAAAGGAACAATTTTGGGGCACTGCTCGTCAGTTTCATCTGTGATCCGGGGCGTACGAGGTACGATTAGCCAATCCAACAACTTGCCCACAGAACTAGAAAAATTAGTTGCCATCTCTTCCAAAGACATAAAACCAGCTCAACAGCCCAAACTAAGAGATTTAGTCAAAAAGTACCAAGACATCTTCGATACCGGACAAGGAAAAGGGGTCGAACTAATGTGGTCCAGCACAAGATTGATACTGGGGTGCCCGACCGATCCGGCAATCAGCAAGAAGACTTCCTCTTGCCAAGAAGGAAGAGGCTGACAAAATAGTCAGCGATATGGGAAAAGAAGGAGTTATCGAACCATCTGACAGTCCCTGGTCCTCTCCAGTCGTACTGGTTAAGAAAAAGGATGGATCGACACGCTTTTGTGTAGACTATCGCCAACTTAATAATGTCACGAAGAAGGACAGTTACCCTCTCCCGAGAATAGATGACACCCTAGACACGTTGGCTGGTTCCACGATTTTCTCGACCCTTGATCTGAAGAGTGGATACTGGCAAGTAGAACTGGCTCAGGAAGATCGAGAAAAGACTGCTTTTACCATCGGCTCAGGATTGTGGCAGTTCACCGTTATGCCATTCGGCTCTGTAATGCTCCCGCCACATTCGAAAGATTGATGGAAACAGTACTGAAGGGACTCTCATGGAACACGTGTCTAGTGTATCTCGACGACATAATTGTGGTCGGCAGATCGTTTGAGGACCACGTGAAAACTTGGAGGCAGTATTCCTTCGACTGAGGAACTCCGGATTGAAGCTGGGCCCTAAGAATGCCATCTGTTCCAAAAGAAGTACGATACCTCGGCCACGTTGTCTCTGGGGAAGGAGTAGCAGTGGATGACCAGAAGATCAAAGCTGTTAAGGATTGGCCCATCCCAAAAGACATTCACCAACTTCGAAGTTTCCTTGGTTTATGCACATACTATCGCCGATATGTGCTGGATTCGCCAACATCGCTAAACCACTGACCAAGCTCACGGAAGGCCAAACAAAGTTCCAGTGGTCCGAAGAATGTCAAGACTCATTCAGGAAGCTGAAAGGAGCTTTGATCAACGCACCTATACTGAGCTATCCCCTACCCAAAGGGAAATTCATTTTGGATACGGACGCCAGCAACGTGGGACTTGGAGCTGTCCTATCTCAGATCCAGGAGGGACAGGAGAAGGTCATTGGTTATTTCAGCAAGACGCTTAGCAAACCAGAGCGCAATTACTGTGTCACCAGGCGAGAGCTGTTAGCTGTTGTGAAGGGAGTGGAACACTTCTACAAGTACGTGTATGGAAGAAGATTCCTGTTGAGAACGGACCATGCAGCTCTCAAATGGCTCTTACAGTTCAAAAATCCTGAGGGTCAAGTAGCACGTTGGATCGAGAGACTCCAAGAATTCGATTTCGAGATCGAACATCGAGCCGGAACTAGCCATAAGAATGCAGATGCCTTGTCGCGAAGACCATGTCCAGATGATTGCTCACATTGCCGACGAGCAGAAGAGAAAGAAGCAACACTTTGTAGAACCGCGGCAATGGATGATCAACTGGAACGACAGCAAGATCCAGAAAGACCAAGAGAGAGACCCCGACCTTGGCTTAGTCATCAGCTGGAAGAAGGGCAATCGAAGACCATCATGGCAGGAAGTCGCAGGTTACTCGCCGGCTGTTAAGTCCTATTGGGCACAATGGAACTCTCTTATTCTGGACAATGGGACCCTGAAACGGGTGTTGGAGGCCGATATTGGTGGTGAAGACAGACGCCAAATAATTGTTCCCAGGAACAGAAGAGAGGAAGTGCTGCGGGAAAACCATGATGGAGTCGCCGGAGGACATCTGGGAGTGACGAAGACCCTGCAGAAAGTGAGGCAACGGTTTTACTGGGCCAATTGTCAAGCTGACGTCCAGGACTGGTGCAGAAAGTGCGCTGTATGCGCTGCTAGCAATGGACCTCGAATACGACCCAAGGCCCCGATGCGTCAGTACAACGTAGGCAGCCCGTTCGAGAGAATCGCCATTGACATCGCCGGCCCGTTTCCCGTATCCGACCACGGGAATAAATACATCCTTGTGGCAATGGACTACTTCAGTAAGTGGGCGGAAGCCTATGCCCTGCCCAACCAGGAAGCCATCACCGTCCCCGACGTCGTGGTGAAAGAATCGATATGTCCATTCGGTATTCCAACGGAGCTGCACTCGGATCAAGGCAGAAATTTCGAATCCAACCTTTTCCAAGAAATATGTTTACTGCTGAACATCCGCAAGACAAGAACCACGGCCCTACATGCCGCAGACCGATGAAATGGTGGAACGGATGAACAGGACGATCAACCACCAAATGTCCAAGGTGGTCTCCTGACCATCAAAGAGACTGGGACCAGTATCTTCATTTGTTCCTGATGGCCTATCGATCCGCAGTACACGAGTCAACCGGTCAAACTCCTGCTAGTATTATAATGGGCCGAGAACTGCGACTGCCTTGTGACCTGAAGTTTGGGATACCGCCAGGACAAGACACTGCGGGAGAGGACTACGTCAGCAAACTTCGGCAGAGAATGGACGACATCCACGAACGAGTCCGGTTGAACATCCAGAGTGCCAGCGATAAAATGAAGAAGACCTATGACATCAAGGCCGACGCTGGAGGATTTAAGGTTGATGACCTGGTTTGGCTGTACAACCCCAAACGTCGTCGTGGGCTATCACCAAAGTTGCGGAACTCGTGGGAAGGCCCGTATAAAATCGTGAAAAGGATAAACGACCTTGTGTACCGAATCCATAAGCCACCCCGAGGGAAACCAAGGGTCGTCCATTTCAACAGGTTGGCCCCTTACGCTGGAAACCATGACCAAGTTCGCACCCTCAAGCCACCGGAGGATGATATGACGTTCGAGAAGTTTATGTCCTTGTATTCAAACGGGCAGAAAGTTCTACATGGGTTACTAGAGAGAGTCACGAGACCTTTCGAGGTGCCTGCTGACTACGCACTAGCGCACGGTGTGACAGAACATCTTCGAATGGCCAGGGCATCGCCGTAGTGTTCTCCAAGAAATTTGGTCAACTCCAAACACTGCGGGAGCAGAATCCAGAAGTTGGTGGGTGATACAGTTGAAGAAAGGCCAGAGAAACATCTACTACCTAGTCACCAAGAGGCATTCCCAAGATAAACCGTCTTATGAAGATGTCTGGAAGAGTCTCACCAAACTAAGAGATTCTATGGTGGACCAGAATCTGGTGGATCTAGCAATTCCAAAATTATCCTGTGGTATTGATGGGTTGGACTGGAGAGTCATAAGAAGTATGCTGGAGGCGATATTCAGATCCAGCGGCGTCAAGATTTTGGTTTGCTGTAACCCTCTTCCACGACCGATCATGAAGACCGTGGAGTGTTACTTCCATCGAACTTCACGGTGCAGATATGGGGAGTCATGCAGATATCGTCACACTCCAGGGATGAAATTTCGGGACGAAATGTCTTTAAGAAGGGGGCAATGTAACGAACCTAGGCCGGACCTGTCGCCTCCCGCGTCGCCATCGACAGCGATGAGATCATCCCCGGAGATATTCGAGAACCATCCAGTCGCTCTTCCGCGTAATGCAACGGTCAATATTGGAAACAATTGGAACATGCCGTCGCCAACTGGAAGAATTCGAAACATCAAGAATGCTGTATCGGAGATAAATAGACAGCCCTCAAGAGAGTCACAACAATCTGAACGAGCCCATACGATCGAGCTATACAGTGAAGTAGTAATATAAATTAAGTTGTAGATTAAGTGTGAAATAAATTAGTAGAACCAAGTTGAGTTTATTTACGTTACATTACGATTTCTACCAGTCAACACCTACGGCAAGCCGCGTAAAGGAACTTCGTTCCAAAAATAAAATAATGCGTGTTTCCTATTCAATTCATCGATTTGTATTGGGCTCCCCTATATCTGTGTCATAGGTTTTGAGTAATATGTGTTTTTTATTCTTTACAGGTTTACTCAGACTTACATTTGAAATTAATGAATATGGGAAGTATTGTTATTCATTGTTGAAATCAATCAAAAAAAGATAGATAGGTAATAATTGACCGAATTTATAAACACGAGACTAGGGATTACATTTTTTTTTCAGCAACAAGAAATTAAGAGAGATACTCTGAAATGAGGTGATCCATCAGAAAATTATTTGAGAGTATGGGTCATTTGAACCGTTTCGAAATGGGACAACCAAAACAAAGAACATTTTATAGAGTGTAATGGTAAAGAAAACTACCACTATAATTTACAATGACAAAATCGAATCACTTCATAGAACTCTAAAAACACCAGATGAATGAAAAGTTTGAAACAGCCATTCAAAGGAATGAATAAAAAAGCTAGTCAGTGCTCAAAATGATAAAGAGTGTAAACGTGAAATACAAAGTGTTTTGTGTAAACTTACAAACCAGTCCTTATCATGTGGTAAAGTACCAGAAGTTCTCAAAATAGCGAAAGTATCACCTATGTGTAAGTACGGCGACAAAGAGGATCCCAACTATCGCCCTTTATCAGTGCTACCAATACCATCAAATATCATTGAGAAAGCTGTGAACAAGCAACTATTGGAATACCTTGAAGAAAACACTATAGGTACTGACCAAGTCACAGTACGGCTTTCGCAAGTCAAGTGACACCACCAGCGCTGCTGCTGATCTGGTATCGGAAATACAAATGAAAATTGACAAAAACAAAAAGTGTGCCCTAGTGTCTCTTGACCTGTGTGAAGCCTTTGACACGGTCAACCATGAAAAAATGAGAATGATTGGTGTTCGGGAGATGGATCTCACATGGTTTCGTGATTACCTATCGTGTAGAAAACAATTCATTCAATGCGGTTCATACCTTAGTGAAAAGAAAAAAATTACCTGTGGTGTACCACAGGGATCGATCCTAGAACCCATCGTTTTCCTCATTTATATAAACTCCTCAGCGAACATAAATATTAGGGGGAAGTTTGACTGTATGCGGATGACACAACAATTGTATACTTTGGTGACGCCATCTCCCAGAACATCAAAGAAGACCTCCAGTGCTTGGCCGAATGGTTATCTTGCCATAAGTTGACCCCTCAATTTGTATAAATCGTCCTTCATGTGGATTGATAAATGTAAGGTGCCTGATAACACCAAAAAAGAAATATCTTTTGGAAATAGCACTATGAAATACTCCAGTAAAATTAAATTTCTTGGTCTGATTATAGACGAGAAGCTTTTATGGCATGAGCACATTGAATATATACGCAAACAAATTATCGGACCAGTGGGTGTTCTTAGGAGATTAAGTTATACTGTGCCAAAATATCTATTGAGGTCAATTTACTTCTCCCTAGTTCACTCCCATTTGGAATACCTAATAATTATCTGGAGTTCAACTTTTAAGAGTTATATAACATCACTGAAAACACTACAGAATAAAGCCATAAAAAATCTGTACAAATTACCAATGAGATTTACAACATCAGACCTGTTTAACAAATATAATATTAGATCCTTGGATAGTCTTTATGTGGTGAAAGTTAATGAATTTATTCATCAAGTATTGAATCAGGCGAGGCACACTAAAATGGGGTTCCCTATGAGATATGAAATCCATCCATATGAAACTCGGCAATACAAAGATATATCTTTACCACAAATATGCTCACGTCATGGCCTGAACTCACTGTTATATAACGGAGCAACAGAATATAACACACTACCCTCCAACATGAAAAGATTGAATGTAAACAAATTTAAAATCACTGTGAAGAAACACGTCCCCTTATATATCCTCTGAAAATATAGTAGACCGTAATATTATATTTATAGTCACCAACTGTGATATATCTAACTAAATATTATATTGCGATACATTTAACTATTTAACTGTGATACATATATTTAATTATTTTATTGTGTCGACTCATTAATTGTAGTGAATTTTGGTATTTGAAATTTAATTTTGTACATTTCTTATATGTTTACCCCATGAAGGGCAAAAGTGTTATTCTTAGAAATAGAAGTGTCCCTATGTAACACTATGTGTATTTTGGGATGTAATAAACATTAAAAAAAAGTGACAAAATACAAATAGGCGAGATCACACTCACAAATTTGCTTCATATGTACTTGAAGTTGAAATATAGTGATAAAAGATTATGTATGCATAGTTTTTCCTAGAAGATTTTGTTCAATATTCGAATAAATGCTGCTCTAAATCCCTCAAATTCAGTGAGACATTCAAACAGCGTTATTGCCGCTATTTTTGACATAATAAGTTTTTTTTTTTTTTTTTATGTTCCGGTTCCCACGAAAAGGGATATCCTGTAATGTTCAGAGAACATCGTGGGAACCAAGGGAAAGAAGGTAGGAGTTGGTGTTCTTCTTAAATTTCTGGAGATTGTATGCCTCGGGGAACACCTCCCTAGGCAATGAGTTCCAAAGCCTCGCAGTTCGTTGGATGAATGAGTCTTTGGAAAGTGATGTTCTGCAGGTCTCCAAAGTGACCACGAAGGGGTGTGAAGACTGAACTTGACGGGTTAATCTCGAAGAGACTGCCAAAGGAGGAACGATTGTTGATATTTCAGAAGAGCATAGCCCATGAAAATATCTATAAAATAGAGACAAATCGCCAACTTTTCTACGGTGTTCCAGACAAGTGAGCGAGTTTGTAGCGAGCATCACCGACGAGGACAATTGCCCTTTTGGACAGAATCCAATAGCTTCAGGATATGTTTAGGTGCCGCACTCCAAATATGGGAACAGTATTCCAGGACAGGTCGGATCTGTGCCTTATAGATCATAAGCAGCTGACTGGAGGTGAAATAGCTCTTGGCACGAAACAAAAACCAAGTTTTGGGATGCACTTTGGCAATGGACCTCACGTGATTTTCCCAGGAAAGGTTATTGCTGATAGTAATACCAAGCATCGATATGGATGACTTCAGTGGTATGGTTACTCCTGACAAAGTTATGTTAGGCACAGTGAGATCGGCTTTTCTAGAGAAAAGACATGCTTGTGTTTTGTTTGCATTGAATTCTACCAAGTTATTGGATCCCCATTCGAGAATTGTTGCTAAGTCCATATTTATATTGTTAACATTTCTTCCTCGTTCATTTCTGGTTTCACGGGCTGATATAGGGGCCCTGGAAGAGAAAGCGGTATGGAGGGTACTATCATCGGCAAAGCTGTGTACGGGACATGAAGTTGCTTTCAACAGGTCATTGATGTGAAGTAAAAATAGTGTTGGTGCTAGAATGGATCCTTCGGAACACCAGCATTTATGAGTAGAGTGTCAGATGAAACTCCATCGACCACTACATGGAGAGACCTGTTTGAGAGAAAACTAGCAAGCAGAGAACACAGCTGAGGGGCAAGCCATAAGATGGAAGCTTGGAGGAGTCCCTGGTGCCAAACTCGATCGAGCTTGGAGATATCTAATGCCACAGCTAAAGTTTCTCCATACTTTTCAATGGATAGCTGCCATATATGTGAGGCGTATCGAGCAGGTCACCAGTTGATCTCTGATGGCGGAAGCCATATTGTCTATCATTGATAATTCCTGAGTCTTCCAGATATTTCATGAGCTCGATGTTGATGGCTTTTCCATGACCTTTGAAATAATAGATAGCAGTGCGATAGGTCTGTAATTGCTAGGTAGGGTCTTTTGCCTTTTTAGGGACTGGCTGTACTCTTGCAATTTTCCAATTGGACGGAAATACTCCCAAATTGTAAGAGTGGTTGAACAACTTGCAAAGAACAGGTGTTAGTTCGGGGCACATTTCTTGAGAACAATCGGCGGGATTCCGTCAGATCCACAGGCTTTGTTGGTGTTGAGACCCAGCAAAATCTTTCTGATATCGTTGGCAAAGGTGATCTCGGGCATGTGACTGTCAATAGGTGTAATGTTAGGGGTTGTTTTCCCGAAGAATCCAGAGTGGAATTTCCAGCAAATAGGTGCGCAAAGATATTGGCTTTTTCCTGGGCAGTCGTTGCTAGTGTTCCATCTTCTTTGGTTAGGGGAGGAAAAGAGCTGGAAGTGAAGTTTCTTCCCACAGCTTTGGCGAAAGACCAAAATGAACGGGATCCGTTGATAAGTCCAATGATTTGGCATTTTCCCAAGTTGCCAGTGTCACTATTTACGGAACTTCTGAGGAAATGTTATCGTTTCATCCTATGAATAAAACAGAACATGTTTCAGCATGTGCTATATTGAAATGAAGACTTCGTATTTGATAGCTGTTCTTGATTTAGTTATTTTTGAATAATATTATGTATACAGAGTGCTATGTCATTATTTTTTCGGTCTGCTCACATTGTAAAGACATATTATGTATAACGCTTGGCAATGCTGTAATTCCTGGCACTATCGGTGATAGACAAGTTGCCAGTGTCACTATTTTGAGGAACTTCCGAGGAAATATTATTCCGTTTCATCCTATGAATGAAACAGAACAGACTTCTCATTTAAAAGCTGTTCTTGATTTAGTTATTCTTGAATAATATGTATGTATACCGAGTGCTATGTCATTATTTTTTCGGCCTGCTCACATTGCAAAAAATATTATGATTAACGCTTGGCAACTCTGTAATTATCCCACGCTCTCTGCGATAGATCTGAACTTGTTACATCACATCCTGGCGCGTTTTCCGCAATGTTCAAACAGGAACATTTCTCTGGGATTTTTTTTTAGAAAAACTACTTCAAAAAACAAAAATGGAAAAAAAATCCAACAACTTTTCTTATCGTTCTGGACATTGTGGTATTTTTTCCAGAAATTAGCGGTCTCGGCTATTAAGTCAATAGCCATTAATTCCCCAAAATATAACAATTACTAAAATATAGTTCTTATAAAACCTCACTCATTTTTAACCAATTGAAACAACAGTTTTTTCCATTTTCCTTGATTTACAGTTATTGAACTACAACGTCTCAATTTTTGGATTGGGCTTCAATGTTTTGATTTTGGTATGAATAAATAAAATAGTTGAGAAAAGTTTATTAATCACATTTCCATATATTATAAATGAACCATTTCATAAAAAAGCAAAACAGGATTAACACCAACCCCAATTTATTCCCTAGTCCTTTTCAGCAATAGCGGTAAGATGTCTGTCGATTTCCTGCTCGGTGAGTTTCCTGAATTTAGGCTCATCTTTCGATACGACTCCCACTTCTAGTTCGGTCGGTTTGAAATCGACAGACAAAACACTCGAAAGGCAACTGATGGCCAACTGGATGACATCATCAAACTGCAAGTCTAGCTTCTTCTTAAGTTTCTTCTCTAGATAGCTGTTTGCCTCTGTCTGCTTGGAACCAACGCTGACAGCTCTGTAGCCACAGTAGTAGCCAGCTGGGTCAGCTTTGTAAATACAGGGACCCATTTCAGCATCGTAGCCTATGAGCACCATGGAACAACCTGAAATTTGGAAATACCGCACAATATTAAAATCTATTAATTTCAAAACATTATGTGTAGAAAAGCTCAAGAAAAAATCATATGAGAGTTATATCAGGAAATCTCAAGGCTATAACACTGAAATGCAAAGAAATCGGAGTAGCAGTTTTTCTCAGCATTGAAGGAGCACTCAATAATGCATCACAAATATCTCTACATACAGCAGCAACCAACAGAAGAATATCCAGTTACTGTTTGTAACTGGATAGAGGCAATGTTAAAATATAGAATAATAACTCCGTCCACCATGAGAAAGTTGTAGCCAGTTTGGATTTGGTGAGAGGTTGCCCACTGGGAAGCGTCCTATCCCCCTACTGAGGGCGCTTCTTGTAGACGATCTGAGCAGAACACTTGTGGCGGAGGGAATCGAGCTAACTATACAGGGCTTTTCACAATGAATGTTAATTAGACGTTTCTGGCAAACCAGACAACGGATCCACCTGAAAATTTCACAGTATGCATAAATTGATATGATCTACACGCACATCTACACATTTTAGACGTGTCGGCGTTGCCGCTTCTACTATAAAGTAGCGGCTACTTTGGTTTCTCAAATGGAACACCCTGAAGATAATATCATATTATGATTTCTTATCACTTTGTCAACAACTTCATGTACTATTTCCCTATACCTATCTGTTGCCGTTTAGAAGATATAAATTAATTACGATTTTTTTTTACCAAACATGTACTTTTATAAACGCTGATTTGAACTCTCTGGTACTAAGACGATCAAATTCGAAATGGAGTGGAGTGATACCATGAGGATCTTCACTTCGAGTCATATTTTTATTTGCCTCATACAGGGTCTTTAAAAATTGCAGATACTTTGTTCACATGAAAAAATGAGGGGAAGTCAATTTTTTCAAATGGAATGCCCAGTATATTTCCACATTTTTGGGCTCTACATCCAATTTTGGATTGACTTTGTTCAGATAATCCTATTTCGATTTCGAACCGTTTTCGAGATAAACTGTTTCAAACAGAAAATGACGTGGTTTGTACCTTAGAAAAAGTTACAATTTCTATGCATTGAGGTATTGAGTGTCTCCACCGTACAACATTGCAAATTAATATTTTTTAATAGTGTGCTTTGGAAAAATGAATGATTCAATTTTGAAACGTCAAACTTTTGTTGGTGGTTTTGACTGATTGTGATACCAATTATAATAGAAAAATGTCAAGATTAGGTTACAATAAAGAAGATTTCTTGAATTTATTAATAATTTATGGTGAGTGCAATAGAATTGCAAGTAGAACATGCCGAGTATTTCATGAAAGATATCCACAACTTCCGAAGCCGAATAATAATGTGATAAATCTTCTACTAAAAAACTGTAGGTTGAATGGAACCTTTCGTCCAAAAATCATTCATAGAAAGCCAAGTGGATGATGATGACAATGTCATAACAGTTTTGGGATTTTTTCATGCATTTCCAAATGCTTCTCTACACGAGGCTGAAAGGGAGGTAGGTATACCCTACGTGACAATTTATCGCATTCTTAATAAGCACAAATGGCATCCCTATAAATTCTACTGTGTCCAACATCTGAAAGAGACTGATTTGCCTCGTAGAGTGGAATTCTTTGAATGGTTACTTGTCAAGACTCAAGAGGATGAACATTTCCTTGACAATATCATATGGACAGATGAGGCCAAGTTTACAAAAAATGGAGTTTTCATTAGACACAACAGTCATTATTAGGCGCCAGAAAATCCCCATGTCATTCGCCAAAGGGGTTTTCAAGAAAGATGGAAATTTAATGTATTTTGTGCCATAAAGAATGGGCCAATTTTTTATATCGAGTTTTATGATGATAATTTGAATGCAACAAAATATGAAGATTTACTGAGAAATGGAATTCAAATTATTTTAAATAATAGGCCAGGAAGAGAAAGTGTATGGTACCAACCAAATGGATGGTGCTCCACCCCATAATTCTCGTTCAGTAAGCGAAACTTCAACTGAAATCTTCGAAGACAGATGGATTGGTAATAATGGACCTTTTCGTTGGCCTCCTAGAACACCAGATGGCAATCCATTAGATTATTTTGTGTGGGGTTGCATTAAAAATATGGTTTACTCCAACCCAGTAACAACAATGGAAGACATGAAATCGAGAGTTAGAACTGCTTTCAATAGTTTAACTCCAGACTCAATCAGAAGCGCTACACATGAAAATCTTTTGAAGAGATTACATGTTTGTTTAAGTAGAGGTGGAGATGTGTTCGAACATATTCTGAAATACACTGACAATTGAATTAACTTACTAATTCATTAAATTATTTTCAGTTCGTGTGTCAGCGTTAATAAAACTATTGTTTGAAGAAAAGTTTCATTTGATGGTTGAAGAGTATTTTAATACTTATTTATTCATTGTATTATCTGTGACTGATGAAGGAACATCGAACGGAATCTGTTAAATTTCAAAAATAAGTGATGAATACAAGGAAACCACGTCAGTTTCTGTTTGAAACAGTTTATCTCGTAAACGGTTCGAAATCGAAATAGGATTATCTGAACAAAGTCAATCTAAAATTGGATGTAGAGCTCAAAAATGTGGAAATATACAAAATATTCCATTTGAAAAAATTGACTTCCACAAATTTTTTCATGTGAACAAAGTATCTGCATTTTTTGAAGACCCTGTATGAGGCAAATAAAAATATGACTCGAAGTGAAGATCCTCATGGTATCACTCCACTCCATTTCGAATTTGATCGTCTTAGTACCAGAGAGTTCAAATCAGTGTTTATAAAAGTACATGTTTGGTAAAAAAAACGAAATTAATTTATATCTTCTAAACGGTAACAGATAGGTATAGGGAAATAGTACATGAAGTTGTTGACAAAGTGATAAGAAATCATAATATGATATTATATACAGGGTGTTCCATTTGAAAAATCAAAGTAGCCGCTACTTTATCGTAGAAGCGGCAACGACGCATCGTCTAACATATTTTAGGCATGTAGATCATATTAATTTATGCATACTGTGAAATTTTCAGGTTGATCCTTTGTCTGGTTTGCCAGAAACGTCTAATTAACGCTCATCGTGAAAAGCCCTGTATAGTTATAACAGTTAGAGGAAAGTGTATGAAAATAAGAACTTATGGTCAACCCCACAGAAACAGTGATAGTACCATTCATCAGGAGGAAGCTACATTCACTCAGAAAGCCAATTCTCTATGGGGAAACGATTCCTTTCTGGAAGAAAAGAAATACCTAGATAAAAAAATTCACGTGGAATGATCATGTAGAAAAAGTGTACAACAGAGCAAGACAAACCCTTTGGATTTGCAGAAGAATCCGTGGAAAACATGTGGAATGCAACCCAAATAAATATGCTGGCTTTAACTCACAGTGGTTAGACATATGGACAAATCTGCTGGAGCAAGAGATAAAAGCTTAACAAACTCCAGGTACAAGCGTGTCCACCTCCTCGACACCAGAGCTATAAAAGTGTTCCACAACATTCCTCCACTGCATATTTGCTTAGAGAAGAAAGCAAGAGTGAGTTTATGCAGAAACCTGTCGAAGTCGCCGAACAATTGGAGACGAAGCTGTCGGAGGATCAAAAATGAGATAAAATCCCATTCGATTTTATTGATGGCCTCCGACACAATGACCACATACAACTTTCATAGACCCTGAGGTTGTCATACCAGGAAAAAATTAATGGAATAGAAAAGTACAGGAACCACAAGGGCCAATGCAAAATAGTTCTGACGGCACCCCGCCAGAAGTTTGTGGTTCAAGTCGGATAGAATCCAGATTAGTATGGAACTGCAAGCGGCTTCAAAGCCTTGGTACAGACAACATAATGACTCCTCTATGAGTCCCTGAACAAGAGGTTCTGAAGAAAATAAGAAAGCTGATCTTATGGTAAATGAAGGCACTATGGAAGAAATCATAAATTCATAGGCCCTTCTTCGGGATATAGAAGAAGTATAACGTGAGTACTGGTATGAAATAGTAAGGACAAGTCCACTCAAAGGCATTTGTTCCAAACCTTTCGAAAATAAGAACATCAGCCCAGTTAGAAGTGAATAGGAAAAAACTTGAGGTTCATAACAGGATATAATGAGCAATTGATCAGAAGCAAGAGACTGGAAGTTAAACTCTAATTTGATTAGGATGGAGCCCCAATAGATCTGGAAAGGTCGCAGTGGAAGAGGCCTAAAACCTACAAAGTGCTTTCGACACTACATCCAGAAGAGCATTTGTTCCTATATGTACCTGAGAATTTTCAACACCCTGGTTATGAAATCACAGGCAATATCCATCAACATATTTTGAATATTATAATACTTCATCTAAGATTCTAGTGATACATATTTTTTTATTTGGAAAAAATACAAGTGCTGTAACGGAAATTGTATAAGGATAAGATTAAAGGTTCTGAGAAATGTTTTCTGACTCAAAATGATAAAATCATTAAATCAGTTGATCTTGAATAAGCTTATTTTTATCTGAAATAAGAATAAGCATAATGAAAATATTGTAGATGTTTTATATTTTGATTAATATTTATGGTAGCTTAAGGCAGAGGTGTCCTGGTTCTCAACTGGCTTAGGGCAGTTCATATGATACACCTAGGGGGGAGGAAAGTTGGTAGAGTGACAAAATGCGTAAAGCAGGTTGGTCAGTTGTACCAGAAGTCATTCTATATATATATATATATATATATATAGAATATATATATATATATATATATATGAAAAATATTATAATTCAGCATTGCACCAGAGGTTTTTGGACTAGTAATCTCCGCCACAATGGTTTTAATAATTAATCAATTATTACAAAATTAGTAGCTAATTCGACGAAAATTACATAATGATCGGTGGTGTCGACCTAAAAATGGATTTAGATGTAGGTGGTGATTTCCATTTTTTTTTTCTAACTTAGAGAAGGAAAACAAGAGAAGTATGGGGGAAGCAGAAGCCGAATCTGATCACTTTCTAGCCAAAAATTGCATGTAAAAATCTAAAAGAAAGCACTAAAACCGTTGAAGAAAATTCAAAAAGGAAGGAAACGTATGGCAGAAAAACTAAATGACAAAAGTAATTGAGGACTACCAAGATGAAGTGAACTAAATATTGGAGGAAGAAAAAAGGGCAGAGGAAATCGATGACAAATGGAATCAATAATAACATATACATATACACAGGTTATGATATCGTCTACATAGTATTTATGAAGTGGTAATTCAAAAGACAGTTTATTTATACAGTTGTACTGAAGTTCACAACATCTGTGCAAACTGGAAATAGACAGCTGCCCATACTTAGACCATAGGTCTGTTTGTGTCTTCAAATTTGAAATAGTTGTTTGTGAATACATGGTTTAGTAATTTCAAGAAGCTGTCAAGGTTGAGTGTAGTATGAGGTTCAATTAAGTGCCATCTACTTTCAACTAAGATTTTATCCTAGGAAAGATATTTCTGGGGAACAAATTTTTTCAATTCTTCATTAATACATGAAAAGTTTCAATGAAAGACATATAAAAATACATACATGAATGAAAACAAAATGTGATCAAAAATGCTTTTGTATCTGAAAGCCATATTTGTTTGAGATTTCCACATCTGCATTTTTTTTTTAATTTTCAATCAGATTTAATTTTTTTGTATGAATATTAATAACTGTTGATTTAAATATCAATTTCACTGATCTAGAGTCCCAGCATACCCATCATCTGACCAATTTACTAAGTTCACTTAATATAATAATGCATGTCAAGGAACCCACTCGAGCATCACAATTCTCTGCAACCACAATTGACTATTTCTGCAGTAATTCCGAAGAAACTTCATGTTCAGTTGTTCCCTCAGGCCTATCCGACCACGAAGCAATTCTCGGCACCTTACTACTTGATATAAATACCCCTAATCCTAAGTTCAAATATAGCCGACTATTTAGTAAAAAAAAATTATATTAAATTCCAAGAGTTTTGCACATATACTAGCTGGGGGGATATCTTCGCCTCTCAAGACCCTTTTTTTCATTCTATAATCTACTCTTAGGTAATTTTAACTCAGCTTTTCCAATTCAAAAGTTAAAAATTAAGAAAAAGAAACATTGGCTAACAAAAGGAATAAAGATTTCGGCAAAAAATCTAAAATCCCTCCACACAATTAGAAAATACACCAGCGAACCGTTCTTTCATAAATATTACACCAGATATCGTAACTTATATCAAAAAGTATTGAAATCAGCAAAAGATAAGTATTATAAATCAAGAATTAAAGAATCTTCCAACAAGTCTAAAGAAAGCTGGGGAATAATTAACAACCTTAGAATAAAACAGAAAACTTCATTTGAAATCGCTCTCAGTCCAAATACCCTTAACAACTATTACTGCACTGTAGCCTCTAAATTAACTGCACACTTGATTCCCACAAATAACTTAGACTATTACATGTCGAACCTCTATGTCGAAGAAAACTTCTATTTTGTTCCAACTCACACATCTGAATTAAAAGAAATCATCAGGGGCATAAAAAATAAAAAAGCCTCAGGGCAGGACGAACTCTCAATCAATATATTTGCAAACCTTCCCGATTCTGCCCTCGAAGTCCTGGCAACTCTCATCAATCAGTCACTCCAACAGGGAGTCTTTCCTGATTTTCAAAAAATTTCAATTATAGTTCCACTTCATAAAGGAGGCGACCCTGCAGACCCGTCAAATTATCGCCCAATATCTATCATACCCACCTTGGCTAAAATAATTGAAAAATTAGTTCAGAAGAGAATTTTGGAATTTATACTTAGAAATAAAATCTTGAGTGAGAACCAGTTTGGCTTTCAAAGGCAGAAGAACACTAACGACGCAATATTTTCCTTTCTTAATAAAGTTTATAGCGAAATTAATGAAGGTGGGGCAGCTGCAGCAGTGTTTTGTGACTTATCCAAGGCATTTGACTGTGTACGTCACAAAATCCTGCTGAGCAAACTCGAATACTATGGGTTTAGAGGAATCAGCCAGCTATGGTTCAAATCATACCTTGAAAATCGCTCGCAATTGGTAAAAACTAACCACCTCTCTCGAACTGAGCCAACTCATTGTGGCGTACCACAGGGTTCAGTACTCGGTCCAACACTGTTCCTACTGTACATAAACGATCTCACAAAAGTTAATATATCTGGTAAGTAAACATTATTTGCTGACGATACCACCATATTTTGGCATGACAAAGATGAACAAACATTACATCACAAGATTCAAGAAGACATCGAACAAATTAAAACCTGGTGTGACGATAACTTACTGGTCTTCAACCCTACTAAAACAAACCTATTAACATTCCGCTGCGAGCTTTCTGCCCTGAGCCTAGGCCCTCATAACATTGACAATGTTTCTCTCCCTACATTTCTCGGACTTCATATTGATAATAAATTACAATTCAATGACCATGTCACGAAGTTGTGCAAGAAATTGTCATCAGGTTGCTACGCCATCAGGATTATATCACATGAATTGGATTTTACAGCTGCTAAATCAGATTACTTTGCCCTTATCGAGTCCCACCTGGTCTATGGCATAGCCTTCTGGGGAGTGTGCAGCAAACAACTACTACAAATGGTGCAGGTTGTACAAAAAAGAGCCATTAGGGCCCTCTGTAAAGTGAAAAAGCGTGATTCTTGCAGAGATCTATTCAAAAATCATAGAATCCTCACAGTTACTTCTATATTCATTCTAGAAACCACCTGCCTTATACACAAGAATCGCCACAAATATAATGCACTGCCCTCATACCATAACACAAGATCCTCGCAAAAATTGGTATTATCCTTACCTATCCCTAAAAACAATCTTGTTAAGGAATCTCTCATTTATAAAGGTATAAAAATGTATAACCAGTTACCAATACATTTAAGGGAAATCGAATCTCTTGGATTATTTAAAAAAATTGTAAAAGAATTGCTTCTTATCCATCCATTCTACAATACGGAAGAATTTTTTAATAGTGAACCTTTTCGTCAGCACTAAAATATGCTTTTCCCCTTATTTTGAGTATCAATTTCAATATGTTTGCATCATGTGGTTGTACTTGCTTATCATTTTACTTAAATGTCATACCAATTAACATTTGTGCTTGTACATTTTACCTATACAAATTTTAAAACGCCTGTATCACTACCGTTTTTAGCATTTTTAGTGTTTTTTCTATTTTTATTACTTAACTTTAGGTTTTAGGTTTTAAGTTTTAACTTTTAGCACCAATAAAGCATATTTGATTGATTGAAATAGAGAAGAAAAAAGCCAAAAATTTCCTCATATCCATATTCTCTCCATAAAAAATAACTTTCTCAGTATATGAGTGTTGATTTAGCTCTTAATCTGAAAGGAAGAAATAATAATAATAATGATGTTTATTTTCATAAATTTCCCAAATACAATATAGTAAAGCATGGAGAACAAAACAAAAATATGGAAATTTAAGATAAACATGAAAAAAATCACGGAAGCTTCAAAAGCTTGTGTCTTATGTATATGTTCAATAACATTCAGTATGAAAGTAATAAATATAATAAATAATGACTGTGGTGTTGTTATTTAAGTCTTCGATTAAAGAGAACAATATTTCTTAAAAGCCAACGTTTCGTCAATTTATTTTGACATCTCAGGGCACTGTAAGATAACAGGGGTGTTACAATTTATAATTTAAAAAGAGGGAAAGTATATACCTATATATAACAATTTGATCTCTTTTTGAACCTAATTATCACTTTTTCAGAAACAACTACTGAACATAGTTGAACTCTACACAGAATAGGGCTACATAGAAAGAAAAATAGTATTTCAACTTACATAAGAAGAGTTTTCCGTGTTTAAAGAACGGTGATGAACCATAACAGGTTTCTGTCTCGACAGATTTACAAATAAAAAACAGCTTAAAGCAACAAACACAACACTGGAACACGTAAAAAAATTTCCAATAAAATAATGACCACCCATCTGTGGTATATTCGAAGTGGAACTGATAAAACGCCAGGATGGTACGCTTGAAAGAGCAAGTGAAATAAAAACAATAAACATTATTTATATTGTGGATATCGGTTTTTGGTTTTTATTCTTGATATCAGATTGAAATACACGCAGTTTAAGTTTTCTACGTCTTTTCTATGGTTAACTGTGTCGTATTTCATTATGTTAACCATTTCAGAGAAATTTGTTTTGAAAAGAGATGACTCATAACCTAATATTTTCGTGTTTATACTCAAATTTATGTTCGGTGGATATACAATGCTCAACTAATGAAGTGGGGTTTTTAAACGTTTTTTTTTCATATCTCTCTCATGTTCTTTAAGGCGTGTTTTTAAGTATCTTTTGTTCTGACCTACGTAACTTTTTTCACAGATGAGGCAAGGGATTTTATATATAACCTATTTGAACTGCATCCTAGAGGGGTTTTTTCTTTGGTCCTACTAAAAAAGTGTTTACCCAGTGTTTTTTTCATTTTTGAAAGTTACTTTTTTTTTAAAAGTAGGATCTTCCAGAACAGTACCTAATTTTTCAGAAAGATATTGTATATGGTATTTGAAATATCTTTTTTTTTACTTGATTATCATCTTGACAGTTATGGTACGAATTCTATTTTGAATCAGTGTGGTCGGATAATTGTTTTTAGTTAGATAATATCTTAATTGTTTTAAATTGTCCTCAATGAAAACAGGACCTCAAACTTTTATCATTCTGTCTGTCAAGTTATGTATAATATTAAATTTTTTTTCTCTTAGGATGATGTGAATCGAAGTTGAGGTATCTTTCTGAAAATGTAGGTTTATGATACCAATTTATTAAAAGGTTATTATTCGGTGTTCTTATTAGTGTCCAAAAAAGGTAGACAGTTTTGTGTTGTAATGGTTAAAAACATCTAATAATTCATCCTGTGTCCCCTTTGGGATTATTAGAAAAATGTCATCAACATATCTCTTATATGTATGAACTTGGAAAGACAGTTTTGATAAACAATTTTCTTGTAAATTTTGCATTACTATAATATAATAAATAATAAATAGCAAAGGAATTATACCAATAGTAATAAATCTTTGCATAAGGAGTGAAGTTTGCACTGTTATCTTCTATACAGGGTATTCCAAATTAAGTCGGCACCATTGCCAACTCCGTTATTATTGATGCTACGATTTCGGTTAAATGGGCAAACTGGTAGCATTTTTAGTGGCCTTCTCGATGCCGAAAAAAAAAAATTGACAGTCGCGTTGTCATAATATTTCATAAAATGATATTTTTTTCAATGGTACACCCTATATTTTTTCATGCATTTCGATTCGTAATAACATTCTCAACAACAAAGCTCTTTTGACTTTTTTTCGTAAAGGTGAGAATAAGATAGTTGTATTAATAGGAAATTAAGGAAATTAAGTCGGCACCATTGCCAACTCCGTTATTATTGATGCTACGATTTCGGTTAAATGGGCAAACTGGTAGCAATTTTAGTGGCCTTCTCGATGCCGAAAAAAAAAAAAATTGACAGTCGCGTTGTCATAATATTTCATAAAATGATATTTTTTTCAATGGAACACCCTATATTTTTTCATGCATTTCGATTCGTAATAACATTCTCAACAACAAAGCTCATTTGACTTTTGTTCGTAAAGGTGAAAATAAGACAGTTGTATTAATAGGAAACATTTATAACAAACGGGTTTGATAAAGCGCTATAAAATATCGAGTAAATGTTCAAAAACACCGGCTTCTTGTTGAACACATATTTGGGCCCTTCTATTGACACTACGTGTGGCATTCAACACAGTTCGGCCATCAATTCTATTAATTATAGTTTCAATATAATTTTTCATTTCATCTACATTATTGTTTTATTTTGTACACTTCATTTTTCAGAAATCCCCAAAAATAAAAATCTAGAGGTGTCATGTCTGGTGAACGAGGGGGCCACTTAACAGGACCATTTGTAGCAATCCATTTGTTTCCAAAATAGCCTCGCAGCAGTCGTTTTATGCCACTGACATTATGTGGTGGTGCTTCATCCTGCTGAAAATAGATCATCTGACGAGCCTCCAGATCAAGATCATCGAAAAACTCTTCCAACATTCTTGTTAATAAATTAATGTAACGGGGTCCGTTCAAAGAACCATGGTAGAAAAATGGACCGATAATTCTGCATCTAAATAGACCACACCAAACATTAATACTAAATCGTCTTTGCGGATTGTGGGGATGGACTAGAAATGGATTATGTCTACTCCAATAATATTTCTATAAAAGTTTGGATCTTGTCTGCATTTATTCATCCACGATTTGAAAAATTGGCCTCATCGCTCCATATAATATTTCTATTGAAGTTTGGATCTTGTCTGCATTTATTCATAAACCACTGACAAAACCCCAATCGTCTCTCAGGATCACCAGGTTCTAGTGTTTGCACTGGTCTTAACTTATAAGGAGAAATCTTATGTTTCTTCAGAATTCGTTGAATACCAGACAGTGGAACAGCTATTTCTCAAGATAAATCTCTGTGGAATTATTTGGACATACCTCAAAGTAGGATAAAACGTCAATTTCTGTATCTTCAGATATTACAAAACGTTTTTTAGTTCTCCTCTTCTCAAAAACTTTTTCATGGTCGACGATGAAGCACAGCAAAAAAACGCCAATTAGGTAATTCACTATCGGGGGACGAATTGCTGTAGTGTTGGAGTGCTCTTACGCTATTTTTCTGGCAAACCAAGTAGGACTCTAACATATCACATTTTTCTTGATGGGAAAACGGCATTTCGAAAAATATTCTAACAGTAGTTGACAGTTACAATAATTTATGACATTGTCATGACATACTTGAGAATATTTGACAAATAGAATTTCAACAAAGTTTCAAGGCAACTTGATTGCCCATAATAATTATGTTTTATCGAATCAAACACATTTTTTCCAACCACATTCATATGACCCTCCAGTATTTTCTGTTCTGTACAAAAACGGCTTCAAAGTTATCATTACAGCAGACATATTTTGATTCACAAAATGAATGCAGCTAGCGGAATGGCTTTAAGATGGAAATTATCGTTTTGTATATTAATACCAAATAGCTTAGTGGTGTCAATTGAGAGGTGCGACATGATGATCATGGGTTTCACGAGTTCACATCCCAGCGCAATTTTTTCTTTTTACTGTCTTATTTTGCTATTAGTAACAAAATATTGTCATTCGTATAAGTACAAAAAATGGGTGTTTGGACAATCATAAGGTTTTATTCGCCAAAACAAAGAAATTTTTTGTACTAGTGAAAGAAATAAATATTTCCACATAAGTCGCTCATTTTCCACTTTAGGATGAAAAGTGATATGAGCTTTGTTGTTGAGAATGTTATTACGAATCGAAATGGATGAAAAAATATAGGGTGTTCCATTGAAAAAAATATCATTTTATGAAATATTATGACAACGCGACTGTCAATTTTGTTTTTGTTTTCGGCATCGAGAAGGCCACTAAAAATGCTACCAGTTTGACCATTTAACGGAGTTGGCAATGGTGCCGACTTAATTTGGAACACCCTGTATAAACCCAAAGGGTTAACAATAACATAAATCAGGAACATACTATTAAAAGGGCGTACCACAGGGATTCATACTGGGGCCTTTCTTGTTTTTAATTTATGCCAATGACCCACCCTCACATATGTTGCAGAAACGAGAACTGCTGACCATATTATATGTTGATGATCAATTTTTCTCTGTTAATATGGAATTAATTATATTGATATTGTTGATATTTCAGCAGGCACTACTGCTCATGTAAAACAATGGTTTGACCGCAATGAGTTATTTTTAAACGAAACAAAAACAGAGAATATCTATTTTCAAATTATCACAATATCCATTGTACTGTTTCCCAGGCGGAATCAGTAACATTTTTGGGAGTAAATCTTGACTCATCTCCTACCTGGGTATATTAGCATAATCTGTGGTAAACTAGTAAAATCCGTTTTTGCCATTCGGCTTGTAGCAGTGACTGTGAGCCAGGAAGTGGCTTTAACAACATATAGTCCATCCAATATCAATTGCAGAAGCTGTTTCTATAGGGAGCAAATAAAAACTCACTTCGCTAACACGAGCGTATATGCGAAGAAACGGAACGAAGGGAAGATCAAAAGAGCCGATAGTCAACGTGGACTTGAGTGACTGCTGTCACCGATTCGTCTGGGCCAATCGAATCGGACATCGATGCTTGGGGGTGGGTCTATACGATGGGAGGTCATAAATCACGCGTTATATTTGTGTTTTAATAGCTCTGAAAGATTAAAAACCAGTAGCGTCTGTGGTCTTGGTGTGTGCCAATCGAAATACGTTTTAGTATATAATAATAACCTACATCAAACAATAAAAAAAAAATTTTCTTTCTTAATGTATTTGTATAAATAAAAGCTTGTCTTTAATTTTTTTTCATTTTTCATTATTCATGAAGTATTTTTAAAATTTTGAAATACCTTAATAAAATTAGTTATCTCCGCCACTGCTGCTCACAGGATTTCGCCGCAAGACTTTCTTATGCTTCTGCAATTGATATTGGGAAAACTATACCACGCAATGTTCCACTCAGTAATGAGCTAAGGGATACTGGGGAAACGTGAGTTCTACACACTTAAGAGTTGGTTATACTGAACACTGTAAACCACTGTTTCAAAATCTTGGTATTATGACATTGTTCTCAAAAATTGTCTAGGAAAACATCCTCTATTCATTTCTTTTCCTAAGGAAACTAGAGAACTACCATTGGAACCTTTAAAAATATCCTCATCAAAATGATCCTTTATGAAATTAAGACTCACTTGCAGGCAACTAGTATTTCTTTAGTTGATTTTATGCTACTGGTGTGTTAATATGTAGTTTCAATGTATTTTATTATATATATATATATATATATATATATATATATATATATATATATATTTATATATATATATTGTATGTACGACTTGTCCAAGATAAACTTATTATGGATTCAATATATTCTATAATAAAAATGAATGTCAGAATTCCTTGGTAAGCGCAACACTTGTGAGAATGACTGAACCGATTAGACTAACTTTTTTTTTAATGTTCATAATAGTCCGAAGAAGGTTCTTAGGGAAGACTGGAAAAGTGTTCAGGAAAAAAATCGGTACAATTACAAAGGAAAGTCGGAAAATTCGGACAAACTGCAAAAAATTATAATTTTTGTATGCAGTCTCGATCATAACTGACGATAGGAACGACATATTTGGTTGATTCTTTTTGCGAAAGTAAGTGTTTTTCCATGCTATCCATTTTACTTTAACTCACCACTAGACGGCGCTGCAGGGCATCAACTTCTATACTGTTCAACCAATCGCCATTAAAATTGGTATACACAGATATTTGAAGTATTTTCACGATATCCATAATGGGATAATTGGATAAAGGAATAATGGGATTACAGAAAAACAGAATAACAGGAAAACGGGCACCATGATAGCGGGATAATGGGGTAACGGAATAACAGGATGGCGGGAATTCAGGAATAACATGAAGCAGACAGAGTTAAAGGCAAAACTTAGATGGAACAACACAAAGAAAAACATAGGAAAAAAATGTATACGGACGAATGTTTTCAGGAAAAAAAAATTGGGGACTATAGAAATTTGGACAGTAAGTCTGTCGGGACAGGTAGTTATAAATATAGCCTGCCGAACTTTCAAATCGTCCATTCACAAGAAGGTTTGTGGCAACAAAATTCTTACCCAAAGGTCTCATCTCAGCGTTCTGAGTGTAAACCTGAGATATATCGGCGACCCTCCTACATAAAGCGTCTATGGGCATTTCATACCCGAACTTGTACTTGAACTGAGCCGCTTCGTAACGAGCCCTCTGCACCTGGGACTTACTATCTGCGATCATTCCAGTCATTACGCACCCAGAGTGTTCCGTTAGGTTGAACATGTGGCTTATGGTGCCTGCATCTATCAATTTGTCTGGAATTTTTCTCTGGGTGACACAAACGGCGGTGTCTATGCCTTTTACAGCCACTGAGGTGAGACCGGCCTGGTTGATTGCCTTGAAAGCGTATTCTACCTGGTAGAGGCGTCCTTCTGGCGAGAAAATAGTAATGTGTCTATCGAAGCCTGCGCTACTTCCTCGAGACATGGTTCGAAATTGATATTTTTCAATACACACTACTTTAAAACAAGAATGATATTCGTTTTGTTGAGCTCTGTACGATGTCAAATATCAAATGTCTGTCAAACACGATGAGTTGACATTTAACATTCGTGGACTATGTTCCAAAACCGTAAACGTTCCAAAACTTTCCAGGATAATTTTTGGTTAACCTGTGAAACGTTCTGAACCATATCGAGTTTACTCCATTGCTCAAATTTACCATACCAAAAGGGATTCTGCAAATGTGCTCTAAGAATTGTCCAGGTAGGTTTCTGTAAATACAAACTACGGAGACTAGAGATAAGGAGGACAATCTCATAAACTCAAAAAGTGTCCACCAAAAAGCATTAAACAAAATGGCCAGAATGGCGCTCGTGTATTTAAATAAGATACTTAACCGCCAATCCGCAACACTGCAATCCTCCGTTGGTCAGTTGCAAAGTTGTTTTCTACGAAAGCAACCTGGTGTCACGCACACTTTTCTTTAAAAAAAACTTATTATAATATCTTTTTTCTCATTATAATGACTTTTTTCTCATTTCAATGACTTTTTTCCCATTATAATGACCTTTTTCTCATTGTAATGACTTTTTTTCATTATATCGACTAGACCAATAGGGTCCAATTCTTTCAATATAATTCTCACACTGTTTGTAATTATAAAACCTTGCCAGATTCATTTCAAATGCATCCATCGATAGCCATGTATTTGTCCGTATTTCTCAACTTGTTCTGATATGAAATCCAAGACTTCCGACAACGAAGTAAAGTATTTTTTTCTATAGAGTCCATTATCTTCAATATTCTTTTCACCGTTGATAAACTTACACACGTTTGTGAAATAAATTCAAGAAAGCCGCAATTCATTTGTCACTAAGGGCCGTTTGCACCGACAAGAATAAAGCCAAGCTTTGTGAAAAGCTAAGCTTACAAGTGAAAAGAAGTTGCACCGTCGATTAAGCCGGGTTTATCTTCGTAAAAGCTTGGCTTATATTAAGCCTTGAAATTTGGCGGCTTTACGGCATAAAGCCGACATTTCTAACCTACCTTTTTGTCAAATGTGGTTAGATTTAAAGTGTGAAGTTTGTTTATAGTTTTTTGTTATTAATGTAATTTAACAGTAATATGAAAAATAAAAGAATTCAAAGTCTAAACTTTACTAAGAAAAAATTACTTTGTTACATATAATTTACAAATAGACATTGTTGAAAATAAAATAACCGATGCAGTTACTAGCATTCAAAAATAGAAAATTTGGGGTACAATTGCCGAAGGCATGTTAAAAATTGATTGATTGGAGAAACACAGTTCATTTCTGTAACAATAAAAAATCTTATTTAGTTCAATTGGAGTCTTTTAAGTTAAATACTCGAAAGAAACATATACTTCACTTACTGTTCGTTTGGGTACTCCAATTCATGTATAATCAATGGAAGAATTTGCCTTATTGTTTCTTTTTAAAACCGAAACCTTTTAAAAAAATTTAACTCATCTAAATCTTCAAGCGGATTATTTCTAACATATATATTATTTGGAAATCCGAAATCGAATTCTAGATCATCAATAAAAATATTGTTATTTTCCATATCCATTATTCAAATTTTGTATTACAAATAAGGAAAAACATTTATGATTTTTACAGTAAACGGTAATAATCAGGCTTATTCAGGAGTACATTGGATATTGATTGTTATTTTTCAATTACTTATAATCACGGCTGTTTTTTATTCAGGTGCATACTGAAATTTGAAATAGTACTCTGGACTACTATTTCAGATGTTGGTAATTGACTTTTGTAAGAGTTTGGGTGATCAGTCGCCATTCATGAAACTCCAAAATAGTAAAATATACTATTTTAATCTTTTGGAAGAAAATCTGCAATTATGGATCACTTTGTTAATTCAAGCTATAAATGAAAATGAATGATTATTATAATTGTTATCACTATTAATCTGTCTCAATACTTGTTTATTTTAATTATATTCTCTGCTAGTAACATAATCAGAAAAAAGGTAGTTACAAGTGCTAATCATTTGACTGAGGGAATATTCTGCGGTAATATGTTAAGTGCATGCAAAATTGCTGATATCGTGGATGAAGGTTTATTGCCTAGAAACAGTTTGAATGTATTTTCATTATTTGACAAAAAGTGTCCGACCCGCAGGGAAGGGCACTTTTTAAGGAAAATAATAAAAATGCATGGAGGCTGTTTCCTTAAAGCAACAAACCTAAATGCAAGATTTTCAAGCCATTTTGCATGCAGGAAATATATTTTTTAGACTATTTCCTGGATAAAATATTACAAAAATATCAGTTTTTTTTATTTAGAACAATACAAGGTATTACAATAAAAAACACAATTATTATAAATCGTACTTGAGGTTGTAAGCTGAACTTTTTTTGTAATCGAAGTGCCCTCCAGATGGGAACTACCTACGTCCTGGGACTTTTGATGACAGTTCTTGAATTTCTTCCTTCATCTTTTTGACAATGTTTTCTTGATGTTCGTTAACAAGTTCCAAGTAAGGTCTATAGGAGCTGTTAGATGCATGGTCCGGAACATTCATGACCACTTTTTTTTGCCAAAATTAAAGGGAAAAAAAGGAATTGTTCACATTGAGCATCTTGTCTCTTTTCAATATACGTATTTATTAACAAGTCTCATCAAGCACAAATTTAGATTTTTCTGATTGGTACCAACCACTGTGTCCCCTTATGTCAATTTCAGGTTTGAAAAAATGCATCATAATATTCGTCGCTTCGCAGCCTCTCCAAATTAGTTTATAAAATAATTTATGAAATACTTTTTTCACCAGGCCATCTGGCGTTTCTTCGTCGCATGTATTTACCAGGTTTTTTTTAATTCGTTTACAACATAATGCTGTAGATCTCGTGTTTCTCTTTTCAGGAAACATTTGAAGTTCGTTTCTTTTTGCATTTCTTGCTTCTTTATTTTTCTTCTATAGTCACTGAAGTACTTCTCCATTAAAATTTTGGTGGTAGTAATCCAGATACAATAACTGTGCACTCTTTATAGTCCTCGCCATCCATTTTCCACATGTTATTTGCCCAGTCTTTTAGAATATTTGCTAATATGCACCTGAATTTTTTTTAAATTGGTAGTTTAGACAGGCGCAAAACGTACCTTAATAATGAAATGTTCCATTGTTTCAAGGCGCAGAAAGATAAATCTCAATTCCTCCACTCAGACACTGTGCATATAGGCCCATCACAAGATTTCAGTTTGTTGTAAAATTTTCCCAGATATTTTAGATTACCTTCGGGCATCTTTTGGGCTCCATGGAGGTTCCTTTTTTAGGAATAGCCATTTCATTTATATAATCTTGATACAGTTTAAGCGAACAGTAGTACTCTTTTGAATTTTGAAAAGGTGCAAAACACAATACATTTTGGTTGTGTGTTGAACATATACGTAACAGATTGAAAGACTTCCAATATTTGTTATTATTATTCAAGAGGGTCTTCTGAATAAGCCACTTTTTCAACATTGAAAATTTTCGATAACCAAAATATTAGGTTAGAGAAACTAAAGTGAAGTTAGCCGAAATGTCAATTTAGTTCATTTGATCTAAAATCTGAGCTTAACTAAGCTCTGCTCAAAATTCATTGGTGCAATAAGAACAATGTTAAGCCTAGCTTTTAATTTAAGGAGAGCTTAAAAAAGCTGAGCTTAAAATTGTATTGGTGCAAACGGCCCTTAGACACAATAAAAACTAATGCAATATAATAAATAGACCACCACTTCCATTTTGAAAAAAAAATCGTAAGAAATTTAATTATTAAAATATTTAAAAAAAAAAAAAAGGGAAAATACAAGTCAATATAAAGAAAAAGTCATAATGAGAAAAAAGTCGATATAATGAGAAAAAAATCATTATAATGAGAAAAAAGTCATTTTGATAAGAAAAAAGTCATTATAATGAGTTATGAGTTTTATAAGTGTGCCTGATACCAGGGTGCTTTCGTAGTTTTCATAGTTCCTCAGAAATTTTCATAAAGAACTGGAAACTAAAATGAAACTACATAGACCTCATAAGTTTCACGTTGGCACAACTGATTGTAGATCGTTTGTATCCTTCCTGTAGTGAAAGAAATCGATTGATGAGGGCGCCACTGTTTTCTACAATTGGCGGTAAAGAATAAAGAGAATGAACGCGTTATCTGGGTAGCAGAGTCCATTCCCCATAAGACAATGGTGACACTAATAGAAAGAGATGAAAGATCATTTGTGAGTCATATGGATATGTCATCGCCACCATTCTCTCTGGACAGTGGCGGACTAGCGCACTCCGCTATCTGAGAGTTACAGGCTCTTGAATGTATATTGGACCACTCTGTATGCTACGTGGCCATATGTACTCATGTCCATTTACGTCACTATGACTCATTAGTGCTACAAGATTCTGATTGACTGGAGCTTATTAGTACCTCCTATTCAGATAACGTTTACTCTCTTGGGTAAAGAGAAGGTATCAGTAATTTACACATTTGTGCGTTTGTTCGTAACTTTTCTTAACAGTTCAGTTTATCTCCCATAGTGGTCGTATCAGGATGATTAATTATCATTTACATTACATTAATAACAGCTTTCTTTTTGGCCGTGTGAGTAGCACCGGAGCTACTCAGGAGCACGAAACACTGGCACCGACCCGTTCTTTTTAGGTCGAGCTTCAAGCTCCGGAGCAACACCAACAACCTTCCCCTGCCCCCTCTTGCACTCACCGGGAATTTGGTGTAACAAGCTCTTTTTGGTTATGTTTAATGTTTGTTGTTTTTTTAGTAGCGCAGTAAATACCTTACATTAATATTAAACTTTATCTAAGAGTAATCAAAACAATATGAATAGTGCAAATGAAAAAGAGTTGCAAATAAATGATTTTTGTGATATTTTGACTATTTATTTTTATTTTGTTTCCTAAAAGATATTTTTTTTTCGAACTTATCTTATTGAATATTAAGTTTTTTATTTATCCATTTTGAGTTCAACGACTGTTTAGAGTAAGGGCTTTTTTGTGATATTTCAACAATTTATTTTTCCATTTTAAGGTGTTGATATTTTCTTCAAAATATTTGATCTGTTTGGCAAAGTTGAGCTTTACATTTAAACTTTATAGATCATTTTCGAACTGGAATTTTGTGATAATTTCACCACTCTGTGATATTCTAAGATTTTTGTTGAGTGGATATTTATTTAATAAACATATTATGTTTCATGAATTTAATTGAACATTTACATTTGAAAAGAGAGTATACTTCATGAATTAAATATTTTATTGAAGACTTGCTGTTGTCTGTTGATTTTTTCTCCAACTTCAGCTTGCATACCAATACCTGAGGATAATTGGCAAGGTACCAAAGAGATAGTAAAATTGTTTTCTCGGCGGAAACATTGGGTCGTCCAGCAGAGTACGCAGGATGATATTTTGATTGTTCGAAGAGACCTGAAATTTTTAGAGTAAAAATATATTCAATTTTTCAAACAAAAGGATGTATACCAATGATATTATAAGTTGTCTTTCATGATACGTGAAAATTGGATTCGAATTCATTGTTGTCATATTTCTTCACAGTTTCCTCAATATAATTTTCAATTCTGGTACGTTTTCTCCTAGGCCCACTTTCATCAGAATCAGCAAACAAACTGTCCAAAGAGCTAGTAGAGTCTGAACTACTCAAATGGTTACCTGGTATATCCATTAATGCCTTGAAAAGTTGATACTGATTTAAATCCACTCATCTTTCATTGCTGTTAACTTACCATTATCAACATTTCATTTTCAGAATCTGACATATCTAATATAATTGTTAGATTTTCGATTAAGCATTCTAAAACCCTTCAAATCAATTCAAACTCTTAAACGAAAACAATAAATAGAAAAGAAACAGTATATGTCAATTACTAAATCTTATGCGCATGTGCAAAGTATTCATCCGAAAACACCATTAAAATCCGTTTTATTTTGGGAGCAGCTCAGGTGACAAACACGGTACAGCTCCAGTGCACGAAGCCCCAAAAAGAAAGCGTCTAATGACAAAGATCACCTACATAAGCTGCATTTTTTCCCCACAGAGATGATTGACATTTTATTGTGTTCTCCTTTGTACTCTTCTGATTGATATTTGGCTGAACATCAAAATCGAATAACAATAAAACGCAGTTATTGAGGATCGACAAATGACAAATTGAATAACCAACAAAATATTTACAGAATCTTGATATTTATTCCATTTATTTAAGGCCCAATAAATGGCTCTTTTGACGGGATGGCGGTATGCAGCGCTTGTAGGAGGTCTTGTAGCAAGTATTGGCCTAGCAATTTATCCCATTATAATTGATCCTATGATGAGCCCAGAAAAATACAGTTGAGTTGGACAACTACAAATATGTTCTTTTCTTTACTCACATTCACGAATTTTAGATCGAATCCAAGCACGTACTAGGGCTAACATAAGACAGGAAGATATTCAACCAGGAAGTGAGTTATACACATTGTTTTTTATTTATAGAATTGATTAGTCAATTCAAGAAAGCAATCCCGAAGTTCAGGTAAATCGATCTAATTCTAAAATTTCGTTTTCAGATATGAAAATTTGGACAGACCCCTTTGATAGGAAAAAACCAAGCTCTGAATAATTATTTGTATCACAAAATCTGTATATAGATTCTTAGATTAGGAATAAAACATGTAATTAGTTTTATTAATATACTAGCGGTTTTTCTTTGTGTTGTTCCATCTAGCTTATGCCTGCTTTCAATTTTCTCGTTTCGGTGGCATAATTGATTTGACAGCGAAAGTTATGCTTTGTAACAACTATTACAAATTCACTAACCCCTTTTCACTCCTTTAGGGACGGAATTTTCGAATGAGGTAAAACATGATTCATCTATTTCTAATAGAGGGCCAAAATACCAATTTTCATAACCCTAACTTGAAAAGTAACGGAACCCCATAAAAATTTACACACACCCCCATATCATTTATGGGTTAAATTTTTAAAAACACTGAAACACGCATTTTTTTATTTCTAACAAAGACATCCCAAATATTATGACACTAACTTAAAAACTAATGGAACCCCTATATAAACCTCCAATCCCCATATAACCCCCATTTCACCCCTCTAGGTGTTGAAAATCCCAAAAAAACTAAACGCATTTGTATTTCTTCATTTGTAACGAAGACCTCAAATACCAATTTCTATGAATCTAACTTTAACGTACTTTCACCCCTTTAGGGATGAAATATGAAAGAACCTTTCTTGGTGGTAATCTATGTCGAAATTTCATCTTTTTTGGTTCAGCGGTTTGGTCTGGACGTTGATCGTTAGTGGAATCAGTCAGTCAGCACATGCAATTACATATGTATAGATTGTGAATTATTTCCATATTTATTTGCACTTCAACAATCTTACAAAAGAGTAAAATAGACACATTATATCCTTATAACTAGAACACAGCACCATGAGAATTCTTCAGAAGAGTGAAAAAATATAAAAATTTCTGCCAAGATGTATTATTTCATCAATTGATAAACAACACTCATTCTGCTGGGCTTTAAAAATCCACGAAAAATAACCAGTTATATAAAATTCTCTTCATCATCATCACAGACATCAAGGTACACATCAAAAGTTTCTCTATTGCAGATTCCATCAGCAGTGAACACATATTTGTGAAAAGTTCCATCCAAGCAAATTGCTGAAGAGAAATAAGGACAATTATTACAATTTATTTATGAAAAAGGATCCGCATTTTATTGTGTGAGGATATTGAATGTATAGAGAAAATCCTATATTGTTTGAAAACACACATGCACCAGGCCTCCAATAATATATCACTGAATGGACATCTCGATATTCATGGCAAAAAATAAAATGATCTGCCTAAAACAATTTTATCGCAAGGTTTTATTATACATTCAAAGAAGCAGTCTCAGAAAAAATATATCTATAGAAATTTTTGATAAATTATTTATGGATTTTTGAAGAAAACAAAATAACAGATTTTTTTAGTTGCAAATGTAATACTTGAACGTAATAATTTTGTATATACACATTCTCACCATCGATTCAGTAAGCATTAGTGTAAACGAATTTGGAATCAGTTTCGGTACATTTTGAGATATTTCCCTGAATATACAATTGCCAGTTGAATATTTTAAATACAATTTTATAGCTCACCTATTACAGAGCCATTGGGTCCGAAAGCACAAACACAGGCACATTCTGGCGGAACAGTGAAATTTGCGAGTGCCCATTGAGATTCCCCGTACTTTCCCAGAATACCTCCACTGGGTATACTGAAATTGAAAGGGCATTGCAACAATAATCCTTCTATTGAAATTTTACCTACCTCATCCTTCTATTCAAATTGGTGTTCTTAATAGCAAATATATGAACAGTCCCTTTATCACTGGAGCAGCAGAGGTAGTCGGAATCTCTGCTAAAATTTATGCTGGAAACAAATTAAATTCCACTTATTCCTCATTAGTATCAATTATAATAATAATGATAATATTAGTCTTTATTGGAAAACGAAATAGTACAGTTTTACCAAAAGCAGAAGTTAAAATAAGCACAAGTACTGTAGCTTTGCCCTTCCACTTTTCCTCTTTAGTGGCCCTCAAAGTTACAAAATGAAAAAAAAATCTTTGATTATTTTTAGACATTTCTAGAAACTTTTGAGGAAACAGAGCAGGTTGAAATTTCCAGAGGTACCCCACATGGGGGCATACTCTCCCCCCTTCTGTGGGACATGGTTGTAGATGAACTGCTAATTTATCTGAATAACCAAGGGTATTACTCTCAAGGGTATGCAGATGACTTGGTCATTCTCATCAAAGGAAAGAATCCTCGAACAACCTCAGAGCTAATGCAAAATGCACTGAGGAAAGGAATGGTGCAATAGAGAGAGAGCCTAAGGGCAAATCCGAACAAAACAACACTAATTCCCTTCACCCGGAGAAGAAACATGGGAGATCTCATACCTCCCAGACTATTCGGCAAAACATCACAAGTAGTAGAGCAGGTGAAATATCTAGGGCTGATTCTTGACAAGAAACTAACCCGGAACCCGCATCTTTAACATGTAACCAATAAAAGCAAGATAACCTTCATGATGTGCAGGAGAGCTTTTTGAAAAACCTGGGGGCTCAAACCGAAAGCCATGCACTGGCTCTACACAGCGGTAATAAGACCAAGAATAACTTATGGCTCACTCTTATGGTGGCCAAAAAAACAAATCAAAGACAGTCAAAAACCAACCTTGTGAAAATCCAGAGGCTTGCCTGTCTCTGCATCATGGGTGCAATGAATAGCACTCCAACAGCTGCAATGGAACCTCGAACCCCTTGACTTACATGTTATTGGAGAGGCCAGGATGAGTGGGGTAAGGCCAAGAAGGGACTACATAATACCACTTGGCAAATGCTCCACGATATTCCAAGCTGAAACACATGCTCTTATGGTATGCATCCAGAAGAATCTGGAAAGTAGGTATAGGAAAAAACACATCAACATTCTATCTGACAGTCAAAGTGCTATCAAAGCCCTCAAATCTATACAGATAAAGTCTAAACTGGTCTGGGACTACCTCCAGAACCTCATCGAGCTGGCAAAACACAACAAGGTCACCTTGATGTGGGTGCCAGGTCATAGAGGCATTGAAGGCAACGTAAAAGACGACCAGCTAGCTAGACAAGCATCTGAAATGCTATTCACAGGGCCAGAACCTGTACATGGGATTAGCAAAAACCGATGCAGGACCCTGATCGATGAGTGGATAAAAAGAAGACACCAACAATATTGGGATCAAACTGTCGGGCAAATACACAGCAAAGTCATGGTAGAGCACCCAAACCGGACCCTGACGGCTGACCTTCTGAACCTGAACAGAACGAAGGCACGTATAATAGTAGGTCTGTTAACTGGACACTGCGGCCTAAGAAAACACCTAAACACCATGGGATTACGCAGGGAAACCGTGGAGTGTAGACTATGTGATGAAGAGGAGGAAACAGCCTCTCATATTATCTTTGACTGTGATGCCCTAAGTAGAAGGCGACACAGAACCTTTGGAGAGATCAACCCGGAAACAGGCATGAATCTGAAGAACCTTATTAACAGGCTACTAAACCTAATTGAAGGCACAAACCCGTTTGAATGAGGAACCACTGACGACAGAGTGATACAATAGACCCTAGCTGGTCGCAGTGTCAAGGGAAGCTAAGTGCCAACCCTGCCTCTGGCTCGTCAGTTTTCAACCAACCAACCAACCAATGGAAACTTTCAATTCAAATCATTCATGTTCGTTTTGGCCAATCAAAACATTATTATAGTGGGAATATTCTACCTAGAAAATTGCCACGGGAATAATTTGAGGTATTTTGTTTTTTTTTGATAGATAGATACTTTTAAGGTTGTCATTTAAATTAATTAGGTAGAACAATTATTAGTTTTAATTGGACTTTCAAGAAGTGTAAAAAACGTAAGATAGTTGGACATAAATAATACATTACATGTTTGGACTAACATTAACATATAACACATACGTTATGGTACAGGTTGCGAGATTAGATATTTAATTGAATATATTCCTCAATTGAATAGAAAGCGTGCTGTGTAAGGAATTTCTTCAGGTTTGATTTGAAAATACTAGTGATCATTGACTTTAGGTAGTAGGTGAAATAATTATCCACCAGCATAGAGAGGTGATCGTCTATGCTGCATTCTATTGAGTTGATGAAATTCGCTGTTTTTATTCAGTTTGTCTGTGTTGTGTGTATATACTAATAGTTTGTATAAGTAGATGGAGTGAATGTTTCTCTGTAGTCTAAGTCAAACAAAAGTTTTAAGAATCTTTTTTGGCAAATTAATACCATAGATGCCTCTGTGGCCCTGCCCCACACGATAATATTGTTGCTTATGGTTGTGTATACCAAGGCATAGTACATATTTATCAAGTGGTCCTTGTGAAAGTTGGTCTTCAAGGTGGTGAATGCATAATATAGTTTATTCAGTTTTTTTACAGGTGATGTCGAGTTAGTTTGTAGCCTAATTCTAAGCCTAAAAATGTTGTCTGTGATGCTTGTATTTCCATGTTGCAGATTTTGAATTGTGAGTTTCCCGTTTGTCTGAATTGATCAGTGAATTCTATTAGCACCGTCTTATTGACACAGAGAGTGAATAGGAGAGGACCCAGAACTCCACCCTGGGTGTGCCAATCGTGATGTCATAATCTTCAGACCATTCATTCCCAACCTGCACCTTGATAGTTCTACCAGACATATATGATTCAATCCAGCCTTGTACAGGACCACGGATGCCCATTGCCTCTAGTTTTACTCTTAAGAACCTCGGGTTGATTGTATCGAATGCCCGACTAAGATCGAGGAATATTCCCACAACATATTTATTTCGGTTGATGTTGTTGTAGACGAATTGGATAAGGTCAGCAGAAGCAGTTTCAGTTGAGTGCTTTGGTTGAAAACCATGCTGACATGGAGACATTATTTTTGAGAAGCAGCTCAATAGGCATATCCTGTAGTTTTCCACACAATGTAGATCACCTTCTTTAAATACTGGAATAGTTTTTGTGATTTTTAATTTGTCCGGGAATTGTCCCTGTGTTACTGAGTGGTTGATGATATTTGTCATGATGCTTGTATCATTGACACATTCCTTTGGGATTACTGCTGGGACCTCATGGATGCTGGTTGAGTATTTCTTTTTTAGGATTATGTGCTTTATGGCGTAGTCAGTCACAGGTGAGAAGAATATTGAGTTGGGGCTTTTTATTTCTTTTTTGGTGCACATATTGTGGGGTGAGTTAAGTGATTGAATTTTATCCAGGACACAGGTTGTGAAGTGTTTACCAAATATGTTGGCTACGTCTTTGTTTTTACTTATTTGATCTTCATTATAATTTAGAGTGATGACATGCATCTTTTTTCCCACTAAGTTCCATTGCTTTGTTATTCGAGGTTGCTGATAATGTTTTAGTAGTAGTTTTTTTTCTCGTTTGTGATTTTCCTGTCGAGTATCACTTTTGAGTGTTTGTAATGTTCGTTTATTTGTGGATCCCCAGTATTTTTCCTAAGCCAATTTAATTGTTTGAAGTCGTTGAGTTCCCTCGGTAAGGGAATTTTTCCTGTTTCAATAGCTCCTTTCAGTTTTGCCTAAATTTTTTGCTTGGGAAATGCCAGATCGAAGCACCACTGGAAATGTGTTAGGAAATCATTGAATAGGTCATTAATATTTTTTTCAGTGTGGTTAGTTAGGTAATTGCAATTACATTTGAATTCGGGTAGGGACTTACAATTGATTTTCCGTGTTATGATGTACTCGGTGTTTGTTTTGTGCTCTTTTGTTCTCAGCCATGTTAATACCTGAGCTGAGTGGTCCAAGATCCCTAGATCTGTGACCTTGCAGGAAGCGGTCATTATATTGCTTACTATATAGTCGAGGCCACTGGGCATTACTCAATTGCCATATTTTGCTCAGTGTATGCGAGTTCTAGGCCTAACATATCAAATAGGTGGAAAAGCTGCTTTTGGTGCAACGATTACGGTCAGGGCCCGGTCAGGTCTAGTAAGCAAGTGCTTTAGTTCATTGTTTCTTGGCTTTCACTGTTTTTTAATTGAATTTATAATTCTTCAGAGGTAAAATTCCTTTTGCTCAGTTCTTGTGGTGAATAAGTTCTAATAGTATATTATTTTCTTTTCTTGCTATCGTGAAATACATAGATATTATTTTGATTTATTTTTTATTATTGTTGGTATAGAATAATTTTAACTTGTAATTTGATAGAATATTTTGGTGTTTACAACAAATGTTCCTTGACCCAGGAATTTGATTGTGATTTACATACATTACAGTGGAGTATAACTTATAATTGATCTAGCCATTTTAGTGCTTACCAATAAACTGTGGCAGGATCCGACCCACGCCTCAGCTCAACAAGTTGGTTTCTCGAAGTTGTGTCCCAAACTCTGATCAAAGTTCCTTGATATGATGCAGTAGCCAATCTAGTACCCTGTTGGTTGAGGGCAATACACCCTACTTCACTTTTGTGGGCTGCAATCCAAACCGCGGCACTGGACATCCCTATTTCTGTACACGAAAGGTCCTGAAATATTGGAATACAGATCGCTTCGAATACGCGTATAATATTCATAGTTCTTGCTTACCACCAACTGTACGCTTCCTACTTTGTGACCGGGAAAGACTAGAATTTGTTTTTCAGACGAAGCTAACGGACTAACTTCGCACAACCCCCTGTAGTTTTCCTTTGTTTCTAAGGTAAATAGCCTCTGAGTTGGGGTGGGGAATGAGAATACGTGTATTTGATTTAGGAGAGCTACCACGAGCCTGAAAACGAGGATTTTTATATGGATATTCTCAAATGCAATTCATTACTGTACTTGTCTCTCCTTAAACGAACTGCTCTGATGGAAGATGGAAAGGTAATATCTAGAATGAACTTTTTGGATAGGTCATCGTATATCAAGAGAACGTTGTCTGCGAATTTTGGTCGAGATCCACCTGACACAACAGCTAAAAGGTTTGTTCGAAAAAGCATTTCACATTGGGAGACACTTCCCACCATTTCATTATCTAAAAATAAGAAAACAGAACTTTTCGTAAAATTCACTGAAAGAATACCCACCATAATGTGATTTCTCTACCAAAGGTTCGACATTATAAATTCTCACCCCACTCTCCATACAGCAAGTGAAACAACCTGCAAACAAAGGCCGACATTATCAAAACATCGTTTTCAGCCATATATTACCTTGGTCTTGGTTGAATTTAACACTGATAACTTTCCTATCGCTTGCCATTATGAGATGATTTTAATATTCTTGTCCAAAAGTTCTATTTTATGAAAAAATCCTTATGTTTATTTACGTTTTCTTTGAGATGTGATCTGTCGTCTGTCGCATTTTTATCATTGACGAGTGACATAAGTGCAGTGTTGCCGGTGCACAACCCTGATATTACCTACGATTTCGTCGAAATGAACCTATTTTACACGGTCTAATGTATTTTAATAACACAAATAAACCAATTTGTCAAAGTATGGATGATAAAGGTTTGGAGGACAATCTTATATGGTTTATTTAACTCGAAAAGTGGCCACCAAAGTATTGAGTAAAGTTTCAGAAAGTGGCCAAAGTGGCGCTCGTGTACTGTGTGGTCTGAATTTCGTTGTTTTAGATAAAATGAAGTGAGCTGAGTGGAAGTAGTAAATTTAAAAAATATTTATATGAGAGAAGTTGATGGAGGTATTCAAATCCTCTAATTAATAAAATGCTACAGTAACGTCATCTCAATTACTCTTTTAGGGACACTTCTGTGACACAGGGATAGTTTTCCTTACTTCTACCCTCCGTAGTCTGAAGATATATAGTAAATCAACCATACAGGCTTATCACTGGATGATGAAGATGGTGTAAATTAGTGGATGGTGTTAGTTTGTCCGCGGCTGCATTCAATGCTTTTCCTACATTGATAGTATGTAGTATAGATTGTACCGCCCTTTATTGAGAAGTTAAAGTAAAAGATCTTCAAAATGATATACCATTTATGGAAAAAGGGAACACGCATGATATTATTCTATTTTCTCTTTGCAACAGTTCGGTCCTCAAAGATTACAATTTAAAGGTACTCGCCAATTCAAACTCGATTTGTTGTTGTTCCAGGAATATTGATAGATAATACTATTTCTTAAAATCCAAACATAAATTCAACCACACTTCTAATGTGATGTATGAGCACATAACCATAACATTATAGTATGTTATAGTTCTGTATGTATGAGTAACAATAAAAAATTCCATGATAAGGAAAATATTTATAAAACATAAACGAAGACAGATTAAATTATGATTGACAAATCGAAGCAACTAGCGGTAAAAGCTTGAACTTTGTGAAGTAATAATGCATAGAGCTCATCCAGTATTGCAACGACCTGTTGGTAGGTAGAGAGGGGGAAAACACGAGTGGACACGATTTGCTGTGCTACGGCGAATCTTCACCAGTGTCTTGTCATGCAGCGTCTGAAAGGTTAGGTTTGTTTAATTAATAAATAGGTTGTGCAGTTATTTATTCAACTTTGCAATAGTTTACTCGTTACCTTGCCAAAATGCCCAGTGGTAAGTACTATTCAGTAGCGGAAAAAGAAATTGGAGTGTTAGAAAAGTTATAGGAGTGTAAGTTCTCTACGTCTCGTGAATCGCCTATACCAAATAATTTGGTACGCCTATGGAATTTCTATTAATAGCCACAGTTAGACAATGGCTCGGGTATCTTCGAAAAAAATTGGTTGTTAGGTGGGGGAAGGCCAAAGAGGTAGTTTCAATACTGGACGAACTCTACTATCATCAAAGGTGCTAGGAGTACGTTTTTGAAAATTAGTGTTTTCAGTTTTCAAATTCCGAAAAACATTTACAAAAAAACAATTTCTCAGTTTTTTATTGGGCTTTCTAGCTGCTGATTTCTATGTGCATGTCAAAATATTCCAGAAAAAAGGCACATCACTACGAATGACCCTTAATAATCGTAATCATAATCCAATCGAAAACTCAATATTGAACAACGAGAAAAAACTGCTTTATTTTGACAATTCCCATTTGTCAACGTCAATTGTCACTCTCCACTTCTATCATAAATCATAACCAAAACAAAACATTTAATAATTTGTAATGAAAAATTAACTTCATTGCAGATTTTTCTGAATAGAACGTACATAAAAATGGCGAACAACACCCAATGCCTCCCAGTCTCTGAAATCCTTAAATCTAAGACCGAAATCGACGATGAACCCAAAAAGAAATCTAGGGAGGACTGGAGGAAAGCCAAAGAATTGGAAGAAGCTCGAAAAGCTGGTACTGCTCCAGCTGCTGTCGACGAAGAAGGAAAAGATATAAATCCCCATATCCCGCAGTATATTTCCTCAGCACCTTGGTACTACGGCAAAACCGGACCCACTTTGAAACATCAGAGGCCGCAAGAGGAAAAACAGAAAGAGTACTCAGGAATAGACGAGTGGTATGCTAGAGGAGTCGATACAGTAAGTAATGTTAAATGTACAATAGACGTAATTCCAAGTGTAGCAATTTCCAATTTGTTTGACTGAAATAAATTGCTTTATTCAGAACTGTCCCACCTTAAATAAGACACGAAAGAAGCTTTCAACACTTATATTAAATTCAAAAATATATTGCAACCAAAATGTATCAACAAAATCTCCAGAAGGTTTTCTTATAAAAAACCCACTAATCAAAATTCATATCTTAAAACTCGGAGAAATGAAATATAAGGCATAAGTCAAAACTACAACCAGATAACCAAAAAACAAACCACTTCAGAATGAATAATCTAAACTAAAATGCTTTAATAAAAGGGCCCATGGTAAAATTGTTACTCAACTGAACTCTTGTACTTTATTGTGGCTAGAGGAAGCTAAACCTTTCTATGACTCATCCAAATGTTCACCCTCCTATTCTAATGAAATCTTTGCACTATGTTTATTTCATGGGTTACTAGAAGCTTCGCAACTCACCAAGTATGCAACAATTTTTCGTTCCATAACATAACATGTTATTCCTGTATAACATCACTATCGACACTGGCCGAAATTTCCGTTTGTCAATATAATATGAACTCTAGTTCCCGAAAGAGTCACTGAAATCAAAATTTCGATACATTTATCTCTGACGATTCGAAAGTTTCTCGTGTTGGGATTACTGTTGAAAAAAATCAATAACACCATACAGGGTGTTACACAAGATTTGTTTTTTATTTCAGTCCAAAGTTGTCATAAAATATCGTAAAGGAGCTTGTGAAAATTGTGGCGCCCTGACTCACAAGAAGAAAGACTGCATGGATCGCCCACGAAAAGTAGGAGCAAAATATTCTGGAGCAAACATTGCCCCTGATGAATTTATTCAAAAAAATCTCGCTCTTAGTTTTGACGGCAAAAGAGACAGATGGAGTGGATATAATCCCTCTGAACACAAAACTGTCATAGAAGAATTCCAGAAGGTAGAAGAGGCAAAACGGCACCTGAAAGCTGAAAAACTGAACGCCGAAGAATCCGATGACGAGGACAAAGACGAAGATAAGTATGTGGATGAAGTCGATATGCCTGGTACCAAAGTGGACAGCAAGCAGCGGATTACAGTGAGGAACTTGAGGATACGAGAGGATACTGCGAAATATTTGAGAAACTTGGACCCCGCCTCGGCTTATTATGACCCTAAAACGAGGTCTATGAGAGAGAATCCAAATCCTGGTGAAGATGACATGTAAGGAACTTTTAATTTTGATAATTATGAACCTCTGTAGGTAGTAACTTTGAATCATTTATTTATTTCTTCATTAACAGCATAGCCATTTTTTTAATATTTACAAAATCATGCATATGGTACAACTAATGCTTATATAACTAAATATAATATTGTATGTATCTCATTTCAGTCAGTACAGTACATTTAATTTTGCTCCTTCTTTCAAACTGAATAACGTGAGTAAAAGTGGATGTTTTTTTTTGGGAAAAATATCAAATTGTGCATCTAATTGGTACCTACAAAGTCAACCATAATAAAAAAGTTAAATCCAACTTCTAACATTACTAATTTGATGAGAAACTCCGCAATCAAAGTATAGTGTTGGAACAAAAAACAAAGCTAGATAAGCAGACTAAACAAAAAAACCTGAACTGAGGAAATCACATCTACCTGCTCTTTTTGTGAATACAACAAAAAAACATGGAATCCTGCAAAGTTTGTAAACAAGACCTAGGTGAGGATGAATCTATTTTCGAGTGTGATTCATGCAAAAAACCGATTCATGCCCCAGCAGAATGCTCAGGTCTTACCGCATCAGAGATAAAATGCATGGTACTCAAGAAAAGAGTGTTGAAATTCTTTTGTAAAGAATGCAACACAGGTTTCTCGCAAATCACAAAAATGATACAGGAGGTCCAAGAATTAAGAAATGAACTTGAAACTCTCAAAACAGCAATCTCGAGCATAAAACCATCTACAACTTCAGACCAACCCGAAAATCAGTCGTCATTCGAAGAAATTGTTGAGGAAGTGAATGAAAGAAATAAACGAAAAAGCAACTTAATTATTTTTGGTATTAATGAACAGGACCAAAGTCAACCACCAGATGCTCGAAGGGAATCAGATAAAATAGCAGCAAGGAATGTAATTCAAGCTATACAACCTGGGGTCCAGATTCAAAGCACGGACATCATCAGATTGGGTCGGCTCATCAATGGCAGAAATCGCCCAATTAAGGTCATTTTACAAAACGTTCAGGATGTTCATCAAATAATTAGAAATTCAAGAAGTCTGAGAAATTATGACGAATTTGGGAGAATATCCATATCATTCGACCGAACACGACGGCAATTGGATCATTACAATTTGGTGAAGGCTGAGTTGGCGGACCGTCACAACAAGGGTGACACCAACTGCAGAATAAAATACATTAATGGAGTACTAAAAATTGTGTCTAACACTTTAAACTAAATCAGCCCAACTTCACCCATTCAGTTTCATGCAACTACCAAAACGTGAGAGGTATGCGAAGCAAAGTTTCAAAATTCTACGCCTGTGTTTCGGAAGAGGAAAATGATGTGGTTGCTCTGAGTGAAACGTGGCTGCAAGATGACATCAACAACAGTGAATTGTTTCCAGGTGGTTATATAGTTCATAGATCAGACCGTAAGTTACATGAAACAAATCTTCAAACTGGTGGAGGGGTTCTACTGGCTTGCAAAGAGTTTATGAACAGTAAAAAAATTAACCTGGATATATTCAAAGACAATCTGCCATCAATAGATATATTAGGTTGCAAGTGTTCATATAGTCACATTTCCTTCTATCTATTTGTGATATACATTCCACCATATACTACCTTAGTTCAATATGAACAGTTTTTTGAAATGTTTGAACAAATTCACGAGGTATTCAACGAAAACATTGTAGTGCTAGGCGATTTCAATATAACACACTTCATAAACAAATCCAATGATGATACCAAAACATCACTGGCGAATAATTTTTCTAACTTTTTTGACTTAAAACAGCTCAATAATATTCTCAACTCCTCTAACCGTTTACTAGATCTTGTGTTTGCAAATGTAAAGTGTGAGATTCTGCACGATAATGCCCCACTACTAACGGAAGACCGTTACCATCCAGCCTTAATGATCAACATTGATATATCTTCAAAATATAAAACATTCAAAGTAGAAAACTCTCAAAAAACATATAACTTCAAGAAAGCAGATTATCCGTCTTTGTATTTGGCTTTGCAAGAATGTGACTGGTCATTTTTGAACACTTACACAGACGTGAACCTTGCAGTTGGTAAATTATATGAGACAATATACTCCATTTTTGACACACACATACCACTATACAAAGCAATCAACCACAAATACCCGATTTGGTACTCTGCCGAAATTATAGAAAATATTCGTGAAAAAGCCAATATCTTGAAGAAATATAAAAAGACTAAATCAATATATTACTTAAACCACTACAGAAACCTGCGTTCCATCATAAAAACACAAATTGAGCAAGCCTATGAAATATACCTAATAAATGTACAGTCAACAATTCACAATGATCCAAAATTTTTTTGGAATTATGTTAACTCAAAAAACAAAAATCAAGAATTCCTGGTAAAATGAATTATGACAATCAAGAACTAGAGAGCCCTCAAGATATAGTAAATGCGTTTGCTGAGTTCTTCAGCAGTGTGTATCTTCCTATCAATCCAAATCCAATGAATCGTTCAGAATTGGTAAATAACAGAGAAACTATCAACATCACAAACATTTCTGAGGATGAAGTGAGAGAAGCGATAAAAAACTCAAGAATAAAATGACTGCTGGTTTCGACTCTATACCATCTTTCATAGTGAAAGATTGTAGCTCAATTTTAGCCGCTCCTCTCTGCTTCATCTATAACCTATCGTTAGAAACAGCAACGTTTCCTGATGTTTGGAAACTTGCCAAAATCTACCCAATTTTGAAGAACGGGGATGTTTCGGCCATAACAAACTACAGAGCAATCTCGATAATCTCTAACCTCGCAAAGGCGTTTGAAATTATTCTGTATAAACACATTTACTTGTCAACTCACAATCAAATTAGCGATTCTCAACATGGTTTCATGAGTCACCGCAGCACGGCATCAAATCTAGCAGTGTTTTCCCATTATGTGTGCTCAGCATTAGATAAACAGGGACAGGTAGATGTGATATACACGGATTTTTCTAAGGCCTTCGACAAAATTGATCATAGCATCTTACTTTCGAAACTGGATGTCGTTGGCCTTAGTCAAAAACTACTGAGTTTCTTTGAATCGTTCCTTCTTAACCGAAACCAAATAGATCACTACAATGGATTCAAATCAAACACAATAATTTCTACGTCTGGTGTACCCCAAGGGTCGAACTTGGGACCATTGTTGTTTTTAATCTTTATTAATGATTTAAACTCACAAATAAACTCTATGAAGCTTTTTTTTGCTGACGATCTGAAAATAGTAAGTTCTATCCAAAATGTGGATGATTGCATAAAACTTCAGGAAGACATAGATAATGTACAGGCTTGGTGTGAAATTAATAACCTGCATTTGAATATTGATAAATGTAAAGCGCTGTCATATACAAGAAAACACACATATACTGAACATCCATACAATATTCAAGGTAGTTTGTTGACCCGTTGTAATGAGACTAAAGATCTAGGTGTATTCTTTGACTCTAAAATGGCTTTTGCCAATCACATGAATAAAAAAGCTTCCGAAGCCACTAAAATGTTAGGATTTATCATAAGAAACTGTCAGAACTTTACAAATGTTAATGCCCTGAAAATATTATACTTCTCATATGTAAGATCCAAACTTGAATACTGCTCAGTCATTTGGAGCCCCTACTATGTTTGTTATGAGTACACAATCGAAAAAGTACAATGAAAGTTCTTGAAATTCATGTACTTCAAAAATTGTGGTATATATCCAGCTAGGGGCTCTGACCATAACAACCTTCTTGACCACTTTCAATTCATTTCATTAGAAAAAAGGAGAAAATGTGCGTCAATAACTTTTCTTCATAAACTGCTACACGGCCTAATTGATTGCAGTTTGCTTTTATCAGAACTGAACTTTAGGGTACCAAGGGCTCATTCACGGCTGAATATCACATTTTACTGCTCCACAGGGCGAACAAATTTAATCTTGCATTCTCCAATTGAATATATGTGTGATAATTACAACTCCATATGCAGCTTTTGCGATATCAATACTTGTTCTGTGAAGCATATGAAAAAAGTAGCAATGGAAATATGGCATTGACTATAGTTAATCTGTTTTTGTTGTTTTTTTTTACCGCAAGAAATTACGTAGCATCACTTTTACCGTTTATTACCGTTCATTACCATTAATTAGTTTATATTAGTTTGGTGATTTTTCGTCTCACTAGTGTAATTTACACTTTGTTTTTTCTTTTTTTCTTCTTTTTTTATTATATATTAATATTGTATCACATGTCACATTTAAACTTAATATTACTTGTTAATTATCTACTACTTAACAGTACTGATGTATTTAATTATGTCCTGTAATTGGGTTTTACCTGTTGGGCAATAAATGATTATTATTATTATTATAAAAAAGAATTACTACAACTTTTTCAGTATTTTTTGATGATTTGATGAATACAACAACTGTGTTTTTGTTTAATATGTGTTAACATTCTACTTATACAATAGTTAGTCCTATAAAAAGGAACTCTAGTATAACTTAATGCAAGTTCAACAATCTTGTATGAGCCAAAGTACTCATGTTGAATAATTTATATGCACAATCTTAATCAGATCTATATCAACATTATATGATGGGGGCCAGATTATAGAGTTGTTGTTGTTTTTAACCGCTTTCTTAGTTGTTTGACCAACCCTCCGAGTTGAGATCACGGGGGCCTTACCTGTCATAGTGGGATCCAAAACCATTCTTGGGGCCTTGAATTTTTTTTCACCAGCTGGCAGTCGAAACAAGTGAAATTTGTATTTTCAGAGCTCTAGTTACAATTGCAATATGGGGCTTAAATATAATTTTTGAGCCAAGAATGATTCCCAAATCCTTTGTTATTTCAAGAGCTGTATAAAGTACAGTCAATTAAAATTATTCCTATAAAATATTCATTTTTGTAGACATACAAATTTTCATCATATTTTGAATATTCTTGTGACTCATTTTTAAAATTGAAACAAACCTCTAAATGATATAAAGTATTCAGAAAGATTAGGTCTGATGGATTTATTAACGATACAATAAAAAAATAAAAAAATTATATAGAATTCCCAAAAATTTTAAATAAATTTCCTTAAATTATATATATTTTGCATTTCTAATACGGATCTCAATCCATTCTTGAATTGGGTAAGCGTAATATCAAATAGGTCAATAGAACCATGAATAGCATTAAAATTCCGAGGTAGTCTTGCTAAGGGGCTATGATAGGTGTAGTTGTTAGGATAAAATTGAATTGAAAACAATTTCCGATCTCGAGTTCTAAAGTGTGTGTTGAACCTCAACTGTGTCAGAATGTAATTACAGTCGATCAGACCATTGACAATTTTGAATAAGAAACAGAAATCAAAAAAAGTTCTACGAATTTCCAGAGACTGGATGACTAATGACTGTTCAATGAATGCGTAGTCAATGTGGAAGTCCACACGGACAATACCCATTTTAAATGCGCACTGTCTCAGAAACTTTTTATGTATTGACTCAATCAGTTTAGTATCACATGAATAGCTGGGTGACCACACCACTGATGAGTATTCAAGACTTGGACGGACTAGTGATATGTATAGCAATTTAAATGTTTCAACTGAGAAATGATGACTATTCCTGAAAATGAATCCCAGGTTTTTCATTCCGTTATTTCTTAGCTTGTTGTAGTGACTTTTAAAAGACAATTTAGTGTCAAGGAGTATGCCTAAATCCCTTATTTCATTCACTTTGCTTAATGGTTTTGCTCCGAGGTTGTAATTAAAAACAACTGGGGATTTTATTCGAGCAAAAGTCATCGAAAAACATTTTGTAACATTTAACATTAACTTATTCATTGATGCCCATTCACTGAATCTATCCAGGTCGGCCTGAAGGAGTAGACAATCATGAAAACAACTTACATTCATGAACAATTTCACATCATCAGCAAAACTTAGGATGTCCGAATTAACTATTACATCATAAATATCATTCACAAATAAGTTGAAGAGAATAGGGCAATGGGACTCTTGCGGACCCCTGATGTAACGGATATGGCATTTGATAAATAGTTGTTTATGCGCATCACACTGGCTACGCCAGACAGAAAGCTTTCAGTCCACTTGAGGCAGTTTTTCCCATCCCAAGTGAACCTAACGTAGCCAGAAGAATAGCATGGTTTACATGGTCGAAGGCTTTCGAGAAATCTGTATAAATACTATCAACTTGTTGTCGTTTTTCAAAGGCTTCTAGAATTTTGTGTTGATAGGTTAGGAGATTTGTCGATGTTGAGCGACCTTGACAGAAACCACTTTGTTCGGATCTTATGATGTGTTTGAAAGCCCATGAAATTTGTACCGAAATTAATTTATCTAGTAATTTAGGTATATCAGATTGTTTGCAGATTCCTCTATAGTTTGAAACAATATTCTTTGGGCCGGATTTATGAATGGGAATAATATAGGAGTTTTTCCAGTATTCAGGGAAGGAGCAGTATTTTATTGATAAGTTAAACAGATGGTGTAGTGGTTTACACAGAGAGTAAATACATTTTTTCAACAGAAAACCTGGTACTCCATCTGGGCCACACGATAGCGTTGGTTTTAGTGTTGTAAAGAGTTCGAAAATATCAGTAAGATTTATTGTAAAGTTATTCAGGTTAATATTCGTATCCTTGATTTGGGGTATATAGTTATAGTCCAGAATAGCCAGGTCATTAACATAAACAGATGAGAAAAAATTTGCAAACAATGATACACACTCATTTCCATTGGTGCTAGTTTGGTTATCATATATCATTTCGCTAGGAAGATCAAAACCTTTTCTCAAATTAGAAAGGTGTTTCCAGAATTGTTTAGGATCATCGTTTAGGTTATTTTCCATTCTGTGTAGATATCTATTATAGCATATTTCACTCAATTCCTTACACCTCGATCTTAAGCTTGCGAAGATATCGTAGTCATGGTCAGATCGACTGATTTTAAAATTTGTATGGGCAATTTTCTTGGATATAGTCAGTCTTTTTAACTCATTAGAAAACCAGACCGGAAAATTATCAGTTTTAATTTTTTTTATCGGAATGAAAATATTCATGGCGCTATATAAGATACAATAAAATTTATTCACAGCCAAATCCACATCACAGATTGATTCAAATTCGACCTCCCAATTTACACTACATAAGTAATTATTGAGACCCATATAGTTGCCATTGCGAAAGTCATGATAGTACACTTCATATTTCAAAGTATTATTTCTATTGACAGTAGAAAGGCCAAAGGAATATGATTTATGATGAAAATTCTCACATAGCAAAGTATCCTCTACATAAGACACATCGAGATCATGAATATGACTAAAGCACAGATCCAAAAATCTGTTATTGATGTTCGGTAGTAGATTAACTTGCTCTAAATTTAAAAAATTAAAAGTTTCCTCAAGAATAGACATTTTGGAGTTTGGGGGATACTCAATATTTGTGCCTTCATTGTTGCGTGTCCATGTGGCTTCCGTCAAGTTGTAGTCCCCAAAAATAATCATTTTATACTCGGGGTTCATATTGATCAAATTTTCAATACTAGTAACATGATTTGTGTAGCACTCATCATCTGAATTAGGTGGGATGTAGAGACCTCCTATAATGTATTTGGATTTACCATAGACTAGTGATACAAACAGTTGTTCTAAATTCTGGTGATCCATATGCAGCAGTTTGGCTGATAAATACTTTCTAGTTGCAATTAATATGCCACCGCCTCGTGATTTCTTGGTGAAAGCAGAATTCCGGTCACATCTAAACACATTAAAACCTTTAAAGTTCACTTCACTTTCAGTATAATCACTCGTTAGCCATGATTCGGTAATTATAACTACATCGTATGGGGACAATTCAACCGATTGTTTCAGAGTATGAAGTTTAGTACGAAAATTATGAACTGAATGAATTCAATAAAGCTGATGAGTTTTTTCGTTTACAGCGAAGTGTAGCAAAGGTGTAATATTAGGCTACACTAAAAATGAGCCTGTCTTTTTTTTCCACACGATACAGCAGATATTTTCACCTTTGTTGTATTACACTACAGTACACTTTTTTGCAATCGAAAAAAACAGTGAACAATATTTGACATTTATGTGTTTTCAAAAATAGAGAAATATTAGACAACTGCAGTTTTATGTGCGATGATTTTGGATGTGTAAGGTGTTTTGCTTAAAGAAATGCGTGAGTGTTTTCAATATTTTTCAAGAGCCGTATTTTGGATTCGAATTTGTGTTCGGTAGGAAATATGTAAATACAAACGGCATATTCTCAAGTTAGTCAAAATCGAACTCGCTCATATGGATCCAGAAATAAAAAATACATCTAAGAGGAATATTTAATCATTGAATTTTAACAAAAAAAATATTCAAACTTTATTTTTATATTTGTAACTTGTTTCTACTAACAATCATCCTGACATTTTGACTCGACGGTACTGAGATTAAATGTTTGTCTAAAACTTACATTTGACTTCTTTTTCAGGTATAGTGGCGAGAATTTCGTCCGCTTCACAGGCGACACAAACAATCACGCCAAAGCCCAGCTCTTCGCCTGGGAAGCATACGAGAAAGGAGTTGACGTTCACTTGTTGGCCGAACCCACCAAACTCGAAATGCTCAAACAGGAATACGAGAAGAAGAAAGAACAAATAGAAACGAAGATCCAGAGCAGCGTTCTCGATCGATACGGAGGCGAGGAGCACCTGAAGGCGCCCCCCAAATCGCTGCTTCTTGCCCAGACAGAGGATTACGTGGAGTATTCGAGGTCCGGGAAGATTATCAAAGGGGCCGAGAAAGAGGTCATAAGGTCGAAGTACGAGGAGGACTTTTATATGAATAACCATACGTCTGTGTGGGGGTCGTTTTGGAAAGGCGGGCAGTGGGGATACAAGTGCTGCCATTCGTTTGTCAAAGTAAGTGCAAGATCAATCTATGGTATGGAAAGTACCTAAAATTTTATTGCTTTTTTTATGGTGACCTTTTATATTTGCAAAAAAAAACTCAATACAATACTCAACAAATAACCTAAACAAAAATCTTCATTGAGATACATTTTCACGTAGGAAGAGTTCAAAAATCCCATTTTTTTTATTTCTTTAAATGTTTTCATCGAATTAATCTCACTTTGCTGTCATTTTTAAATAAAAAAATTACAACAAAAAAAAATTGTTGGTCTGGATCAGCCATATCTGATGCCTCAAGAAATGCAAAAAATCTGGAAATTTCGGTAAATGGCAACAATTTTTTTTTTGTTTTTTCGAAATCACCCCTTACAACGGACTTCAACCCTTCAGATAACTTATTTTTTCCATTCCCTTCAATTATCATTTTGCAGAATGTGATGCAGTCGGAGGGAACTACGTTTTTTTGCTTCTTTCATTGCCTACATACATATTTTGAAATAAAATAATTAATAAAAAAAACTTTTTTAAAAACAAGCTTTTATTCAAATACCCTAAAAAGTACAAAATAATTGCTTTGGATGTGTGACGTAGGTTATTCCGTGAGTTCTAGATTCAAGAGCTTGTCGCGCAAAGTTTTCATTTCGAATACAGATGCGACAAGCTTTTGAATCTATAACTCACGGAATAACCTAGGTCACACATCCAAAGCAATTTTTTTGTACTTTTTAGGGTATTTTAATAAAAGCTTGTTTTAAAAAGATTTTTTTTATTATTAATTTTATTTTATGCTTTTTGGTAAGTACCCCTAACACCCACATACCAATTTTGAATCGAATCGGATCATAATTACAAAACTCGTTCGCCATCTTGGAGCCGCCATCTTGAATTTGTGAATTTTGACAAAAAATTCATAATCTCCGACCCCGAAAACCCCCACACACCAATTTTTGAATAGAATCGGACCATAATCACAGAAATCGTCAGACATCTTGAAGCCGCCATTTTGATTTTATGAATTTTGTCAGAAAATTCATAATCTTCGACCCTGAAAACCCCCACATACCAATTTTGAATCCATTCGGACCATAAACACAAATCTCGTCCGCAATCTGGGAGCTGCCATTTTGTTTTGCATAATGCATTGTCACGGGAACTATGAACACCTGCCAAATTTCACGTTAATGGAACAACTAGAAGTGGGTCAAATTTAACTTGCAAGATTTGATGACAAACATCGGCACAGGTGAAACTAAATAAAAGCTTGTAACTTGTAAAAACTCTAATGCATCTCAAAAAGTCATTGTGACTTTGTTCAAATTATTTTTTTTTATTCATGAAAAGGCTTGAAAAAAAAACAATAAAATCCTTGAAGATTGAATGTTTTTAAACCAAATGAAGAATCCTACAATTCTTTTTGTTTTTATCAAATAACCTTCAAAATAACTACCTACTCATACGTTTTTCTTCACCAATGAAAATATCCAGCCAACAACAAACCAAAATATTCTTGATTTCTATATTTATTTTACAAACTTTCATTTAGTTTACCCCTACCCTGTGTAACTAAATAACTATTCATCAAAATGGGTCAAAACTTTGTTATTGGAACTTCACCCCATTCCCAATGCATTTTGACAGTGGTATATAATGAAAAACACAAGATGGCCAAAATGGTGGATGTGTTTGATGATGTAGTCAGAATTCATCCAAAATTTATATTGGGGAGTAGGAGAATAGACATTTTCAAGATGGCGGCCCAAAAAAGCACACAAGTTTTGTCATTTATGGTCAGAATCAATGTACCAATATCTCCTAGGAAAAACTGTGCATACTTAATATTTTATCACTCTTTTTCAACTTCAAACACATATGAAGCAAATTTACGAGTTTGTGATCTCGCCTATTGTGAAAATTAATGAAAGATGGCGGCTCCAAAATGACAGATTGGTGCTGTAATTTATGGTCAGAATCTAAGATGTCTAAAAACCCTGGTGAATGAACTGATTTGATATTGTTTAGATTTTCGAGGGACACCACCTGTTACTTCAACAAAGCTTCTCTCTCTGTGGTAGGTGGCGCCGTCCAAAAATGTTTGTCTATATTCTCGCTTAATGTCAGAACTTAATTTCTGACATCTGCTGCATCTTATATGAAATTATTTTCAGTGTTTTGTCGGTATCTATGCGTTTTCCATCTCTTTGATTTCAAATCTTGCTCAGCTTATTCCTGAGTTTGTTCTTTAAAAAATCACTCGTTCATTAGTGCGTGAGGAATTGTTTATTTTCAGGTAGTGTATGTAGTGTGTAAGGATACTTTTTGTAGAATGGGCCACATTTGTATTTTGTGTGGACAGTATAAAGCCGCAGATTCGAATTTTCACCTGTATTCTGTACCAAAAGCAAGTACAAATCTTGACAAATTGACTAATAATGATATTTCCATAATTCATCATATTGTATACATTGAATTTTATATTTTCTGCAATTTAATGACAATTTCATTTCCAATTCTCCGTCTGTCAAAATGCAGTTAACCTCAAATTCAAATGGTACAAAATACAAACAACAACAACACGACAGTGTTTTCTTTGTGCAATGTTCGGGGGCTTCTAATTCTAGCTTTGCTATTGGTGAAGTTTGACAGATGTCTCTTTTCAACCAATAGCAAAGCTAGAAATAGAACCCGCGAACAGTTCGCCTCAAGAAAAAATCTGAGGAAATAAATATACCCTGTTACTGAATTGAAACTAAAACGAAATTGGTGCCATCTGACATGCTGGTATAGTATTTCTAATCCCAATTGGACCGACATAAAAAGTTTCGAGAAGGAATTTTCTTCCACACGACTGAACTTTTTTATGATTGTACCAGGAACACTTTGAAAGTAAAAACACTGCTAGTATATAAATTTCCCATTTGCCGGGCAGTGCATATGAACACTTCTCGTAGTATTCTTATTTTTATTGCCGTTCCAATTGGGATTAGAATAACTATAATCTCTATTATCAAGTAGGCCAAGTGTCGCCAAGTCGATCCCAAACTTCTACAGGTATAAGTGCAAGCACCAGGGTTTTTAGACATCTTATCAGAATCAATGTATCAATATCTCCTAGGAAAAACTATGCATACTTAATATTTTATCACTCTTTTTCAACTTCAAGCACATATGAAGCAAATTTACGAGTTTGTGATCTCGTATTGTGAAAATTAATGAAAGATTGGTGCTATAATTTATGGTCAGAATCTCTTTTAAATTGGTATCTGTGATTTTGGAACCGCCATAAAAGCTCGATCTGCTTGATGATGTAGTCAGAATTCATTCAAAATTGACAAAATTAACAACTCAAGATGGCGGCCCAAAATGGCACGCAAATTTTTGCCATTTATGGTCAGAATCGATTTATAATTGGTATCTTGTCAAAATTAATAATTTAAGATTGCAAAATTGGTATGTAGCAGTTTTTGGGGTTAAAAATCATTAGTTGTCAAAATTAATGAAAGATGGCGGCTCCAAGATGACAAATTGATGCTGTAATTTATGGACAGAATCTCTTTTAAATTGTTATCAGGGATTTTCAGGAATGTTGCTTAGAACTGTATTTTTTTCAGAACTCATATTGTTTGGGAGAAGCTGGTAGGAATTCTGAGAGTACGAGACTTCCAGAACTTTCGGAAAACAAAACAGGTAATATGAACCAAGAAACCCCCGAGGAAAAGAACAGCGAAGATGGAGAAAGCAGTTCAAGTTCATCGGATGAGAAATCGAAGAAGAAGAAGAAGAATAAGAAAAGGGAGAAGAAAAAGCTCAATAAGATGAAAAAGAAGCTCAAGGAGGCCAAGGGTGTACCTGAGGAAGATAAAGATGGACCTGTTGTCTTGGATGATAGAAAGAGACCTTATAATAGTATGTATGAAGTCAAGAAGCCTACCGAGGATGACATGGAGGAGTATTTTAAGAAGAGGAGGAGGGATGAAGATCCTATGAATCAGTTTTTATAGGTTATTATTTTACTTTAGGATTATAAGTTGATTTGTAAATAGGAGAGCCAATAACTGGTGTTGAGTAATATAATAGATTTTTTTTACCATGTTACATTCTTTCTCTTCTGGTAGATTTGTTTATTAGGAGAAATTACTTTTTTTTTTTCGAGATTTATGTGGTTAATATGACTTCAGTTTGAGGGGAAGCGGCCGGCTGGTAACTTTTTACCAGAGTCTTATCAAGACTTGGTCAAGCAAGATCAGGCGCAACCAGTACTTGGATGTGTGACCACCTGCCAGGGAAGACTCGAGTTTAAAAAAAGCTTGACTTGACGTTGAAACTTGAAAGTGATTATTTTGACAATAGGCGAGATCACTAATTTTTTGAAAAAATACCACAATGTCCAAAACGAGAAAAGTGGTTGGATTTTTATACAAGTTTTTTCAAAAAAAAATCCTAAAGAAATGTTTCTGTTTGAACACTGCGGAAACTGCGCCAGGATGTGACATAAGAAGTTCAGAACTATTGCAGATCGCTGAGTTGCCAAGCGTTATTCATAATATTTCTTTACAATGTAAGCAGGCCGAAAAAGAAATGACAGCACTGGTATGCATACATATTATTCAAGAAGAACTAAATCAAGAACAGCTATCAAATACAGTCTTTATTTCAATACAACACTTACTGACACAAGTACTGTTTTATTCATAGGATGAAACAGAATAACATTTCCTCAGAAGTTCCGCAAAAAAGTGACACTGGCAACTCGCCGATCACCGAGTGTGGCGGAATTACAGCGTTGCCAAGCGTTATTCATAATATTTCTTTACAATGTGAAAAAATCATGACATGGCACTGGAATTTTAATACATATTCAAGAATAACTAAATCAAGAATGGCTATCAAATACGCGAAGTCTTCTTTTCAATATCACATATGCTGACACAAATTCTATTCGTAGGATGAAACAGAATATCACTTCCTCAGGGGCGCGTTCCAATACCCCAATTCAGTTGGAGGATGAGTGAAAAATTTGAGATATTGTGTCAATTGTCATTGCGATTCTTTTGGAAGGAAACGAAACAAATTAGTTATATTGTCAGTTGTCATCGTCCAAAATAATTCAAATTTAAGATGTGGTTTAAGGATTTACCAATGGAAGAAATTGAAGGGAAGATTCTTGCCATTACTGGAGCACTGAAACAATTTGTTGATAATAAAATCAAATACTTTATTAACCCCATTTGCCCACTTCACATACACTGAAAACAAACCTGCATTCTGTACTAGAGCAGATTGATCTTCACGCCTCACAAACATTTCCTTTTACATTCACTAATAAAAAATGCGTTTCTGTCGTAATACTCATTTTGTTTTCAAGCACAGGCTTTAATCACTTCTAACTATAATATGCAATGCGCTTGCGGTTGAAATATTTAAACTTTTTCACGGACTCTCGACTTTGTGGAAAAGTTGTTCATCCCATTAAATCAACCGGAGTATACGAACGACTTTCACGAGTTGATAAGTGGGAATCCACCGAGTTTATGAACGGTTGGGATGAAAAGTTGGAGTATTGCCCCAGAAGTTCCACAAAATAGTGACTCTGGCAACTCAAGTAAATGCCAAATCATTGGATATATGATGTCAAAAGAAGCGGCAATAACGCTGTGTTTGAATGTCTCACTGAATTTGAGGGTTCTAGAGCAGCTCTTATTCGAATATTACACAATATCTTCTAGGAAAAACTATGCACATATAATTTTTTCACTACATTTCAACTTCAAGCACATATGAACCAAATTTACGAATTTGTGGTCTCGCCTATTTACAACGGTATTTATTTTGTTTCCAGTACTTTCCATTTTTTGTATTTAGAACTTATTTGGTTATTGTTATTATTTATTGTTTTCATTTTATTGTGTTGATATAATATGTTTTGTTGTTTCATCTTATTTGGAATAAATTTGCCTTGTTTTCTGTTTTATTTTTAGTGATTTTGTCAATAGTACCAACAAAACTAATAGTCTAAGAGCCCATGACCGGCTACCTGTATGTATTTGACCAGACCTGAGTTTTTGTACGTTGAGGCCCCTATACCTACCATACATTAGTAGGGGACTCACTAAGCTCAAAGTGGTGGACGCGTCGAGCGCTCAGGTAAGACAGGTATAGATTTTTGACTAATTTTAAATCCATTTGACCACAACTGCCGTTTTAAAATTTGAAAATATATTATTATTACTATCGGAAAATAAGAATGGCAGACCATTATCGCGCATTTTACTTTGTGGCAGACAATATTGAAAATGCTAAAAAAAAAAAAAATTTGAAAGTATTTGACCAGATCTGCTATTGATATATTTTATTTATTATAGTCTTAAAAATTCATATTGAACACGGCAGACGTCTACATTGCGTACACACATCAACAAATAATAAAATCTTAGCTACTACCCGGTCAGATGTATATGTATTCCGTTCGCTGTTTTACATCAATGTAATTTACTGTATTCACAGAAATTAATTTTTTTTCGTATTCTATATACTAAAGTTCATTAGTTAGATGATAAAGAAGTAGATTTTTTATGGAAAAATCATAAATAATATGCTATAATGCTTATAAAAAAAATAATTCGATTACTCATTTTTTTATTTTTTTTTTATTTCGTTAAGACAAAATTGAAAAGTGTTAAATGAGTTAAAAAAATATATCATGCATGCATTACAATATATATATATATATATATATCAATCTTCATTCATCATCGGAGTCATGTTCATCGTTAGTGAGTCCCCTACTAATGTATGGTAGTTATAGGGGCCTCAACGTACAAAAACTCAGGTCTGGTCAAATACATACAGGTAGCGGGTCATGGGCTCTTAGACTATAATGCGACTCATCTTAATAATTCGATTTTCGCGGCACTCGGCACTTACCATTGTTAAGATACATAGAACACAACTAGGTTCAAATGTATCAGTATAGAACTCTTGTCTATGTTCAAATGACAGCTTATCGCGTACCGTTCTCTGGTTGACTACTATACTAGAGCCTCTCATTCAGAGCCAATAAAAAAACAGTGCGATGTAAGCCGAAACGCTGATTTTTCGTTTGTAAATCCAGTTTATTAATTTATCCTTGGATCTGCAGAAATGAATGACAGACTACATTTCCGCATTTCACATAGGAGGTGGGTTCGGCTTGTTCACTCCGAGTCGGAGTGGAGTAAGAGCAGATTCTTGTCACGTGACTTCGGAGTAAAGGGAACATTAAATTTATACTCGAACGGCCCGGAACGTTCGAAGCAAAACAAGGGCAAACAGTTGGTATGGATTTTGGATTTTTGGGCTTCTGATTTGATTTTTTGCGGTTCGTGACTTCTGATTATCACCAAAAATATATTGTTTTATCATTTCAAGCATTAATAACAATAATGAACAATAAACTTTTGCCAATTTTCATTGTGGTGAAAAAGTTTTTTTTGAAGACGAAGATGATGATGAAGTAATTATTATACAAAATATTGAAAACTTTGCAGAAATTACTGTGCCCCATTTTAGGGACAATCAATTTAAAAAACATTTTCGCATGACGCCAACAACATTTGAAGATCTGCTCCAGAAAATACATAGTGTTTCCAATGCTAGAGGTGATATTAGTCCGTCTAAAATCACAGAATTGTTCTTAACATCAGTATCAACATCGTAGGTCGTTATTTCCATTTAAAAAAAAGAATAAATCATTAGAAGCTTTCTTTTTGGAGCTTCGTTCACCGGAGCTGTACCGTGTTTGTTGCACCTGAGCTACTCCCAAATAAAACGCATTTTAAGGAGTGTATTGTGTCAAAGATTATTGTTCTACGAACTACTCTACTCTTTGATTGTGTATTACGATGAACATATTGCACATGCGCACGAGGCATAGGCAATTTTGACAATTGACAGATACCTACTCCTCAAAATATTTCTGGGGGTGGAACTTTTCGAGTGAGCTCCATTTACTCCACTCTGTATAGCCGAACGCAAGGGGAGTCACACTACTAACGCCAAAAAGCCATACCTAAACGGCCGGAATTCGAATGGAGTGACTCCGTAGTGCACGGAGTGAAAAAGCCGAACCCACCTTTGGTAGCACTCTCGGAGTCAAATTTACAATTTTCGAGCCAATCATAACTCAGCATCGAATATTAAAAATGTTATGATTGGCCCAAACACTTGAATTTGACATTTCCCTACTCTGCGAAATGCAGATTGGTTATCCATCTCCATTTACTGTACCATAGCTCGTAGCTCAGAGAACAGTTCATTTTGACAGTTAATGTATCCACTGGTACTCGAGATGTCTCGAGACCTTTGAAGAATCGAATACTTCCGATTCTTGCTATTCGAATACCCCCGTCACGAATATTAATCATAAATAGTTCATGTACTGGCACTGGTCCTTTGAAAAATCAAACATACGAGGACATCTCTGAGCAAGTCATACAAAATATTTATCCACGTAACAGTTTTCTACAACTCGAAGAAATATCATTTGTAGATTTCTTGTTCCAGAGGTGGTCACTTCAATTTCAGTTCAGCTATTGAGTAATAGATGTCGCTATGTTAAGATTTTATTGAAATGTCCGTTGTTGCTAAAATCACTGGTGCTTGAACTGATTCGATATTGTTTAGATTTTCGAGGGAACACCACCTGTTGCTTCAATATCTGTGGTAAATTACGTCGTTTATTAGTGCGTAAGGAAGTGTTTAATTTTAAGCAGTGTAGTGTGTAAGGGTACTTTTTGTAAAATGGGCCCTTTTTGCATTTTGTGTGGACAGTCCAAAGCCGCAGATTCGAATATACATCTGTATTCAGTACCAAAGGCAAGTACAAATCTTGACGAATTAACTAATAATTTTCATAGTCCATCAAATTGTATGCATTGAATTTCAAAATGTCTGACAATTTCATTTCCAATTCTCCACCTGTCAAAAGAACCATATTTTCTGGTGAAATGATTTCAAGATATTCCTAGTTGCACCACAATAATATAAATGTGGATGCACATTGAAATGAATCCACCCACTGTGCAAAAACTCATACTATTGACGGTAGGTATTATATGGTAACCTAGATACATTGTTACATTATGATTATTGTGCCCATGACCATTTCAGAGTCGTTATATGCCACTAACATAACAAAATCGCAGATAAGTTATATAAAAATCGAATCTGATAGGTATAGTTATTCTAATCACAACTTCAATAAAAATAAGAGCACTACGAGGAGTGTTCATATGCACTGCCCGGCAAATGGAAAATTTATATACTACCACAATGTTTTTACTTTCAAAGCGTTCCTGGTACAATCATAAAAAAGTTCTGTCATGTGGAAGAGAATTCCTTCTCGAAACTTTTTATGTCGGCCCAATTGGGATTAGAAATACTATAAGTTATCTGAAACTGTTCTGTTACAGCAAATGTACTTATATACGAGTATGCATAATGAAATCGTTACATACCTAACAAGTCCTTTTTTTTTCACATCATTTGAAACTACTTTCTTACGGGAAAAGTACTTTCTCATAGAGTAACTGAGCTATTATGTCTCAAGTCTCTTCTTTTTAGGTTCTTTTGGATGTATTAAGTACATCATAATCTACATAAATTTATCTTTCCAACATATTGATGGATTATTTACAATTAAAGTCAAGTCAATACATTAGAGCTTTCCCACAAAAATTAATAACATATTTGAAAATACACTGTCGATCATAAAGTTTGACACAAATGATATATCCATTTGTGCCTAAGCTTCATATGCTATCTGTCTTCAGTCGAGTTTATATCCCCGTAAAGCTATCAGAAACACCTTGGGATTTTCGATTTTTTTTTTGCCCATAAGTTTAGGCTAATTTTAGGCTCATTCATTACCCTATTGACAAATTTTTTGCTCTTCAATTATGGGAGATATCGCGGGTTCTGCTAGCTTAACGTTGAGTTAGCAGAACCAAAGAGCAATCAATGTTTTCAAAAATTGATCAACCATAATTTTCCTTTCCCTTTTCATGGGTTCTGCTAGCTTTATTACCGTAAAGTTAGCAGAACCCAACTTTAAAAAAACACCTCCGAACAAATCCTCTTGAACAATAATTTTAGGCTCTATTCATGTGAATTTATTACCCTATTTGACAATGTTTTGTTCAACACTCAGGGAAAATATGGACACTATTTGCATTCTGTCGGATTCCACATTACTACCTCTCGAATCCACTGATAACTTGTTATGAATTTAGATCAACCACCTTTCCCTTTTCGATTTTCTCAAAATGTTCCCGAAGTAATCTTTTTTTTCCAATATACCGAGTTCTCCTAGCCTCATTTCAGGCTATTCAATACTATTTAAAAAAAGAACAACAAAATCAGGGTCAATAGATACATTATTTGCATTCTATGGGATTCCACAAACATCCCAAACTTTTTCACTGAAAAAATTACGTTATGAATTTGTATCATTCTATTTTCTCAAAATACTTACTTCCGACGTAATTGTTTTCTCTCTCTCTCTCAACGTATTCAAAAAACTTTATACGTAATAATTGTTGGCTCATATCTGGCTAATTTATTACTATAGTCAACAAAAATAGCCCAACGATCATGGAGTATAACGTTTATTTTTATCAGAATATGGGCACTATTTGCATTTTATCGGATTCCATTTCTACTACGTAACCCTTTCAACATGTTATGAATTTGTACCATTCACTTTACTTTTTTGATTTTCTCAAAATGTTTTCGAAGCAATTTTTTTTAATATACCGGGTTCTCCTAGCTACGCGTTTAGGCTGGCACAACCCCATTGAAATATCGAGGTATTCAAGGGAACTTTTTCCGTCACAATTGTTTGCTCATTTAGGGTTAATTTATTTCTCTATTATTAATATGTTTGCTCTCCAGTTGTAGGAGAAATCTTGGGTTTTGCTAGATCCACCCTAAGCTGGTACTTCAGGCTGATCGATTTTTTATGATTACACCATAATTTTAGGCTCTCGTTTGAAACCACTGCCGATTTTCCTTATATAGGTTTTAAAAAAAAATCATGGGTTCTGCTAGCTTTATCGTAAAGCTAGCAGAACAAAACTTAAAAAAACCACCTCCGAACAATAATTTTAGGCTCTATTTATGTGAACTTATTACCCTATTTGAAAATTTTTTGCTCAAATCTCAGGGAAAATATGGACATTATTTGCATTCTGTCGGATTCTATATATACCACTGGAAACCACTGATAACTTGTTATGAATTTAGATCATCCACCTTTCCCTTTTCGATTTTCTCAAAACGTTCCCGAAATCGCTATTTTGTTTTTCCAAGTAGACTGGAGATGACTGGAAGTGGTTTAAAATTGACTCAAAATTTTACTTAAACTTAATATACAGGGTGAGTCAGAAGTACTTTGACAAACTTCAGGAGGTGATTTCTCATCACAATATTCTAGTATGAATTGTCCAAATAAATATATGTCCGGAAACTCTTCGTTTCCAAGATACAGGGTGTTGAAGTTTGATTTTTATTTTCGTTTTTTTTAACTTTCAAAATTAAATGAAAATTGGTCTTGAGAGGTTTTTTGAGGTGTCGAATTCGAACCTGATGTTATTATTGCTCTTACTCGTAGGGGGCGCCACCTACATATGTCTTTTTCTTTTTTGAAGATTCATAACTTTTTTGAGCGTAATTCTAGCACATTTTTCAGAAAAAAAAACAATTCCTCTATCATATCTATGTAATAAAGCTACCTTTGTTACAAGTCGCTATAAGCAACCGTTTTCTAGATATTTGGATTTGGAAAATTTCAAGTCGATTATTTGATAATCGTGTTGACGTTATTACCATTATTTTGCATTTTTCACAAGAATGCTTAGGAAATGAATTTGACGTTAATAGTTTTGGTAATTAAATATTATGTGACAGTTAAACGTTTTGTTGGAGTTTCTGTAAGTTTTAAAACACTAATTTTGAAAAAATGGAGTATTTAAATAATAATGCTCATTTAGCCGATATGCATTTCGTTTATGGCCTTGCGGATGGCAATGCGCGCGAAGCAAGACGTATTTACCAGGAGCGATTTGCTAATCGAGTACTGCCTTCAGCTCCAACATTTACCAGTCTCCATCGTCGTTTGACAGAAACAGGTAGCTTCAAGAGGGCAGCTGATATTATTGGAAGACCACGAGCACTCCGAACCCCAGAATTGGAAGAAGCTGTTTTGGACGCTCTCGAGGAGAATCCAGAAACAAGTACAAGAATGATTGCTGAAGTTCTCAATTCTACTCAGTCCACAGTTTGGAGAATTATCCACGATCAACAATTTTATCCATACCATATTCAAAGGGTACAAGCTTTTTTGCCACGAAACTTTCCCCAACGCATTACCATGTGTCAGTGGTTTTTGAGAAAATTGGCTGGAAATCCTCAATTTTTAAGATATGTACTCTTCACGGACGTGGCAAACTCCTCCCGAAATGCTATCACAAACTTTCATAACAACCATATTTGGGCTCTGGAAAATCCGCACGCAGTTAGTGAAAGACATTATCAGTTTCAGTTTTCTGTAAATGGGCGGCAATAATTGATAATTACTTCATAGGTCCTTTCTTTCTTCCGTTCCGACTGAATGACGCAACTTACAGAGACTTTTTAGAAAATGAATTGCCGGGACTACTTCAGAATGTACTATTAGAAATTCGTATCCGCATGATGGGGCTCCGGCCCATTTTAGCGTTGTAGCCAGGTAATTCCTTAACACTGTCTATCCAAATCGATGGATCGGTAGGGGTGTAGAAGAACCTAACCAGGCGTGGGCACCAAGGTCCCCAGATCTAAACCCGCTAGATTTTTATTTTTGGGGACATTTGAAGTCACTAGTTTATAAAACTCCAGTAGCGAACGAGGAAGATCTAAGAAACCGAATAGTAGACGCCTGTGAAACAATAAGAAACACACCAATAATTTTTGAGCGGGTACGAGATTCAATGACTAGAAGACTGAATGCCTGTATCTTCGCTGAAGGTGGACACTTTGAACAATTTATTTGAATCCAATTTAGTTTCCTTTATTTTATTTTATTCTACATATTCAAAATTTCTTGAAATAAAATGTGGATATTTCTTGCAAATTTTGTTAAAACAAATACAGATTTTGCACCCTTGATACAAAAATAACTATTTCAAACGAGTAAAAATAAATAGAATCGGTGGCGCCCCCCTACATAAAACCAAAACTACTTACTTAAACGTCAAATTCATTTCCTAAAGATTCTTGTGAAAAATGCAAAATAATGGTAATAACTTCAACACGCATCGATTATCAAATAATCGACTTGAAATTTTCAAGTCCAAATATCTAGAAAACAAGGGTAGCTTTTTTACGTAGATATGATAGAGGAATTGATTTTTTACGCTCAAAAAAGTTATGAATCTTAAAAAAAGAGAAAGACGTGTAGGTGGCGCTCCCTACGAGTAAGAGCAATAATAACATCAGGTTCGAATTCGACACTTCAAAAAACCTCTCAATACCAATTTTCGTTTAATTGAGGTCAGTATTTCGAAAGTTATTTAAAAAAAAACGAAAATAAAAATAAAACTTTTACACCCTGTATCTTGGAAACGGAGCGTTTCCGGACATATATTTATTTGGACAATTCTTATTTTAATATTGCGAGGAATTACCGCCTGAAGTTTGTCAAAGTACTTCTGACTCACCCTGTATTCTACTTTTTCACTGGAAGTGGCCGCAAAAGGACTGTGACTATTATTTTTCAAGCTTTTTAACTTACCCTGTTAGTTGGTATGTACGTATTTACTTATACATGAATGAAATTTAATTTCGAACAACTCAAATGACTTGAAATTTGCCAGGTGTTTGTCATTCGGGTGACAATGCATCATGACATTTTGCTAAGAAAAAAAAAGGAGATGGCGGACGGGCTTACGATTCATTGTCCGATTGTATTTGTTTTTTGGGTATGAGATTATGATTTTTTTATTAAAATTCAAAAATTCAATATGGCGGGTTGAAAATGGCGGACGAGTTTAGTTATTTATAGTCCGATTCAAATGAGGCTAGAAGAACTCGGTATGAAAAAAACGATTATTTCGGGAACATTTTGAGAAAATCGAAAAGGGAAAGGTAGATGATCTAAATTCATAACAAGTTATCAGTGGATTCCAGTGGTAGTAATATAGAATCCGACAGAAAGCTAATTTTCCCTGAGTGTTGAGCAAAATTCTTTCCAATAGGGTAATAAATTCACATGAATAGAGCCTAAAATTATTGTACAAGAGGATTTGTTCGGAGGTGTTTTTTTAAAGTTGTGTTCTGCTAACTTTACGGTAAAGCTAGCAGAACCCATGATTTTTTCAAAAACCTATATAAGGAAAATTGGCAGTGGGTTCAAACGTGAGCGTAAATTATGGTGTGATCAGATTTTTCATAAACATTCGATTAGCTCTCCTATAATTGAAGAGCAAAAAAATTGTCAATAGGGTAATAAATTAGCCTAAAATTAACCCAAAATTGTATAGCCAGAAAAAAAATCGGAAATCTCAAGGTGGTTCTGCTAGCTTTACGGGGGTCGAGTTCATATCACTATGAATCATGGTCAGTTAGTTATAAATGACAAGACATAGATTATTAGAATGTATGAATGAAAAATCAATTGAATGATTACGTCCATTTTATTAATAATGTAATTGTTTATTTAATTGACAATTAAACAAACTTTGATTGGCATTCAATTTTTTTTAAAGGAACAAAAAAATTCTGTTAGAATTACAAACCAAATTTTTCGAACAGTTTGTCGTATATGGTTGTTTTTATTATTTTTTGTAATATAATGCTAATCAAAGTTTGTTACTAAGTATAGAAGAACCAATTATTAATTTTAAGAAAAAAAATTCTTAATATATTATTTGAATAAAAAAAGCTACCTATTATAAATAAAAACAAACAATAAGATTTTTTTTCAATTATAATAAACTAATGCAAAAAAATAATTTTTTAAAAATATTTAACTTATCCATTTGTTTATAAATATTTTATAAACAACTGTTTTTTCTAAATGTTGTAAAATGCCTTTGTCAGACATAAAACTGATAATGTAAAATGTCAATAAAAAAATACAATATTTATTCGATTTCTCATATTTTGTTAACTTTAAAAATTTAAAATTAACAAAATAATCAACTTTCAACAATTTTATGGACTTATTCTGTGAACAATTTTGTTTTTAAGAAAATCGGCGGTTCCAAAAAAACTACTTAATTAGCAATAGCCTCACATTATCAAAATTCATTATTTTCCTAACGAAATTACATTCTTTCAAGTATTTAGATGAACTTTGATTTTTTTGAATTTTTAAATGAATATTCAATAGTATAATTTTTTTTTATGTGCATTGATCTCTTGAGAGGTGCTGTATTCCTGCATTAACGCCCACGCGGAGCCCTATTTTCAACGGTGAATTAAAATTATAAATAATTGAGATAGAGTTCTGGGAGTACAAACGTTTTCATAGAAAATTTCCTCTATCATCAATAGTTTTTGAGGTATTGCCAAAAAACTAAGGCCGTTTTAATTTTTTTTGTTTTTGTAAAAAAAATTGCGAATGTTCGTCGGCGGAAAAAATCGAAAAATACGTCTTTCTCTGAATGAGCAATCGCTCATATTTTTAGAAGACTTGGATCGATTTTTTGCAGGAAACTCACTTCTTGACTAGACTAATGAGAACATGCCTAGTAGACCAATCAATAGAGATTTCTTCGTGACAAAAGTTCTACCAGGAAACCGACTGTGCCATCATATGAAAGACTGTGCCATCATATGTTATGTTTCCTACTCCAAACTGTCATTGCTAAATTTGTTATAAATTGATTTGTTGAAAATATAAACAGGTTGTTCATAAAATCAGATGTGGAATCATCTGCGACTGAAAGATAAACTTTAGTCACTATCTTCCATCGTCAAGATAACCTCTTGTGAGGTATTCATGTTGAAAAGGGAAACATTCTCAATTGAATATTGATAGAAAGATTTTTCTGTGAATTGAAAAATCCACGATTAAAATGAAGTTATTTTTTTTGAATGTCTAACAGAAAACAACTACTTCCCTGGCTAAAGCCACGCTGGACATTGAACTACATCTGATAAATATTCTGAAAAGACCCTAACTCAAAAGAAAAAATCTGTAATTGAAAATTTGCATTTTCATTCAGATAGTTATTTGATTTTCTATTCCAGTCTTAATTAAGAACTCATAAAGATGAATGAGGCAAAGAAGAATGTTTTCCAAAAGAGAGTACTCACCAGAAATCATTCGTAACATTGACGCAGGAGAGACATCGCATTCACTAGGTCTTCAATACATTTTTGTCGACGAAAATCTATTTCACGCTTCCACGATCATCAGGAAGACCGGAAGAAATGGGAAACACATTTTCAAGAAGCAATCTCACTTTGCAAAGATGGAAAAAGTTAGAATCATTTCTTTTGGAGAGACACTTTGAAATTAGTGTTTTCTGACATTAAGACCTGTCATGGGGTATGATAGATTGATTTGTTGAAAATATAAACAGGTTGTTCATAAAATCAGATGTGGAATCATCTGCGACTGAAAGATAAACTTTAGTCACTATCTTCCATCGTCAAGATAACCTCTTGTGAGGTATTCATGTTGAAAAGGGAAACATTCTCAATTGAATATTGATAGAAAGATTTTTCTGTGAATTGAAAAATCCACGATTAAAATGAAGTTATTTTTTTTGAATGTCTAACAGAAAACAACGCTGGACATTGAACTACATCTGATAAATATTCTGAAAAGACCCTAACTCAAAAGAAAAAATCTGTAATTGAAAATTTGCATTTTCATTCAGATAGTTATTTGATTTTCTATTCCAGTCTTAATTAAGAACTCATAAAGATGAATGAGGCAAAGAAGAATGTTTTTTATCATTTAACTTGACAGAACATCGCATTCATAGTCTTCCAATACATTGTGAGAAAATCATTCAGCTCAATCATCAGGAAACCGGAAGAAAAAACCATTTTAAAAATCTCACTTTTCAAAGAGGAAAAAGTTAGAATACTTTTGGAACACACTTTGAAATTAGTGTTTTCACATTAAGACCTTTGAAGTATGATAGATTATTTTTGAAAATTAAAAGGTGTTCATAAAATCAGATGTGGAATCATCTGCACTGATTGAAGTACTTTAGTCTTCTTCCATCGTCAAGATAACCTCTTTGATTTCATTTGAAAAGGAAACTTCTAATGAATAATTAAGAAAATTTTCTGGACTAAAATCCACGATTAAAATGAAGTTATTTTTTGAATGTCTAACAGAAAACAACTACTTCCCTGGCTAAAGCCACGCTGGACATTGAACTACATCTGATAAATATTCTGAAAAGACCCTAACTCAAAAGAAAAAATCTGTAATTGAAAATTTGCATTTTCATTCAGATAGTTATTTGATTTTCTATTCCAGTCTTAATTAAGAACTCATAAAGATGAATGAGGCAAAGAAGAATGTTTTTTTTATCGTTTTTGACTTGTAACTAGAACTAATAAAGCAATCTCGATACTTCCAATGGACGAATTGTAGAGAATCAAAATGCAAAGAAAATGAGCTCGATTGGATTACTAGTAACGAAAAAAACCGGAAAAACCGAAAAAAATCTGCATTTTTTTAAAAATTCGTTTCACCACTATTTTTCAAGTTTTGAAGCAGGCTCTCCACGACATAGTAGTTGATTGATATGTACTTTATGTGTGAAAAACTCAGGCACTGTTGGATTATTAGTTTTGGCACAGGTGGTCCGATTTCAATTTTTTTGGAAGATTTTGAAAGTTGAAGTATAGTACTACAAAATGACTACTCATTTTGCGTTAAAATGTTGCAAAATAGGTGATAAATACTGACATGAAAGCGACTCAGGAGTGGGGGTTGAGCAGCAGATTCATAACGGGCGCAGCGCGCTTGTATTGCCATACGTACGCTTCCCCGCGTCTGCTCTCTACCCCCACTACTCAGCCGCTTTCACGCCCTGGCCCATTTTTGATTTTGCAGCATTTTAACGCAAAAAAGAATATACGTTTTGTAGTAAAGTAGAATCAGAAATCTAAGAAGGTCGTAAATCAATATTAGCCGACGACCCTCATTATTACCTATTGTTCGAAATATAGATGAGCAATAAAAGTGTGGGCCCCTTAAAAGATTCCCAGGTCCGGTTTAAAATAGCTCATGAAATAGTTTGGCATTTTAATAATAGTGGGCTCTCCATTATTTTTGGCTTTTGTTGACAGTTTTGTATTTAAATTTATTTGATAATAGAAAATCTCCTTGGTAAGGATATGTTTAAATGTGTGTAAATAATAAAATTTACTTACCTGGACACCGGACTTTCAGTACTAATGGGCTATTAACGAGAATATAGCGATAATGGTCTATTTACGGTTACAAAATAAATTACCTACCAGATTTGGAAAACAAGACTGTTTTGAGAACTGACCGCTTTCCAATTTCAGAAATAAAAGGGGAAAGTTAAACAACATTTAGTCATTACCTACCTAATATTCCGTTGTGTCAGTTGTGTCTACTTTAAAGTGCCTATTCGATTTTTGTGTCGTGAAAAATGTTGCATCCATGGGCACACCCTGAAGCCAGTACTTCAACTGGTGGTCATAGTACCACTAGTCGACAAATGTTACACCCTCATGGGAAACAAATTATATCAAATGTTTATACTTTCCTTCTGGAACGTGGAATGTCCAAGGATTAAGCTTGCAAGAAAGTGCTCCTTTAACAAAAACACCGTATTCCACAGTGTTCAAAATAGTAAGTGACCCTATTTTAAAGAGAAAGAAACTGGCGGTTCAGAGAAACTAGATGACTGTGATGTAGATATAATTCGAAGAACAATATATGCCTTGTATAAAGAGAAAATTGTGCCTACATTAGATATTTTGATGCAACGGCTTAAAAAGAATGAAACTGGTATCCAGAGTTGCAAAGAGACTTTAAGGGAGTCTCTTTTACGAAACGGATTTAAATTTATAAAACTCACTAGTAGCAGAAAAATCTTAATGGAATCTGTGCGCCTTAAGAATTGGAGATTTGAATATTTATTGGCAATAATCGAATTTAGAGAATATGGTAGAACAGTGGTGTATTTGGATGAAACTTGGTTCGATTCACACGATATTCCAAACAAAAGTTGGGTAGACTCATCTGACTTGTGCCAAACTAATGCGCCGTCTAATAAAGGAAAACGCATTACGATAATTCACGCAATAACCGAAAATGGTTTTATACCAAATGCGTTGTCTTTATCGGAAAAGAATATTAAGGAATCTTTAGTCGATTATCATGATGATACTACAGCCGAATTATTTGAAGACTGGTTACAAAATAAACTCATACCAAATATTCCACCCAACAGTATTATCGTCGAAGACTAGATAAAGCACCATGTTCAAATGACACCAAAGCCACTATACAAGAATATATGTTAAATAATGATATGTACTATGAGGAAAAGAACACAAAAAAACAGTTACTAGAAGTTTTACGCAGTTATTCGATAAAAAAGAAATATTTTTGTGATTCATAGGCTGAAAGCTTGGTACATACGGTGCTCAGATTTCCTCCTTAACACTTTATGTTTAACCCAATTGAACATATATGGCATCAGCTTAAGTCAGCAGTTCGAAGAAATAATACTTCTCCAACCTTAAGTTCAACTGTGGTAGCTCTTATTCAAACAGAAACTCAAACATTCCTGATAGCAGCCGGGCCAAGTGGGTGCCAAATATTAAAAAGGTGGAAAAGTCATATATGGATATAGAAAAAATTCCCAAAGAAAAGTTTATCATCTATTTGGATGACGACAGTGAAAGTGATCTTCGTGAGTAATTTTGTTTATAAATACCTTTTATCGAGAAACTGAACTTTTTATAAAGTATAAAGTTTGACATTTTACATTAATTAGATAAATCATATATTATTATATAATATAATTATATATATATATATATATAATTATCATATATTATATATAAATAAACAATTTTCAATTATATTCAAGCGATTTTTCTCAATAATTATCTTAACCCAATATCATTATACCTACCTATAAAACAAAATTTAATGGCTAGGGCAGGTTCAACTCTGCGTAGAATCCACCGCCTGCTGATATCTCAAGTGGTTGGTGATTTACGATCTTCTTAGATTTCTGGTTCTACTTTACTATACTTCTTCTCTCGAAATATTCTTGAAAAATTGGAATCGGACCACCTATGACGCATCCAGGTCTGCTGCAATAGAGTGCATTACAAAATTCAGATACACACATAAAGTACATATTAATCACTACTATGTCGTGGAAAGTTTGCCCTACAACTTAAAGAGTGGCGGAGTTGATTTTTTTAAAAAGCTGATTTTTTCCGATTTCCCCGGTTTTTCTTCGTTAGTAATAATCCGTTCGAGTTGTGCTGGAACTCATTTTCTTTGCATTTAGATTCTCTACAATTCGTCCATTGAGAGTATCGAAATTGCTTTATTTGTTTTCAAGTTACAAGTCAAAAACGATAAAAATTAAAATAAAAAGTTTTAAAATGTTCAACACATTGAGCAATGACAGTGGGGAGTAGGAAACATAACAGGATATAATTACGTATGATGACATAGTCGGTTTCCTGCTAGTATTTTTGTCACAGAATCAATAGAGCAAAAAATCTCTATTGATTGGCCTATAGCGACAATAGCGGCCACGACGTTTTAGATTAGAGTAGAGATGTGGAGTGTGGTGCCCATTCCACCAAATTAAACATTTTGCTGTTTTGGGGAGGGGTAATTACCCCCATAACCCCCCACCTTAAATACGCGCTTGACTACTTCACAAAATTTGTCTTGCAGTTGTTCGAAATTCATGTCCACCTCTGCCCACCCCACTGTTCTACTGATATATTCTATTATCTATACTCCAAACCCGATAAAGTATAATCCATAGTGGTTTACGGTCAGGGCCGGATTAAAAGGTGTGGAGGCCCTGGGGCAACAAAGGAGTGGAGGCCCTGGGGCAACAAAGGAGTGGAGGCCCCTAATTATTTTTCAAACAATTATTATTATTTTTTATTTATTGCGGAACAAATCAAATTATTTCGACACGAGCATATGTAGGTTTAATAAGATATAAAATTCTTGCGAGCTTTTTTCGACGAAAAATCATTGATGATTTCGGTCAAATCCGGCATCCGGAGAGAATCATTCTCAATGCTAAGAAGCGATAACTTTGATAGGCGGCTTTGTCTCATCGTAATTCGCCTATTTTTTTCATTTTGGAAAATGAGCGCTTTCCAGTGCAATTTGACATCATCACATTTTCAGTTGTAATATCACAAGAGAGTGAAAATAATTCGACAGATTTTCGGAAACTTGTTGCCCGGCAATAGACAAGAGAGACCAACTGGTTCGAGTGGCTATTGCCAACAAGTTTGAGAAAGCAATCTAGATAATTATTTTCTACTATATCGAACTCTCGTGTGGTATTTTTTAGATTATTTTTTGATGTTACGATCACAAACACATTTCCTTGTAAAATTATATAATGTACTAAACCGGTTTTGATTCATTTCACACTTTTCATGCGAATTGATGACAGACGTCAAATTAAAAATATAGGTTGTCAGACAATAAAAACAAAATACCTCAAATTATTCCCGCGACAATTTTCTAGGTAGAATATTCTCACTATTGATTGGCCAAAACGTATATGAATTATTTGAATTGAACGTTTCCATTGGTTTCTAGCAATGTCAAAAAATAATCACTGTAATTTCAATGTTTGAGAATGTAGCTCTGAAATTTTGGTTTTCAAGAATTTGATAGTAGAACATCTTAGATTGGTCTTTTTGATAGTCCTTTTTCAGAAGGATTTACATTTGTTGCGGAATGTCATCCTTCATCTCTTAGACTCACACTTTCAGATTTCGGGGATTTCTCTGTTACAAGCGCGCCACTCAGCGGACACTTGTCAACGCCAATAAATAGGAAAAACAGGTATAGACGGGCAAAGTGTTTGTAGAATCGGCAGAAAAATAGTCAACAGAATTTGAACTTTTGTTCTATCATGGAATGCGCACAGGGCTCTTATAAATAATTTGATGCAATCATATTCATAAATTGAAATATTATTTTCTTTTGCTTATGATTATTGAATTTCATTGTGTATCTAGATCGCTTGTGTCATTCGAAGAATACATCGACAGAAAATCCTTCATTTAATAAAAAAAAATGTATATTTTTTTTAAATTCAATTTTTCTTGTTTTTACAGCTAATTTCGATACGATATAATATTTTGTATAATAGTATGATGTTTTACTTGGTGATTGTTTTTCGCATATACACATGATTCATCAGATCGAAGATTAATATTAACCATGGATTTTGACAAGAATACGAAACATGTTTTTGAATGTTTAAATCGAAAAATGAGAGGAAAAAGTGGGAGAACTGCTCTTTCGTTGTCAGATTTTTTATATATAATTTTGCATATCCTTCGGTATTTGTTAGGAAATTTCACCTGAAAATGTATATTGTGGAGGCCCTTCTCTTGTGGAGGCCCCGGGGCTGCAGCCCCGTTTGCCCCCCTCTTAATCCGGCTCTGTTTACGGTAATTTAACCTATAAGCCAGTTGTCGACTGGTTTTTACGCGGGAATAGTTTTCACTCAATTTGCTACTTTATAAGGGGATCGCTATTTATGTTTCGGGTTTTATTCATAATTCAACATTATCATATGTACGATTTTGAACAAACCCTATATTTTGAGTCGATGATGAATTATTCAACTGCGAATGGATATACTATAGTTTTTCGACCAGTAGTGCTCACCTAACGTTTATTCTACGACATTTATTGCTTTTGAACGAGAGGGAAATGAAAAAATATTCGTTTCCGTTAATAAAATATTTATAAAAAGATCTACATAGAACAATCACAGCAAAAACTGACAGCCCTCTCCTCCCACACCCAAAGTTCCTTGAGGGAATTCGGCAAACCGGCCATCCCGATCTTGGTGCCCGGCGCTGCCGTAACGCATCTGTTTCTTCTTCTTCTGAGAATTTTCACGGTGAACGATCTCGGCTTGCACTTGTATATATCGAACCAGCATTTATCGGCCAAGCACTCCACCGATCTGAGGTATCTGGGGAAATAATCCGGTCCCAAGTCTATCCACTTTATCCTGGACTTGCAATGCCATTCTTGCTTATAATCCGAGCTTCGTCTATACCTGCAACATGAGTGACAGCGGATTAGATCAGGGGTGTGGGTATTAGTCCGGGATACAGATAACATTTTCAGACGCAAACACGTATATAATAAATAATAATAATAAATGAAATTTATTCAGCAGCATCATACAGATTGCTTACAGAATGATAATGTTTACATAAAAGAGTGTTACAAAATATATCTTAATATAAAATCTTATATATAGTTTTAGTCATATGTCATGCCATATATACATATAGACATGCATACATACATATATATTTACAGATCCCATTAGAGTTACTAATAATAAAAGGAATAGGAATAGACACAGTAATATATAAAAATAAAAAATAATAAATATAATTAAAAACGCTTTGGAAGCCCTTTTTTTATTTGTTGTCAATCAGTTTATGAATAGACAGACGAGGCATTTTAGTTATGTAGTCATGGAGAATTTTTTTTTGTTTATGTATTGAATTTAATTTTTGTATTTCTTGGGGTAAACTATTGAATGTTTTTGGCCCTAGAAATTCGTGTGATCGTTGTCCAATTGATTGGGTAGCGTAAGGTATAATGTATTGGTTTTTATTGCGTGTTTTGTAATTATGTGTTTGCTTCAGGTTGTGATTATTTTGTTTAAATTGTTTTAGAATAAGATTTTTGAAATGTAGTTGTCTAATATCGAGTACTTTTGCTTCATTATACAAGTTCTCAGTTGCATATCTTAAGTTTTTGTTAAGTATGAGTTTCAGAAATCTCCTTTGTATTACCTCAAGTGGCCTTAGGTAAGTTTTCGTATTCCCACTCCAGCCTACCACACAATAAGTTATGTGGCTCTGGACAAGGCTATAATAGAGTGTTTTTTTTGTTTCAAGTCAAATATATATTGGAATTGTCGAAACTTATATAAGACACATCTCAGTTTCCTAACAATGTAGTCAATATGGTGATTCCATCTTAGATGGGAGTCGATCATGACTCCGAGGTATTTTATATATGTAACTGATTTAATTTGTAGCTGATTCTGAATTGTTAGGAGGCTGTAGTGTGGTAGAGAGGAATAATAGTTACAGAATGGCAAAAAATATGTTTTTTCTATGTTGAGAGATAGTTTTTTATAGGCGAACCAGTCTTTCATGATTTCCAAGTCTTTTTCTGCTTTTTGTTTTACCGCGGCCCAGTTTTCTTCTGAATAAAATATGGCTGTGTCATCGGCAAAGCTGATAATTCTGCCAGTACTTCTGATTGAAAATGACCCATTTACATATATACAAAACAAAATTGGTCCCAGGACAGTTCCTTGTGGTACTCCACATTCTATTTTTTCCGAGGTACTTGTGACATTTCCAATCTTAACTACTTGATCTCTATCTTTAAGGTACGATGAAATTAAATTAAGGGCATTTCCTCGTATGCCATTATTTTCTAGGGTAGATAATAGTATGGGGTGGCTCACTGTGTCGAACGCCTTTGATAAATCTAGGAACAAGCCTATTGAGGGTTTACTATTATCAAGGGCTCTATAAATGTGTTTGGTGAACTCAACCAGTGCATTTTGTGTACATTTTCCATCTTGAAAACCGAATTGCGAGTCTGAAATGATGTTATGTTTTTTGAGGAAAGAATTAAGTCTATTTTTCAGAAGTTTTTCAAAGATTTTACATATATTTGTTATTAGAGATATAGGTCGATAATTTGATGCCTCCTCCCTGCTTCCTTTTTTAAATACGGGAATGACTATCGATGATTTTAGACAAGATGGAAAGTGTCCAGCTTCTGTTGCTTTATTGAATATATATATATATATAATATATATATATATATATATATATATATAATGGGTTCAGCTATATGTTCTGCTATTAATTTCAGAACTTCTGCTTTCAGGTTGTCCATTCCTGGTGCTTTGTGGTTTTTGAGTTCTTTTATCGCATTTACGACTTCTATGTTATTGGTTGGTGAAAGAAAGATGGAGTAGTTATTAATATTTTCTTTGAAGTTATGGTTTAGTGTCCTGTGTATTTTTTGTGCCAGCGTTTTTTCCAGTTTGAATATACATCTTATTGAATATGCCCACAATTTTTGTTAGATCGGTTTCAAGTTCGCCATTTCCGTTTTTTATATTATTTATTTCTACTTTTTCACCATGACTATACATTTCATTGATAGTTTTCCAGAGAATGTTAGAATTGTTTGAGTTTTCATCGATTTTATTGCGGTAGTAGACTCTTTTGGTTTTTTGTATGAGTTTGTTAAGTGTTTTTTTATAAGTTTGATATTTCATTTTGAGCTGATGATCATTCGGTGATTTATTTAGTTTCTGAAAAAAATTTTTTTTTTTATTAATCGAGGTAATCAGGGATCCGGTAATCCATTTTTTACGCTTCTTTTCATTCGCTTTAGCTGGTATATAGGATGTACATTCTTTTAGTTTTTTTTTTATTGTTTGAATTACGTTTTCTGCACATATGTCGATATTGTTAATGGAATATAAAGCTGACACAACACAATCAATAGGGAACACGCATTATTTTCTTTTTTCTTTTCATCATATCGGTCCCCAAAAATTACATTTTGTGATAATAGTTTATAAAATCTCTAAAATCTCTAAATTTTCTCCTCAATTCGAACTCGATTTGACCTTCACCCAAACACTAGCGCCAATCGTGGCTGTTTCAGGGATATGGATAAACAATAATGTTTCTAGTGAAAAGTATGACTGTGTGCACGTATCGATATAATCGATGAAAGAAAATTGTATTTCGTGCATGAAATAATTTATTAAAATCGTACCAAAGTGCTTTCGACCCTTAGGTCATCATCAGTGCGTACCTGAAAGTAGGTAATATTGATAGAGAACAAGTTACTGAAAATTTTTTTTGAGAAAGAAAATTGAAATATTTTAAATATGAGGTTTCTTACTCGTCAGGTGTACAAGAAGCCAAAAAGACCATGAAATATCTCATGATCAATGAGTGTTCCACGTGACAAAAATGTTAAAACATCCTATCCTAAGCCAGGATGAAAATTGAGAATACATTTCGATATCTTTTATAAGCCATTGTTAAGGTGTGATAGCTGGACCCAAGTGACAAGATTGACAAGTGAACGATGAAGTAGATCGACATGGAACACACAACCATGGATATCAGAATCATGAAAGGAATATCCCTGTCATACGAAAAACACATTAGAAGATAATCAATCTAATGGGGACTGTCATCTGTCAAATATATGTTCCAATATTCCAAGGAAGACCAGACAAGACTCTCATATTCTCACATTTAAGTCATCGAAATTGAATATAAGTTTAAGGGAGAAGTCTTATTAGATCTGTCCTGATCAAAAACAAACAATTGAATAATTCTGGTTAAAAAGAAATACCAAACTACAAGTGAATACCAAACTACAAGTGAATACTCAAAGAATATCACAAAAATGTACAAAATGAAACGTTCCAATCATGATGGCCTATTTGGTCAATTTATTGTCTACCTGTTGGAATCTGTGTTATAAAAAGGTAACATAACCCCACCACTTTATATCTTTAAAATGTATTTATATTGTTTAAATTCTATTATAGACTTGAAAAAGCCTGGAGGCTTCCAGGAGAAACGTCGTCGTAAAAAATTAAAAAACACAGATTCTATACTGGGTTTTATTTATATTTATACAGAACCAATCCCCAAGAAAATACCCCTATGATATATATATATATATATATATATATATATATATATATATATATATATATATATATATATCGAGAATAAGAGAAATTTGTTACGAAACAAGAGAGCCCACCATCCGCCAACAGCTGTTTCATGGTTTCCGAATCATCAGGACGGCTTGTGGTCTCTTTCAAATTCTATCAAATATCTCGTAGTGTTAATACCCATTTGATACGAATTTGAAAGAGACCACAAGCCGTCCTGATGATTGGGAAACCATGAAACAGCTGTTGGCGGATGGTGGGCTCTCTTGGATTCGTAACAAATTTCTCTAATTCTCGTTATTTGTTCTGCGTTACTCAGAACGCACTAGGAGTACGACTATTGGTGTCGTGGATTGGCCTATGCTGACATCTGTTGGTGACCTATTAATGTGCACGAAATTTCGTGTCATTAAAATTCCACGATAACAGGTCTAAGCTTCAACACACAGATTATAGCTGTCACTATCTAGAATTTGAAGCTTTATATATATATATATATATATATATATATATATATATATATAAGGGTTAACGCGTAACTGGATAACGGAGTGACGGGATAGCGGAAATCGAGATAACGGGACAACAGGATAACGGGAAACGGGATAACGGAAACCGAGCAAAGCCTCAGCCATTAGCCAGATGGAATAACAAAAATAAAAATACAGATTCACGCGGACCGGCTAGTATTTATATATTTCCGTTTGTATTACCACTGTACATAAATAATAATTATTATATTATTATTTAAAAAAACTAAGTGCTTAAATTATTTCCACATGACGATTATTTTGGAAATTATTCTGAGTCAACGGCGAAGCAATATATTCAGTCAACCTCTGATTATGCTTAGGAACCCACCCTCTGCTCTGCGCCTTGAAAACTACGAACGAAATGAAACACTCTGTTGAATCCGCGACATGCCCTGAATGGAATCTTTATGAAAATGTGCTCTCGGCAATCCTTTGCCGTCCCTTATTTGGCAAAACACACACGAAATATGGAACGAAGCAGGTCAAAATCTGCAGGGGAAATAAAAATGAGGGAAGTCGGACACTAGAACCCGACAAAAATCCATCATTCTGTCGGGGCAGCCTCGAAAAACGACAAGGCGATGACGGGTGAATTTTCTCTTATCGCTCGTCGGCTCGGAAAAATCTGGCTCAAATATTGGATGTCATTTTTGTTCCAGATTTTTCGAGGGGTTGATTTAAAATGGAGACGAGGGGAGTTTTGTTTGTATATAATATAGTTTGCCCATCAAGTCCTGACTTAACCTTTATATTTTTCTTATTTACAATACGACAAAAACTTGATTGCAAGGAAAGAAGCTTTTGATAAGTAAACCATGACATTATCATCTAATCCTACGAATATCCTTCCAATTCTACAATTAACCATGATGTGAACAATCCTACGTTCGCTTTTGGCCATAAAATCTTACAATCTTGTATTTGTTCCATAACCATACTTCAAAGAAATAAGTATCAATGTACGAAAACTTTTTAAATTTGTTAGTAATAATAATAATAACTCTTTATTCATCTGAAAACATAGAAACACATAACGTTCTTGTTACACTTAATAATTATAGCTGAAAAGGAGAAGTGTCATCCGGTGTTGTTTTACAACTGAATCTTTGAGAACAGTCATTCAAACAATTGCATTTTGTAGAAAATTAATCATGAGAACAATTCAGACTGAAAGTCATGAGATAATATCGATATATTATGTCTAGTGGACATATTTATTTCAGTTTTTTTAAATATATTATTTTATAGTTCTGGGGTTAGTAGTTATATTCGGTAGCAGTATATGAATATCTACGTTTATATGAGCTGGTTTGAAAATATGGAATGACCAAAGAGTTTTTGCTTCATGTTCTTGCATTAGTTTTCAGTAGTAATATATCTAGGACATTGATAATAGACGAGATAATTTTATGACAATCGAAAGCAACGAGCTTGAGGAATTTGTCATAAAATTATGAGGCATTTGTCAATGTCCGAGGGATATTCGGCGGAAAAGAAGATCTATTACCACGACAATCAGATGCTTTAGATTTTTTTAATCGGAATAAATTTATGACTTGTTGTGGTGTTCTTGATCGAGATTTAGATGGTTTTATAGAATTTTCAGCAATTGTTGTTCTTCTAACCACTTTTTGCCAATTCGCTAACAGCAGTTGATCTATTCGAGTGATTTGTTATCTTTTTGTCCTTTACATTCAAGCCAATTGCCTCAGCAGCAGATTTAGTCCATCCATTTATTGTATTTCTTCCAACAGGTACATTATCGTACCATTTGTCAGTTTCATTTTTCCAGTGTCGATTTGGTTTTAAGAACAGTCGTGGTGAGGTAATATTGTCGCCTCGTTTTGATATCAGTTTATGAAAAAGACGTACAGGGCAGCTTTGTCTTTCACTATTGGAACCCAACCATTTACATGTACAGCTTTTAGAACCACCTTGGCACGTTTTACTGAACACCGGATTGTATTCAATGCGATTTGTTGGAAAGTCATCGTTATTTTTCTCGATTTGAAAAAAATCCACCAGACAAGCAACTGCAACTGCAAATTTACGCATAAGACCTTCAGGAGTATTTTCATCCCATAGCAATATTATTTTGTTAACTTCAGACAAATTTAACGAAACTGAACTGGACTCACGTTTACATGGATCTGCTTGTAGTTTCTTTTTGATTGCATCGCGGGCATCTCGGGCTGGTTTAAATACTGTATTGTTGAACGGGTCAATCATAATATTATAGTCATTAGAGTACTTTTCTTGCAAAAGTTTGTACGAAACGTTCCACATTGCTTCTTTAAATTCGGTCCCGTCTCTCTTTCTCATATTGACCGCCCAATCTTTTAGTATCAACGCCAATTCTTCTAAGCTTCTATGTTCATTTAATTCATATTGTCAAAAATGTATCGAACACCCCGTAGAGTAAATCAATGAATATAATTTCCAAGTGGGTCACAAATGTGTTAGTCTGCAAAACACGAATTAGTGTCAAACATAAACAAGATGTTTTAAAAGTGACGACTGATGGTTTGATTGGGGAGTCGACGTTGGGCTTCTGCCGTGCCCAAGAGGGCAATGGGGGCAGTTAGAGATTCGAAAGGTTAAGGAGCCCTATTGCCCTATTTCCAATTTGAAGATTATGGTTTTTGGAATTAGTCCACATTTATTTCTGTAAGTAAGTAAGTAAGCTCTATACATTTGTAATCAATAACTAGGTACTAGAACGGATTCATTGTTTAGTTTTTCATTTGCAATTCATTTAATTAATTGTTTCATTTTAATAAATATTGTTCTATACTTTTTTACAAAGTGTTTTTAATCATCAAAGGGTCAGAATCTACCTAGTTAGTCGTGAACAAACCCCAATTCACGACAATATTCTCGTTCGCAGCAAAATTCCATAAATATTCCCCAAATATATTTGTGACTGTAGGTTGTATTTCTGGGAATTTTTTCTTTGATTAGCGCATTTATACTTGAACATTCGCATTGCCAAAACGTGACATTTTGAAATTAATTTGGAATGAAGTTGTCAAACTCAATCGTGTTGTCATAGTGATTGATAATTGCACTGAATGCAATTATCAGTGTAATGTTGACATGATTGGGTGAAATTGTTTCATATGACACAGAATGACAAAATTTGAATGGTTGTTAGAACTGTCAAAAAATTTTCACAGTAATGGCACACGTCTTTCTTGTCCAACGCGATCAGCTGTTTGGCTTTCTTTGGCGATGGGATCACAAAGTGGAAATTTTTTCAGTGGGTTGGCCGAAATATGTAATAAATTTAAAATTGTGTTTTTCTAAAAGAATATTTTCCATCGGGTTTGAACTATTACCATTGTAATTCCATTTTTTTCAATTTTCTATATCGATCATATTGTTATATGCGGCTGCTTTATGTTGGTATGGATGTCTTGAGGTACTATAATACTAGTAATGTCAATATACGTAGGTTTATGAAAGAAAAATTATGTTAATGTTTTGTTACATCACATAAAATGTTAACCGTACGTCAAACGAAAAAAAAAATCAATCGACCAGATTTGCTCAGAAAGAAATGAGGATTTCATAAATAATTTTTACTTTCAGAAAAAACAGTGGCGTATCACTTTTCTCTTTGAAATGATTCAGTGCAAATCCCGCACGAAAGCCACTGCCAAGAATAAAAAATTATTTTGTACGGCAGAAAAGGCCTTTTGATACATGGAAGATGCGTACTACGTTTCACAAAAATATCTAGGGTCATACCAACGTAATCATTAAAAACAAATCTTAAAACTTTAGCACCCTGTCGTTCAAAAGTTAAGACCTTCAGGACATATGTTCATATGGAGTTTTTTTCTCAAAATGGACCTAAGAATAAATTCATTGAATATTAGCATGTTATTAAGAAACACCCTGTATACAGAGTGGCCACTTTTTTAATGGGATTGTATTGGTAACTTTTAAACCATAAGAGTTAGAAGGTCGGTCAAATGGAGAAAAAGTTGCATTCATAGAAGCATTGTCAAGCAGTTCAAACAAATCGAGATTATCAGGGCCGGTTATTGAGATATCATAAGAAAAGTAAATTCTGTCATTTTTATTTTTCTTTTTTTCCCACTTTATTTCGGATATTATCGAAAAATGTCACAGAAGTTTTTTATTCGACAGTAAATTATCCTCAATTTGACATAATCAGATTTCGTATGCAACGTTTCGTACGCTCTGGGCCACCCTCAACCTCATTTTTTTCAATACGGACCTGCATATTTTATGACACTTTTCGAAATACCTTTTAACGCTGAATTCAACGATATATCATACAATGTCATTCAAAGTTGATTTTCAGGTGATTTTGACCCTTATCCAAATTTCTTTGGGTTGGATCTGTATTACATTTAGGTACCGTTAGTTTAATTAACAACATGCAATACATTTCGATAAGAAAATTAACTTACTCATCTTCAACTGAATGGAACGTAACAGAATCAAAGCAAGAAACAAGTAATAATTATTTACAAATTTCAAGAGGTGAAAAACCTAATTCATAATAATTAAACGAAACTATCATTTAACGAAAGAAAAATCAAATGATTATTCGAAAGTAAATGATGAACATTAATGAAGTAAGTGTTCGAAATGTCCACCATTTTGTAAAATGCACTTTGCGGTTCTGGAACCCATACTTCTTATACATTTGCTTATTTCGTCTCCTTGAATACCTTCCAATACATTCTCAATCTTCTCGCGAAGAATCTCTATTGTCGGGTTCGTAGTATCATACATTTTATTTTTGAGATATCCCCACAAATAAAATCCAGCGGATTCAAATCCGGAGATCTGGCAGGCCATGCTACTGGACCTCTTGTTCCAATCCATGAATCGGGAAAAGTTCGATTTAGATAGTCTGTGACTATTCTTGAGTTGTGTGGACCACATCCGTCTTATTGGAACCATGGACTATTACGCCGATACCGTATAGGAAGATCATCCAACATTTCTTCTATAATTTCTACATATTTTGCTCCGGTTAGGTTGCCGTCAATAAAATAGGGTCCCAGTAATTTATTATTCAACAAGCCGCACCATATGTTCCAAGAAAAACGATATTGATGTCTAACTTCATGAATTAAGTGAGGATTTTCTGTGGTATAAAAATGTTTGTTCCTTCGATTGAACATGCCAGAATTTGTGAATGTCGTTTCGTCTCCCCAAATGATATTGTGCGCAAAATTGTTGTTATTCCGCACCTTCCGTTGAAACCAATTACAGAATTGCAACCTTCTCTCAGGATCATTGCGATATAGTTTTTGCACGGCTTGGTATTTATAGTCATGGTATCTGTGTCTCTTGAGTATTTTATTAACAGCACTTTTTGATAAATTGCATTCACATAGTTCTCGATCCTATTCCTGGATTCATTCGAATTTGGGCCAGAACATTGATGTCATTGATAGGCTCGTTTCGTCGTACATAAGGACCTCTAGGTTTGATGAATGAATTATGTGCAAGTAACGTTGTAGATAAACGTCGAAACATTTTAATATTTGGTGTTGTTCTTTCAGGATATAATTCACCATACCTTTGTTGTGCTTTGAACAAATTTCTATCTAATTTTATGTACACTTCGTACATATCTCTCTTCTCTTCATTTGCGTATCTCACCATATCGAATAAGTTAAATTGAAATTACTCAGAAAAGTATTTAATGACAAGTTCTTGTGACACAATAATAAACGAAGTGACAAATAATATGACATTTCTTGTTATGTTCTTTTTTATCCACGGCCTACTACTTGAAAATAATACATTCAATAAACCTAGCGTTGTGTGTATGTAAGAAAAAACAAGTCTATCAACGATATCAATGTTCTGACCCAAATTCAATTGAACCCAGAAAAAAAATCGTGAACTGTGGCCAGTGAATGCAATTTATCAAAAACTGCTGTTAATAAAATAGTTAAGAGACGCGAATACAATGATTTTAAATTTGAATACCAAGCCTTGCAGAAATTATATCGTAATGATCTCAAAATAAAGTTCGATTCTGTAATTTGTTTCAACGGAACAAATGACAAATCCAACAATAATGATTCCTCGCGAGAAGATTGAGAATGTATTGGAAGGTATTCAAGGAGACGAAATAAGCAAATGTATAAGAAGTATGGGTTCCAGAACCACAAAGTGCATTTTACAAAATGGTGGGAATTTCGAACATTTACTTCATTAATGTTTTTACTTTCGAATAATCATTTGATTTTTCTTTCATTAAATGATAGTTTCGTTTAATTATTATGAATTAGGTTTTCACCTCTTGAAATTTGTAAATAATTATTACTTGTTTCTTCTTTGATTCTTTACGTTCCATTCAGTTGAAGATGAGTAAGTTGATTTTCTTATCGAAATGTATTGCATGTTGTTAATTAAACTAAAGGTACCTAAATGTAATACAGATCCGACCCAAAGAAATTTGGATAAGGGTCAAAATCACCTGAAAATCAACTTTGAATGACATTGTATGATATATCGTTGAATTCAGCGTTAAAAGTTATTTCGAAAAATGTCATAAAATATGCAGGTCCGTATTGAAAAAAATGAGGTTGAGGGTGGCCCAGAGCGTACGAAACGTTGGATACAAAATACGATTATGTCAAAATGAGGATAATTTACTGTCGAATAAAAAACTTCTGTGACATTTTTTGATAATATTCGTAATAAAGTGGGAAAAAAAGAAAAATCAAAATGACAGAATTTACTTTTCTTATGATATCTCAATAACCGGCCCTGATAATCTCGATTTGTTTGAACTGCTTGACAATGCTTCTATGAATGCAACTTTTTCTCCATTTGACCGACCTTCTAACTCTTATGGTTTAAAAGTTACCAATACAATCCCATTAAAAAAGTGGCCACTCTGTATATACAGTGCGGCTTTTAATAGCCCCCCTCCCCTGTTAACTTTTGAACGGTTCGACGTAGAAAAATGAAAAAAAAGATATTGTATGATATCACCGATACTACTTTTTGGAATAAAAGACATTGTGATTGCCCGATAGATGGCGCGGGGGGCACATCAACGTAAAAATTTTAAATAGCATGGGGGTCATGTGGCACATCGTTGATAAGATAATTCAATTATCTTTCCAAAAATTTTTTCATTTCGTCGATATGTTACTTTGCGGCTTTTTATGGTCGTCCCCCCCTCTCATAACTTTTGAACGGTTCGACGTAGAACAATGAAAAAAAAAAGGTATTGTATGATATTACCGATACTACTTTTTGAAATAAAAGACATTGTGATTGCCCGATAGATGGTGAGGGGGGCATATCAACTTCAACATTTTAAATAGCATGGGGGGTCAAGGGGGTCATGTGGCACATCGTTGAAAAGAAAGTTCAATTATCTTTCCAACCATCTAATTGTTTCTATCATTTTGTTGATTTGTTTTTTCACAGTGTGCATTTGAAATGTCAAGCATAAGTGCGGATCTGAATGGTACCCTTATCTCGATAACTTTTGAACGGTTTCATATGGAACAATGGGACAACAAATATTTTGAATGGTATTACCGATCCTACTTTTTGAGAGAAGAAACATTACAATTACTCGACACAGGGCATTGGGGGCATAACAACTTGAAAATTTCGAAAGGCATAGAGGTCGAGTTGCACACCGTTGCTCTTAAAATTATGTGTGATAGCTCATTGGATCCGGAATAACGCCCAGAAAAATGTGCCAAAAGCGTATATTACATACATAAAAAATTGCAAAAGTTATAAACAATTGGAGATGAAAAAAAAAAATTTCTTTTGTTTTTTGCCAATATTTCATAAACTATTAATATTTGAGAAATTTCAAAAATGGATTCTGAAAAAGGAGAAAATTTCCAATTGATTGCGCGCGCGGCGTCAAAAGCGAGTACGACACATTAATTAATTTATTTAAGGTATTAATTTTTTTTTTTAATTTGCAAAAAATATGGTGTATTCGGACACTATAAATAATTTATTCCCGTTAGAAATTTTACTTAGAGTTAATTTTTCAACAAGTTAAACGATTGTTAACTAACAAAATTTTCTCGAACTTCTGTCTTAATTGTAAATGAAAAAAAATGTTTAAATAATTGTCGTAAAAATTTTTCGCTTCGTGGAGCCTTTCTTATATACATACTCAACAAGATCACGACATGAAAGTTAAACAAATATTCATACTTTGTTTATAATAATTTTTGTACTTGAACAAAAACTAAAAAATCCAAGTAATGTTGTTATAAAAAAAATTTTTTTTTTAATCATCATATCGTTTTTTTATCAATACAAGATATAAATTTATTTGCAAAAAAAATTTTTCTCGCCATTTGTTGATAAATTTTTTATAAACAAATTGATTATTTCAATCTTTTTGAAAAAAATTTTTTCACAACTTTATTAGGTATGTTACAAATATTATGATTTTTGAAAAAAAAAATGTTTCCTTAATAACAATTTTTAATTGTTTATAATAGTTTTTTTTATATTTCTATTGTTTAAATAATTAGTTATTTTTTTTCTAAGAATAATAATTGACAGTCCTCTATAAAGTAACAAAAACATTTTTTTTATCAACAATTCCATTGTTTATTAACTTACCGATTTGTTATAAACAAACTTTTAACTTTGTTACATTTTTTTTCTGAAACTTCTAAAATGTACAAAAACAACCATATATAAAAAGTATAAAAAATTTTTATAATTTTAAATTATTAAACAATAAAATTGATTTTTATAGTTTTTAAGGAATTAAAAAAATTTTAAAAAATTATGATTTTTAGAAAAAAATAATTTCTCAACTAATTATTTAAACAATAGAAATATAAAAAAAACGATTATAAACAATTGAAAATTGTTATTGAGGAAACATTTTTTTTTCAAAAATCATAATATTTGTAATATAATGAAGTTGTGAAAATTTTTTTTTCAAAAATATTGAAATAATCAATTTGTTTATAAAAATTTATCAACAAATGGCAAGAAAAATTTTTTTTGCAATAAATTTATATCCTGTATCAATAAAAAAACGATAATATGATGATTAAGAAAAACTATTTTTTTTTAACAACGTTACTAGGATTTTTTAGTTTTTGTTCAAGTACAAAAATTATTATAAACAAAGTATGAATATTTTTTTAACTTTCATGGCGTGATCTTGTTGAGTATTGTAACGAACCTAGGCCGGACCTGTCGCCTCACATGTTGCCGTCGACAGCGATGAGATCATCCCCGGAGATGTTCGAGAACCATCCAGTGCGCTCTGCCGCGGAAGACAACGGTCAATATTGGAAACAATTGGAACACGCCGGTCGCCAACTGAAAGAATTCGAAACATCGAGAATGCTGTATCGGAGATAAATAGGCAACCCTCAAGTCTCAGAGACACAGTCTGAACGAGCCCATACGATCGAGCTATTCAGTGGCGTAGTAATATAAATTAAATTGTAGATTAAGTGTGAAATAAATTAGTAGAACCAAGTTAAGTTTATTTACGTTACAATTGGTGTCGGAAGTGAGATTTTGAAAATAAACAAGTGATCGTGGAGTGGATAGTCAGAAAAATAAATTGATAGACCTTTTTGTACGCCCAAAATAGACAGTGGCCCGGTTTTCGCGAAGTGGACAATTGTGCGTGGGAATATAAACTGATACACTGTTCGCGTGAAACAGAAAATAGACAGTGGCCCGGTTTTCCCGAAGTGGACAATTGTGCATGGGAATATAAACTGATACACTCTTCGCGTGAAACAGACAATAGACTGGTGGCCCGTGGAAAAGAATTCGCGAAGTGAATTTTTAACAAACTGATAAACTTTTTCGTGTGAAACAGACGTGATACCGTCGTCAAAGACAAAATGTGTTCAAGAAAAGTGCGCCTTGCGGACTTGAAGGTAGCGGAATTGAAACAGGAATTGGAGGAAAGGGAACTGGAAACAACGGGTAAAAAGCAAGTACTCCAGGAAAAACTTGCAGAAGGACTTATACAAGAAGGTGAGGACCCCGAAAAATTTTTAATCGAAGTTCACGGAGGACGAATTGAGGCTGAGAATAGAAAAAATTGAAGAAAATTCAAGAAGACTGGAAGAAAATTCTAGAAATCTGAAGAGAAGCTTCTAGAAAATTCAAGAAGCCTGAAGAAAATGCTAGAAATCTGGAAGAGAAGCTTGAAGAAAATTCTAGAAATCTGGAAGAGAAGCTTCTAGAAAATTCAAGAAGCCTGGAAGAGAAGTTCCTGGAAAACACAGAAGGCCTAAAAAAGAATTGTGTGGTGTGGCTAATTTTCCAGAAGAAAGAATGGGAACCGTTGAGACAGAGATAGATAAAATTAGGGAGCAAATGAACACGGAGGTAGATAAAATCAAAGATGGGGTCGAGGCAGAAATGGACAAAATAAAGGAAACGATCAGTAAGCTGGAACAACGAATTAATAGTGCGCCCTCCACAGAGATGGTTAACGAAAATGCAATGCTGGACTTGAGTTTGAACGTGGATAAAGTTCAAGAGGGTATAAAAGATGTCAAGGTCATTTCAGAAATAGGGAAGCTTTCCATGAAGCCGCCTCAGTTCGACGGAAAACTCCATGGGCAAATTACCGCCGGCAGTTTGAAGCAGCGGCCAAAGCAAACGGATGGAATGCAGGGGAAAGAGCTGTAGCACTAACACTTGCATTACGTGGAGAAGCGACGAATATTCTACAAACTCTCACCGCCCAAGAACAGGAGGACTATGATCAGCTGATTAAACATCTAGAATTACGATATGGCCAGGCCCATTTGGAACACGTATACCACTCCCAACTGAAAAATCGCTGCCAGAAATCGGGCGAATCCTTACAAGAATTCGAAACTGACATTGCACGCTTGGTCTGTCTCGCATATCCAGCCACACCAGAAAATGTAATGGAGCGATTAGTGGTTCAGGCATTCTTGGATGGACTCCGTGACCAAGAAACCAGACAAGCGTTGATATTAGCTCGTCCAACACATCTCGTAGACGCACTGGCACGAGCTTTGAATTCGAAGCAGCAAAACAATGCTGCAAAACCCAAAGTAAAGTTCAAACAATTGAGGAAGACTCACCGGAGCCTGCTAACTTGGAAGCTGCCATAAGAAAAGTGATGAAGGAAGTGTTGCCTGAGAAAAGACAGATAAGATGCCGGAATTGTGGCAAAATTGGACATCTGCGTAGCAAATGTCCAACATTCATCGACTCCGATGCAGGAAAACCAAAAAAGGTCGACGAGAAGGGGCAATCGTCGGCATGTGTCCGGCAAGCCCCGGTTAACAACGCATATGTCGCTATCCTTCAACGACAGAACAAAGGTGTCTTCGTAGACGGTCTCATCAATAACGAGCCTTGCACCATGCTGCTAGATACAGGTGCGACTAGGACAATTCTCGGCCTTCCTTTGCCAGAACACCGGAACGGATTGAACCGACAACTTGAAGCTACGCACAGCAACAGGGGAGCCAGCTACTGTATATGGCGAGCTACCGATTGAAATAATTTTGGGCAGCACTAAAGTGAAACATCAGGCACTTGTAGCGGACATCGAAGACGATGCAATCATCGGAATGGACATCATGAATTCCAGAGGGTTTGAATTGGATTTCAAAGACGGCGTCCTACGTGTCAACGGAGAAGAGCTGGTACTTCATGGGAGAAGTGAAGAGTTGATCCGTGTGCTGTTGGCTGAAGATGTAAGCGTACCTGAGAGGGCTGAAACCATTCTGGAGGCTCGCCTGGACGGGAGTGCGAGCAGTGGAGACGTGGTGATGTTCGAGCCCAAACTTCATGATGAGAAAATTGACGAGGATTGCCCTAGGAAAACCCTCTTACGTGCTGAAAAATTTGTGCCGGTAAGGGTCATGAATGTCAATTACTTTCCAGTGACCTTAAAGAAAGGAACAATTTTAGGGCACTGCTCGTCAGTTTCATCTGTGATCCGGGCGTACGAGGTACGATTAGCCAACCCAACAACTTGCCCACAGAACTAGAAAAATTAGTTGCCATCTCTTCCAAAGACATAAAACCAGCTCAACAGCCCAAACTAAGAGATTTAGTAAGAAGTACCAAGACATCTTCGATACCGGACAAGGAAAAGGGGGTCGAACTAATGTGGTCCAGCACAAGATTGATACTGGGTGCCTGACCGATCCGGCAATCAGCAAGAAGACTTCTCTTGCCAAGAAGGAAGAGGCTGACAAAATAGTCAGCGAAGAAAAAGGATGGATCGACACGCTTTTGTGTGACAGTCCCTGGTCCTCTCCAGTCGTACTGGCGAAGAAAAAGGATGGATCGACACGCTTTTGTGTAGACTATCGCCAACTTAATAATGTCACGAAGAAGGACAGTTACCCTCTCCCGAGAATAGATGACACCCTAGACACGTTGGCTGGTTCCACGATTTTCTCGACCCTTGATCTGAAGAGTGGATACTGGCAAGTAGAACTGGCTCAGGAAGATCGAGAAAAGACTGCTTTTACCATCGGCTCAGGATTGTGGCAGTTCACCGTTATGCCATTCGGGCTCTGTAATGCTCCCGCCACATTCGAAAGATTGATGGAAACAGTACTGAAGGGACTCTCATGGAACACGTGTCTAGTGTATCTCGACGACATAATTGTGGTCGGCAGATCGTTTGAGGACCACGTGAAAAACTTGGAGGAAGTATTCCTGCGACTGAGGAACTCCGGATTGAAGCTGAGCCCTAAGAAATGCCATCTGTTCCAAAAAGAAGTACGATACCTCGGCCACGTTGTCTCTGGAGAAGGAGTAGCAGTGGATGACCAGAAGATCAAAGCTGTTAAGGATTGGCCCATCCCAAAAGACATTCACCAACTTCGAAGTTTCCTTGGTTTATGCACATACTATCGCCGATATGTGCTGGATTCGCCAACATCGCTAAACCACTGACCAAGCTCACGGAAGGCCAAACAAAGTTCCAGTGGTCCGAAGAATGTCAAGACTCATTCAGGAAGCTGAAAGGAGCTTTGATCAACGCACCTATACTGAGCTATCCCCTACCCAAAGGGAAATTCATTTTGGATACGGACGCCAGCAACGTCCTATCTCAGATCCAGGAGGGACAGGAGAAGGTCATTGGTTATTTCAGCAAGACGCTTAGCAAACCAGAGCGCAATTACTGTGTCACCAGGCGAGAGCTGTTAGCTGTTGTAAAGGGAGTGGAACAATTCTACAAGTAAGTGTACGGAAGAAGATTCCGTTGAGAACTGACCATGCAGCTGTCAAATGGCTCTTACAGTTCAAAAATCCTGAGGGTCAAGTAGCACGTTGGATCGAGAGACTCCAAGAATTCGATTTCGAGATCGAACATCGAGCCGGAACTAGCCATAAGAATGCAGATGCCTTGTCGCGAAGACCATGTCCAGATGATTGCTCACATTGCCGACGAGCAGAAGAGAAAGAAGCAACACTTTGTAGAACCGCGGCAATGGATGACAACTGGAATGACAGCAAGATCCAGAAAGACCAAGAGAGAGACCCCGACCTTGGCTTAGTCGTCAGCTGGAAGAAGGGCAATCGAAGACCATCATGGCAGGAAGTCGCAGGTTACTCGCCGGCTGTTAAGTCCTATTGGGCACAATGGAACTCTCTTTATTCTGGACAATGGGATCCTGAAACGTGTGTTGGAGGCCGATATTGGTGGGGAAGACAGACGCCAAATAATTGTTCCCAGGAACAGAAGAGAGGAAGTGCTGCGGGAAATCCATGATGGAGTCGCCGGAGGACATCTGGGAGTGACGAAGACCCTGCAGAAAGTAAGGCAACGGTTTTACTGGGCCAATTGTCAAGCTCACGTCCAGGACTGGTGCAGGAAGTGCGCTGTATGCGCTGCTAGCAATGGACCTCGAATACGACCAAGGCCCCGATGCGTCAGTACAACGTAGGCAGCCCGTTCGAGAGAATCGCCATTGACATCGCCGGCCCGTTTCCCGTATCCGACCACGGGAATAAATACATCCTTGTGGCAATGGACTACTTCAGTAAGTGGGCGGAAGCCTATGCCCTGCCCAACCAGGAGGCCATCACCGTCGCCGACGTCTTGGTGAAAGAGTGGATATGTCGATTCGGTATTCCAATGGAGCTGCACTCGGATCAAGGCAAAAATTTCGAATCCAACCTTTTCCAAGAAATATGTCTACTGCTGAACATCCGCAAGACAAGAACCACGGCACTACATCCGCAGTCCGATGGAATGGTGGAACGGATGAACAGGACGATCAACCGCCACTTGTCCAAGGTTGTCTCTGACCATCAAAGAGACTGGGACCAGTATCTTCATTTGTTCCTGATGGCCTATCGATCCGCAGTTCACGAGTCAACCGGTCAAACTCCTGCTAGTATTATAATGGGCCGAGAACTGCGACTGCCTTGTGACCTGAAGTTTGGGATACCGCCAGGACAAGACACTGCGGGAGAGGACTACGTCAGCAAACTTCGGCAGAGAATGGACGACATCCACGAACGAGTCCGGTTGAACATCCAGAGTGCCAGCAATAAAATGAAGAAGACCTATGACATCAAGGCCGACGCTGGAGGATTTAAGGTTGATGACCTGGTTTGGCTGTACAACCCCAAACGTCGTCGTGGACTATCACCAAAGTTGCGGAACTCGTGGAAGGCCCGTATAAAATCGTGAAAAGGATAAACGACCTTGTGTACCGAATCCATAAGCCACCCCGAGGGAAACCAAGGGTCGTCCATTTCAACAGGTTGGCCCCTTACGCTGGAAACCATGACCAAGTTAGCACCCTCGCGCCACCGGAGGATGATATGACGTTCGAGAAGTTTATGTCCTTGTATTCAAACGGGCAGAAAGTTCATACATGGGGTTACTAGAGAGGAGTCACGAGACCTATTCGAGGTGCCTGATGACTACGCACTAGCGCACTGTGTGGCAGAAGATCTTCGAATGTCCAGGGGCATCGCCGTAGTGTTCTCCAAGAAATTTGGTCAACTCCAAACACTGCGGGGGCAGAATCCAGAAGTTGATGGAGTGCGACAGTTGAAGAAAGGCCAGAGAAACATCTACTACCTAGTTACCAAGAGGCATTCCCAAGATAAACCGTCCTATGAAGATGTCTCGAAGAGTCTCACCAAACTAAGAGATACTATGGTGGACCAGAATCTGGTGGATCTAGCAATTCCAAAATTGTCCTGTGGTATTGATGGGTTGGACTGGAGAGTCATAAGAAGTATGCTGGAGGCGATATTCAGATCCAGCGGCGTCAAGATTTTGGTTTGCTGTAACCCTCTTCCACGACCGATCATGAAGACCGTGGAGTGTTACTTCCATCGAACTTCACGGTGCAGATATGGGGAGTCATGCAGATATCGTCACACTCCAAGGATGAAATTTCGGGACGAAATGTCTTTAAGAAGGGGGCAATGTAACGAACCTAGGCCGGACCTGTCGCCTCACATGTTGCCGTCGACAGCGATGAGATCATCCCCGGAGATGTTCGAGAACCATCCAGTGCGCTCTGCCGCGGAAGACAACGGTCAATATTGGAAACAATTGGAACACGCCGGTCGCCAACTGAAAGAATTCGAAACATCGAGAATGCTGTATCGGAGATAAATAGGCAACCCTCAAGTCTCAGAGACACAGTCTGAACGAGCCCATACGATCGAGCTATTCAGTGGCGTAGTAATATAAATTAAATTGTAGATTAAGTGTGAAATAAATTAGTAGAACCAAGTTAAGTTTATTTACGTTACAGTATGTACATAAGAAAGGCTCTACGAAGCGAAACATTTTTACGACAATTAATTAAACATTTTCTTCATTTACAATTAAGACAGAAGTTCGAGAAAATTTTGTTAGTTAACAATCGTTTAACTTGTTGAAAAATCAACTTTAAGTAAAATTCCCAACGGGGATAAATTATTTATAATGTTCCGAATACACCATAAATTTAAAAAAAATTATTTAATACCTTAAATAAATTAATCAATGTGTCGTACTCGCTTTTGACGCCGCGCGCGCATCGTAAAAATGTCGCTCAGAGACCCATTTTCAGCGTTAAATTAAAATTATAAATAATGGAGATAGAGTTCCGGGAGTGCGTAGTTTTTATTGGAAATTTCACCCTCTTTAAGAATCTTTTTTTTGAAATTTCTTAAATATTAATAGTTTATGAAATATTGTCAAAAAACTAAATGCGATTTTTTTTCATCTTCAATTGTTTATAACTTTTGCAATTTTTTATGTGCTAATACACGCTTTTGGCACATTTTTCTAGGCGTTATTCCGGATCCAATGAGCTATCACACATAATTTTAAGAGCAGTATCTCTATTTTAGACCATTTTCAACTTGTCGAGTAGACTAATGGTTGTTCTACGGAATCAGAATTGCGATGAGTAACACTGAATACGATCAATAGAGGAAGGTGCATTTCAAATGATTTTTCAACTTCGAATTCGTTTCAAAGCTCAATTAGGTAGAAATTTTGAATCCATGCAGTAATCCAATTTTTTGAATTGATGCGGCCGATAGTTGATGAAAATCCATATTGAAGTAAACAAAACCATGAAAAGATTTCATACCTTTTAAAGCCTTTTCAAGAGATTATACCAAATAATACCCAATAATTATTTTTAAGACCATAATTAAAGGGTTTGGATTTAGTAAACTGATAATCAAGAGTAACCTAGAAATGCCCATTATGAAATTGGATTATTTTGTCGTTTTTCAAGAATTTCGAATTTATCATTACTTAAAGTGCGACCAGAAATCTAAGAAGGTCGTAAATCACCTCAGCTGCTAATGCCCAGCTGCTAATGTTTGCAGTTTCTGTTTGAATAAGACCTACCGCAGTTAAACTTAAGGTTGGAGAAGTATTATTTCTTCGAACTGCTGACTTAAGCTGATGCCATATATGTTCAATTGGGGTGAACATACAGTGATAAGGAAGGAGTTTGAGCACCGTATGTCCCAAGCTTTCAGCCAATGAATCACAAAAATATTTCTTTTTTATCGAATAACTGCGTAAAACTTCTAGTAACTGTTTTTTGTGTACTTTTCCTCATAGTACATATCATTATTTAACATATATTCTTGTATAGTGGCTTTGGTGTCATTTGAACATGGTGCTTCATCTAGTCTTCGACTGTGGTAGTTAGCATTATCCATGACGATAATACTGTTGGGTGGAATATTCGGTATGAGTTTATTTTCTTCAAATAATTCGGCTGTAGTATCATCATGATAATCGACTAAAGAGTCCTTAATAATCTTTCCGGATAAAGACATCGCATTTGGTATAAAACCATTTTCGGTTCCTGCCTGCATTATCGTAATGCGTTTTCCTTTATTAGACGGCGCATTAGTTTGGCACAAGTCAGATGAGTCTACCCAACTTTTTTTTGGAATATCGTGTGTATCGAACCAAGTTTCATCAAATACACCACTGTTCTACCATATTCTCCAAATTCGTTTATTGCCAATAAATATTATATATATATCAAATCTCCATTTCTTAAGGTGCACAGATTCCATAAGGATTTTTCTGCTACTAGTGAGTTTTTTAAATTTAAATCCGTTTTGTAAAAGAGACTTCCTTGAAGTCTCTTTGCATCACTGGATACCAGTTTCATTCTTTTTAAGCCGTTGCATTAAAATATCTAATGTAGGCAGAATTTGCTCTTTATACAAGGCATATATTGTTCTTCGAATTATATCTACATCACAGCCATCAAGTCTACTTGAACCGCCATAGTCTTTTCGTATCTTTCTTTTCAAAATAGGGTTACTTACTATTGTTAAAGCCTAGACTACGGGGTGTTGTGAACTAACCCACCACACCTGTAATACCAGACATTTTTCGTTAGGTTGGAAAAACAGTATTAAGAGCAATCGACTGTCTGAAGAAGGTCGATACTGAAACTAGGTCTGGAGCGGCTCAGACTGAGTTCATTTCTCTTAAATACCGGAACATGGGCTGTTTATTCAGGAAATACTACCGTTCAGAAAGATTCGAAAAGTTATTCATAACTAAAAGAATATAAATAAAAGAAGGCACTCATAAAATGTTAAGAATGTATATATATATTTAATAAAAATTGACACAATTCTATCAATCGTCTATGGACGTATGATAGGCAACAATATTCGTACAATGAAAATTAATGTAGCGTATTGGCAGATAATTCTGCAGTGGCTTCACAATAGCAATAATTTTAATAAAAGAACAATCTTGAAATTCAATTGCTACAAACGACTAACAATACTTCTCTTTTTGAGATCTTTGTAATCTTGAAAACTATGGAAATACTTTTTAGACACATACACATTTTAATGGGTTGGGTTTTGCCATAAACATAAATACAGAAAAACAAACATGAGACTCACCCTGTTTAACACTTATTCACTGGAGTAGTTTTAAACGGCAATCAAGTCTGATTTTATGTATTATTATTAGTTCGTTTTCTCCCGCGTCAATCGGTTATTCTAATTAATTCGTCCGTATATTATTATCGCGTAATACGATTTTGGTTTTTCTGGGTGATCGTGAACCATTGAAATTGAGAAAATCCCGTTGTATTATCTCTGTTTTGGAAACTTTGACAATTTGTGGAAACTATACTGTTCACTTGTGTTTTTACTAAGAGCTGCAATACTTGAGTTGAATTGGCTGAGTTTTTATGTTTTCTGAAGTTCACTACACTGGTTTGGAAACTCTCATTATTATTGTACGATACTGTAATTAGACTGACTTTTATACCGCACTTTTGCGAATGACATGTTCTCCGAAATCTTTTCGTCTAATATAAGTGATTACTGAATGGGATACTGATTTGAACTAACTTGAATTCTAACCTTACTTTGAGGTTACATGTTCTTTGTTTCACTGTAGAACACCGAATCGAATATTGTTGACATGAAACTCACGCTTTTATAAGATCTTCAACACGGGAGCTAGTAGGCGGGACTTAGGTTGTTGTGGGCAGATAACGAGGTGACTCGTAAAACTGATAAGGGCCTTGTTTTGCGTTTGCTTATCTCTGTTATAATTGGATACCCTTTTACTAAATGACAGGTATTTATGATGGCTGTCGCGTTATCGCTGAAATAATGACCCACAAGTGTGTTTATGAATTTCAGAGGTGTCTATTCCCGGTGATCTATGAATTGTTTACCTCCATTAATGATGCGGTGTGGTGACACCTCGCGTTATCGCTTCTTTTAACGGCTCTGTGTTTATCGACTTTGGACGGGTGTTAGAATTATGGATATGTTTTCGGTAGTAAATAAAACTGATTTTCTTATCTCGCTGGGAATGTACCCAGTAGCAATCAATAATCTTTGTTTTGCTCTCCTAGATGAGTCATTTATGCATTCGGTATACAATGGTTACTTCTTGGTAATTATCTTTAAATGCATTTCTGTACTTACATGGCATAACACTATTTTAAACACTGTGGAATACGTTGTTTTTGTTTAATAAGCACTTTCTTGCACAGCTTGATCCTTGGACATTCCTCGTTCCAGAAGGGAAGTATAAACTTTTAATATAATTTGTTTCCCATGAGGGTGTAACATTTGTCGACTAATGGTACTACGACCACCAGTTGAAGTACTAGCTTCAGGATGAGCCCATGGACGCCACATTTTTCACGACACAAAAATCGAATAGACACTTTCAAATAGACACAACTGACACAACGGAATATTAGGTAGGTAATGACTAAATTTTGTTTAACTTTCCCCCTTTTATTTCTGAAATTGGAAAGCGGTCAGTTCTCAAAACAGTCTTGTTTTCAAAATCTGGTAGATAATTCATTTTGTAACCGTAAATAGACCATCATCGCTATAATCTCGTCGATAGCCCATTAGAACTGAATATGGTGGCCAGGAAAGTAAATTTTATTATTTACACACATTTAAACATATCCTTACCAAGGGTTCTAAATCAACCTTAGGAGATTTTTTATTATCAAATAAATTTAAATACAAAACTGTCAACAAAAGACAAAAATGATGGAGAGCCCACTATTATTAAAATGCCAAACTATTTCATGAGATATTTTAATCAGGATCTGGGAATCTTTTAAGGGACACACACTTTTATCGCTTATCTATATTTCGAACAATAGGTAGTAATGAGGGTCGTCGGCTAATATTGATTTACGACCTTCTTAGATTTCTGGTGCGACCATACGTCCTATCGAAGAGAAAACTGAAGCAATCTAGGTTGTTGGTGAGCCCCGTGGGAACTACCATGCAGCAGATATAATTTTTAATGAAAAATTCCCTGATCATCCAATAATTCGAAAGTATTTGGGGGAACTGGTTGAAAATCCAAGAGAACTGGCACTGTTCATAGGGCCAGTGGAGCTGGCCGAAAATCAATTTCAGAGGAGACGGCAGTCTCGGTAATTGCCACATGCATATTGTGAAAAAACGTATGAACGAAATAAAAAAAAGATGGTTGGGAAAGGAAATTGAATTGTCTTTTCAACGATGAGCCACATAACCCCCATGCTATTTGAAATTTTCAAGTTGATGCCCCCCGCGCCATCTATCGGGCAATCACGATGTCTTTTATTTCTTAAAGTAGCATCGGTGATATCATTCAATACCCTTCTTACACGCTTTATATTAGCTTCACTTGTATGTTTGTTTGTTTGTTTGTTTGTTTGTAACCGACTCCTTTGGGCGCGATTTTGACCCACTTTCAGACGTCCGAATGATTTGAAATTTGGCAGCTGTACATAATTCCGGTAACAATGTATTGAGAAATTTTTGTGTGAAAAAAAAACAAAATGGCGGCTCAAATATGGCGTACGAGTTTTGTGATTATGGTCCGATTCGCTTCAAAATTGGTATCTGAGGGTTTTCGTGGTTGGAGATTATGATTCTTTTGTCAAAATTGGAAAATTCAAGATGGCGGCTCCAAAATGGTGGACGAGTTTTGTGATTCTGGTCTGATTCTATTCAAAATTGGTATGTGGGGGTTTTTGGGGTCGAATATTATGATTATTTTGTGAAAATTGAAAAATTCAAGATGGCGGCTTCAAAATGGCGGCCAAGTTTTGTGATTATGGTCTGATTCTTTATGCGTGCATCTGATATATGCACGTATATATGTGTGTGTATGTGTGTGTGTGTGTATGTGTGTATGCGTGTATATGTGTGTGTATATATATATATATGTATGTATGTATATATATGTGTATATGTATATATATATATGGTTTTTTATTATATTTATAAGTTACTTATCTAAATGTTATTTACCTAAATGTTATTTATAATAATGTAATTTATAATAACTACAACTTTTTTCCAATTGTTTTTTTTAAATTATTGTATTTTCAATTTCTTTATTATAGCTATGTCTGTCACACACAAGCGATGCTTTTGTGACGTATTACGTTTACTTCCTACCTTTTTTTTACTTACTTGTACTTGTACTACTTTATTCACATGTTACTGAAATGAACGGATTTATTATTATTATTAGTATTCTATTCAAAATTGGTATGTGGGGGTTTTTGGGGTCGAATATTATGATTCTTTTGTGAAAATTGAAAAATTCAAGATGACGGCTTTAAAATGGCGGCCGAGTTTTGTGATTATGGTCTGATTCTATTCAAAATTGGTATGTGAGGGTTTTTGGGGTCGGAGATTATGATCCAATTTGATAATATTATTCCATTTTTTAATTTGCAAAAAAATAATAGTTTAAAAGAAAACTAAAAAAAACACGCTTTTATAAATAGACCACACTAAAAAGTAGGAAATAAATAATAGTTTAAAAAACTGAAAACCACACTTTTATAGAAAACCAGACTAAAAAAATTGAAAATAAGACAAAAATGTATTTTATTTGAAAAAAAGCGTGGGGTGCATGGTATCAATAATTATATAGTACATTACACACCTAGGGCAGTAAAGTAAGAAATTTCTCAGATCACAGGTAATTGTTGGCCATGCACCCCACGCTTTTTTTTAAATAAAATAAATTTTTTCTCATTTTAAATTTTATTAGTCTGGTTTTCTATAAAAGCGTGTTTTTTAGTTTTTTAAATTTTTCATTGTTCTACGTCGAAAAATTCAACGGTTTACAAGGGGGGGGGGGACTATAAAAAGACGCACTTATGCTTGACATTTCAAATGCACATTGTATAAACACAAATCAACGAAATGATCAAAACAATTAGATGGTTGGAAAGATAATTCAACTATCTTTTCAACGATGTGCCACATGACCCCCTATGCTATTTAAAAATAGTTCGAACCATGATATCTACCTTTCTTTCTCTACGTACCGTTTGTGGTCGTACTCCCCCAAAGTCTCCACGACATGATTGGTGATAGCCCACGCGGGTTGATCTTCAATCGTTTCGCTAAATTCGCTGTCGACGGAAAAGTCCAAGTCATCACCGGTCGTCATTCGTTTGCCATTTTGATCGCTACTGTGAATTACTGGTTCGTCTATGCTCATGTACCTGGCGTTGTAAGCGGCTCCTAGTATTTCTTCCAGAACCAAGCTGGGAATTTCGCTGCAGTATACCTGAATTAGAGACAAACATTAAGATATTGAAAATTCGTGCCAGACAAGGGGCACAGAGGAGTACCACCCCGAAGCCCAACGAGAGAGGGGTATCGGGGACTCTTTCCCCCGGGCCCGGAGTTCTTAGGGGGGCCCGGTGCTTGACTATACCGGTGGTGTCCACGGAAGGTGGCTCGCCCCTATAACTTTTTTGTTTTCGGAGATGATGGAATGAAATTTGGATGATCTGTTTAATGCATAAAACTGCATTTTTTGGCAAGTAACTCAACTTCATGCAAATTCGGATTCACCGGAAGTGACATAAACTTTCGATTTTAAATGGGACACCTGGTATATTTTCAGTTTTTTTTGTCTCTATATGACATTTAGAATACAACCATGTATCATTTGTTACTGTTTGTAACCGTTTTTCTATTTTTTTTTTCGAAATACATTTTTATTCTAGAGGGATATGGATACGTTCAAATAACTTATTTCGGTCCTCAAATGTTTGTAAAAATACAACTTTACTGTTTTCGATCAAAACGTTTCAGCTATGTGACGTTTGATTTTTAAAAATGTATAACTTTTTTTTTCAGATGCAACATGGTGGCTCGTCGGGTTTGAAAAAAAAGCATTTTATTACGATTAATTTGATACCGAACTCTATTCGGTTGTAAGAAAACTTTTGATAAAAAACTGAAAATATAACGTTAGAACTTTCGTTAAATGAAGAATCTTATTAAGATTAAAATAAGATTTAAAATCATCAAGTAGCCTGTGACCAACACAACTGAAATAAAATCATTAAATTGTTGCGGTAAAAATTGACGTGTCGACATATTATTTTACATCTCTTCTACAAAGTCAATTAGGTAGTTATTGTGTTCCTCATTGTTTGAAAATCATGGAAAATAACAATATTTATACAAGAACTGAAAAAGTTGATATGTTATTAGTTTTTGGAGAGTGTAGGCAAAATTCAACCGATGCTGCACGTCTCCACGCACAGAGATATCCTGATCGGCGTCACCCGACCCGGCACTATTTTCCAAAACTGGTTCAAAAAATGCGAAATGAGCCTGATAATGATGGAAACAATTCTTTTGTTGTGAGTGAAGAAAAAGAAATAGATGTTCTGGCATACATTCAAGTAAATATTAATACGTCACACGAGATCGCAAGAGAATGTGACATTTCGAAGTCTTCTGCAGCTAAAATTTTGAAGAAACATAAATATCATTTATTTAAATATCAACTACACCAGCACCTGTACCAAAACGATAATGCAAGGAGACTTGAGTATTGCAATTGGTTCTTTGGAAAATATTTGGAGGATGGCACATTTCCATATTAAATTATGTATACTGAGGAAAGCCGTTTCACTAATTTGGGACATTTTAACAGAAATAATAAGCGATATTGCTCCGATGCAAATTTACACTTGATGGAGGAAGGAAGTTTCCAAGAACGGGTTGGTTTCAATTGTTGGGATTTTAGGGGACAGAATTTCAGGTCCTATAATTTTTGACGTTGTCCTGACAGGGGCTAGATATCTAAGTTTCCTCACGCAGAAAATTGAGCATTTCTTGGACGAAGTTCCATTAATAAATCGAGTTGGATTATTTTATCAACAAGATGGTGCTCCACCACACAACCTGAGGGCAGTTACGGAATATCTGCATGAAACATACAACGCAAACTGGATTGGAAATATGGGTCCAGTTAGGTGGCCGGCGAGGTAAAATAGGGTTCTTTTCAGTTTATACCTTTATTTATTCCTTTTTAAAAAACTTTTCAGGTCACCGTACCTTACGCCTCTAGATTTTTTTTATGGGGATCTTTTAAAAACGAGGTTTATGATGTACCTCCTGCCACACGACATGAATTAGAGGACAAAGTAAGGGCAGCTATTCATAGAATTACACCAAGACAGTTGAGAAACGTTGTAAGAGCAACAATAAGAAAAGTTCGCCTTTGTCAGCAACAAGATGGAGGTCACTGAACATCTGAAACCCTAAAGATATGTAAATAGGTAGTTTCAATATAATTATTTCATTTTCAACAGGTGCTTCATTTTAGAAAAGTTCTAACGTTATGGTATTTTCAGTTTTTTATCGAAAGTTTTCTTACAACCTAATAGAGTGCGGTATCAAGTTAATCACGATAAAATGATCTTTTTTTCGAACCCGAAGAGCCACCATGTTGCTATTTGGCAAAAAAAAAATTGTAATAAAAATTTTAAAATCAAACGTCACATAGCGGAAACATTTTGATCGAAAACAGTAAAGCTATATTTTTACAAACATTTTAGGACTGAAATTAGTTATTTGAACGTATCCATAGCTCTCTAGAATAAACATTTATTAAAAAAAAAACGGTTAAAAACAGTAACAAATGATACATGGTTGTATTCTAAATGTCATATGTTGACAAAAAACTGCAAATATACCAGGTGTCCCATTTAAAAATCGAAAGATTATGTCACTTCCGGTGAATCCGAAATTTGCATGAAGTTGAGTTTCTTGTCAAAAAATGCAGTTTCATGCATTACACAGATCCTCTAAATTTCATTCCATTATCTTCGAAAACAAAAAAGTTATAGGGGCGAGCCACCTTCCGTGAACACTCGGTAGAGTAATTTCAAAATATGTTTTAGAAAAACAAATGATAAATAGGATGACCTAGGACTTCCTCTGTTTCTAGAGAATGTATAAATGGGGTCAAAATATCATCAGTACTTTATATAACTTTTTTTCTTAAAATCCTTCGTTACTAAGGTATAGTATATCCATTATTGAAGGATTTACCTGTTTAATTTGGATTACTTTTGAAAAACTTACTCACACACCCTACTTTACCTACTAACTGTTTGTATACTATAACTAGCTGGTACCAGCCACTTCGTCCGCGTTGAACTTTGTTTTTTTCCCTTTAGGGACGGAATTTCTAAAAATACTGAAACACGTATTTCTTTATTTTTAACAAATACCTCAAATACCTACCAATGTTTATGACCCTAACTTCAAAACTAACGGAACCCTTACACGAACTTTCACCCCTCCCCCCACTTTTCAACCCCCTAGGGGTTGCATTTATAGAAACATTGAAACATGTATTTCTTTATCCCTTACAGACACCAAAATCTTTAACCAATTGGAAAAACCCCCAGGGGTTGAGTTTCTGAAAACACTGAAATACATATTTCTTCTATTTGCAACAAAGACTTCAAATTCCAATTTTTATGACCCCAACTGGAAAACTAACGAAATTCCTATACAATCTTCCAATCCCAATTTAACCACCATTTCACCACTTTAGGAGTTGAATTTCAAAAAACACCAAATCATTTATTTTTTATTTGTAACAAAGACTCACCAAATACCAAGTTTTATGATCCTAACTTTAAAACTAACTATACAGACTTTCAACCCCCATTTTACCCCTTTAGGGTTGAATTTTCGAAAAGCCTGATACACATTTATCTTCATCTGTGAAGAAGAGCCCAAATTTCCATGATTCTTATTTCAAAACCAACTTTACTTTTACTTTCTCCCCCATTTTCACCCATTTAGAGAATATCAAAAAAATTTGTTCTCAAAATTTCAGCTCTTAGGTCTGGTCGTTGATCGTATATTAGTCAATCGGTAAGTTAGTTAGTCAGGACATGTTAATATAGATAGATAGATAGATAGATAGATAGATAGATAGATAGATAGATAGATAGATAGATGATTTTATTCTCCCAGTTGCTCTACGCAGCCCCAGTATGGCACACAGTTACTAAAAACAAGAAATTGGAAAAAAAACTGCAGAGAATCCAAAGACTCATGTGTATTAGGATATGCAGCGCCTACAGAAGCATATCGGCAGAAGGAGTGGGAGTTATAGCAGGGGTACCACCGATAACATTCCTTATAGAAGAACGGAAAGAGACTTATAACGGGGAAGCAAGGAGCACAGCCATAACATCGCGTACGACCAAATGGCAGGAAAAATGGAGATCTGGCACCTACGGCCGGTGTCTGGTTGAGTAGACCACACGGAGAAGTGGACTATTATCTAACGCAAGCGCTCTCAGGACACGGATGCTTTAGAAAATATCTCTACGACAGAAAGAGATCGGAGACAGATAGGTGTACTTACTGCGGGGTAGTGGATGACGTGGAACACACGCTTTTCGAGTGCCCTAGATGGCACCGGGAGAGAGATGAGTATATGAGGGAAGTGGAAAGGACATTTAACGCAGAAAATATGATGAGTAGCCTGGTGATATCGAAAGAAGGATGGAAAATAGCGTATAAAACCATCCGACAAATTATAGAAACCAAGGAGAAAGAAAAGAGAAATAGAAGAGATTGATAAAACAGAAACAGCCCACCACACTGAAGAAATACGAAAGCGGATTCCGGTGTGGTGATGCTGCAAACTACTGAAGGGGAAATTTTTTAGTCGGTAGGCGGTTCCTTAGGGACCGAATCCGACACTGGCCAGCCGATAGAACAACAGGCTGGTGCGTCTTCAGAAGATTTTTTACCCCTTCAAATTAAAAAAAAAAAAAAAGATAGATGTTTATTGACTACGTTATATAAAAGTTACATTTGTAGCAGGTCATGAGGTGTGGACAATTTGTATGTATAAAATAGTAAAACACAAAATGCACTTAATAAGACAAAATATCACATGAGCATAAAAACATTATAAATATAAATGAAAGTTGCCAAACAAGTAGGTAAATTATTAGCGGAATGTATTAGGAAAGATAAATTTGTGAGTATATGTCATAAGTATATGAAAGAGAATAAAGAAAACAAATTTATATATTACAGACCATAAGTTCATCAACTGTGTAGAAACACTGGTGGGAGCATATTTTCCTGACTTCTGCTTTATATTGATTATGATTTAGGTTTCTAATTTCTTCAGGTAATTTGTTATATATCCTAATATCTACTGAGTTTCTGGCTGTCTTATTTAGACGATGTCTTGGTTCTCTTAGCAGATTTTTATTTCTGGTATTATAGTTATGATACTGCCCATTAGTTGGGTAGATATTTTTGTTTTTATGCATATGTAGTAGTGAGTGGTATATGTATAGAGAAGGTACGGACATATTCGGCAAACAGCGGCCGGCAGTGATCCATATGTCCTGCATTAGCATTGAATAATAAAAACTTTCTTTGAGTTTGGAGTATTACCCCATAGAATGATACCGTGATTCAAATGGGATTGTATGAGACCATGGAAGGCACTCAATAAAGTTTCTACGTTTGCAAACTTTTTGAGTTGACGCAAAACATACGTGTATTTGGATATTTTTTTGCACAGTTCATCTATATGGGCGGACCAGTTGAGATTATTCCAAGGAAATTAGCAGTGCCACCATTTAAGAGTGTGCGATTTGCGAAAAAGTTCAATTTTTGTGTTTTATTTCTGTTCAGGCAGAGTAGATTATTACTATAACAGTGATCTGCTATATTTTCCACCTCATCTTCAATGTATTTAAGAGTGCGCAAGTCTGAGTGTCTGTTAATCAATGTCGCATAATCGGCATACATGACAATAGTGCTCGAAAAAAGATCGTTGATGTAAATAATGAACAAAAGGGGTCCCAAGACAGAGCGTTGGGGCACACCATATTTAATTTCACGTAAGTCGGATAGCTTCTTGTTATCAGAGACACACTGAGGTCTTCCTGTGAGAAATGATTTTATCAGTTCAAGTTTTTTTATTAAAATATCATGAGAAACACAATCAAACGCTTAACTGAGATCTACAAGTGTGATTGATAAATACCTTCCTCAAAACTGTCGATGAAGTTTTTTACCAACGTATAAATAGCATCGAGTGATCCCAGATTTTTCCTGGACCCAAACTGAAATTTATGTATTAGAGAATAATTTTCGAAGAAGCTAGTGAGACGTTTTTTAAATATGATTTCAATTACTTTCCCAATAACAGGGACTAAAGATATCGGTCGATAATTGATGGGGTCATCGGGGTTGCCTTTTTTAAAATAGGAATAACTTTGGGAAAGTACCAGTACTGAAGCATATATTTATTAAACTTGTTAATGGTTGAGTGACAATATCGATAAGTTCTTTCAAAAGGTTTGAGTTGATATCGTATATATCGAAACTTTTCGAGTTTTTCAAGGACTTTATTGCAACCATTACATCGATTACGGTCACTGGTTCAAGAAAAAAGGTTACATTTGGGCACGGCACGTGTCTCAAGTAGTCTTCAGGATCACAGTCGGTACCGGGTAAGTCTCTGATAATATGTTCGGCCGCAGTTGAAAAGTAATCAACAAACTAGATTAACTAATAAATGCAAATCCTTAGGATGGGAAAGGCCCAATTCTCCGAAAGGTTAATGGTAAAAATTCCCCAAGCTGACAGTAAAGTAATTCGTGTTGTTATTGAACATACCTAGAAAGTTAAATGAGTCTGCAGTTACTGTTTTGGTGTGAAAGTTATAATAATAATAATAATAATTTATTGGCCCAAGTTATGTAAGTTACATTTAAGGTTGTCAAATAATACGAAAAACAGAAAATATGAACGAAACTGAGTCAATATTACATCACAACAGAAGATACATTGATACAAAAATGCCTGCTTATATCTCAATCAATTGTTTCGTCAAAATTGAATTCGAAATATTCTTCTAGAGAATAGAATGTATTTTTCAATAATATATTGATGGTTGTTGCCTTTAACTGTTTGGTATGGGCATTTTTCAGTGCATCCGGTAATTTGTTAAAAATTTTGATGGATGTGTGATTAATTGGCTGTTGAGTTTTTTTTCACCCGGTGATAGGGAATGCTCAACGAATTTCTATTCCTTGTGTTATGAGAATGGTAGAAATAATTTGAAAATAGAGACTTTTCGTTTTCTTTCACAAACATCACACATTGTAGAATGAATACTGAAGGTAAAGTTAAGATGCTGAATTTTGCAAATAACGGTTTACAATGTTATCGATAACTAGCCTTTGCTATTATTCGTACAACTTTTTTTTGTAGTTTGAATATTCTTCCACTTTCTACGGAGTTTTCCCAAAGAAGAAGTCCATAAGAAAAAGTTGAATAAAAGTTACTGTAATAATATGTTAATGCGGTATCTAGAGTAGTAAATTCTATTAGTTTCCTAATTTGATACACTACTTTATTTAAGTTTTTTGATAAGTAGTTGACATGTTCTTTCCAGTTCAATTTAGTGTCAATATGTATACCCAATAACTTAACGCCATTCTCTTGACTACCATTTGAGAACATAAGCTCGCTTGTTTTTTCTGTGTTTAGTTTTAAATTATTTGTCGAAAACCATTCTGAAGCCTTTGCTATTGCTTCAGTATTTCTGAGTTTTAGGTTTTTATTATCAGGGCTTATATTTAAAATTGTAGAGTCATCAGCATATAATGTCATTGCGTCAGCATTTAAATATTTTGGTAAATCATTTATGAAAATTACTCAAAATGCCTCCTTCTTTTTACCAGCATAAACAATAAAAACAAAGAGTAAAAATTCGCAAAGTCTTCCCCATCACAGTTTAATATAAATTAAACTAAAGGTTGGTAGATGAAGAGCGGAAAACAACTACTTTCCTGGCTAATACCACGCAGAATGTTGAATGATATCTGCTCGACATCTATGCAATAATTCATATAAATGAATACTAAATTGCAAATGTTTCTTTAAATCCATCTCGCCTGACACCAATGACACGAAAAATGACACGAAAAATGACACGAAAAATGACAAGAAAAATGACACGAAAAATGACACGAAAAATGACACGAAAAATGAAACAAAAATGACAGAAAAATGACAGAAAAATGACACGGAAAATGACACGAAAAATGACACGAAAAATGACACGAAAAATGACACGAAAAATGACACGAAAATGACACGAAAAATGACACGAAAAATGACACGAAAAATGACACGAAAAATGACACGAAAAATAACACGAAAAATGACACGAAAAATGACACGAAAAATACACGAAAAATGACACGAAAAATGACACGAAAAATGACACGAAAAATGACACGAAAAATGACACGAAAAATGACACGAAAAATGACACGAAAAATGACACGAAAAATGACACGAAAAATGACACGAAAAATGACACGAAAAATGACACGAAAAATGACACGAAAATGACACGAAAAATTACAAGAAAAATGACACGAAAATGACAAGAAAAATGACACGGAAAATGACACGAAAATGACATGAAAAATGAAACGGAAAATGACACGAAAAATGACACGAAAAATGACACGAAAAATGACACGAAAAATGACACGAAAAATGACACGAAAAATGACACGAAAAATGACACGAAAAATGACACGAAAAATGACACGAAAAATGACACGAAAAATGACACGAAAAATGACACGAAAAATGACACGAAAAATGACAAGAAAAATGACACGAAAAATGACACGGAAAATGACACGAAAAATGACACATCAGTATCGGGCAGTCCCAACCAAAGATCCGAAGATCCCAGGCTGAAGCGAGACTGAATTTTAAAATCACCTGCGAAAACGGAACCCGGTGACAGGCTCTGTATAAACAATAAACCATAAATCACTTATTTTCGGCAAAACTTCGCACTAAATATTGCCGGTTTTATCGAAAAAATCCTTCTTCCTAAACAGTTACAAATAAAAAAACTTCACACATCTGACATATTAAATTTAGAAACTTTCACTTTTCTGCATGTTGCTAATAACAAATAAATCACCGCCAACTTTTCGAATTCAAACATGAGTATGAATTTTCTCTTCATTTATGTTTGCAATTGTTTTTGGGAACCATTATTTAATTATTTGTATAAAAATAATATGGTTTTTAAAATTAGACTAAAAAAAGCATATGAGATATTTGAAATCAATAATTGTTTACAATCAAATATTATAAATGACAGAATGATTCCCAATAACAATAGCAAATATGAATGAAGGGGAAATTATTAGTCGTATTTGAATTCGAAAAGTTGGCAGAGATTTATTTGTTATTATCAACATGCAGAAAAGTGAAAGTTACTAAATTTCACGTGTCATATGTGTGAAGTTTGTTTATTTGCAACTGTTCAAGAAGGGGGAATTTTTCGACAAAACCGGAAATATTTTGTACGAAGTTGGTCCGAAAATAAGCAATTAAGGGTTTATTGTTTATACTGGTAGAAAAAAAGAGGCATTTTGAGTGATTTTTGTGCGAGAAAACGATGCTTGAAAATTTTAATAAAAAGTAAAAAGTGTTCTACCTTGGAAACGGTATGTGACCACCATATTTTTCTCTCGGATTTCTGTTCAGAAGTCAAAAACACGTAAGAAAAGTCTTTTACCTAGATTCAGGGAGCATGAGACGATTAACTTTCCATTTACCGTGTTTTGAAGAACTTGTGAAAATTTCGTCAAAATCCGGGCTGGGCTCATATTTTTTACCTTTACCAATGAAATATACCTACCTAGAAAGTGAAATGAGCGTGCATTTATTGTTTTAGTGTGCTCATATTTCAAAGTAACCATAATAATCCTGGCAATTCTTTACTAAAATTGCAAAACGAAATGGGGTTATGAATGCAACGATATAAATTGAAGCAGATATTCTCCAGAATAAGTTTTATTCAAGTGTCATTAATTATACCTTAGAAATTCTTGTAATTTGAAACCACCGAATCTTTCGAGTTTAAGGAAGGTTTATGCAACGTTACTAATAACTAAGCCTATGACTAAGAGCTAATAACTAAGTGTTCAACAATAGTATGTTATGCGAACGTTTATGGGATCGTTACTAGTACTAACAACTTAGAACTATTACCAGAAATATGACCAACTTTTAACTAAGAATTAAGGGCGTCTAAGGGAGGTCAAAGGGAAAATGCGCCTGATAGTCTAATCAACAAGTTCGAAATGGTCTTAATTATTGATAAAGCTCCCAAAAATATAAGCGATAGCTCATTGGATTCGGAATGACGTGTAGCAAAATGTATTTCGATGTTTTTACAGCACATAAAAAATTGCAATTGTTATTAACAAATTAAGAGGAAAAAAGGCAATTATGTTTTCGCTAATAATTCAAAAACTATTGATAATTCAGAAATTTGAAAACGATTCTCAAAGAGGAGGAAATTTCCAATAAAAAAGTCCCAACTCCCAGAACTATATCTCTATTTTTTATAATTTTAATTTAACGCCAAAAATTGGTCTCCGCGCGGCAGTTTAGATAGTTTTTTTAGTTTAGATAGTTTTAGTTTATTTCACCACGTTACATAATGAAATGTTTGTAGCAAGTCAAAAAATAGCATAAAAGTAATGATCAGATTACACAATTGAAATAGTATGAGCAATAGCATAAAAGTAATGATCAGTTACGGCATGGGCGCACTGAAAACAGTATACCACATGAAATATTTTTTCTATAGTATTAAATATCAATTTAAACATTTGAAAAAATTATGCTGTTATCTCAACACTTGAAAGAATGAAGTTCCGTTGGAAAGAAATTCTTATGTTGATTTTTCAAAAAGTAATATAATTGTTAACTAACAAGGTTTTTTCCGACTTCCGTTTTTACAAATGGCGACATAAAAGTTTAAATAATCGACTTATAAATTTTTTGCCTCTCGGAGCCTTTCTTATACTTAAGAAGATCACGTAATAAAAGTTTATAAAAGTTTTTTATTTTGTTTATTATAATTGTTTAAAGTTAAACATTAATGAAATATTAAAAAAAATATGTCAATTTTTTGTTTTAAACAAATGTTATGTTATTGCCGTTTTCGCATCTAACAAGGGCATTCAGTAATGCTGGGTAAAATTTGTTCACGTCATTTGTTAATAAGTTATTTATAAACAAATAGACAAGTTTACTAGGTGAAAAAAAAACGTTTTTCACCATTTTGTTGTCACGACAAAATAATGATTAAAAAAAATCTTAAATTTTATTTGTTTTTAGTCGTTTTCTTTATATTTCCATTGTTTAAATAATTAGTTGAGAAAATATTTTTTCTTTAAATCATAATTGGGATTTCCTCATGGGGTAACAAAAAAAATGTTATCAATAATTTCATTATTTATTGATTTAACAATTTGTTATAAACAAATTCTGACTAGCATTATTTTTTTTTCTAAAATAATTGAAATCACAGAAACATCCAACTGTAACAAACTTCGGTATCGTGTGATATTGTAAAGTGATATAAAAGATTTAATTTTGTTACATATGGTTAATCAGAATTTGTTTATAACAAATTGTTAAATCAATAAACAATGACATGATTGAAAAAAAAATATTTTTTTTACCCCATTGAAAATTTTGATTTTTAAGGAAAAAATAATTTCTCAACTAATTATCTAAACAATGGAAATATAAAAAAACAATTATAAACAATAAAAAAATGTTTTAAGGATTTTTAATCATTATTTTGTCATGACAACAAAATGGTAAAAAATATTTTCTTTATATAGCTAACTTGTCTATTTGTTTATAAATAATTCATTAACAAATGACGCAAATAAAATTTACCCAGCGTTACTTAATGCCATTGATAGAAGCGGAAACGGCAATAACATAACATTTGTTTAATAGAAAATTACATGATTATTTGAATATTTCATTAATTTTTAACTTTAAACAATTATAATAAACAAAATAAAAAACTCTTATAAACATTTCTTACGTGAAGAAGCAAACATTGTTAACTTTTATGTCGCCATTTGTGAAAACTGAGGTCGGGAAAAAACTTGTTAGTTAACAACTTTTTGAAAAATCAACATAAGAATTCCTTTCCAACGGAACTTCATTCTTTCAAGTGTTTACATGACAGCATACCTTTTCCAAATGTTTAAATTGATATTTAATACTAAAAAAAAATTTTCATGTGGTATACTGTTTTCAGCGGCAGTGCGCTCAGTCCGCATCTGCGGCGCGGAGCCCAATTTTCGGCGTTAAATTAAAATTATAAATAATAGAAAAAGAGTTCCGGGAGATGGGACTTTTTTATCGGACATTTCCTCCTCTTTAAGAATCATTTTTGCAAATGTCTTGATTATCAATAGTTTTTGAATTATTAGCGAAAAACTAAATATATTTTTTTTTCTCTCTTAATTTGTTAATAACAATTGCAATTTTTCATGTGCCGTAAAATCATCGAAATACATTTTTCTACACGTCATTCCGAATCTAATGAGGTATCGCTCATATTTTTAGGAGCTTTATCAATAATTAACACCATTCTGAAGTTGTTGATCAGACCGTGTTTACTAGTGTACACTCCAGAACATACGACATTGAATTTAATATATTGCTCCACATCTTTTTACCTCATAAACATCACCAGGTTCTGAAAAATACCTCTTTTTCTTTTCTTCTCCTTACATCATACCGACGTTGCATGCTGGTTTCTACAAGGATTTTCAGTAGAATTAATGAGCAATAAAAATGAAATAGGTCAAGAATATGAGATCACCCAGTATCTTAACGAAATTTTCACAGATGCTTCAGAACATGGTAAAAACAGTATAGCAATCGAACATTTTGCGCGGAAAAGATAATTTTAGGAGATACGGGCCCCCGAAAGTCCATAAAGATAGGTTATGGGATATCACTTTTGGAAATTATAAACTTATAAACAATTTTTTCTTACAGTAAAATAGTAACTGCACACTCATTTAACGTTTTAGTAATATTGAAATCACTTAATTATCGATTAAGTAATGAAAAATCTCCGATTACTTTTTTTATAATTTTACAGAAGAAATGTCAAACATCAAACGTTGGTGATTGCGTTATGTTTATCCGAATCTCGTGGATCTTGAAGTTTATTGGTATGCGACGTTGGCTATGTCTCCAAGGGGAAAAGAAAGTACTGAAATTCAATACGCAGACATATTAAGCATATAAATGATAATTATTACAGCATGAAAAGACGATCTGATATTTCTGATGGATATATGTATCAATAGAAGTTTAAAATGCAAAGAATATATCACCTCGCTTCCTGGGAGTGTCTAATAGCTTTTGAAAATCAAGCATGATGTGCCGCATATTAAAATACTGTGACTTCAGATTTTTTTTTTAATTAATTGTAAACCGGACTAAGAAACGCATTCGGCTTGGATGTTTTCTCGTATGCCTGGCCGAGACACGCCGAACGCAATTTCTTACATAAAAAGAAGGAACACAACCTAACCTAACTTGGCTAACCTTGTTATAGTCCATCCAATATCAATTGCAGAAGCTGTTTCTATAGGGAGCAAATGAAAACTCACTTCGCTAACACGAGCGTATATGCGAAGAAACGGAACGAAAAATAATCTGTACTACTTGTATACAGTCTCCGTCGGCACAAAGAGCCCGCTGGTCAACGTGGACTTGAGTGACTGCTGTCTGTTCTACAACCGATTCGTCTGGGCCAATCAAGTCCGACATCAATGCTTGCAGGTGTGTCTATACGATGGGAGGACATAAATCACGCGTTATATTTGTGTTTTAATAGCTCTGAAAGATTAAAAACCAGTAGCGTCTGTGGTCTTGGTGTGTGCCGATCGAAATACGTTTTAGGATATTCTAGTTTTGTTGGAAAATATGGCTTTTTTCCGACCATGAGAAAATGCAATTGCACAAAATAGTAATGAAATTTTTTCATTTTATTTATGAAGTATTTTTAAAATCTTAAAATATCTAAATAAAATTAGTTATCTCCGCCACTGCTGCTCACAGGATTTCGCCGCAAGACTTTTTTATGCTTCTGCAATTGATATTGGAAAAACTATACCTAAGTTGAATGCAAGCTAATCAACCTTACAAAGCGACGCTTCGCTCCAACCAATTAGTTACGTAAAAAGAAGGAACACAACCTAACCTAACTTGGCTAACATTGTTATACAAGTTGAATGCAAGCCAATTAACACGAAGCGACGCGAAACCACACTTTTTTTCAACTTAAAAAGAGCATAATTCCCAAATTATATTTTTTGCGATTAAATTTCGATTGCTTAAGTGTTTTTATCGAGTTTTGAAGCACTTAAACATAAACATGTTATGTTTCTTGGGACAATAAAGTTATGATTATTATTAATTTCGTGAAAATTTTGCAAAAATCCGGATTCACTTGAATAGTTGGCAACGTGGCATGACCATGAAACGCCAAGATCAATGCACAAAATGCAACCACCAATATTTGATTTTTGACATTTCATCTGAAAAATTAAATGAAACGTAGTCGGAGTTTTTTCATGGTTTTATCGAACATTAAGTGATTTTGATATTACTTAAACGATAAATGAGTGTACAGTTAATATTTTAGTGTAGAAAGCTATTCTTTATATCAGTTTGCAGTTTCCATGAGTGATATTCCATAACCTCTCTTTATGGACCTTCGGAGGCCCATATCTCCTAAAATTATCTTTTCGCGCTAAATTTTTGATTGCTATACTGTTTTTATCGTCTTCTGAAGCGCATGTGAAAATTTCGTAAAGATTTTCTTGACCTTTACCATAAAAAAGTGTCAAACATTTTTTTCCTTTATTTGATACCATTTTTGGAATTTGGACAGAATAAACGGATTGAAAATATTGTGGTTATGTTTTCATTTGAGCAAACGCGAATTTATACACTAAGAACTAATTGAAAAGTGCATAAAGAGCATACAATTCTTAGGTATAGCCCTAGTTATTAGGCTTAGTTATAAGGTAACGTTGCACAAATCTTCCTTTGAAATATCCCTGATCCAATTCGGGTTGAGAGAAAGGGGGAAACTTTTTGAACGCATAAAATATCAATTTTGTCCCACGTATTCTTTCCAGTAGGAGAAATTTTGACAAGATTCATTGCCGACAGTCCCAATCATTCACAATACCCCAAACAAACGATTGCCGTTCATCAATAAAACTGAAACAAATAACTACCTTGTCGTTTTTTTTTATCGGTGGAGCACACATAACCATTCCCAAAAACACAACGAACACATAGTTGTTGACGGTAGATACCATACTGGAGAGATTTCTGAAAACTTCACATCGATCACAATCCACACACACTGCACCCCGTCAACAAATAGTCAATTATCGACCATTTCCAGTGACAATCGATGGTATTATAATTTGCATTCGGCAGGATTTGGGTTTTCTAGCAGGGCCTCGCCCCCTCTCCTCTCGTCAGGTAGTAATTAGGAGGATTGCGTAGTATGGGGAAATTAGGCAAAATATTTCGGAGAGTTGGTTGGCGCATATGGCAAACGAGCAGATGCAGATTTTGTATACACTTGATCATCTATCGTCACGGTGGCGGGAAATCTGCCACGGTAGCGGAAGCATATACAGGGTGTCCCAAGACGATTAAGACAGGGAATATCTCGGAACTCGAGAGTTGTAGAGAATTGTAATTTTGGGGTTGTAAATTAAAGCAATTGGTGCAGCTGTTTTTGATATTATGGTACCCAATGAGCTTTTTGTTTTCGGTAAAGTGACATCAGATTCACAATTATTAATGGGACAACCTGTATATTTTGGCATTTCTATGTTCCTCCCGATGAAACGGTCTAAAACGATTTATTTAAGAACTACAGGTACTTCAATATCCTTGGGCCCACGATTACGACAAACGTCTGAAACAGCAATTGCCAAATTATTTAAGTTTAGGGTCACCCTGTATATTTGGGCTGTCCTATATTTTTTGTGATGAGTAAAACGAGGCAAAATTATAATAATCATTCATATTTTATTAACAAATCGTCGTGGGCCCAAGGATATTGAAGTAGTGATAGTTCTTAAATGAACCGTTTTAGACCACAAATGTGATAGTTTGTTGGAATCGTTTTATCGGGAGGAACATCGAAATGCCAAAATATACAGGTTGTCCCATTAATAATTGTGAATCTGATGTCACGTGACCGAAAACAAAGAGCTCATTGGGTAACATAATATCAAAAACAACTGCCCAATCGCTTTAATTTACAACCCCAAAATTACTACTCTCGAGTTCCGAGATATTCCCTGTCTTAATCGTCGTGGGACACCCTGTATAGAAGACAGTTTGAATAACAAAATTGGGATTTCTTATGGAATTTAGAATTCTCCATCTGCTTTCAAACAAATTAAAATATTTGAAAAATTTGTGGAATCAACTTTTCAAGAAATATCTAGCATTTTTGGGCAGCAGCAAGGTGAAACATCTTAGGGAATTTATATTGGAAGTGAATGTTCAAACTTCACCAGCAATTACTATTCTGATGAATGAAATTGTTCTGTAATAAATAATTAATTACCTATTAAAATAATGTGACTACAGATTATTTTGTTTCAAGTAATTGTAAACCGGACCACGAAACGCATTTGGCCGGGCATACGAGAAAATATCCAATCACTTTTTCACGTGAAAAGAAGGAACACAACCTAACCTAACTTGGCTAACCTTGCTATCCAAATTGAATGCAAACTAATCAACCTTACAAGGCGACGCTTTGCTCCGCTCGCGACCATTTCAATTAAACCAATTCCTTGAGTAAAAAGAGGGATCACAACCTAACCTAACTTGGGTAACATTCCTATCCAAGTTGAATGCAATCCATTTAATAGGCCAGTCAAAATAGACCTTCAATTCATATTAATTACAAACATTTCTTTAGCACTGCCGTATGTTGAGGCATCCAGTAAATACTAAATATAAAAAATTGCACACTCATCCGGTGGCCGGAAATTACTCACATTCGCATAAAACGGTAATTAGCAATATGTCCTTGGACAAAATTGCAAACATTGTGCAAATTGCAGGTATATTTCCTAACTTCTTTTTCTACATCCCTTGTAAAATTTGCACACGCAATTTCCAACTGGAAATACGAATAATCCTTGATGACGTTGTAATTAGCGCTGATTACAGAATTGCAAACATTTTGCAAACCTTTGGTAAAATCGTGGTTCCGTCACCCCTAAAATGCTTTAAATTTGCAAACTTGTCATGTGTCATCAAAAAATTATGGATAACGATAAAAACAGTCTCAGGGGCAAAGTTTTAGGGTCACGAAATTATAAACAATGTTTTCGTGCTTTGCAAACTTTGGTCGCATAATTTTAAGTCGCCAATTGAGTTTGCACCTTTTTCAGTATCCCGGAAGATGGCGAAAATGAACATTATTGTTGAAGCAATTTTCGCAAATGCCACAAAATTCCAAACTTTGTACATTTTTTTCTCAAAGTTCTGCTATGGCAAACAAGTCTACGTATAAATTTGCAACCCTATAAAATATCGGGAAAGCAGGACAATATAATATTATCTAGGATAAACTATGCATACACAATATTTCATCACTATATTTCAACTTCAAACACATATGAAGCAAATTTGTGAGTTTGTGATCTCGCCTATTATCTGTTTTTCAGAGCATTATGGAATAAATCTCGTAAAATGTAAAAGAATTCGAAGTACAGTATTCTCTAATGTAAACTCTATGGTTTTATTGAAAAAAAGGTCAAAAATGTTATAAAGACTTGATATAAGTGTTTCAGACTATAGGTAAGTGCTGATACTCAATTTGAGTAACTTCAATCAAAATTCAGTGTTCTAGACTTGAATTCATGGGTATAAACTTAACAAGAGTGTACGAAACATGCCAAAAAGTGTGTCACTAAAAAAAAAAATCCAAATTTTACATTACCATATGGTAAATCATATAGTAATTCAGACGTTCTGATCAAATGTACAGTGAAATTATAACTCAGATGGCTATGTTACAGGATTTTACCAAATGTTAATATCAAATAATTGTACTGAATGATTTCATTACGTAATATCTACTGAATGATTATATGTACGTACAAATACTAAATAGCAGTAGACAATTATGTCTTATTAAGTGGTATTTTCAGTAAAACTATGAGTTGGACCTATACAATGTTATCATCTGATATAACCATTTGGTGGAATCGTCTAATTTCACTATCGGGTATCATGAAAATGACGATGTAACTTGACAATTCAGTTAAAATGACGAAAAAATTACCGGCTTCGGTAATTTGGTCCTTGAATAATTATCCTCTGATAATAAAAGCCGATTCCACCAGATCGGGTTCAATTATTGAGCGAAAATTGCAAAAAGATTAACATTTTGCGAAAATCGCCTCAATTGATAATATTCCATTGCTCTGCTTTGCCGACGTTTTATGGGTTAGCAAATTCATACGTCAACTTGTTCGCCTCTCCAGAACTTTGAGAAAAAAATACACAAAGTTTGGAATTTTGTGTCTTCCGCGGAAATCGACTTAATTGATAGTATTCTATTGCCCGGTTTTCCCGACATTTTATAGGGTTGCAAATTTATACGTAGACTTGTTTGCCATAGCAGAACTTTAAGAAAAAAATGCACAAAGTTTGGAATTTTGTGTCATTCGCGAAAATCGTCTTAAATGATAATATTCTATCGCCCTGTTTTCTCGGCGTTTTATAGGGTTGCAAATTTATAGATAGACTTGTTTGCCATTCCAGAACTTTGAGAAAAAATTGCACAATGTTTGGAATTTTGTGTCATCCGCGAAAATGCTTAATTGATAGTATTATTGCCCGGTTTTGTTAGGGTTATCTTTTTGCCAAAAAAAATCTTCCGCGATACTGAAAAAGGTGCAAACTCAATTGGCGACTTAAAATTATGCCACCAAAGTTTGCAAAGCACGAAAACATTGTTTGCAATTTCGCGACTCCTAAAACTTTGCCCCTGACACTGTTTTTAGCGTTATCCATAATTTTAAGATGTTCCGTACACATGAAAAGTTTGCAAATTTAAAGCATTTTAGGGGTGACGGAACCATGATTTTACCACAAATTTGCACAATGTTTGCAATTTTGTAAACAGAATTAGCGCTAATTACAACGTAATCAACGATTATTCGTATTTCCGGTTGAAAATTGCGTGTGCAAATTTTACAAGGGATGTAGAAAAGAAGTTAGGGAATATACCTGCAATTTGCACAATGTTTGCAATTGTGTCCAAGGAGATATTGCTGATTGAAGTTTTATGCGAATTTGAGTAATGTCCGTTTTCCAGATGAGTGTGCAAATTTTTATATTTAGTCTTTTTTGGATGCCTCAACATCCGGCAGTGCAAAAGAAATGTTTGTAATTATTGTGAATTGGCAGTCTATTTTGACTGGCGTATAACTTTACGAAGCCTATACATTCTAAAATTGAAATAGCGAAACCACACTTTTTTTAAATTAAAAACGACATAATTCCCAAAATATAGTGTTTTTATCGAATTTTGAAGCACCTGTGATAATTTAGTGAAAATTTCGCGAAAATCCGGATTGACTTGAATAGTTGACAACATGGCATGTCCATAAAACGCTAAGATCAATGCAACCACCAATATTTGATTTTTGACATTTCATACGCAAAATTAAATGAAATGTAATCGGAGTTTTCTCATGACTTTATCGAACATTAATTGATTTTAAATTTACTTAAACGTTAAATGAGTGTACAGTTTCTGTTTTAGTCTTTATATCAGTTTGCAGTTTCCAAGGTATAAAGTTAACGTACACATGTACTCTGAATATAGGGAAAAAACTTTTCTCACGTGTTTTTGCCTCCTGAACATGAATCCGGAAGAAAAATGCGGCGGTCTCATACCGTTCCCGAGTTAGAGCACTTTTAATTTTATTTTAATCTCATTTTCAAGCAGAGTTTAAAAAAATCACGATTTTTTTTTTTAAATAAAAAAATCTGCTATTTTTATTAAATCGTGATTTTTTCGATTAAATCGTGATTTTTTTTATTTATACTGATTTTTCCTTAATGATGGAAATAATGAACTTGTTGTCTAGATTTACAGTTTTCCTCGGCGACATACAAAAAAAATTGTGTTGACATGAAAATTTTCGGCTTTCGGCTGTCGGAACAAGAAAATTCGTTCGTCTTTATAATGTGCGGTTGACGCAAAACTTCAAAAGCTTTAAATTGGTGGAAATCCCAACAAAATGTCCATGCTGTTCAAAAGGTACTTCCCACCATAAAACAATTGTTATCTGCTACAGCTTCTTCAGCATCTGTCGAAAGAGGGTTTTCGACATTTGGTTTGGCCGCTAAATTAGTTTTCCTGTATAAGTATTATATACAATTGACTTCCTAAACACATATTTTGTTTGTTTTTTGTAGGTTAGCCTGAGTAACGTTTTCGTTCACTGTACATATTATAATACCATTTATGTATTCGTTAATATTTTTTATTTGTTATTATTTATTCATGTAGGTAATATTATAAACTATAAACTTTTTTGTTGTTAAATTTTTTTTTTACGAATATTTTCGTTGGGCTGATGACGATTAGTTATGTTTTTACACTTATATAATGTATGTAAACACTCAGTTTTAAATAAACTATCTTCCTTTTTTTCAATCTGCTTCGGCGACTTGTTTTTACAGCAATTTATAATTTGATTTAAATCACGATTAAAATTGAAAAAATCAGTTGATTTAAATCGTCGCAACCCTGTTTTTAAGCACCATTTTCTCGCACAAAAATTACTCAAAATGCCTCCCTCTTTTCACCAGCATAAACAATACACCCTAAATCACTTATTTTCAACACAACTTTGCACAAAATATCGTCGTTTTTATCGAAAAAATCCTTTCTTACCCAGTTCCAAATAAACAAATTTCACACATCTGACAGATGACATTTAGTAACTTTACCTTATTTTTCATGTTGGTAATAAATGAATCACCGACAACTTTTCGAATTCAAATATGAGCAATATTTTCTCCTTTTCTTGGATTAACCATAAAAAATCCTCTGAAAAAATTAAATTTGATTAATAAAAAAAATATTCATTTTCAATTTCAAATATCTCACTTGGTTTAAAATCTGCTTCTTATGCTTTTTTTAGCCTATTCTTTAAATCCATATTTTTATGCAAAATGGTGCCCAACAACAATTGCAAACATAAATGAGGGGGGAAACAATTGCTCATATTTGAATTCGAAAAGTTGGCGGTGATTCATTCATTACCAGCATGAGAAATAAGGCAAAGTTACTAAATTTCATCTGTCAAATGTGTGAAGTTTGTTTATTTGGAACTGTGTAAGAAGGAGGATTTTTTAGATAAAAACGCCGATATTTTGTGCAAAGTTGTGCTGAAAATAAGTGATTTAGGGTGTATTGTTTATGATGGCAAAAAGAAGGAGGCATTTTGAGTGATTTTTGTGCAAGAAAACGGTGCTTGGAAATGAGATTAAAAAAAAATTTAAAGTGCTCTAACTCGGGAACGGTATGAGACCGCCGCATTTTCCCCTATATTCAGAATGTATGTGTACGTAACTTTATATTTACCTCTTCCTTTAAAATATCCCTGATCCAATTCGGGTTGAGAGAAAGGGGGAAACTTTTTGAACGCATAAAATATCAATTATGTCCCACGTATTTTCATCATGCGGTATCGACTGCCGATTTCCTCCAATAATATTCTTTCCAGTAGGAGAAATTTTGACAAGTTTCATTGCCGACAGTCCCAATCATTCACAATACCCCAAACAAACGATTGCCGTTCATCAATAAAACTGAAACAAATAACTACCTTGTCGCTCTTTTTTATCGGTGGAGCACACATAACCATTCCCAAAAACACAACGAACACATAGTTGATGGTAAATACCATGCTGGAGAGATTTCTGAAAACTTCGATCACAATCGACACACACTGCACCCCGTCAACAAATAGTCAGTTATCGACCATTTCCAGTGACAATCGATGGTATTATAATTTGCATTCGGCAGGATTTGGGTTTTCTAGCAGGCCCTCGCCCCCTCTCCACTCGGTGGGCAGTAATTAGGAGGATTGCGTAGTACGGGGAAATTAGGCAAAATATTTCGGAGAGTTGGTTGGCGCAGGTATGAGGTGCGTTCGGTTTCAGAATATCAGTGGCGAACGAGCAGATGCAGATTTTGTATCACTTGATCATCTATCTAAACGGATGATATACATTTGACGGACGCTGAAGGCGGCTTTAGCAGAAGCATAATTTATAGGCCATTCAAAATAGACCGTCAATTCACAATAATTACAAACATTTCTTTAGCACTGCCGTATGTTCCAGTGAAGACTAAATATAAAAATTTGCGCACTCTTCCGGTGACCGGAAATTACTCAAGTTCGCATAAAACGTTAATTAGCAATATGTCTTTGGACAAAATTGTAAACATTGTGCAAATTGCAGGTATATTCCCCAACTTCTTCTCTACATTCCTTGTAAAATTTGCACACGCAATATTCAATTTCTGGTTACAAAATTGCAAACATTGTGCAAATTTGTGGTAAAATCATGGTTCCGTCACCCCTAAAATGCTTTAAATTTGCAAACTTGTACGGAACATCAAAAAATTATGGATAACGCTAAAACAGTCTCAGGGGCAAAGTTTTAGGGGTCAGGAAATTGCAAACAATGTGTTCGTGCTTTGCAAACTTTGGTGGCATAATTTTATGTCGCCAATTGAGTTTGCACCTTTTTCAGTATGCCGAAAGATGGCGGGAATGAACATTATTGTTAGAAGCAATTTTCGCAAATGCCTCAAAATTCCAAACTTTGTGAATTTTTTTCTCAAAGTTCTGCTATGGCAAACAAGTCTACGTATACATTTGCAACCCTATACAATGTCGGGAAAGCCGGGCAATAGAATATTCCTCTGGGAAAAACTATCCATACATAATATTTTATCACTATATTTCAACTTCAAGCACATATGGAGCAAATTTGTGAGTTTGTGATCTCGCCTATTATCGGTTTTTCAGAGAATTATGGAGAAAATCTCGTAAACTGTAAATGAATTCGGAGTACAGTACTCTCTAATGTAAACTCTATTGTTTTATTGAAAAAAGGTCTAGATTTGCAAAAAATGTTATAAAGACTTGATTTAAGTGTTTCAGACTATAGGTAAGTGATGATTACTCAATTTGAGTAACTTCAATCAAAATTCAGTGTTCTAGACTTGACTTCATGGGTATAAACTTAACAAGAGTTTACGAAACATGCTAAAAGAGTGTCACTCAAAAAACATCCAAATTTCACATTACCATATGGTAAATAATATAGTAATTCAGACGTTCTGACCAAATGATACTGTGAAATTATAACTCAGATGTCTGTGTTACATGATTTTACCAAATGGTAATATCAAATAATTGTACTGAATGATTTCATTACGTAATATCTACTGAATGATTATCTGTACGTACACATACTAAATAGTAGTAGACGATTATGTCTCATTAAGTGGTATTTTCACATAGAAAATCAAGTAAAACTATGTGTTGGAACTATACAGTGGTTATCATCTGATATAACCATTTGGTGGAATCGTCTAATTTCACTATCGGGTATCATGAAAATGACGATATAACTTGACAATTCGCTTGAAAGGACGAAAAATTACCAGCTTCGGTAATTTGAATATTCATCCTCTGATAATAAAAACCGATTCCACCAGATCTGGTTCAATTATTGAGCGAAAATTACAGAAAGATTAACATTTCGCGAAAATCGCCTTAATTGATAATATTCCATTGCCCTGCTTTGCCGATGTTTCATGGGTTTGCAAATTGATTCGTCAACTTGTTCGCCTCTCCAGAACTTTGAGAAAAAATGCACAAAGTTTGGAATTTTGTGGCATTCGCTTCTGAAAAATAATGTTCATTTCCGCCTTTTTCCGCGATACTGAAAAAGGTGCAAATTCAATTTTTGACTTAAAATCATGCCACGAAAGTTTGCAAAGTACGAAAACATTGTTTGCAATTTCGTGACCCCCAAATTTATGCCCCTGTCACTGTTTTTAGGATGTTCCGTTCACATGAAAAGTTTGCAAATTTAAAGCATTTTAGGGGTGACGGAACCATGATTTTACCACAAATTTGCACAATGTTTGCAAATTTGTAACTAGAATTAGCGCTAATTATAACGTTATCAAGGATTATTCGTATTTCCGGTTGAAAATTGCGTGTGCAAATCCTACAAGGGATGTAGAAAAGAAGTAAGGGGGATATACCTGCAATTTGCACAATGCAATTTTGTCCAAGGAGATATTGCTAATTAACGTGTTATGCGAATTTGAGTAATTTCCGGTCACTGGATGAGTGTGCAAATTTTTATATTCAGTCTTTACTGGATGCCTCAACATCTGGCAGTGCTAAAGAAATGTTTGTAATTATTGTGAATTGGCGGTCTATTTTGACTGGCGTATTATTGTATATGCAACATTTTATTGTAGAACTCTTAAACTTAAATACTATAGTTTCAAATAAAATGGTTTAGTAATACATAATGATTTTAATGCAACAAAAAAATACTTTACACGCAGAAATACCATTTTATTTTAAGGTTTCCATTAACTCTCTTTCTTGTCTGTCTGTTCGGTATCAGTTTTGCAATTGATTTTACTTCCCGATGAGCTAAGAACTTGAAACTTCAGATATAGCTCAGGGGCTCAATTCTTGAAATCGCAGGAAATTTTTCTCCAGAGAATTATTTTAAACTTTCAAATTCTCTTGAGAAATATGCTACGTAGGAATAGTTATTCTTGAACGATTTAGGAATGTGTTTCCAAAAGGAACTATATAAGTGACGTATGTCGAGTATGATTTCGATGTAATTTATATTTGAACCGATCGCATTCTCAGAAGGAGACAGGTTTTATTGTTATCCGTGTAAATTATGAATTTGAATGTGGGGGGTTTATTGGTTTGAATTATTGTACTGATGCGAATATTGAAATGGCAACGAGAACTTTTGTGAGCCAGAAATAAAATACTCTTCATAGATATTGTAACGTAAATAAACTTAACTTGGTTTAACTAATTTATTTAACACTTAATCTACAACTTAATTTATATTACTACGCCACTGTGTAGCTCGATGGTATGGGCTCGTTCAGACTGTCCGTGCCATCTTGAGGGCTACCTATTTATCTCCGTCACAGAATTCCCGATCTTTCGAATTCCGGCAGTTGGCGATCCAGCATGTTCCAATCGTTTCCAATATCGACCGTTGCTCTCCGCGGAATAGCGACTGGATGGTTCTCGAATATCTCCGGGGATGATCTCATCGCTGTCGATGGCAACATGTGAGGCGACAGGTCCGGCCTAGGTTCGTTACATTGCCCCCTTCTTAAAGACATTTCGTCCCGAAATTTCATCCTTGGAGTGTGACGATATCTGCATGACTCCCCATATCTGCACCGTGAAGTTCGATGGAAGTAACACTCCACGGTCTTCATGATCGGTCGTGGAAGAGGGTTACAGCAAACCAAAATCCTGACGCCGCTGGATCTGAATATCGCCTCCAGCATACTTCTTATGACTCTCCAGTCCAACCCATCAATACCACAGGATAGTTTTGAATTGCTAGATCCGCCAGATTCTGGTCCACCATAGTATTCTTAGTTTGGTGAGACTCTTCCAGACATCTTCATAGGGCGGTTTATCTTGGGAATGCCTCTTGGTAACTAGGTAGTAGATGTTTCTCTGGCCTTTCTTCAACTGTAGCACCCCACCAACTTCTGGATTCTGCTCCCGTAGTGTTTGGAGTTGACCAAATTTCTTGGAGAACACTACGGCGATGCCCCTGGACATTCGAAGATCTTCTGCCACACAGTGCGCTAGTGCGTAGTCAGCAGGCACCTCGAAAAGGTCTCGTGACTCCTCTCTAGTAACTCCCGTGTAGAACTTTCTGCCCGTTTGAATACAAGGACATAAACTTCGAACGTCATATCATCCTCCGGTGGCTTGAGGGTGCGAACTTGGTCATGGTTTCCAGCGTAAGGCCAACCTGTTGAAATGGACGACCCTTGGTTTCCTCGGGGCTTATGGATTCGGTACACAAGGTCGTTTATCCTTTTCACGATTTTATACGGGCCTTCCCACGAGTTCCGCAACTTTGGTGATAGTCCACGACGACGTTTGGGGTTGTACAGCCAAACCAGGTCATCAACCTTAAATCCTCCAGCGTCGGCCTTGATGTCATAGGTCTTCTTCATTTTATCGCTGGCACTCTGGATGTTCAACCGACTCGTTCGTGGATGTCGTCCATTCTCTGCCGAAGTTTGCTGACGTAGTCCTCTCCCGCAGTGTCTTGTCCTGGCGGTATCCCAAACTTCAGGTCACAAGGCAGTCGCAGTTCTCGGCCCATTAAAATACTAGCAGGAGTTTGACCGGTTGACTCGTGTACTGCGGATCGATAGGCCATCAGGAACAAATGAAGATACTGGTCCCAGTCTCTTTGATGGTCAGAGACAACCTTGGACAAGTGGCGGTTGATCGTCCTGTTCATCCGTTCCACCATTCCATCGGACTGCGGATGTAGGGCCGTGGTTCTTGTCTTGCGGATGTTCAGCAGTAGACATATTGCTTGGAAAAGGTTGATTCGAAATTTCTGCCTTGATCCGAGTGCAGCTCCATTGGAATACCGAATCGACATATCCATTCTTTCACCAAGACGTCGGCGACGGTGATGGCTTCCTGGTTGGCAGGGCATAGGCTTCCGCCCACTTACTGAAGTAGTCCATTGCCACAAGGATGTATTTATTCCCGTGGTCGGATACGGGAAACGGGCCGGCGATGTCAATGGCGATTCTCTCGAACGGGCTGCCTACGTTGTACTGACGCATCGGGGCCTTGGGTCGTATTCGAGGTCCATTGCTAGCAGCGCATACAGCGCACTTTCTGCACCAGTCCTGACGTCAGCTTGACAATTGGCCCAGTAAAACCGTTGCCTCACTTTCTGCAGGGTCTTCGTCACTCCCAGATGTCCTCCAGCGACTCCATCATGGATTTCCCGCAGCACTTCCTCTCTTCTGTTCCTGGGAACAATTATTTGGCGTCTGTCTTCCCACCAATATCGGCCTCCAACACACGTTTCCGGATCCCATTGTCCAGAATAAGAGAGTTCCATTGTGCCCAATAGGACTTAACAGCCGGCGAGTAACCTGCGACTTCCTGCCATGATGGTCTTCGATTGCCCTTCTTCCAGCTGACGACTAAGCCAAGGTCGGGGTCTCTCTTGGTCTTTCTGGATCTTGCTGTCATCTCGAAATCGAATCTTGGAGTCTCCGATCCAACGTCTTCTGCTCGTCGGCAATGTGAGCAATCATCTGGACATGGTCTTCGCGACAAGGCATCTGCATTCTTATGGCTAGTTCCGGCTCGATGTTCGATCTCGAAATCGAATTCTTGGAGTCTCTCGATCCAACGTGCTACTTGACCCTCAGGATTTTTGAACTGTAAGAGCCATTTGAGAGCTGCATGGTCAGTTCTCAACAGGAATCTTCTTCCATACACGTACTTGTAGAAGTGTTCCACTCCCTTTACAACAGCTAACAGCTCTCGCCTGGTGACACAGTAATTGCGCCTGGTTTGCTAAGCGTCTTGCTGAAATAACCAATGACCTTCTCCTGTCCCTCCTGGATCTGAGATAGACAGCTCCAAGTCCCACGTTGCTGGCGTCCGTATCCAAAATGAATTTCCCTTTGGGTAGGGGATAGCTCAGTATAGGTGCGTTGATCAAAGCTCCTTTCAGCTTCCTGAATGAGTCTTGACATTCTTCGGACCACTGGAACTTTGTTTGGCCTTCCGTGAGCTTGGTCAGTGGTTTAGCGATGTTGGCGAATCCCAGCACATATCGGCGATAGTATGTGCATAAACCAAGGAAACTTCGAAGTTGGTGAATGTCTTTTGGGATGGGCCAATCCTTAACAGCTTTGATCTTCTGGTCATCCACCGCTACTCCTTCCCAGAGACAACGTGGCCGAGGTATCGTACTCTTTTGGAACAGATGGCATTTCTAGGGCTCAGCTTCAATCCGGGGTTCCTCAGTCGCAGGAATACTTCCTCCAAGTTTTTCACGTGGTCCTCAAACGATCTGCCGACCACAATTATGTCGTCGAGATACACTAGACACGTGTTCCATGAGAGTCCCTTCAGTACTGTTTCCATCAATCTTTCGAATGTGGCGGGAGCATTACAGAGCCCGAATGGCATAACGGTGAACTGCCACAATCCTGAGCCGATGGTAAAAGCAGTCTTTTCTCGATCTTCCTGAGCCAGTTCTACTTGCCAGTATCCACTCTTCAGATCAAGGGTCGAGAAAATCGTGGAACCAGCCAACGTGTCTAGGGTGTCATCTATTCTCGGGAGAGGGTAACTGTCCTTCTTCGTGACATTATTAAGTTGGCGATAGTCTACACAAAGCGTGTCGATCCATCCTTTTCTTCACCAGTACAACTGGAGAGGACCAGGGACTGTCAGATGGTTCGATAACCCTTCTTTTCCCATATCGCTGACTATTTTGTCAGCCTCTTCCTTCTTGGCAAGAGGAAGTCTTCTTGCTGATTGCCGGATCGGTCGGGCACCCCAGTATCAATCTTGTGCTGGACCACATTAGTTCGACCCCTTTTCCTTGTTAATTCAGCTCGGTGAGCATGTTGTTGGGTTGTCAAGATGTCTTGGTACTTTTGACTAAATCTCTTAGTTTGGGCTGTTGAGCTGGTTTTATGTCTTTGGAAGAGATGGCAACTAATTTTTCTAGTTCTGTGGGCATGTTGTTGGGTTGGCTAATCGTACCTCGTACGCCCCGGATCACAGATGAAACTGACGAGCAGTGCCCTAAAATTGTTCCTTTCTTTAAGGTCACTGGAAAGTAATTGACATTCATGACCCTTACCGGTACAAATTTTTCAGCACGTAACAGGGTTTTCCCTAGGGCAATCCCTCGTCCAATTTTCTCATCATGAAGTTTGGGCTCGAACATCATCACGTCTCCACTGCTCGCACTCCCGTCCAGGCGAGCCTCCAGGATGGTTTCAGCCCTCTCAGGTACGCTTACATCTTCAGCCAACAGCACACGGATCAACTCTTCACTTCTCCCATGAAGTACCAGCTCTTCTCCGTTGACACGTAGGACGCCGTCTTTGAAATCCAATTCAAACCCTCTGGAATTCATGATGTCCATTCCGATGATTGCATCGTCTTCGATGTCCGCTACAAGTGCCTGATGTTTCACTTTAGTGCTGCCCAAAATTATTTCAATCGGTAGCTCGCCATATACAGTAGCTGGCTCCCCTGTTGCTGTGCGTAGCTTCCAAGTTGTCGGTTCAATTCGTTCCGGTGTTCTGGCAAAGGAAGGTCCGCGAATTGTCCTAGTCGCACCTGTATCTAGCAGCATGGTGCAAGGCTCGTTATTGATGAGACCGTCTACGAAAACACCTCTGTTCTGTCGTTTCAGGATAGCGACATATGCGTTGTTAACCAGGGCTTGTGGACACAGGCCGACGATTGCCCCTTCTCGTCGACCTTCTTTAGTTTTCCTGCATCGGAGTCGTGTTTCGAATGTTGGACATTTGCTACTGCACATGTCCAATTTTGCCACAATTCCAGCATCTTATCTGTCTTTTCTCAGGCAAAACTTCCTTCATCACTTTTCTTATGGCAGCTTCCAAGTCAGCATGCTCCTGGGGGTCTTCTTCAATACTTCGAACTTTACTTTGGTTTTTGCAGGATTGCTTTGCTGCCTCAAATTCCAAAGCGCGTGCCAGTGCGTCTACGAGATGTGTTGGACGAGCTAGTGTCAACGCTTGTCTGGTTTCTGGTCACGGAGTCCATCCAAGAATGCCTGAACCGCTAATCGCTCCATTACATTTTCCGGTGTGGCTGGATATGCGAGACGAACCAAGCGTGCAATGTCAGCTTCGAATTCTTGTAAGGATTCGCCCGATTTCTGGCAGCGATTTTTCAGTTGGGAGTGGTATACGTGTTCCAAATGGGCCTGGCCATATCGTAATTCTAGATGTTTAATCAGCTGATCATAGTCCTCCTGTTCTTGGGCGGTAAGAGTTTGTAGAATATTCGTCGCTTCTCCACGTAATGCAAGTGTTAGTGCTACAGCTCTTTCCCCTGCATTCCATCCATTTGCTTTGGCCGCTGCTTCAAACTGTCGGCGGTAATTTTCCCATGGAGTTTTTCCGTCGAATTGAGGCGGCTTCATGGAAAGCTTCCCTATTTCAGAAATGACCTTGACATTTTTTATACCCTCTTGAACTTTATCCAAGTTCAAACTCAAGTCCAGCATTGCATTTTCGTTAACCATCTCTGTGGGGGGCGCACTATTAATTCGTTTTTCCAGCTTACTGATCGTTTCCTTTATTTTGTCCATTTCTGCCTCGATTCCGTCTTTGATTTCATCGCTGATTATTTCCTTCATCTTGTCCATCTCTGCCTCGACGGTTCCTATCCTTTTTTCTAGACGATTCGCCACACCACAGAGTTCTTTTTTTAGGCCTTCTGTGTTTTCAAGGAGCTTATCTTCCAGGCTTTCTAGAAGCTTCTCTTCCAGATTTCTAGAATTTTCTTGAAGCTTCTCTTCCAGATTTTTAGCATTTTCTTCCAGGCTCCTTGAATTTTCTAGAAGCTTCTCTTCCAGATTTTTAGCATTTTCTTCCAGGCTTCTTGAATTTTCTTCCAGTTTATTCATTACCAAACTTAAATCACCTCCGGGAACTTCGAATAAAAATGTTTCGGGGTCCTCACCTTCTTGTATAAGTCCTTCTGCAAGTCTTTCCTGGAGTACTCGCTTTTTACCTGTTGTTTCCAGTTCCCTTTCCTCCAATTCCTGTTTCAATTCCGCTACCTTCAAGTCCGCAAGGTGCACTTTTCTTGAACACATTTTGTCTTTGACGAGGTATCAGTCTGTTTCACACGAAAAGTTTATCAGTTTGTTAAAAATTCACTTCGCGAATTCTTTTCCACGGGCCACCAGTCTATTGTCTGTTTCACGCGAAGAGTGTATCAGTTTATATTCCCACGCACAATTGTCCACTTCGCGAAAACCGGGCCACTGTCTATTTTCTGTTTCACGCGAACAGTGTATCAGTTTATATTCCCACGCACAATTGTCCACTTCGCGAAAACCGGGCCACTGTCTATTTTGGGCGTACAAAAAGGTCTATCAATTTATTTTTCTGACTATCCACTCCACGATCACTTGTTTATTTTCAAAATCTCACTTCCGACACCAATTGTAACGTAAATAAACTTAACTTGGTTTAACTAATTTATTTAACACTTAATCTACAACTTAATTTATATTACTACGCCACTGTGTAGCTCGATGGTATGGGCTCGTTCAGACTGTCCGTGTCATCTTGAGGGCTACCTATTTATCTCCGTCACAGAATTCCCGATCTTTCGAATTCCGGCAGTTGGCGATCCAGCATGTTCCAATCGTTTCCAATATCGACCGTTGCTCTCCGCGGAATAGCGACTGGATGGTTCTCGAATATCTCCGGGGATGATCTCATCGCTGTCGATGGCAACATGTGAGGCGACAGGTCCGGCCTAGGTTCGTTACAATATTATTGGAAATTATGAACTAAAAAACGTCAACTGTACCAATACATTCACCCATAAAGCAGCTAAAGATTGCTGGGGCATCATTGTTTTACAATCGAATGCGATACCCGGTGCAAATAAAACTGGAATTATGTGGAGAAAGGTATGTATTTTAATAATAATATGCAGCATTCATCAATATTTTTCAGCTTAGACATTGATAATGAACATCCTTCTTGCAATTTCGCATTGTTTGTATTTCCCGATTTTGTCAAAAATAACAAACACTAACAATCAAAAAACATCTAGAATCGCGAAAAGTGTTCAGCCAATCTACCACCGAATTCGATTTCTCCTAGTGAAAACATGGAGAAAGTATTCCTGAAATTTTGAAAGGGTATCAACTCCTTAAATAAGTATCAAGAATAGCAAAATTCAGTATTGAGAGAAAATGACGTCATTTTCTATAGAGAATATTTTCCTACAAATTCAAGTATTGAAGTGAATATTAACTGGCTTTCTTGTCTGTCTGTTTGTTTAAATGTGAAAAGCTGAATTTACTTGTGTAGAATAACATGAGAATTTTTTTTGTATAAAGGATATATTTTCATAAGTTTTGCCAATATTTTTCCGCTTTCACTTTTTTTGTTTTTACAATGACCGGAGTTTGAATGCTTTGAATTTTTAAGTATATAATTGTTTGGTATCTTGAAGGAGTATTTGTGAAAATATTTATATTTGGGGGCGTGTGATAAAATTGGTTAGCAAAATGAGCATTAAATGACTCACATGCATTTGTGGTACAATAAAGAACACTGGATTTTGAGGCCCACAATTTAGGAGGAAAAGTAGAATTTTCTGTTATACAGGGTGATTCAAAAGTACTTTGACAAACTTCAGGAGGTGATTCCTCACAATATTCTAATATGAATTGTCCTAATAAATATATGTCCGGAAATGCGTCGTTTCCAAGATACAGGGTGTTAAAGTTTTATTTTTATTTTCGTTTTTTTCAAATCACTCTCGAAATACTGACCTTACTTAAACGAAAATTGGTATTGAGAGGTTTTTTGAGGTGTCGAATTCGAACCTGATTGCTCTAACTCGTAGGGGGCGCCACCTACACATCTTTTTCTTTTTGAAGATTCGTAACTTTTTGAGCGTTCTTCTAGCACATTTTCCAGTGAAAAAATCAATTCCTCTATCATATCTACGTAAAAAAGCTACCTTTGTTACAAGTCGCTATAAGCAACCGTTTTCTAGATATTTGGACTTGAAAATGTCAAGTCGATTATTTGATAATCGAAACGTGTTGAAGTTATTACCATTATTTTGCATTTTTCACAAGAATGCATAGGAAATGAATTTGACGTTTAAGAAAGTAGTTTCGGTAATTGCATATTATGTGACAGTTAAACATTTCGTTGTTTTGTTGAAGTTCCTGTAAATTTTAAAACACTAATTTTGAAGAAATGAATTATTTAAACAATAATGCTCATTTAGCCGATATGCATTTCGTTTATGGCTTTGGGAATGACAATGCGCGTGAAGCAAGACGTATTTACCAGGAGCGATTTTCTAATCGAGTACTGCCTTCAGCTCCAACATTTACTAGTCTCCACCGTCATTTGGCAGAAACAGGTAGCTTTAAGAGGGCAGCTGATATTATTGGAAGACCACGAGCAGTCCGAACCCCAGAATTGGAAGAAGCTGTTTTGAACGCTCTCGAGGAGAATCCAGAAACAAGTACAAGAATAATTGCTGAAGCTCTTAATTCTACTCAGTCCACAGATTGGAGAATTATCCACGATCAACAATTTTATCCATACCATATTCAAAGGGTACAAGCTCTTTTGCCACGAGACTTTCTCTAACGCATTACTATGTGTCAGTGGTTTTTGAGAAAATTAGCTGGAAATCCTCAATTTTTAAGATATGTACTCTTCACGGACGAGGCAAACTTCTTCCGAAATGCTATCACAAACTTTCATAACAACCGTATTTGGGTTCTGGAAAATCCGCACGCAGTTAGTGAAATACATTATCAGTATCAATTTTCTGTAAATGTATGGGCGGCAATAATTGATAATTACTTGATAAGTCCTTTCTTTCTTCCGTTCCGACTGAATGGCGCAACTTACAGAGACTTTTTAGAAAATGAATTGTCGGGACTACTTCAGAATGTACTATTAGAAATTCGTATCCGCATGTGGTTTATGCATGATGGGGCTCCGGCCCATTTCATCGTTGTAGCCGGGGAATTCCTTGAAACTGTCTATCTAAATCGATGGATCGGTAGGGGTGAAGAAGAACCTAACCAGGCGTGGGCACCAAGGTCCCCAGATCTAAACCGAATAGTAGACGCCTGTGAAACAATAAGAAACACACCAATAATTTGTGAGCGGGTACGAGATTAAATGACTAGAAGACTGAATGCCTGTATCTTCGCTGAAGGTGGACACTTTGAACAATTTATTTATACAATTTAGTTTCCTTTATTTTATTTTATTTTACACATTCAAAATTTCTTGAAATAAAATGTTGATATTTCTTGCAAATTTTATTAAAACAAATACAGATTTTGCACCCTTGATACAAAAATAACTAGTCCAAATATCTAGAAAACGGTTGCTTATAGCGACTTGTTACAAAGGTAGCTTTTTTACGTAGATATGATAGAAAAAATGATTTTTCCACTGAAAAATGTGCTAGAAGTACGCTTAAAAAAGTTATGAATCTTCAAAAAAGAAAAAGACGTGTAGATGGCGCCCCCTACGAGTAAGAGCAATAATAACATCAGGTTCGAATTCGACACCTCAAAAAACCTCTCATTACCAATTTTTGTTTAATAAAGGTCAGTATTTCGAAAGTTATTTAAAAAAAACTAAAATAAAAATAAAACTTCAACACCCTGTAGCATTTCCGGAAATATATTTATTAGGACAATTCATATTAAAATATTGTGAGGAATCACCTCCTGAAGTTTGTCAATGTACTTTTGAATTACCCTGTATAATTATCTACCAGATAGTCAGCCATTGAAGAAAATGCATTTGTATTCGGAATGTCCGCATTAAATAGTTAACAAAACAGTCACTAACGTTTTCTGTAGAAAGATATGGTAACTCGAAAATGTGATGGAGCTATTTTCCATGTTCCAGAGACTAATCCCAAGTTTTGTATTTTTCTGTACCAACTTTGGGTTAGATGAAAATTTGAGATAATTATCCGGGACGGTTTCAATGATATGTTATTCGCTGACCAGTTCGCCTGTCTGAAGGGGTTGCTTAGAAATCTACCTGTTTTATTTACCGCTGGAAAGGCCGGTTAGTCCAGTCATCTTAGTAAGTTCACCTCGGAATTTGAGATACCCAGCTGAATATTTGTATAAACTTGAATTTTGGCATTCTAAAAGTTGTCTCAAAACCTACAAATGGTAGGGTGTACGCGTCTATTAAAATTTGAGGTCAAAGGTCACAAAAATTGTTTTTTTGCATATTTTTTGCAAATATCTCATTTCCTATGGGTTTTTCGCTATTTGTATTCATCATCAATATTATAGAGAATTGAATTCCCTACAACTTTTGTTTCAAAATTTTTTTTACACGTTGAATCATTTTCGAGATAGAGGGCGGAGAGCGCGCGGTTAGAGCATAATGTAAGGTCAACCGGTATAGTCCTGGTCAAAACACGCTATATAAAGTTTATTAATTATTGATAAATAAATAATTAATAATGATTTTTATTTGTTATCAAATATTACATTATATTTAATCATTTTTTTACTTTCGTATCTATTTTTAATTAAGTATTAATTCATTTAATAACACTTACCTGCCCGTGTAGTTAAAGAATTGTTAAGGAAAATACTTAAATTATATTTTAATTCTAATGTAATGTATATTGATAACTCCTTAAATAATTGAAAAAAAAGAAAGAAAGAAATTCTTAATTTATGATTTCATTAAAAATACCATTCTATTCTGAATAGAATAAAAATTACATGAACTGCAACTTATTATAATTTTAATTATCTTCTTCTTCTTCATCGTCGTCTCCCAACCGCTGTGGTGTTTCGAAGTCTTCTTCTATATCATCTTCGGCGACATTTATCTCCAGTTCTTCCATGATTTCGGGGTCAAAGGTTCTGTCTTCATTTACATCGCTCTGACATGGTGAAGAATTGAGACAAGCTTGCCCATTTCACTAGCCACAAGCTAAAGAGCACTGCAACCCCGATTTCCTGCATCCACAACGCGAACCACAACCACTCTTGCAGTTGCAGAAGATTGTGTTGAGCAATTCCTCTGGAGCAGGTGCTAAAATGGTCGTGATAGGTTCCAGGAATCCGTTACGCATTGTCCAACCCCACTCCTGGGGTTCCAAATCATGCCCTAACCAAGTTTGAACCTGATAATAAACACGATTGAAATGTTGGTGAGCTGCTGCATTTGTTGGTGGAATATTTGATAACTGCACAGGTTTATTCAGTTTCGTAGACTTGACGTATTGTGCATAACGAAGATGATCAATACTGTCCACAGATTTTGGAGCATTATAGACTGCCAACAAGATTTGAATTCCAGTCTCAAATAATCTTTGAACCGGACAGACAGAGTTGTGGAAGAGTATATGTTTGTTGTTACATTTCCTTTGCAGACTTTTTTAAAGAAAATTTCTTGTTGATGAGATAGTATACGCCCAATTAAAATGGCCAGTAAATCAATATCTTCTCCTATTATAACTGCAGTTTTTTCAGGTTTCGATTCTTCGATTGCTGTTTCTATAATTAGTACATCCGCATCATCTCTGGCCTGTTTGGTAGTAATATTGACAGCTTGTAATTTTAGTTTAAAGAATATGTACTCCATTATTGTCTACTTAAATTATAATTAGTGGAAATGAAAATATAATTAAAATGTAATTAAAGTTTGTTCCTTGATTATTTTTCAATTTTAGGAATCGGTTGTAAGTATTATTGAATAGATAGATTCAATTGATGAAAAAAATGATTAAATATAATGTAATAGTTGATTGATAACAAATAAAAATTATTATTAATTATTCATTTATCAATAATTAATAAACTTTATATAGCGTGTTTTGACCGGGACTATACCGGTTGACCTTACATTATGCTCTAACCGCGCGCTCTCCGCCCTCTATCTCGAAAACGATTCAACGTATAAAAAAATTTTGAAACAAAAGTTGTAGGAAATTTAATTCTCTACAATATTGATAATGAATACAAATAGCGAAAAACCCATAGGAAATGAGATATTTGAAAAAAATATGCAAAAAATCGATTTTTGTGACCTTTGACCTCAAATTTTAATAGACGCGTACATCCTACCATATGAAGGTTTTGAGACAACTTTTAGAATGCCAAAATACAAGTTTATACAAATAATCAGCTGGGTATCTCAAATTCCGAGATTCTTACCTAATTTTGACTAAGATGACTGGGGTAGGTTGCCCTTTATTACCCACGGGCAGCGCTCAGTTGGCTTGGACCCCTTCCAGCATACAAAGGGGCTGCGTCCCTCGATTTTTCCTTGCATTCCCTATAAATGTCCACTTTTTCATCTCTTAATGTTTGTGGACAATTTTAATAACCTAAAGCACACTAGGTATACGAACTTATTGGGTTATTGATGATCACTAATTTCTTACTTGTCAAAAATATTTTTGTTTCCATAGCACACTTTTGATTATTAAAGTTTTTACCAAACAATGAGAATCCGGTGGTGAGAATGGGAATAAATTTGAAAAATTGAGTGAGCATTATTCGTTTCCGAAACTGAGTAGACCTACTTGGAGTCTTGGAGATGTTTGCGGAATCGAAAAATGTATAATTATACAGAGCGTTTCATCAAGAAGGTAGGCCGTATTGTATCAGAATGAACAATGTCAAAACATAACACGGTCTGAAAGTAACAACGTCAAAACATAACAGGAGCAGAATCGGAAAACGTCAGAAACGCATTTCATCAGAATTAATAACTGCAGAAAGAACTTCATCAGAATGAATTCGTATCAGAACTGGACATCATCAGAAACGGTAACATTGTCAGAAACGAACATGATCAGAACGTACTTTTATCAGAACTGAACCTTATCAGAATTATCACAATCAGAACCGGACATCATCAGAAAAGAACATTGTCAGAATCGGACATTATCAGAACGAACTTCTGTCAGAACTGAATTTCATCAGAATTAACACAATCAGAACCGGACATCATCAGAATCGAACATTGTCAAAACCGGACATTACCAGAACCATACATTATCAGAACCGCACATTATCAGAACAGTACATTATCAGAAACGGACAATATCAGAATCAATCCGCATTAGTTACACTACTTCGTCATATATGGTGTTATTTCTTCAATAAATCAGAAAATGATTCATCATAACTGTCAAATCACATATGATATTTCGCATAACATCATTGTGTCGGTTTGATCATTTAAAGCGACTTTTTTCGGTCAGAAACATAATTTTCGTTGTGGAAGGTGCGTTAGAGTAAACAGTAAAAGTTTGTGCTAAACATACGTGTGAATATATAGTCAGTTTCTGAATCGAAAAAGAACTTAGCAAAAAATTAAGCAACGGATATACATCATTCAAAATTTGTATAAGTAGGTTTTAGGATGAATGAATACAAATATATGCGATCGATAATGATATCGACGACCTCTCCCGTTTCAAACGACTCAGACATTCCCTTGAATGATGAGTATATCTAATAGTCGTACTAAAATTAATTGGAGAATCTTTATTTATTCAAAATTCCAGTTTTTCTCAAAACCAGCCAGGGAGCCCTGAACTGTTTTTGAGGACACTGCGCCGCGCATTTTGAAACTATATTTTCACACGTTTGTATGCGAAATATTAATTACCAGAATAGGTACTCGCCATGATTAGCCTCTCATACACGTGGTTTTAAAATGATTTTTCCACACCAATCAGATTTTTTGGAGAGGTAACACCATATATGACAAAGTAGCGTAACTGATATTTGTCGTTTGAATCCCTGCTTTCGGACGATTACTGATTCTTGTGCGGTTCTGATGATGTACGGTTCTGATAATGTACGGTTCTGATAATATACGATTCTGATAATGTACGGTTCTGATAATGTGAGCTTCTGATAATGTCCGGTTCTGACTATGTTCATTTCTGATGATGTATGGTTCTGATAATGTGCTTTTCTGATAATGTCCTGTTCTGACTATGTTCGTTTCTGATGATGTCCGGTTCTGACAAAGTTATATTCTGCTATTGTTAGATTCCGATGATTTCCGATTCTGATGCAATTTCATTCTGATGGAGTTCTTTCTGATGTTAATTCTGATCAAATACGTTTCTGATGTTTTCCGATTCTGATACTGTTATATTTTGACGTTGTTATTTCTTAGCTTTGTGCGTTCTGATAGTTTTATATTCTGATCATTTACGGGCAATCATCAAGAATTTCAAAGTTTGATTCAGTTCCGAGTGAAGGTGCCTTCGAAATGTTTGACTTATTTGAACATTGATTTATTCGCAAAATAATTATACCTTTCGTTTTGATCGTAAAATTGAAGTTAAGAATCTGGTTTCGTTCAATTTTGTGGGAATATCAAACCGTCATAGGTACTCAACTAGGCGAAAAAAACTGGCATATAATATTTCTTACTCATCATTCGTGTCCATCAGATTGGTTGAAGTGGGTCCAACATACTCTAGATGCAAAAATGAAAATGGTTCTGGAAAATCCAATGTACCAATTTTTCGTCTCAAAACTATGTGATCGTACTCAGTATCGTCCCTAGAATAAAAAAACTACACAGGGTGTTCAATTTGGAATTCCTAAGTTGGGGTCGTGTCCGGTGAAACCGCAAGTTATGGGAGAGTATAGAATATCGAAAAAATAAAATAATTCCTGAATCTAACACCCCTGCCAAAATTGGATCTCATAAATTCGGAACTCTGAAAACCATGGTTTGTCTAAGACACCCGGTATATATATATATATATATATATATATATATATATATATACAGTGCTCGGTCCCCCCCCCTATTAATTTTTGAACCACCTGGTATATCGCAACGAAATTTGGAGGGCTTGAATAGGAGATAAAAACGTACTTTTTCATGGAAAAATCAAACCTAAATACCTAAATGTTTTAAAATGGCGGCTGGGCGCCATCTTCAATATTTAGAACACCCCGTATATTATTTCATTTTCCAAATCTGCTCATAATTCTCAATAGTTTACTCCTAAATTCAATTGTATTCGAAATATTAACGTTTGAAAAGTGACATTCCGGTTTAAAATGAAGTATGGATTTTGGTCACTTCCGGTAATTTTGCTAACTAAACGTTATTATTAATTTGTAGTTAAATCTCTTAATGAATTCGACTTATAAGAGGCGTAAAGAGAGTTTATTAAGGATAAACAGTACCGCTTACCGTAAAATCTTAAAGCCTACGAATGTGTAAATTCACAATCAAAACAAATTAGTTAGCTAAAAAATTCTAATTTATTTTTGAATAACACTTTTATTTAACCCCAACAATTATTTCATCAAGTGTTCAATGTGCCCCGCTCCTAAATCTTGACAGTAAAGTGCCCTATTATAAATAGCTTCTCTCACGTTGATAAAAGTCTGTTCATCTATTTCTTCACATGTATCTATTATTCTGCGTACCAACTCTTCTATTGTTTGGCATTCAGTGCCGTAGATTTTTGAATTCAGATACCCCCCAAAGGGAAAAATCTGGAGGTGTAAGATCCGGAGATCTTGGTGGCCATTCTGTACTTCCCCTGCGACCTATCCATCGCCCAGGAAAGTTTGTATCGAGGAACTCTCTAGCCATGCGATCGAAATGGGGAGGTGCCCCATCCTGCTGAAATATGATTTCAGGATTTTCAAACTATTCCTGATTGTTTAATACAATTTGTCTTATTCAAAGTTCAATTTCTGAAAGATTTCTGTGAAGAACTCCTGTTAAATTGCCTCTGATGAAAATCGCTTCAACAACGCGATTCCCCAAAATCCCCGCCCAAACATTCACCTTTTTAGGAAACTGGGTATGTCCCTCTCTAAAAATATGCGGATTAGTATCGCTCCAGTATCATAGATTCTGTTTATTGACTTTTCGATTAAGAAAAAACGTGCATTCGTCTGCGAAACATACACGTTTTAGGAAGCCCCGTTCTCCTTCAATTGTGCTTGTTAACCACTCACAAAATTCAACACTCCGGTCTGGATCATCCTCCGTGAGAGCATGCAGGATTTTCATCTCATAGGGATGAAACTTTCCTTTTTTTAGGGCTCTTTGGACCCTTTTTGAACTTACTTCACAGGATTCAGCAACTGCAGACGTCGACTGAGTCGGATTGATTACCATTTCAGCAACAATTTCTACGTTTTTTTTTTCTGAAAGAGGCGTTCTTCCTGATCTTGGAGCATCTTTCAGCGTACCAGTTGCTTGGAGCTTATTTAAAAGTTTGCGCAAATATGACCTCGAAATAGAATTCTCGGGAAATCTATCATTAAACATACGGACTGCTAGATGATAATTTCTTTCAGTTTCTCCAAATATCAAAACTGCTTCAAATTTATCGTCTAAACTACGAGCCATGATCACACTTTTCATAAAAGGATCTAGGCGCTCAACGGACTATTTGACAGTTAGCAGTTCAGTTTGACGTAGGCAAGATGTTACCACGATAACGATTTTTTCCAATGCAGACTTGATTGAAAGCAACATTAGTGTTTTTGGTTGGGTTTGAAATGACCAAAATGTCACTTTTCAAACGTTAATATTTCGAAAACAATTGAATTTAGGAGTCAAGTGTATTGGAAAAAACTGTTGAGAATTATGAGCAGATTTCTAAAATGGAATGATATACGGGGTGTTCTATTATAAAAATCATTGAAGATGGCGCTCAGCCGCCATTTTAGAACTTTTTGCCGTGATTTTTTCATGAAAAAGTAGGTTTTTATCTCCTATTTGAGCCCTCCAAATTTTGTTGCGATATACCAGGTGGTTCCAAAATCAGTGGGGGGGAACGGACTTTAGACGAGCACTATATATATATATATATATATATATATATATATATATAATATATATATATATATATATATATATATATATATATATGTATATATGTATATATATATATATATATATATATATATATATATATACATATTTCTTCGTAGATTTTCGCGGCTATGATGTGTTGAGATAGTTTTTCGGGTTCCTGCCCGCGTTCTGTGTTCTTGGTCCTCATGGTCCGATTTGACGACGTTTCGGTAAATTCACATTTGCCGTCTTCAGGTGATGTCTCATTCATTCGATTGGTTCGAACTCGACTGAATGAGACAATATCGAACAATCGAATGAATGAGACATCACCTGAAGATGGCAACTGTGAATTTGCAGAAACGTCGTCAAATCGGACCATTTGACGACCAAGAACACAGAACGCGGACAGAAACCCGAAAAACTATGTCAACATATTTATATATAACGGGGAGATATACTTGGAATGGAGCACAACTCATATTGGTTGCACTTGGTTGTGAAAAAATTGTGGTTTTATTATTATATCTTCGGGTCCGTCATCACAGCGAGATAAAATGTAAACCAGTTTTTAAGTCAAATCATGAGCCTTCAAACACAAGAAGTTTCATCAAAATTGGTCCAGTAGTTTTTGCGTGATGCTCGATTAAACAAACAAACACACAATTTTTCTTCTGACTTAATTTACAAATATTGAGATTTCTAACTGAAAACTCATTTTTATAGAAATAAATTATTATGTTACTCAGGGATAGTTTACCTTCTCATAAATGAAAAAAATAATTTTTTTTGGAAGTAAACAAATCTCCTCAACCCAAAGAAAATAAAAAAACCCGGCGGTCAGTCATAAAAAGAAATGTTTTTTTTTAAATCCATTATTTTCACGACAGTAAATAGACAATAATTAGACTCTAACGATTTAGAATATGCCATTACCTACCTAATATTCCGTTGTGTCAGTTGTGTCTATTTTAAAGTGTCTATTCGATTTTTGTGACGTGAAAAATGTGGCGTCCATGGGCTCATCCTGAAGATAGTACTTCAACTGGTGGTCGTAGTACCACTAGTCGATAAATGTTACACCCTCGTGGGAAACAAATTATATTAAATGTTTAAACTTCCCTTGTGGAACGTGGAATGTCCAAGGATCAAGCTGTGCAAGAAAGTGCTTCTTTAACAAAAACACCGTATTCCACAGTGTTCAAAATTGTAAGTAACCCTATTTTAAAAAGAAAGAAACGAAAAGACTCTGGCGGTTCAAGGAAACTAGATGGCTGTGATGTAGATATAATTCGAAGAACAAATTGTGCCTACATAAGATATTTTAATGCAACGGCTTAAAAAGAATGAAACTGGTATCCAGTGTTGCAAAGAGACTTAAAGGAAGTCTCTTCTACAAAACGGATTTAAATATAAAAAAATAACTAGTAGCAGAAAAATCTTAATGGAATCTGTGCGCCTTATGAAATGGAGATTTGAATATTTATTGGCAATAAACGCATTTAGAGAATATGGTATAACAGTAGTGTATTTGGATGAAACTTTCGATACACACGATATTCCAAACATAAGTTGGGTAGACTCATCTGACTTGTGCCAAACTAATGCGCCGTCTATAAAGGAAAACGCATTACGATAATTCACGCAGGAACCGAACATGGTTTTATACCAAATGCTTTGTCTTTATCGGCAAAGAATATTAAGGACTCTTTAGTCGATTATCATAATGATACTACAGCCGAATTATTTGAAGATTGGTTCCAAAATAAACTCATACCAAATATTCCTCCCAACAGTATTATCGTCATGGATACTAGACTAGATAAAGCACCATGTTCAAATGGCACCAAAGCCACTATACAATAATATATGTTAAATAATGATATGTACTATGAGGAAAAGTACACAAAAAAACAGTTACTAGAAGTTTTAGGCAGTTATTCGATAAAATAGAAATATTTTTGTGATTCATTGGCTGAAAGCTTGGGACATACGGTGCTCAGACATCCTCCTTATCACTGTATGTTTAACCCAATTGAACATATATGGCATCAGCTTGAGTCAGCAGTTCGAAGAAATAATACTTCGCTAACCTTAAGTTCAACTGTGTGTGGTAGCTCTTATTCAAACAGAAACTGCAAACATTCCTGATAGCAGCTGGGCCAAGTGTGTTTCCCAAATTAAAAAGATGGAAAAGTCATATATGGATATAGAAAAAAATTCCCAAAGAAAAGTTTATTATCAATTTGGATGACCACAGTGAAAGTGAAACTGATCTTCGTGAGTAATTTTGTTTATAAATACCTTTTATCGAAAAAGTGAACTTTTTATAAAGTATAAAGTTTGACATTTTACATTATTTAGGTATATCATATATTATTATATTATATAATATAATTATATATACAATATTATCATATATTATATATAAATAAACAATTCTCATTTATATTGAAGCGATGTTCTTAATAATTATCTCAACCCAATATCATTATACCTACCTATAAAACAAAATTCAATGGCTAGGACAGGTACAACTCTGCGTAGAATCCACCGCCTGCTGATAACTCAAGTGGTTGGTGATTTACGACCTTCTTAGATTTCTGGTCGCACTCTACCAATTGGTTGAGTGTTGTGTGATGATTTTCATGCACTGCCATCACAACATTCAGCTGATCGTCTTCTGGTGGTGAGGGGTCGACCAGATTTAGGAAGATCACGGTCATGCCCAAATTCACGGTATTTTACTCACCATGCTTTGGTTAATAGATTGCCGATCAGGATGAGTTGCATTAAACAATTCAACTACTTCTCGTTGGGTGCGCATTCTGTCTCCAAATTCTATCAGGCAAAGAATTTCAATTCTTTCTCGTGCCTTTAGTTTAATCATTTTCCATAAAGTGACAAAGTTACTACTCAATAATGTATCGACAAATTATAAAATATGTTAGTGTGGATTTATGCAGCACAAAATAACAAATATCAAGTAACAAATATCACGTAACAAATAACAAGTATAAGTTGAATTTCTTATTTTTCAATGACACTGTTTATGCAGCCAAGTATCAAATATCAATTAACAAATGAGAAGTTGGCCAACTTTAACTTTATTCGTTAATTGAACGTGATTTTCTTATTGTCGAATATTGTTTATTATGAAATTATGAGGTTAGGTTCATTCAAATTTCAAATGGCTTGAAACTGACTTGTGCGCCTGCATACCATTTATTGCTATTTGTTAATTTGGTGTGCATAAATGGTAACATTTTCACTACTTGTTATTTGATATTTGTTACGTGATATTTGTTTTTTGATATTTGTTATTTTGTGCTGCATAAATCCACACTTATTCTTTAAAGAAAAAACTTCACAAAAACTATTCAGCAATACAAAATTCTGGTCGCTATGGCTACTGTCAAGTAATGGAAATAGTCAGATAGCAAACGGTGCACAATTTCAACACATAATTTGATCGTTGTTTGAAGCTACGATTGCCATTAAATTTAGTATTTTCATAATTCAAAATAGTTTTTCTTGTTTTATTTTCATTTGACCCATACTCATGATCACCTTTTCACATTCCGTATTGAAAAATGGAGTTGCCATTAAAAAATACCGATGACGTCATTTCTCCTACACGAATCATTCTGTATGTATTAATTATATTTGGAAGAGTGCCCACATAAAAATAAAATTCGACGGCTTCGATCGTTCTTTCCAAAAATGAATCCTTCAATTTTTTACGAATTTATTCCCTACTTTACGAGAGCACTGAATTCAAAGGACGCACTGTATACAAACCCTATGTGTGATATATTTTTGAAATCAACTTTCCATGGAGATTCCAAAAATGGAATAATATATAGGGTGTTCCATTTAAAAAAATTGTCGCGGACGTCATTAATCAAACGTGGATCACCCTGTATATTTAATTCTCCCTAATAAATGTGGTTTATTGAGATTTAAAATCGACCTGTTTCAGGAGATTCCTGAGAAATGGATAGTTTGGCTGAAAATGAATTTATTCAGTACTTTACGAAAGCACTGCCTTTTGTTAGCAATTTGAAAGTGCGGCAGCAAGGCCAAATTTTTTCAATCTTCAACATATCTTCTTTGGGGCCCAAGCAGCTACCTGGATATGGTTTGGGACCCAACTCAGATACGTCCAATTTTTTAAGGGTATCAACATTGTAAATATAAAGATTACTATGCTTTTCGTAGGTAAAAATAGGAATCATAATTTTTACTGTCGCGAAAATGATGGATTAAAAAAAAAATTTTTTTTTTTTTATAACTGACGCCGAGTTTTTGTATTTTTTTTGGTAAAAAGGCCTTTTTTATTTACAATTTTTTTTTCAAATATGCGAATTGTCGCTAAACTGAATTTTCACCAAATGAACAAACAAATTTTACCTTGATTTGTTGAAAATATGAACAGATGTTCATAAAAACAGATGTGGAATCATCTGCGACTGAAAAATAAACTTTAGTCACTATCATCCAATCGTCGAGATAATCTCTTGTGGGGTAACATTGACGCAAGAGAGGCATCGCATTCACTAGGTCTTCAATACATTTTTGTCGACGAAAATCTATTTCACGCTTCCACGATCATCAGGAAGACCGGAAGAAAAGGGAAACACATTTTCAAGAAGCAATCTCACTTTGCAAAGATAGAAAAGTTAGAATAATTTCTTTTGGAGAGACACTTTGAAATTCGTGTTTTTTTATATTAAAACCAGTCATGGGGTATGATAGATTTGTTGAAAATATGAACAGGATGTTCATAAAATCAGATGTGGAATCATCTGCGACTGAAAGAGAAACTTCAGTCACTATCTTCCATTGTCAATATAACCTCTTGTGTGGTATTCATGTAGTAAAAGGAAACATTCTCAATTGAATATTGAATAGAAGAAAATTTTTGAACTCAAAAATCCACGATAAAAATGAAGTTAGTTTTTGTGAATGTCTAACAGAAAACATCTACATATAGGCTCCGAGAAGCAAGAAATTTATAAGTCAATTATTTAAACTTTTATGTCGCCATTTCTGAAAACGGAGGTGGGAAAAAAAACTTGTTAGTTAACAATTGTATAACTTTTTGAAAAATCAACATAAGAATTTCTTTCCAACGTGATCGTTATATATTTCGTGGACTGTATTGAATTGGATTTTCCAAGTTTAATAATCCATTATTGATATAATGGAAACAAATCGTTACAGAAAAAGTGATGTCAGATAAAATTGCTTGTCATTCTGACAACCCTACTTTTGTTGTTATATAAAAAAGAAAAACGAAACAGCAGAACGGAACAGTTCACAGAACAAAGCTGATTTCAATAATTCACAATACGCAATATTTAGTTTCTGATTCTGACAGATCATTGGTTGGAATAGTACGAGGGAAATAGTCAACTTAATATCACTATCGCTAATAAATTAATAAAAAACTTCACCATACCATATCTTGTAATTTAACTTTTTAACTTTCAGAATCACACCTGACAGAACGAAAAATGAAATAACAATTGAAATTCAAAAATTCAAAATAATCTAGCAGGATGCAGTATCACATCCACATCTTAAAATTGAATAACTTCTGAAAAATACGTGGCCGCCAAGAATTTTTTAAGGCTATCAACATTGTAAATATAATGATTACTATGCTTTTCGTAGGTAAAAATAGAGATCATGATATTTTTGTTGCAAAAATAATAGATTTTATTTCTTTTTTTTACAACTGACGCCGTTTTTTTATTTTTTTGTGTTAAAGAAGCCCTTTTTATTTACAATTTTTTTTTCAAATCTGCGAATTGTCGCTAAACTGCATTTTTACCAAATGAACTGTTGAGTTTACTGTTAGATAAACCGAAACAAAAACACAAATCAAATAGTTATGATTCATCTAAAAATACTCTGTGCGGCATTCTCAAGAGGGTCTGATTTATGAACTGTAATAAACACTTCTGGCCCTTATAAACAAGAGATGCTTTCAGGAATGAGATACAGATAGTTAGTCGATACTCAGCTTTTGTACGAATCGTTTATATACGTTTGAAATAGACGGTTCAAACGAATTTTAAATCCCTAACCTACTAACTTCAATATGAAAAAACAAATTTTACCTCTTTATAATATTAGTATAGATAATAGTCCGGTCAATTTAGACATTCGAAGTTACATAAAGTCCCAACAAGCTGAATTTCTGTGAAGTTGTTCAAAACATAATTACAAACAATGTCTAGAAGTTCCCCATCATTCCCCTGTAAGGAAAAAATTTAATTCAAGGTCAAAGGTCAAAAAAATGAGTTTTTCGCGATTTTCAGCAAAACGGTAAGTTTTATCATAAAAGTACTTCAGACAAAAATTGTAGATCATAAAATTATCTATAAAAAAAGTATCAATACTTTTTTTCTTACGAGCCACCGTTTCTGAGATATAACGATTCTAAAAGTTATAAAAGTTGTTATCGTCATAATATGCACACGTTTCCACGCCACCCATGAGGTAGTGTACTGAGCGCGTTTTTGTTAACGTGGTTTCCCCAGTAGGCCTACTCCACGGGTCAGTTGTGATCCTGTTTAATGTAAAACTATTGCAAAATAACGGAAATTTTCAAAGATTGGGAAAGATAAAAGCGATGTAAATGAAAAAAAAGTGTTGAAGTTTATTCGTCTTATTCGGAAGTTTCAAATTCTTGTTCTTCTTCTTGATCTTCTTCTTGTTCTTCTTCTCCTGCTTCTTCTTCATCTTCATTTTGGATGCAAGTAAATTGCGTCAATAGCGATGTATCGCATGATACTTCGTCGGAGTCAAACGAATCCTCCATTGTTTGTGATTCAATATTAGAGCACGACCGGCCTTGACAATTTGTGCATGCCAAAGAACAAGACAGACCGACTTTTTTGCAACCACATTTAGCACTGCATCCCTTTTTGCAGTTGCAAAAATAGTGTTCAGCAGTTTTTCCGGCGCAGGTGGAAGTAAAGTTTGAACTGGCTCTAATATATTGTTGACCAACTTCCAACCCCAGTCTGTAGGGTCTAGCTGATAACCAAGCCACACTTGAACTTGGTAATATACTCGAAGAAGATGTTGGTGAGCAGCAACTGAGGTTGGAGGAAGACAAGCTAATTGAACTTGTTTTTTATTTTTAGTATTTTTAACGAAACATGCATATCGATGTTTATCTAAACAGGTAGTTTTTTTAGGAGCTCCGTACATAGAAAGAAGAAAGCGGATGCCGTTGGTAATAACTTCTTGTTGAGTTGAATCACTTTTTTTAAAAACTTCAGCACATTGAATTAAATCTTGTTTTTCAAACATTTTGAAAATTTTCCAGTACATGATCTTTACACTTTACAAAAGTAAATAAACTTTTTGATGAATATATAGCTGATTGATGCTGAGCTTTTCCTGGTTTTAAGAAAAAAATAGTTTTTTCAGTTGGCGTTCGAGCAGTGAGTAATACAAGTAAGTCAACATCTTCACCAACAACAATAGTTGTATTTGTCAAATTGAATTGCTCTATTGCTGTTTCAATAATCAATACATCAGCATCATTATTAGCTTGTTTTACCAATATATTTTCAGCCGTAAACTTTTCTTTCAACATTGAAATGAACCGAGACTTGTTGTGGGTATTAGTAAGAAATTTCTGTTGACTGGTTGGGACTGTCATAAGTTCATCAAATAAAATGTCAGAAGATGAAGATGTTGCTAAAGTTCGACGACGTTGTTCTGCAGCTTTGATATTTCTCTTGCAATCATCATAGCCATCAAATACGACAGTAACTCTGGAACCAAAATGTCTACGTACATATTGAACGTATTTATCTAAGATAACGTTGAATGTTTCTTCGCTATCCCACACAACGCGGTGTAGTAAGAATCCTCCGTCAATGATGTATGTCGCATTAGTGTTGTTAATATCAATATTTATTTTTTCAAAACAATCGTAAATGGTAGATTTCTGTGTTTTACGCATCCCGATGTCATCAAATAACGATAAAGGGTAGGGAGCTAATTCATATTCAAAATATTTTTCAATCTCTAGATGTATATACGTGGCGTACTCATGCATATTATGACGATAACAACTTTTATAACTTTTAGAATCGTTATATCTCAGAAACGGTGGCTCGTAAGAAAAAAAGTATTGATACTTTTTTTATAGATGATTTTATGATCTACAATTTTTGTCTGAGGTACTTTTATGATAAAACTTACCGTTTTGCTGAAAATCGCGAAAAACTCATTTTTTTGACCTTTGACCTTGAATTAAATTTTTTCCTTACAGGGGAATGATGGGGAACTTCTAGACATTGTTTGTAATTATGTTTTGAACAACTTCACAAAAATTCAGCTTGTTGGGACTTTATGTAACTTCACTCTCATTTTTTGGTCTTAATTGACCGGACTATAACATCTCAGATCACTTCACAGTTCATTGCAAATTGAGAGTTGATGATGACAAATGGACTACAAAAATGTGTACCTACCTAATTTAAAAAAAATGTATGAAGAACTTTTTCAAAGAGACCTATATAATATGCCATTTTTCCAAATTTACGATCAAGATAGCATCCATGGAAAAATTTCTCTTCTGATAAATATCCTTCAAAATTTATTTGATCGACATGCTCCCTACACTACTTCCAAAGTCACTAAACCCAATGCACCCTGGCTAACATTTAACATAAAGCAAATTATGTCCACTAGGGATAAAGCACTGAGAGCTTTGAAAAGAAATAGAACCGAGGGGCGGCGCTGCAATATTATAAAGACATTAGGAACTATGTAAATAAGACTATAGTTTTATCACGTTTCAATTATTCGGATACGGATGGCCCATGTTTAACTGAACAGTATGCTCAGAGAATACAGAAAGTGCAGAACTCGTGTCTTCGGCTCATTCACGGTATCAGAAAATATCAAAGAATATCTCATAAGTTACGTGAAACGGGTTGGCTTACAATGGAAAATAGACGAAAATTAAATGCTGCTAATTTATATCATAAAATTATATTAACTAAAACACCGCCCTACCTGTACAGGAAAATCACTTTTCGTACTGATATTCATAATCTGAATATCAGATTTAAAGGTACTCTTACCCCACCTAGTTTCAAAACAGAATTTTTCAAGCGATCATTTAGTTATAATATATGCCAAGTGATTAACCTGTTACCAGAAGAAATTAAAAATTCAAAACTTACAATTTTACGTAAAAAATTCAAACTTATTCTGTTAGAAAAATCAACTTTTATTATAAATTACCATATAAGTTTCTACTCATATCAACCAAAATAAGTTTCAGCAATGTAGGTACGTTTTTTTCAGCATCATGTAAATAATTGGTACCCCCTAAATTTTCCCTCTACTCTTCTCTGTTTTTTGTCTTTGAATAGGTAGAATATTTTTGAGGTTGAGTGGAAGAGCAACTTATTAGCACTTGTGTTACATAAGATGAACTTCGCCATTTGTAATTTCAGAAATTAAATTGTTTATTGAACCAAAATTGCATGTGCCTAGTATTGAAAAACAATAAACATGGCCGGATTAAAAGGTGTGGAGGCCCTGGGGCAACAAAGGAGTGGAGGCCCCTAATTATTTTTCAAACAAGTTTTTCCTTTTTTTTATTTATTGCGGAACAAATCAAATTATTTCGACACGAGCATATGTAGGTATAATAAAATACAAGAAATAAATTAAATTGCAGCGTAAACGAATGGATTCTTGCGAGCTTTTTTCGACGAAAAATCATTGATGATTTCGGTCAAATCCAGCATCCGGAGAAAATCATTCTCAATGCTAAGAAGCGATAACTTTGATAGGCGGCTTTGTCTCATCTTAATTCTCCTATTTTTTTCATTTTGGAAATGAGCGCTTTCCAGTGCAATTTGACATTATCACATTCTCAGTTGTAATATCACAAGAGAGTGAAAATAATTCGACAGATTTTCGAAAACTTGTTGCCAGGCAATAGATAAGAGAGACCAACTGGCTCGAGTGGCTATTGCCAACAAGTTTCAGAAAGAAATCTAGATAATTATTTTCTACTATATCGAACTCTCGTGTGGTATTCTTTAGATTATTTTCTGATGTTACGATCATAAACACATTTCCTTGCAAAATTATATAATGTACTAAACCGGTTTTGATTCATTTCACACTTTTCATGCGAATTGATGACATACGTCAAATTAAAAATATAGGTTGTCAAACAATAAAAACAAAATACCTCAAATTATTCCCGCGACAATTTTCTAGGTAGAATATTCCCACTATTGATTGGCCAAAACGTATATGAATTATTTGAATTGAACGTTTCCATCGGTTTCTAGCAATTTCAAAAAATAATCACTGTTATTTCAATGTTTGAGAATGTAGCTCTGAAATTTTGGTTTTCAAGAATTTGATAGTAGAACATCTTAGATTGGTCTTCTTGATAGTCCTTTTTCAGAAGGATTTACATTTGTTGCGGAATGTCATCCTTCTCTTAGACTCACACTTTCAGATTTCGGAGATTTCTCTGCTACAAGCGCGCCACTCAGCGGACACTTGTCAACACCAATAAATAGGAAAAACAGGTATAGACGGGCAAAGTGTTTGTAGAATCGGCAGAAAAATAGTCAACAGAATTTGAACTTCTGTTCTATTATGGAATGCGCACAGGGCTCTTATAAAAAATTTGATGCAATCATATTCATAAATTGAAATATTATTTTCTTTTGCTTATGATTATTGAATTTCATTATGTATCTAGATCGCTTGTGCCATTCGAAGAATACATCTACAGAAAATCCTTCATTTAATAAAAAAAAATGTATATAATTTTTTTTAATTCAATTGTTCTTGTTTTTAAGCTAATTTCGATAATATTTTGTATAATAGTATGATGTTTTACTTGGTGATTGTTTCTCGCAAATACACATGATTCATCAGATCGAAGATTAATATTAACCATGGATTTTGACAAGAATACGAAACATGTTTTTGAATGTTTAAAACGAAAAATGAGAGGCAAAAGTGGGAGAACTGCTTTTTCGTTGTCAGATTTTTTATATATAATTTTGCATACCCTTCGGTATTTGTTAGGAAATTTTACCTAAAAATTTATATTGTGGATGCCCCTATCTTGTGGAGGCCCCGGGGCTGTAGCCCCGTTTGCCCCCCTCTTAATCCGGCTCTGACAATAAAGACGATTATTATTATTATTATATATCAAAATCGTATTTTTTATAAAAAATAGGTGATGTACATCTTCCGGTGAAGAGTCATGTGAGAAATTTGGGAATTACAATCGATGACGACCTAAAATTTAAAACGCATGTATCACTGTTAATGCAAAAGGCTTATGGAAACATGAAATTATTATATCCTCACAGACATTCCTTGAACCAGAAAACTAAATTGCTATTGTGTGATTCTCTGATTCTGTCCACTTTTAATCATTGTGATGTAGTATATCACTACTTTTTGAATACCAATGAACAACAGAAGGTTCATTCAGAAGGTTCAAAACTCATGTTTGAGATTTTCATTTGGCATTAGAAAGAGGGATCCCATTTCACACACCCTTGAAAAAGCAAAATGGTTGAAAGTGTTTGATAGGCGCACACTTCATTCCGCGGTGTTATTCCATAAAATAGTTGTCACTCATACACCCCCATACTGATATAATAAAATACAGTTCAGAACGGATGTGCATCAAGTGAACATAAGACGTAAAATGATTCATATTGTTAGGCACTCCACCGAGCATTTCAAGCGATCTTTTACTTATACCATCGCAAAGTTATATAATGACCTCCCGCCGATCCTCCAATCTAAATCTATTGTGTGTTTCAAAAATTGTTACAAGCAAAATCTATTATCAAAAACTATCATCAAATAATCATCATTATTAAATATATATGTGTTCTCCACTATAATTATTATCACCTATTATTTTTGTAAGTTTCATTAATTCTCTTTCATATTGTATTTTTGTTCTGTATTCTTCAATGTTTTTTTTTCTCTCTATCTTTGTCGTTCTATATTATTCACATTATTATTATACCATTATTGATTTAATATTGTAACAACATCCATATAGTGTTTGTATTTTTATATGTATGGGAGTGGATCTCATGATTTGATTTTATTCCAAAATTGTTTTAATAATTCTCATGGTGTAGTTGATAAAATCTTCATCGAGAAAATAATGGAATAAACAACCTTCATTATAATTATTACAATCATAATTAATTTCACGTCTACATATTTTTTCTCTTCCTTCGTATTTTTTTTTTATTTATTATTATTTTTGAGGTGCAAGAGTAAGAATGGTTTATGCCAATCTTGCAACCTATTGACAGGTTTCATCTTTTTTCTTTCCCCAAATGTATCTAGATATTATTTTCTGTCAATAAATGTATATTATAAATGTATATTATTATTATTATATTGGGAAACAGCACACTAAAATCTTCCAGTCGCCCATGCCCTTTACCGACACCAGGTGTCCGAATGATAACATTTTTTGGGAATAATGAAACATATCGTTCGGGGAGCAATATGGAAGGGAACAAATAGCGGGGAGAGAACGTCCGCGCCAACCAACCTCGCAGCCACAGTCGGAAAGTGTGCCAGCGTCGAGACTGTCGTGTCAGTGCGCTGCATTTTCGCTCCCGATCGACGTCTATACGCGAAGAACACGCCTCCCACAGAGATGAGCATATCGCCTTTCGGGCTTACCTGAACAAGTGAATAACGCACGCTACCGGTGTCGTTAATCTAGCATGCTGTGGTGAAGTGGTGACAGTTCATCGGTCCAAGTGATAGTGACAGTTACTTCTGCCCAGTGCTAGTGTCGATCGACACCATGGACGATATCAATTTCGCGGCCCAGTGTCTCTTGGAGATGTCTCACAGCAAGGACCACCTCAACCGCCCCCTGGACCTCTCCAAATCCCTCGTCAGAGAAGTAGTGTACGTCAACCCTCCCGGCCCGGCGGTCATTGTCGAGCACATCCCCATAGTCCCCCCTACGTTCGCCGTCAAAGAACCCCCAGCCCCCTCGGAGTCTTCTTCTTACATGGTGGCCAGGATCCTCACGGATCTGACCAGGATCAAGCAAGAGCCGGTTCCGGAAGTCCCATCCGACGGCGAGGGCAACTTGACCATCGACGAAGACCCCGACGAGGGGTACAAGAGCGCTAATGCTACGCCGGAAAAGCCCAAACCCACCGCTCAAAGTGTCGCCAAAGTACCGGTCGTCCCGCCGAAAAATCGTAAAGTAGACATAGTGCCGCCTCCCAAAAAGTCGTCGGTCGCTGTTTCGAAGGCGCAAGCATCCCCCCGATTGGGGGTACAGATCAGGAAAACCCACAAGTGTTCGTACGATGGGTGCCACAAGGTCTACGGCAAGAGTTCCCATTTGAAGGCTCATCTTCGCACACATACAGGTTTGTTTTCGATTATTTTTTTGGAGGGGGAGTGGGTGGTGGGCGTGACCACAGGTGGTTTTGGGGATAGAGAGGGAGGTGCTGTGTATGTACTGGAAGGAGAGTATGTGATTTGGGCACTGTTTTGGAGGGTAGGTCATCAGTGAAGGATTATGTCCCCGGTGCAAACCAACATTATATATATATATATATATATATATATATATATATATATATATATATATATATATTTTCTTTTTGTTTATTTTTCATGCATTTTTACCCTCTTCATAAGTAGGTACATGGGATTGTTTATATTGAGTTCTAATATATGGGCCGGACTGTATTTTTTTGGCAGCATGTAAAGATCAGTTTTCTTTATGATTACTTTAAACAAAGTTAAGAGGTTGTTAAATCTGGCTTGTTTTGATATCATTTCTATTGTTAATGCTATTGTCTTTTAATAGTATCATTTCAGGAATGTTCTATCTTGATCCTTTCGGTCAAATCAACGTTGTTGTGTCAACTTATGTTGATTTTTTTTTCGTTGATAAGGCTGTAATGTCGGTTTTGGTATTGTGCTGTACTCGTTTCGCAAATATTGTTTAGTTTGACCTATAGGTATTTGACAGTTTACTGGTATTCTATATACTGTATGAGTTTGTTTGTTTTGGTATTTCTGGTTTTAATTTTGAATAAATGGTTTTGTTCGTATTTCAGTCGATTGCATGTTATGTTGTGTTTTCCATTGTTTTATTATTTTATTCGATAGTTTGTCTATGTATGGTAAGGTATGTATGTTGTTGTTCTTTACTTCATTATCATTTTATTGTAGATCGATGTATTCGTTTTATGTTTTTGCAAGTGGCTGGAATTATATATTGAAAGAAAATAATTACCCCAGCCACTTTGCAGAAAACAATAAAAACGAATACATGCGATCTACAAAATGATAATGAAGTAAAGAAAACAACAACATAACTATTACAAATCGACTAAAAAATACGAACAAAACCATTTATTCAAAATTAAAACCAGAAATACCAAAAAACAAAAAATTAAAAAGAATACCAAAAAACTCATACAGTATATAGAATACCATGTAAAGACTGTGAAAGTACCTATATAGGTCAAACAAAACAATATTTGCAGAAACGATTACAAGCCCACAAATACTCAAAAACCGACATTACAGCCTTATCAAAACACGAAAAAGAAAATCAACATAAGTTTGACACCAACAACGTTGAAATTTTGACCAAAGAAAGGAATCCAAGAGTAAGAACATTCCTTGAAATGATACATATTAAAAAAGACCCCAATAGCATTAACAATAGAAATGATATCAAAAACTTAAGCCAGATTTATAACAACCTCTTTTAACTTTGTTTAAAGTAATCATAGTGAAAACTGATCTTTACATGCTGCCAAAAATACAGTCCGGCCCATATATTAGAACTCAATATAAACAATCCCATGTACCTACTTATGAAGAGGGTAAAAATGCATGAAAAATAAACAAACCATTCCCGATCACCTCGACGCAGGTCACACTCCCACAATAACCTTCGTACGATGCGAACGCAAAACTCAAATAAAATAATTTGTAAGTGAATACTCATAAATGTTACAAATATTTATATTGAGTTAAATAACATGTTATATTTCGAACCATATGTTTTTCAAGAATTATTTTAGTGCATACATTTCAATATTGTGTTAAGTTAAATGTCTCAAACTCCATATTTTTAAATTTAGTGCTTTAACCTGATGATGACAAATACCATGTCGAAACGTCGTTAAGAACAATTATATGAATTGACTGAATCATACCTTTATTCCGAGAATTTGAAGAAAATATATATATATATATATATATATATATATATATATATATATATATATATATATATATATATGCGGACGTTGTCCTGTCCAAATTTCTATGTTCCCTAAAATATTTTTCCCGAAAACTTTTCCCGTTATCCCATTTTCCTGTTACCCCTTTTTGTCTTTACCCCGTTATCCCGTTTCCCTTATCCCCTATCCTGTCATCCCTTATCCCGTTTTTCGTTATCCCGTTATCCCGTTTTCCTGTTATCCCTTTTTTTTTTCCCTTACCCTGTATCCCATTATCCCGTTTTTTCGTTATCCCGTTATTCCCGTTTTCCTGTTATCCCGTTTTTTTTTATCCCGTTTTCCCTTCCGTTCTTTTTTTCCCTTTCGTTATCCCGTTATTCCCGTTATCCCGTTTTCCTAAAAAAAAATAAAAAATAGGGGTTGATCGTAGAAGGGTGGATTAAGAGTAATATGAATTTTTTTATGAGTAAAAATAAATATCTTGCAAAAAAATAGAGGTTGATCGTAGAAGGGTGAAAATTTAGGGTTGTATGTATTTTTGAATGCTGTATCATAAAAAAATAAAAACAAAAAATTTTGTCTTAAAAATAAAAATAAAATTAAGGGGTGGACCACCCTTAACATTTAGGGGGATGATTTGTGAATCTAAACCATCCAGGGCGCCACCCAAACGCATACAAAAAAATTCATTCAAATCGGTCCAGCCGTTTAGGAGGAGTGCAGTGACAACACATATATATATATATATATATATATATATATATATATATATATATATACAGGGTGTGCCAAATTAAGTCGGCACCATTGCCAACTCCGTTATTATTGATGCTACGATTTCGGTTGAATGGGCAAACTGGTAGCATTTTTAGTGGCCTTCTCGATGCCAAAAACAAAACAAAAATTGAGAGTCGCGTTGTCATAATATTTCTTAAGATGATATTTTTTTCAATGGAACACCCCATATTTTTTCATCCATTTCGATTCGTAATAACATTCTCAACAACAAAGCTCATATCACTTTTCTTCCTAAAGTGGAAAATGAGCGACTAATGTGGAAATATTTATTTCTTTCACTAGTACAAAAAATTTCTTTGTTTTGGCGAATAAAATGGGTGTTTGGACAATCACAAACATTCATTTTTTGTACTTATACGAATGACAATATTTTGTTACTAATAGCAAAATAAGACGGTAAAAAGAAAAAATTGCGCTGGGATGAGTTCACATCCGTGATCATCATGTCGCACCATCTCAAAGCTATTCCGCTAGCCGCATTTATTTTGTGAATCAAAATATGTCTGCTGTAATGATAACTTTGAAGCCGTTTTTGTACAGAACAGAAAATACTGGATGGTCATATGAATGTGGTTGGAAAAAATGTGTTTGATTCGATAAAACATAATTATTATGTGCAATTAAGTTGCCTTGAAACTTTGTTGAAATTCTATTTGTCAAATATTCTCAAGTATGTCATGACAATGTCATAAATTATTGTAACTGTCAACTACTGTTCGAATATTTTTCAAATGCCGTTTTCCCATCAAGAAAAATGTGATATGTTAGAATCCTACTTGGTTTGCCAGAAAAATAGCGTAAGAGCACTCCAACACTACAGCAATTCGTTCCCCGATCGTGAATGACCTAATCGGCGTTTTTTTGCTGTGCTTCATCGTCGATTCAGGAACAATGAAAAAGTTTTTGAGAAGAGGAGAACTAAAAAACGTTTTGTAATATCTGAAGATACAGAAATTGACGTTTTATCCTACTTTGAGGTATATCCAAATAATTCCATCAGAGATTTATCTAGAGAAATAGCTGTTCCACTGTCTGGTATTCAACGAATTCTGAAGAAACATAAGATTTCTCCTTATAAGTTAAGACCAGTGCAAACACTAGAACCTGGTGATCCTGAGAGACGATTGGGGTTTTGTCGGTGGTTTATGAAAAATGCAGACAAGATCCAAACTTCAATAGAAATATTATATGGAGCGATGAGGCTAATTTTTCAAATCGTGGGATGTATAATAGAAAGAATTTTCATTATTGAGTAGACATAATCCATTTCTAGTCCATCCCCACAATCCGCAAAGACGATTTAGTATTAATGTTTGGTGTGGTCTATTTAGAGGCAGAATTATCGGTCCATTTTTCTACCATGGTTCTTTGAACGGACCCCGTTACATTAATTTATTAACAAGAATGTTGGAAGAGTTTTTCGATGATCTTGATCTGGAGGCTCGTCAGATGGTCTATTTTCAGCAGGATGGAGCACTACCACATAATGTCAGTGGCGTAAAACGATTGCTGCGAGGCTATTTTGGAAACAGATGGATTGCTACAAATGGTCCTGTTAAGTGGCCCCCTCGTTCACCAGACATGACACCTCTAGATTTTTATTTTTGGGGATTTTTGAAAAATGAGGTGTACAAAATAAAACATAATAATGTAGATGAAATGAAAAATTATATTGAAACTATAATTAATAGAATTGATGGCCGAACTGTGTTGAATGCCACACGTAGTGTCAATAGAAGGGCCCAAATATGTGTTCAACAAGAAGGCGGTGTTTTTGAACATTCACTCGATATTTTATACGACTGTCTTATTTTCACCTTTACGAAAAAAAGTTAAAGACATTTTTTGTACTAGTGAAAGAAATAAATATTTCCACATAAGTCGCTCATTTTCCACTTTAGGAAGAAAAGTGATATGAGCTTTGTTGTTGAGAATGTTATTACGAATCGAAATGCATGAAAAAATATAGGGTGTTCCATTGAAAAAAATATAATTTTATGAAATATTATGACAACGCGACTGTCAATTTTTGTTTTGTTTTCGGCATCAGGAAGGCCACTAAAAATGCTACCAGTTTGCCCATTTAACCGAAATCGTAGCATCAATAATAACGGAGTTGGCAATGGTGCCGACTTAATTTGGAACACCCTGTATATATATATATATATATATATATATATATATATATTATTAGAGCGACCCATTTTGACCGACAAATTTTGTTTCCAAGCCTCGCCTGGAAATATGTTAGTTTTTTGTAATTGGGGAGCTCTCTTGAAATTTTAGATGGATCGAATATTTTTAAGAAGTTGCTCAAAATTTTCGAAAATTTTCAAAATTTGTTTTTTTTTTTCATTTCGCATGACTGCAATTGTACATATAAAGACATGACATCCTGAAAATTTTAGCTCAAAGTATTTATTTTTATAGGTCGCTCATGAATTTTGAATCTTGGGGAGTATTATAGATTGGACGTTTTCGAGCGACCTTTGAATAATAATTTTAAGGCTCTATTTTTTTTCTACGATCCATTATTATAATTATGAACCAATATAAACCACGAGATACATAAAAATACCAATGAATATATTGTTACTTGCATACTTAATTAATATGGATAACTAATAGAAAATAAAAAAATTCAAAACTTTGTTTCCTTATTGATCACTTGAAAATCTTCTCTGATTAGAATTCAATTTGAAATATGGAACTAAAATAAAATAAATTAGAAGATTTTGTTATGTATTAAATTGTGTAATTACAAGGTTTTTTTCGAATGTTTTTTTGGGGAGGGGGCGTGTGTGTGTGTGTGTGTGTGGTTAAATTATTGTTACGAAAATAAGTACAGTACGCTCCTGCGTTTATCTCGAACAAGCCAGATAATGTGACGGTTTTTTATTCAGGCGAAATTTCAGAACTATGACGGTCGACATGACATCACGCTGAGCTTTCCCCATCGAATGATCTCGATGTTTCCACGAACAACTCGAAGATTCTAGATGCCAAGGACGAGGATATATAGGATCGGGTGTACCGCCGAAAACGGAGTCATTTTTTATTGAAAAACGTAGTAATTCATATTAGCGAATTCTATAATATCTACAATTGTAATTACACAATTCAAAATACATAACAAAAACTTTTAATCTATTTTATTTCAGTTTCATATTTCAAATTGACTCAGTAATCCGAGAAGATATTCAAGCTGATCAATAAATAAACAATTTTTTGTTTTTTTTAATTATCCATATTAATTAAATATGCTAGTAACAATATATTTATTGGTATTTTTATGTATTTCGTGGTTTATATTGGTTCATAATTATGTAATTGGATTCTAGGAAAAAATAGAGCCTTAAAATTTATATTTAAAGGTCGCTCGAAAACGTCTAATCTTTAGTACTCCCCAAGATTCAAAATTCTTGAGCGACCTTTAAACATGTATACTTTGAGCTTCTATATTATATAAAAATTATAATATATTAAAAAATTCAAACAAAAAAAAAATTTTGCCATTTTAAATTTAAAAAATTTTAGAATATTAAAATATATATATATATATATATATATATATATATATATATATATATATATATGTTGGTTTTAGAACTCAAATTGGCCATTGTTGGGAATTTTTGATGGATAACTATATTTTGGAACCTTCTTGACACGTTCGATGACACGAATTGATTTGTGACCAAAAAACTACACCAAGATCTCGCCCCCAGATTGAAATATTCGCGAATAGAAAAAAATAACCGTTGCTGGGGATTTGTTCATGCAAATACAATATTAGCTACTTGAGACACGTTCCATATGATGAAATAATTTGTGACCTAAAAACTACCCCAATATGTCACCCCCAAATTGAAATATTCGCAAATAGAACAAAATAATCGTTGCTGGCAATTTTTTCATGTGAATACGTCATGAAGAACTTGGTGGACACTTCGGTAGACACGCTCCAAATGATGAAATAACTTATGACCCAAAAACTGCCGCAATATCTCCGCCCAAATTGAAATATTCGCAAATAGAACAAATCAACCATTGCTGGTGATTTTTTCATGGAAATACATTATGGAAAAGCAGCTCTACTTGCCCAGTTTAGAAAAATTATTTGTTACCCAAAACCCCCAGCATCAATTAAACTGATTATTTTCGCATTTTTTCAGCAGAGAAGGTAGTAGAAGGGTAGTTTGCGAATATTTGGAGAAAGGGGGAGATATTGGAGTAGTTTTTGACTCAAATATTGTTTCATCTAGCAAGTTCTTAGTAATGTATTTGCATGAAAAAAACTCCGTCAACGACTATTTCGTTCTATTTGCGAATATTTCAATTTGGGGGTGAGATATTGGGGTAGTTTTTGGGTTACAAATTATTTTATCATAGGGAGCATGTCAAGCGAGTTCCTATTGATGTATTAGCATTAAAAAATCCCCAGCAAACGATTAATTTGTTCTATTTGCGAATATTTCAATTTGGGGGTGAGATAATAGCCATTTTTGGGAATGTTTTGATGAATATTTTGGCATTTTCTTGACACGTTTGATGACACGAATTGATATGTGATCGAAAAAACTACCCCAATATCTCACCCCCAAATTGAAATATTCGCAAGTAGAACATATAATCGTTGCTGGCGACTTTTTCATGCGATATACATTGTTGGGAACTTGCTCTACTCATTCCATATGATGAAATAATTTGTGACCCGAAATCTACCCCAATATCTCACTCCAAAATGAAATATTAGCGAATAGAATAAATTAACCGTTGCTGGTGTTTTTTCATGCAAATACATCATAAATATCCACAAATTTGTTCTATTTAGAGGTGAGATATTGGGGTAGTTTTTGGGTCACAAATTATTTCATCATATGGAGCGTGTCTAGCAAGTTCCTGATAGTGTATTTACATGAAAAAATCCCCAGCAACGATTAATTTGTTGTATTTGGGAATATTTCAATTTGGGGGTGAGATATTGGGGCAGTTTTCGGGTCACAAATCAATTCGTGTCATCGAACGTGTCGAGGAGGTGCCAAGATATAGTTTATCATAAAATCATTCTGAACAATGGCCATTTTCAGTTCGAATACCAACAAATTCTATAAATGACGATAAAAAAACCGTTGCTGGAAAACCCTTGCTGCTGTCACACCAGTGAGGTTATGAATATATTTTTTTTATTTTAAAATTTTATACTTTAACACTTTATCTCCATAGTTTAGTACTTTATGGAATTGGTTTAAAAGCCTAGTTGGATTCCCAAATACTACCTCTATATACGATTTGGCAATGCAATTTTCTTCCTTTCCTGCCCTCATATTTTTTCAAGAACCTCATAGGGCTCAACTTTTCTAAAACAAATATAGCTACCACGGTAGTCTCACAAACATTACAATGAAAACATTCAGTATTTATGATTATTTTTATTTCCATAATTCACTCTACTAGATAGTGATAAAACAAAACTAGATTTGTGTATCGTATCACATCAAATAAAATCATGCAAAACTATACCCATCGATCAAAATGAGAGAATGAGTTTGTATGAAATACGGGTGGTTTTAAAAAACTTTATCTGAAACATAAATATCTGGGCTTTACAGAAATAACTTATAATTAGTCGGACTACGTTTTTTAGGATTGCCATTTATAATTAATATTGCGTTACTTTTTTTATTTCCAATGTAGTATAGTAACCTCAAATATGTGAGAACCCTTTAGAGATTTTGGCTCCCCAAAAATGACTGGATTATAATGATGAATAATGAATCAAACCCAGAAGTAATGGATCGGTAATGAATGTTCTGAAAAGGTACTGGAATCAGGTACTGAAAATATTTAATGCATGTTACTGGTAAGAATTAAGGGGGTACTTAAATACTGAATTACTGAGATTCTGATATGTACACCTACGTAAAGAGTTGTCACTCCTTCGGCTGAATCGTAAAGTGGGCAATACCGGAATGTCGACGGATATGAAAATGTAAGTACCTTTTGTAGAAAAGCTCATATACATGGTGGAGTTGCAATATATGCAAATAGTAAAATAAGTGGAAATTGCAAAGAAATTAATGTTAGAAAGTTTTGTATAGAACTCGATTTCTAGATTGTTGCTGTGTCTATTGATGAACACTTATGTGTTGCTTGCATATACAGATCTCCGGATGGATCTACAGATAATTTTTTTCTAAATCAATCTACATCATTAATGGGAATTTTTGAGAGGAGCAAATATCAAGTAATAATGGGATACCTAAATATAGACAAACTAACCCAAGATAAAAACAGCAGAGAGTTAAATTATGTATTCGAATCCTTCAGTCTGAAGTCTCTAATAAATGAGCCCACGCGAATAGACAGAAGAAATGGTTTTAATTCTTGTACTGCAATTGACTATGTTGTTACAAACGAGGGAGTTAAGGAGGATAGTGAAGTTTTTGAGCCCCACATAAACGATCACAAAGCACAAAAATTGTACTTCCCTATACAAGCAAAATATATGAAGTAAAGAATGAAAAAGTCATTTAACTTTCTCAGAACAAAACATTTTGAGTTTTCAACATTATTTTGATAAAGACAATTCACTATATCTGTGCTCAAGGGACAATATGAATGACTACTATAGACTATTTATGGAACATTTCGAATGGGCTCTAGATGTGAGTTGCCCAAAACAAAAAACCACTTCAAAAAACAAAAATAAAAATACGAGTGAAGAGATTCAAAATGAAATTGATGATTTCAAGTTTCTTTATTACATATCAAATAATTCAGAAGATCCAGTCTTGATAGATATAAAAAACACAAGAAGAACATTAATAAAAGAATAAATGAATCGAAAAAGATCCAGTCTTGATAGATATAAAAAAACACAAGAAGAACATTAATAAGAGAATAAATGAATCGAAAAAGATAGATAACATTAACAGAATAGATACTGCATCGAACAAAAGCAAAGAACTGTGGAGAATAGTCAATGACAGGCTAGGGAAGAAAACATCAAAACATAATATCAATCTGAGGCATACTTAGCAATAATATAATAAGTGATGATACCGAAATCAGTAATTTATTTGTGAATTATTTCACAACATCTGTACATGAAAAACTAGATACATATTTCGGAAATAACAAATCCCTGGCATGCACAATACCAAAACAAAACTAAACATACAATTTTTGTTGAACCTCCTGAAAGCACAGAGGTAATCCAAATAATAAACAATTTGAAAAACAAAAACTCAATGGGCATGGACGAAATCTCTATCAAACTATTGAAGTTTTGCGAGAAGGCACTATCAGAATCCATAGCCTTTCTTTTGAACAAATATATAGAGTTAGCACAGTTTCCGGATGATCTAAAGCTTGGCAAAGTGATACCAGTATATAAAAAAAATGATCCACAAACAGCCGAAAACTATAGACCGATAGTACTACTCAGTCATCTTTCCAAACTAACTGAAAAAGGTATTACATATAGGTTATACAATTTTCTCGAAAAATACAATATTTTATCCGCTTCTCAATTTGGATATCGAACAGCAAAATCAACTGAACTAGCCACCATAGAATTTACTCAGACTATCTATAAACATCTAGATACAGGAAGGAAAGTAGCTGGTGTTTTCGTGGACCTAACTGCAGCCTTTGACTCCGTAAACCATCAATATCTTCTTAACAAACTATCAACTCTAGGGATCAAAGGGAACCTACTGAAGTGGATAGAATCATATATAATCGATGAAAGAAAATTGTATTTCGTGCATAAAATAATTTATTAAATTCGTAGCAAAGCGCTTTCGACCGTTAGGTCATCATCAGTGCGTACCTGAAAGTAAGTACTATTGATAGAGACTAAGTTACTGAAAAGTTTTTTTGAGAAAGAAAATTGACATATTTTAAATGTGAGGTTACTTACTCGTCAGGTGTACAAGAAGCCAAAAAGACCATAAAATATCTCATGATCAATGAAAGTTATATAGGTTTACGTGACACACATGTTAAAATACCTATTCTTGGCCAGGATGAAAATTGAGATTACAATTTTTCTCTTTATCTTTTAAAAGCCATTGTTGATGTGTGGTAGCTGGACCCAAGTGACAAGATTGACAATTGACAAGTGAACTATGAAGTAGATTGACAATTGACAAGTGAAATATGAAGTAGTTTGGCAGGGAACACCAAACCATGGAGATATCAGAATCAAGAAAGGAATATCCCTGTCATACGAAAACACACTAGAAGATGATCAATCTAATGAGGACTGTCATCTGTCAAATATATGTTCTAGTATTCCAAGGAAGACCAGACAAGATTCTTCAATTCTCACATTTGAGTCATCACAATTGAATATAAGTTCAAGGGAGAAGTCTAATTAGACCTGTCCTGATCAAAAACAAAAATTCAATAACTCTGGTAGTGTCCATGGACAATGAATTTAAATTTTCCTTAATAAAAATAAAACTCCTTGTCCACCCTGGCTCAGTTGAACCGCAACTGGGGAATCATATATATCCAACAGAAAAATTAGTGTGTCTATAAAAGAGGTATTGTCAACCGAAAAATGTGTCGATATAGGTGTGCCTCAAGGCTCTGTATTGGGGCCACTTCTATTCTTAATTTTTGTGAACGACCTTCCAGATTATATTACAGAAGGGCAGATTTGTATGTACGCTGATGACACTTTTGTGATAATGGTGGCATGAACCATAAGAGAATTAGAACTAAAAATGGAAGAAATCACTTAACAATTTGATTCTTGGTGTCAACAAAATTCACCTATGGCAAATAAATCAAAATCGGTATGTGTATACTTTTCCAATATGAACAGCGACAAAATAAATAGTATAGAATTCGAAGACAGCACAAAATTTCTAGAAACTGGCATAAGTAGCAAACTACACTTCTTACTGGAAATAGACAGTATATGTTCCAAATTTGCAAGAGCAACCTTCGCCATCTTGAACCTGAAGAAGGAAATAGATATAAAAAATCTAATAACAGCTAACTACTTCTTAGCATACTCGATAATGAGTTACAACATATTCGTTTGGGGCCAATCAACGAATGTTTCTAGAGTTTTCACTATGCAAGAACGAATAATAAGAATAATTTTCAACATGGGCTACAGAGACTCATGCAGAACAGTTCTAAAAAAAAATACTTTCCCTAACAAGCATTTACCTATTCAAAATATCATGTAATATGTACACAAATGAAAATAACTTCCTTAAGAACAGCAACGTGCATAATTATAAAACTAGAAATGCTGAAATGCAACCTCAGTAAATTTAAAAATTCACCAAATCAGGCAGGTCCCGAAGTTTTCAATAAACTCCTGGAAAATATAAAGAGTTTAAAATCATCAAGAATTCAGAAAAGCATTAAAAGAATACTTAGTAGAAAAATGTTCTTATAATCTTGCAGAATTCATGCTATTAATAGGTAGCTACTAAGGGTACTGTCATTTCCAACCTAGAATTAGATAACAAATGATTGGCAGTTAATCAAGATACTTCACACCACTTATTCGATCCAAGTGTATATCCATAGCTTTAATTTACTCTCTATCTTAACAAGTATATATGCAATATTATATCAAAAAGCAAACATATTAATTTTTTTTATTGGTGCCCCTTTTTACCCATTTAAAGCACGCCTCAGCGTGTTTAAATCGAACTTTAAAAAACGCGCGTTTTTTAAAGGTAACCATGACATCATCAACAAATCGAGAAACGTGAAGTCTAAATGACAAATTTTTTATTATTGATCTGACAGGAGTACCTTGTAACGTCAAATAAAATATTACTCACAATTCGTTCATTTATATGTGCTCCTCCATCCATTTGATGAACTTTTCATATTCTTTTTTATATATATCACTGGATTTTCGCGGTATTAACCGCGATTCTGCCTCACTATTCAAAAAATCGATATTAGAATAATTCATTTTTGAGCTCTGGTGACAACAAATATTGATCTTTGGTAACAAATTGCAAATGAATGATTTTCTCATTTCCATGACAACGAAAGGTATACTGATGTCACATCACGAATTCAACCTTCTTGCATTATTAGTTCTTATTTCTATTTTTTTGTAGTAATAATACCAGTATATATGATTTCAAAGTGCACCAATAAAAAAAAATAACGTAAAGTATTCGTGGATAACTGGTCTTAAAAACACTTGCTCTATTTCGAGCACTCCGGCTGCACCGTCGTGCTCGAAAAATCGAGCGTGTTTTAAAGCCCTTTTTATCCACTTATACTTTAATATACTATTATACATGAACGTGTCAGTTTGTACTAACTGTATTTGACGAAACCTACGGTAAGTGTTCTTGGTAAATAAAGAATTATTATTATCATTATTATTACCGGAATAGAGGGTCCCCCTTCAATAAAAAGTCCGTTCCGTTTTCGTCCGACCACCTTGTATATTGATTGGTTATGTGTTTCCAGAGGATAGGAAATTGGCAATAATTTAACTGTACTGCCAGCCACACTCTATTTTTCAATATCAGAGTTGGCTGGGAATAGGCAAGTCAGCTAATTATTTCATTATGCAAGCCTCTAGGAAACATCAGATCTTTATTTTGTCCGTAATTGCGAAGTTTGCAGTGATAAATATTTCTCGAAAACATCCGCACGTGTTTATTCTTTTTATTATTACAAAAATCCCAACAAGCAAGGTCGTTAGGATGGGCGTAACAGTGGGCGTAGAACTGCGACAGTTTTTCCTGAGGGGTACAAGGTGGTGCATACCTCCAATCTATATTTATCCACATAATTATCTGTGACCGAAATAACCTGGGCAAGTGTTGGCAACGTGATGCACTTAGCTTGTACTTTTCTTAAGTCATGGTATCTTGAGTCTGGCATACAGTTTTTATAAACCAAAAGTCCACTTTTGAATCGAAAAAGTTTATGATAGATATATTTTTATAGAAGAGTATGTTTAGGGGCTGTTAAAGACACTCTGTATAATTGTTCGATTTCTTTATGTTTTTTGACAATGAGTGAAGTTTGAATTTTTTTATTAAGTTTTGATTGATTTGTAAGTCAAGTTGGGAATAAAATACCAGAAAAAGCTTATCAAGAGGGTTTATTTTATTAAAAAACTTATATTGGCTTTTTGAGATCTTATCTACATGCTTCACATAGTGAAATAATTTATGACTCAAAAACTACCCTGCGATCACTCTTGTACTACCTTCTAAGCCAAAAATTGAAAATAGTTAGAACCATCGATACTGGAGGTATTTTGTATTTTGACATAATATATTTCAAGGTCTTCCCGACAGGTAACATGATATAATTTGTGACCACCTAGCTACTTAATATCCTACCACCAAATTGATGAGATCAACGGTTACTAGTCATTTTCTCATGCAATTCTTTGAACTTGGTCTACACGTTCCATAGAGTAAAATAATTTATGACCAAAAACTACCATTTAAGCTAAAAAAAAATAAAAATGGAAAGATTGTTAGATAGATCCACAATTGCACCTAGATGTGAAATGAACACCCCCATAAACCTAGCAGAAGCATTTGCGAATTTTGAATTTCCAATTATGCCATAATTTGTCGCCAATTTATCGCAAATTTTTTACCACAATTATAGATTTGTCGCTCATCGTTTTTTTAAAAACATCCATGATTCTGCTAGGTTTATATGAAGCTGGCAGAACCACGTCGTACCGATCCACTTATGGAAAATACTAAGAATACTACCATAATATGTCGCTAATTTATCGCTAATTAATCACCATTTCGAAAAATTTGTCGCTCTTTGTTTTTTTTTAAATTCATGGTTCTGCTAGGTTTATATGAAGCTTCCGCTTGCTATCTCTGATTATGAAAAAAAAACTAATAGTCCATAATTTGTCGCCAATTTGTCGCTAATTTATTACCACAATAAGAAATTTGTCGCTCATCTATTTTATCAAAAAAAATTCAATATCTTCTTAAGGCTATCAAACGTACTGTTTATACCTATTAGTTCCATAACAAGCAAAGAGGCATGATACAGTAAATTTCCCTAATTTGGTTATGACGCATTTACAGGGCTTCCGAAATTGGAGAGATAAATGAAATATGGAGTGTTGTATAAGACTTGACGACACAAAACATTTAAAGAACTTTTTTATTGGAGCAATCTAAAATTTTCATGATGCACTGGTTTTATTATTCAGTCCGCAGTGCATCTCTGTCCGATAGCATTGTATTAACATATGGCATTCCTGCAGTGTTGCCAGTTTGCTTTCAATTCATAAACACTAGTTATCATATTTTACTTAAAATTGAAACGGAAGAAAAACACTGAATTAAAATGGGGCCATTTCATTCCATAATGAAGCGTTATAAAAAGTTATTGATAATATGCGATAATAAATAATGTGTGTATGTTAACCATTTGCTATATGGATGCATATTGTTGAGTATTCACTTAATCCTCTTTACTTTCTTATATCGGGTTTTGTTACAGGTTCTAAGATGAATCTGCTTCAAATATACAAATATCAACCTTACATACAGGGTGAACCAGTAAATTAGATATTTTTTTGAATACAATAGAAAAGAATAGAAATGGGTGCACAGAATACAGGTATTTACTATATATTCTGGAAATTTTTTTACTTTGTGTAGATAATATTCAATTACGACCCATGACATTCTTTCAATGTAGGCACCAAAGCTGAAATTGTGGTGAATAAGGTATTTAATAATAAGAATAATTTGTGCCCTCCAATTACCTACATTTATTCATCTAGTCAGGTTTTGAAAAATTGAAATCAGACCACCTATGACACATCCAGGCTTGCTCCAGTAAAGTGGATTGAAAAATTCAAATTTTAATTATGCAAAAACTAATGAATCGACAGCGCCCGAGTTTCTCACGTATAAAATACATATCAATCACTACTATATCGCAGAGAGCCTGCACTACTTAACTTAAAAAGTCGATGTGTTATGAATTTTCAAAACGCGAATTTTACCGATTTTTTCGGTTCTTCTCCGTTACTAATGATCCAATCGAGTCGCGCTAGGGTTAATTTTTTTGCATTTTGATTCTCTACAACTCATTAGTTTTCGTGTTACAAGCGAAAAACAAAAAACAACAGGTTATAACTACAGATTGTATTACGTATGATGGCACAGTCGGTTTCCTGGTAGTATTTTTGTCACGAGAACATCTCTATTGATTGGTCTAGAAGTGTTTATGTGTGTCTTGCCACCGAACACGCCTACTTTGAACTTCTGATATCACAATTTCCTGTTGGCGAGGTGACATTAATATAAATATTAAGAGCGCGCGCTTACTCGCTAAGCGATATATCGCTCATGTTTTGTGTTAGTATGGCCGCTTTAATTTGTTTTAACTTGTTTGAATGAATTTTCGGTCGCTCTGTCGTCCATGATTTTTCGCTCGATGGCCGAACACATGTAATTTTTAAAACTTCGAGCGCCAATGCTATAGCATTTCGATTAGGCCCAGGTCCACTTCCAATGTTAACATTAATACAATTGGCATTTGATTGAAACTCATAGCGGCATTTAATTGAAAAGATGGACGCATTTATCATTAAATTAATGTGCTTTTTAACAAAATTGTGATAATAGGAAGGACACAAAGAAGGTGGCGAATGCTGACTATATATCGAAACAGTTGAATTACCTATATATAGGTAGGTATTACCTAAGTATAGGTGTATTTATATACCATAGAGTAATCGGCGATTTAAAAAGAAAACTTGTTTCAAATTTATTGGTTCACCCTGTATGTAAGGCGAATATTTGTATATTTGAAGTAGATTCATCTGCTATAGTTTCATCTTAGAACCAGTAACAAGACTCGTGGCAAAACTCGCTATAAGAAACTGAAGATTATCAAGTAAATAGAAATTTCAATTGATGTTAAAGAAAATTTTTCGGACATTTTTGCAATTGGTTAACATACATTATTTATAATCGTATATTACCAATAACTTTTTATAACGCTATTAATATAAAATCAAATGGCCCCATTTTAATTCAGTGTCTTTCGTCCGTTTTAATTTTGAGCCAAATATGCTAACTAGTGAAGTTATGGAATGAAAATAAACTAGCAACAGTGCGGGAGTACCATGTTAACACAATGCCATCGGACAGAGACGCGCTGCGGACTGAATAATCAAACCAGTGCGCCAAACAATAGTAAGTAAATATTTATGAACATTTTAGATTGCTCCAATAAAAATATTCATAAACTTTTTTCGTGTCGCCAAGTATCGCAGAGCACTCCATATTTCATTTATCGCTCCAATTTCATTTCATAATCAATAATATTATAAAGTATATACAATAGAATATGGTAGACTATTCAAACTGCTCCGAAAAAAATTAAAGTCTAACCATAAGAATATAACAAAAGAAAATACCATTCCTAAAAAAAAATATCAAAATACAGTGATCAGTACATATAAGCGGAGAAAAAGTGATGTGCCGATTCAAGTTTGCCATTATAATTATTATATTATACTAAGAAATTTGGAAAATTGTTATCAAATAAATATTGCTTCATATTTTTTTTAATTTTTTTTTATTTGTAATGATTTGAAATCACTGGGTAACCGGTTGTGAAGGCGAGCGATCTGAAATGAGAATGAGCCAGGAAAAAAGGAGGTTTTGTGTTTAGGCGCAGCCAAATTATTTCGAAATCTCAAGTTGAGATTATGAATGTCAGTTCTGAAAGTCAGTTTCTTGAGTAGATAAGGAGGTTTCCCAGTTGTTATTATTTTATGAAAAATCGTACTGGAGTGTAGTGTACGCCTAGCCTCCATGTTCAGCCAACCAAGATTCCTTAAATGTTGCGTAACATGCTCCCGCTTTCTTGTGCCTGTAATAAGTCTCACACATGAGTTCTGCAATTTTTTAAGTCTCATTTTGTCAGATTTCATCAGCTTTGGTCCATAAACCACGTCTGCATAGTTTGCATGTGACAACACTAATGCATCACATAGTTGTTGAAAATATTTCTGTTTGAATAGATCGTTCTTAGATTCATATAACCCTGTTTTAAAATATGAGATACATGTGTAGTGAAGCGTAATGCATTATCAAGGTACAATCCCAAATTTTTTGTTGTATCTGGGTAGGGGGACTCCGTCAACACGTATATTCAATATATTCTTGCAACGATTTCATGCTGCTGTCCTCCCGAATAGCATAACGTATTATTCAGATTTATTCACAGTAAGGCAGTATATATTTGATAAGGTTATAAGAGTATTCAAATCATGATTCATTTGGTCAAGTGCCAAGTTGTAGGAGTTTTCTTCGAAATTTAAATACATCTGCGCGTTATCAGTGCATTGAAGTGTAACGTGAGGACTTTGAGAATTGTGAAGTGTAGAGAACAAAAAGAAGAGGGCCCAAAATTGATCCCTGGGGAACACCATTCTTTATTTCTAGAGATTTAGATTTTTCATTATTTATGATATCGCTTTGAGATCGGTTGAAAAGGTCATTTTTGAGTAGAGATATTGCATTCATAGTGAACCCCAGGTAACTCAGAATTGATAAAAGAAGTTGGTGACTGATTCGATCAAAAGCCTTAGAATAGTCGAGCCATACTAGTAGACACAATTCATTGTTATCAATAGAGATGTGTATATCATCTATCACTTTCAGAAGAGCCGTGGTACAACTATGGTCAGATCTAAAGCCTGATCGGCAGGATGGTAATATGTCAAATTCATTCGAATATATACGCATCTGAGCATTCAATATCTTTTCGAAAGCTTTCGAGATTGCACACAGAATGCTTATTGGGCGAAGGTCACTCATATTTTCTGCATTAGTAACTTTCGCTAATGGAAGAATATGGGAACGATTCCAACTTGCTGGATAAACATTTTTCTGTATGCAGAAATTAAATAGATGGGATATATGTGGCAATATCAGGGGACAGCAGTGTAGTAACATTTGAATACTCACCTTGTCTTATATACTTCATGATCATTAGTTTCGTGAAAAGAGAAATTATTATGATTATTTACTGTATTACCAGAAAGGAAACGGATCGTTTCATCATCAGGTAGAGAGTCATTATTTGATACACTTCCGAAGAAATTGTTGATTTCCTCAGCATTCATCAGGTGCTCTCGGATAGAATTTCGTGATTTTTTGTTGTGAACGTTCATATCAGCCAGTTCTTTCCATAATTGCCTGCTTCTTTTCAAACGATAATCTAGGTAAGCCCTTTTTTCAAGATTTACGGTTCGGTTTGTAAGATTTCTTATTTCTTTATAATAATGCCAATGATGTGGAGCCTTTGTTCTTTTAAATCTCGTAAGAGCTTTGTCTCTAAGTTTGAACATGAGCTTCAAATTATCCGTTATCCAAGGTGCTTTTTTCTTGGTAATTTTAACGGTTTTTATAGGCGAATGTTCATCAAAAAGTTTGAGAACCAAATTAGTGAACACAACGACTTTATCATCAATATTATCTGGCTCATAAATGGTATCAAAATTGATAGCATGCAAATCTGCGAGAAATAATTCCTTGTTAAATTTCCTGAAATCTCTGAAAGTGTATAAAAAATTTTCGTTTAATGTTTTTATCAAACCTACTTTGGACGATACAAGAAAATGATCTGAAAAAGAGGAACAATCAAGCGTAGTACAGTCAGTTACACTCAGTGTTTCTGAACATATTATGAGATGTATTATTTTGCAGCTAGTTGAAGAATATCGAGTATGCTGATCAACAATTTGATTCAGGCCAAAAGAAGCAATTATTTCATTCAGCTGAACACAAGAGCTGTTTGTGGGATCTGCGTAGTCAATATTAAGATCTCCTGCGGAAATTATATTTTCGAATCTAGGACAGATGACAGATAAAGTATCTTCGAAAGATGATAAAAAGTTTGGCAGTGGTAGGTTTGGAGGCCTATACATAGAGGCCACGGCATATTTCACTCCATTAAGAGTGTACGTGATCCATACTTGTACTACATATGCGATACATCAGCGACAAATCAGGTAAATTTAAGGTATCATGCCTCTTTGCTTGTTATGGAACTAATAGGTATAAACTATACGCTTGATAGCCTTTAGTAGATAATAAAATTTTGAAAATACTGTTTTTTACAAAAACAGATGAGGGACAAATTTCTTATTGTGGTAATAAATTAACGACAAATTGACGACAAATTATGGATTATTCGTTTTTTTTTTCATGATTAGATAGATAGGAAGTGGTTCTGCTCTAGCTTCATATAAACCACAGAAAAGGATTTAAAAAAAAGATGAAGAAAAAGGAATTAGCGATAAAGTAGCGACAAATTAGGGTAGTATTTTCCATAAGTAGATAGGTACGAAATGGTTCTGCCAGCTTCGTATAAATCTAGCAGAACCATGGATTTTTTTTAAACGATGAGCGACAAATTTATAATTGTGGTAATTAATTAGCGACAAATTATGGCATAATTGGAAATTCTCAAATGGTTCTGCTAGCTTTATGGGAGAGAAAAAAACATATGAACAGAATGTATAAGTTATCAAAGAAATTGAACATTATAACATTGAGAAAAATGTGTTGGTTATGCCGCCAATAAAAATCAATTGAGAGGACTTATAAAAATCCTTCTGTCAAATGAGAAATGATGAGATTCAGTGAAACTTACTGAAATAGACATGCAAATGCATCCAAACACTCTTACTCTACTGACAATACTGATAACAGTCAAAAGTTCATCTCATCTGTGCGTGAGTAAATAAAAGAGTTCGACTCATTTTGTACTTTGTAATTCAAAACATTTGCATTATAACGTTGATCTACTTCATTACCTAAATGATTTCGATGGAGATGTTCAGCTCAATTCCTTTGGGACAGTATTGTCATTTACGTGCACCTTCCACAATTAATTCGTCAACTTCTGAACGATATTAACAAGACCATATACAACCCGTTCCCAACTTTCGACTTTGTGTTAGACCAGGAGGCATTCTCTGTCATAAATCTAGACAATAATCCTTCAACAGAGGTCTTCTATACTCCTATTAAATTTGGGTTTATTGCTATACCGAATTCTATGCCATGAAACTTTCACTTTGTTTTGTCGGTAGAATGTCGGGCGAAACAATACATACACTATTAAATTGCAAAATGAAATGTAACAACCAACTGAGCTGTTGACACCTCGGTAACTCTTTTGTGTTGGGGATAAAGGGCAGTTTAACGGGGATATGGAAAGTATATGGTGGCAAACATTATGAGACTGACATGTCCAAAGTTTCTTCGTTATATACAGACGAATTTGGAATTGGTTTCTGGCCGAGAACTGTTTTGGTTCCGAAACCACAAACAGGTTTCTCCAAGGAAATGTTGCTTCTATACACAAATGTATTTAGATCAATCTTAGTCCACATTCACAAATGGAAATACCTCGGGAAATACATTTTCCAAACATTGTCGGTACAAAACAATTTTAAGTGGTCAAAAGTCAATTTGGGACGCCAGTTCCATATAAGTGAGTTTTTATTGGTCTCGAATAACATACTTGGTATGGAAGGAACTTGTCTGGATCATGGACTTTCAGAAGGAAATTTCGACTATTCATCCAAAGCTACCCTTGCTTGTGGATAAACAAAGCACAATTCGTCTGATAATAAATTCTGAGTTTCATCGCAGATCATATTTGAGAAGAGTTTCATTAGGTTCGAGAACAACTCCTGAATGATGAATTTGTCTTGGAGCATGTACCTGGTGGTAAAAGCTAGCAGAACCACCTTGGGATTTTCGATTTTTTTTCTGGCCATAATTTTAGGCTAGTTTATTACCCTACTGACAAATTTTTTGCTCTTTGATTATGAGAGATATCGCGGTTCTGCTAGCTCAACGTTTATCAAAAATCTGATCGCACCACGATTTTGAGCTCAGGTTGAACCCACTGCCGATTTTCCTTATATAGTTTTATTTTTAAATCATGGATTCTGCTGGCTAGTCTTGTAGCTAGTTCTGTAAAGCTAGCAGAACCCAACTTAAAAAAAAACACCTTCGAACATATCCTCTTTTATAATAATTTTAGGCTTTATTCATGTGGATTTATTACCCTATTTGAATATTTTTTGCTCAACACTCAGGGAAAATATGGACACTATTTGCATTCTGTCGGATACCACATTACTACCACTGGAATCCATTGATAACTTGTTATGATATTAGATCATCCACCTTTCCCTTTTCGATTTTCTCAAAATGTTCCCGAAGAAAAGGTTTTTTTCAATATACCGAGTTCTCCTAGCCTCATTTGTCCATTTTATTCCTTTTGGGGGGTTGATTTTAGTCTCATCCCCTTTGCAATGGATGAAATTATACGGACATCACACACACACCACTAAAACGTGTCCTGTGAATTAGTTTAAAAAGATAATTTGAAATTGGCAGGTTTTTTCTGAAGGCTTTTGTGCATTTTATTTCTTCCGGAGGGTTGATTTTAGCCCTCCATCCCCTTTGCGAATCGATAAGTTTGATGCGGCACGTTCATTTGGTGAATAAAAATGTGTTCGGTGAATTTGAAGTTGGCAGATTTTTTCTGAAGGCGCTTGCCCATTTTATTTATTTTAGAGGGTTGATTTTAAACCTTCATCCCCTTTGCAAATGGATGAAATTGATAGGGAACGTTTATTTATTGAATACAAACGTTTACTGTACATTTCAAATTGGCAGTTTTTCTGAAAGCTTTTGTCTATTTTATTTCTTTCGGAGGGTTGATTTTAGCCCTTCATCCCCTTTGCAAATGGATGAAATTGATACGGGTCGTTCATTCAGTGAACGTATTCTGAATGAGCTTTTTCATAGTATCCCAATTTTTATCCGAACCAAGGAAAAATATATTTTTACCGACGCCACTGATGTTTTTACTGCTGGATAAAAAGTTACTGCTGAATAATGACTCCCAACTTCACACATGGCGAAGACTAAACCTCACACCCTGTATCCTTTGTTGAACTTCCCCCAGATTCAGATCTAATATTTGTTCATTGTAGGTGAACATTGAATCAATAATGATTTGGGTACTGAATGATAAGAAGGTGAAATATTGATGGATGTCAATACATTTTCGACGGGGTCAACTATGTATTAATAAATTATCATATTGTTGACGACCCATCCTCTGAACATATTCGAATATAACTCATGCATTCATTTGTTTGTACATCTCTTATCGCATATCGTTATTGGAACTTTTTATGAACTACTATACCATGTGTATATTTTTTTTAATATGAGGCTTGCACATTTGTGAACCATCTGACAGAAATTGTGATCGATCCGATATAGGTCAATGTATAAAGATAAATTATTGATTGATTCTTTCTACACTTAAAGTTTTTGACTTGCTATTGCAGAATTGCCTTGAATAATAGGCGAGATCACAAACATAAATTTGCTTCATATGTGGTTGAAGTTGAAATGTAGTGATACAATATTATATTTGCATAGTTTTTCTTAGAAGATATTGGGTAATATTCGAATAAATGCTGCTCTAAAACCCTCACATTTTTTTTACGTCATAAGTCCATTGATTTGGCATTTTTCTGAGTTGCTAGCGTCACTATTTTGCGAAACTTCTGAGGAAACGTTATTCTCTTTCATCCTATGAATAAATCAGAACTTATGTCAGCATGTGTTATATTGAAATGAAGACTTCGTATTTGATAGCTATCCTTGATTAAGTTATTATTGAATAATATGTATGTATACGAGTGCTATTGTTATTGTAAAAAAATATTATGAATTACGCTTGGCAACGATGTAATTCCTGGCACTCTTCGCGATCGGCGAGTTGCTAGTGTCACTATTTTGCGAAACTTCTGAGGAAATGTTATTCTGTTTCATCCTATGAATGAAACATATAACACACTCTTGTGTTTTGATTGACTTTACCGAATAACTCACGCATATGTCGGTTGGCCCCATATGAGTTCATTTCTAAGATACCTGGCGATACACACAGACTTGGAACCTCTAGAGTTCCTTCGAAATATGCCACTTTGCTTCGAAAGGACGATAGGTGGTTATCTCAGCGTATACTAGGAACCGTGTGATATCACATATGGGGTACTTTACCTCCAGTTAATCCTCTCCAAAGGGCCAAATGCTTGTTGTGTGTTCGGTGTTTACTTCTAACCAGTAGTCGCCAGTAACTTTGGATAACACTCCCCAATTCTCCAAGTATTTCCAAGAAAACGAACTGATTCTAATGATGGCTTTTATCGAGGAGATTAATTTTGTGAATGGGATAAATACGTAAAGAAATTAAATGTAATGAAACTGTGTGAATCAAGACTAGATAAAATAATTAACTCTAGGAAACAAATTGAGTGAACTTTGTGAAGAAAAAGTTACTTGAATAACACTCTGCAACCAATAATTTATGATATTAAACTTCACGAAACTCAGTTACTTCAACAGTTGGAAAATTCTACTCAGAACAAAGAATTCCACGGTTTCTGGTGAACGAAATTTGGCAATTATCTGAAAAGGACTCCCCCGTCTAGTTTAAATGATCGCAAAACTAACACGCTCGTAAGTACTTATCTCGATACGGAACTGATGAATTTTTGACTTTTCTCTAGCTCAACCGAAAAAAAGGAACTATTGACTTGAATAAAAATTTCTGGTAAGTTAGTTTAACCCGGGCCACGATGAAATATCAACTGACTATTTTTCTGTGAGAATTCACTACGTCAAATTCCTCCTACCAGGTCCTTTGAGAACCCCCACTCAAGTCAAATTTTGACCGGTTTTAATAATTTCATCCCTTATTTTACAACGTATGTGTACTTGAGTAATTACCTAACCAATGGGGTGGGATTTTTGCAAAACTGTAAACAAGTTCGTTATGACTCCGTCGACCGATCCCGAGTCTAGTCGGGGTTGGAGCTACTGCTTGATCTTCGTCAACCGAGAGGTGGCGCTCCTCCGTTATTAGAGCGGTACTACTTTGAACTATGGAATTCTCTGTTCTACTTTTAGTGGGTTTTAACAATAATCTCTCTCCTTTAGACTGCTAAATGTAATCATCCTGTAGCGCTAGAGTTTTCGGGTTTTCATTTGGAGGAAAATGATCAGAAACCCCTCGTCCTAGACCCGTTGCAGCTTATTAAGCCGTTAATCTAAATACAAATAATTTTCCATTGGATGCCAATTCATTTCGTCAACGAAACAAACAATTGCCTAAAAATTTGTTACAATTTCCCGCTTTCTGCTAGTGAACCTATATTTCTTAGCAAAATTCCCATATCTCGAAACAATCCGAACCGTTTTACTCTGCAGATGTATTCTGTTTATCCTCCAAGATTTTTTCAAACAACCGGCTAGCAGATGTCAAGAATTCTACGAAAATGATAATTTTTGTTTTCGACTTGTTGCACAGTAAACCTGCGTTCCAGATGACAAGGTTTCTGAAACTGTGATTGTTTAACTCCGTTAAACCCAACTGTTTATGACCCTTAAAAAGAAAGATTTCAGGACCCGAGTATGAAAATCTGCTTTTGAACCCGGCGATAGATTCTTACAGGGTGATCCTCCGATTTTGTTACAAACAGAACTGGTGAAATGAAGACTCCTCATTTGATAGCTGCTCTTGATTTAGTTATTCTTGAATGATATGTATGTATACCGAGTGCTATGTCATTATTTTCCCGGCCTGCTCACATTGTAAAGAAATATTGTGAATAACGCTTGGCAACTCTGTAATTCAAATGAAAAGTGTGACTGTGTGCACGTATCGATATAATCAATGAAAGAAAATTGTATTTCGTGCATAAAATAATTTATTCGTAGCAAAGCGCTTTCGACCGTTAGGTCATCATCAGTGCGTACCTAAAAGTAAGTAATATTAATAGAAAAAAAAAAAAGTTACTGAAAAGTTTTATTTTTGAGAAAGAAAATTGACATATTTTGAAAGTGAGGTTACTTACTCGTCAGGTGTACCAGAAGCCAAAAAGACCATGATCAATGAAAATTGTATAGGTTTACATAACATACATGTTAAAATAAATATTCTAGGCCAGGATGACACTAGAGATTCAAATTTTTCCCTTTTTTTCTCATTTCTTGTAAGAAACCATTATTTTGGTATGATAGCTGGACCCAAGTGACAAGATTGACAATTGACAAGTGAACGATGGAGTAGAAAGACATGGAACACAAAATCATGGAGATATCAGATCAAGAAAGGAATATCCCTGTCATACGAAAACACACTAGAAGATGATCAATCTAATGAGGACTGTCATCTGTCAAATATGTTCCAGTATTCCAAGGAAGACCAGACTGGAACATATTTGACAGATGACAGTCCTCATTAGATTGATCATCTTCTAGTGTGTTTTCGTATGACAGGGATATTCCTTTCTTGATCTGATATCTCCATGATTTTGTGTTCCATGTCTTTCTACTTCATCGTTCACTTGTCAATTGTCAATCTTGTCACCTGGTCCAGCTATCACACCAAAATAATGGTTTCTTACAAGAAATGAAAAAAAGGAAAATTTGAATCTCTAGGTCATCCTGGCCTAAATACTTATTTAACATGTATGTTATGTAAACCTATACAATTTTCATTGATCATGAGATGTTTTATGGTCTTTTGGCTTCTTGTCACCTGACGAGTGAGTAACCTCACTTTAAAATATGTCAATTTCTTCTCAAAATAAAACTTTTCAGTAACTTTTTTTTTAATCAATATTACTTACTTTCAGGTACGCACTGATGATGACCTAACGGTCGAAAGCGCTTTGCTACGAATAAATTATTTTATGCACGAAATACAATTTTCTTTCATCGATTAACTCTGTAATTATCTTGCGCTCTCGGCAATCGGCGATAAATCTGAACTTGTTACGTCAGATCCTGGCGCGGTTTTCGCAGTGTTCAAACAAGAACATTTCTTTGGGATTTTTTTTTGAAAAACTTTTTGAAAAAAAAAAGGTTGGAAAAGAAACTAACCACTTTTCTCATCGTTCTGGACATTGTGGTATTTTTATCAAAAAATAGTGATCCCGTCTATTGTTCAGCAATTAAAAAATAAACTTGATTGAACAATTTCTTTGTTATCAGAACTTATTGAATGAACATAACATAATATTGAGGAGGTTTGTTGGGATTTGGATCAATTATGTCGAAGAAAAACTACTGTCTCCTTGCCAACGTTTCGAATTTTATTAAATTCTTCTTCAGGACTCTGTAACAATGAGTTTTTGAAGTTGAAGGTGTTGAGTAATGGTAAAAATTAAGAAACATTTGGCCACAAGGAACAGAACATTTCACAGTAAAATAGATTATTACAATAGAAAAGACTCACCAAAAATTATTTTTTCCGAGTTGGATGTAAATACAAATGATTAATAAACAGACATTCTAGATACAACGAAAATCACTTTCACGGGACAACAGTACGAGACAAACGAAAACTACACTCTGTTTCCTAATGTGAGAGAGTAATAAATCATTATTGAACTGTAAAACCGAGTCGTCTTCGCCGAATTCCTTAGGCGTACGAGGTTAAATCTAAAGTTGATGTCATTGGATAGTTTATGAAAAACTAAGATAGGAATGTGAAGTAGATATAGGACATCATAAATGAAAACATCTGGAATTTTCCGCAGAAGCCAAAAATGCAATAATATACTGGGTGTCCCATTAGAAAAAACGAAAGTATATATCTTGAATTTTTAATGCGACGTTCAATTGTTTTTCCATCAACATTTCCTGGCGGTTCAGAAACAATGCTACAACTTTTCTAATTTAACCATTTTTCTAGCTCTTCAAATAAAGAGGATATCTATTGGTCCAAATATAACCAATAAGTTGATGTGCCCCCCCCCGCGTCATCTGTCGTGAAATCACAATGTCTTTTATTTCAAAAAGTAGAATCGGTGATATCATTCAATACCTTGTTTTTTCATTGTTCTACGTCAAACCATTCCAAAAGTTATAAGAGAGGGAGGGGCATAAAAAGCAGCAAAGTCACATATCCCTGAAATGTAAAAAAAATTATGTTTGGAAAGAGAATTGAATTATCTTTTCAATGATCAACGATGTGCCACATGACCCCCCATGCTATTTTAAATTTTGAAGTTGATGTGCCCCCCGCGCCATCTATCGGGCAATCACAATGAATTTTATTTCAAAAAGTAGTATCGGTGACAAACCGTTAAGAAGTTAACAATGAGGGGGGGGGGTGCTACAAGCCGCACTGTATGTTGGGATCACTAAAATCGAAAGAATATAAATTGAACCAGAAATAGATCACAGGGGAAAAACAACTACTTTCCTGGCAAATACGCAGAACGTTGAATGATATTCACCTGAAAATCCATGCATACCTCCATATAAATGGACATTGAATGCAAATGTTTCTTTTTGATAAGCGCGATTATGTTTAATTTATGTCGTGTTCGCCTAACAATCCGCATACCGGTTTCAGGCTTTTTGGCCCTCATCAGTACGGAGTAGTCACCAGCCAGAGCTCCGAAGAGCTCTGACCGAAGCGAGACACAACATAAACAAAACCATCATCGAGTCTATAACACCTATAGGTACGCCGGAAAAGAAAACTTTTAACTGGTGGTACCTAGTGACAGAAAGAAATACTCCGAAAATCTCCCACCTCGATAGGTTTCTAAATAAAAGATTCCTTCTCAGTAGGAGTGGCAAGCCCGACTAGCATATAGTGAAAGAAACATTTGCATTCAATGTCCATTTATATGGAGGTATGCATGGATTTTCAGGTGAATATCATTCAACGTTCTGCGTGGTATTTCCAGGAAAGTAGTTGTTTTTCCCCTGTGATCTACCATTTTCTGGTTCAATTTATATTGAACTTTTGTTGTGAAGAAGACTGTGTACTTCGATTTTTCTATTTTATTCCACTTCACATGGCGTTTATCTTTCACTATATGCTAGTCGGGCTTGCCACTCCTAGTGAGAAGGAATCTTTTATTTAGAAACCTATCGAGGTGGGAGATTTTTGGAGTGTTTCTTTCTGTCACTAGGTACCGCCAGTTAAAAGTTTTCTTTTCCGGCGTACCTATAGGTGTTATAGACTCGATGATGGTTTTGTTTATGTTGTGTCTCGCTTCGGTCAGAGCTCTTCGGATCTCTGGCTGGTGACTACTCCGTACTGATGAGGGCCAAAAAGCCTGAAACCGGTATGCGGATTGTTAGGCGAACACGACATAAATTAAACATAATCGAGCTTATCAGAAAGAAACATTTGCATTCAATGTCCATTTATATGGAGGTATGCATGGATTTTCAGGTGAATATCATTCAACGTTCTGCGTGGTATTTGCCAGGAAAGTAGTTGTTTTTCCCCTGTGATCTACCATTTTCTGGTTCAATTTATATTGAACTTTTGTTGTGAAGAAGACTGTGTACTTCGATTTTTCTAATATAATAGTTGTTAAGAATAGATGTTCAATATCAAGTGAACACTATGTTAGTTTGGAGACCTCAGGGTTCTGTTTTGGTACCACTACTATTTGGTCTTTTTGACAATGACATAAAGGAAATTTCCATATTACAATGTTTGTGGATGATATATTACTATTGCTAGAATTACAAAGGCTGGTCTATTGAACAAAGTCAAAATTGTAATCAATAACGTACCATCTGTTGTAAACTCAATCCATTAATTCTGAACCAAGTTGGAATAAGAGAAGGAATAGTATAGTAGATGAAATATACTCAACTGATGGAACTAATATGTCACACGAACTTGAATTCATCGGAACTATGTTAGATAAATTTTAAAATTGGGATTTGCATATCAATATGTGTTTACAATAAACTTTTTTGTAAACAGCTGTATAATATTAGGAGTAGATATTACCTTATTCTTGCCTATTATTTAGTAATGCCAATGTCTGAGAAATTTCTAGAATTTCGGGAAATTCTATACCGTTTGGGAATTTGTCTCAGTGAGTTTGTTGGATTAAAGCTTGACTTGATCTATCATCCCACAACGTTGATGTATATGAGTTGAAATTCAGACTCCAACGGAGTATAAACTAAATGACTCAAATAATTTATTTCAGACACGTGCGTCCGCTGTCTGCTATGTCTACCGTTTTTTCTTTAATAAATTCAATGTTGACGCCAAATTGTCTGCGTTTGTACAAATAGTACAAGGACAAATAGTTGATCCCATATGTTATTCGTTTCAAGCATAGAAAAGATTTATGCATTTGCAAGAGGAATTTTCGTGGCTAAATAATTTAAAACAATTCTCTTCTGATTCTTCGTGATGTTATCCAATCCAATTGAAAGTAACATTGTATAGAAAAAAAATTGTTTTGTAAAGCTAAACATTGACTACTCATGCTCATGCAAAATAACTTTTCTATCGTGTTTTCGCTTCCTGAACACGAATCCGAAAGAAAAACGCGGCAGTCTCATAACTTTTCCGAGTTAGAGCCCTTTTCCGTTTTCTGGCTCAAAAATCTCTCACAATGCCTCCTTTTTTTATCAGCATAAACTACAAACACTAAGTCGCTCATTTTCGCCACAATTTTGCACAAAATTAAACCTATTCTATCGAAAACATCACCCTTTTTCAACAGTTACAAGTACCCTAACTTCTCACATCTGATGGACGGAATTTAGTGAATTTAACTCTTTTGCATGTTGGTAATAACAAATAAGTCACCGTCAATTTTTCGAAATAAAATAAGAGCTATTATTTCATTCTCACATGGCTCCACCTATAAAAAGTCAAGAATTTAGTCACATGATATGCAATATGATCGACTATTCAGGTAAATAAAGAAATATGAGCGGATTTTTTTTTCGATTGTGCTATGGTGAATGTCAAAATTTTACATAACATTCACTCAAAATTGAAAATGTCTCGTTTTGGTTTATGTTCCAATACGGAAATTAGTGAACATATAAGCAAATCCACCCCAGAAAATACCAAAAAAAGTAAAGAGACATGGTTCTTGTTTTTTATGAGTAATTGGTGGTTGTTAAAAGTAAGTAGAGCACTGTCAACGGACGTCACAACATGGCGGTCATCAGCTGATCGGGAGCAACAAAGCATTTGAGTGTGTGTAGAAATCATTGTTTTTTTGTTTTTGTTAAAGATTTGTTGTGATTTTTCTAAACTTTGTTTACATTTAGTGAACATATTATCTGTTAATATAGTGTAAGATTCTCTTTTTCATTGAAAAATCCAATAATTTTGCAAATTATTTCCTAATTATGCCTCTGGAAGGAAATCGAATAAATCTCGCGTGCTCGTCTTGATTGGATCGGTTACTACAACCCATAACAGCACAAAATGTTATGATGAACCTTATCAAATCTAAAAAAGCAAACTATTTTGGTGTATTTTTTAAATGGAAAATCCATGTTTATAACACCTCTATAGACTTTTGCACTTATTTCACAATATTCACTATGAACTAAGGATCACAACAATGTCAAGAATATTTTTTTAGGATATCGTTTCTCGGGGAAAATTCACAAGAAAGACACACGTACTCTAATGGAAAAAAGCTTTGCTGGCCCTTCATCAGCTGTTTGACAACTGTCAGATTACGTCATTGACAGTGCTCTATTAAATGTTGATAAACGTATATGAATGATTGGCTTATTTTCACATTAGCGAAAGTGACAAATATGACCGGAATCTTAACGAATGATTTTGTGTTCACGAAATAATCTCCCTGAATTCTTTAATTTATCTCTAGCAACCTGTAATTCGAGAAAATTCAATTCGACCAGATGAACATTAATAATCTAAGAATAACTCCCTCGAACGGGCGTTATTCAGATTATTAATGTTCTAAGGATAACTCCCTCGAAGTAAGCTCTCGGGCGTTATTCAGATTATTAATGTTCATATGGTCTAGAAAATACAAGGTACTCTCGAAAGAATTATGACGGAAATTTCACTCATGTGTAAAAATGTCCATAAGAGGTGTGGAATTATCGCTGAATTACAGCGGTAATCCACTTACTATGTGGATTATCGCTGTAATTCAGCGCACTAGGTGACAATTCAACTGCAGTGACAATATTACTTACAATAATTGTAGTATTAACTATAACAACAAATAATATGAATCTTTTTGTATTCTTGAAATTTTCTATCGAATACCACTCGTGCTTTGAAAATTAACCAAATAATTCTGAAAAAAAACGTGTTTTTTTGAAAAAACTGAACTCGGTTATTTTTTTCGTTGTTTCAGAAAATTTATGCTTTGAAACAACGAAAAAAAATTAACTCGTGCAGTTTTTAAAAAACACGTTTTTTTTCAGAATTATGGGTAATTTTTAAAGCACTTATGGTATTATCCCCGAAAATTTCACTCATGTGTTATAATGTCCATAAAAATTGTTGAATTATCGCTGAATTACAGCGGTAATCCACCTACTATGTGGATTATCGTTGTAATTCAGCGCACTAGGTGACAATTCAACTGCAGTGACAATATTACTTACAATAATTGTAGTATTAACTATAACAACAAATAATATGAATTTTTTTCTATTCTTGAAATTTTCTATCGAATACCACTCGTGCTTTAAAAATTAACCAAATAATTCTGAAAAAACGTGTTTTTTTGAAAAAACTAAACTCGGTTATTTTTTTCGTTGTTTCAGAAAATTTATGCTTTGAAACAACGAAAAAAAATAAACTCGTGCAGTTTTTAAAAAACACGTTTTTTTTCAGAATTATGGGTAATTTTTAAAGCACTTATGGTATTATCCCCGATAATCCACCTACTATGTGGATTATCGCTGTAATTCAGCGCACTAGGTGACAATTCAACTGCAGTGACAATATTACTCACAATAATTGTAGTATTAACTATAACAACAAATAATATGAATTTTTTTGTATTCTTGAAATTTTCTATCGAATACCACTCGTGCTTTAAAAATTAACCAAATAATTCTGAAAAACGTGTTTTTTTGAAAAAACTTAACTCGGTTATTTTTTTCGTTGTTTCAGAAAATTTATGCTTTGAAACAATGAAAAAAAATAAACTCGTGCAGTTCTTGAAAAACACATTTTTTTTTCAGAATTATGGGTAATTTTTAAAGCACTTATGGTATTACGAAAATTTCACTCATGTGTTATAATGTCCATAAACATTGTGGAATTATCGCTGAATTACAGCGGTAATCCACCTACTATGTGGATTATCGCTGTAATTCAGCGCGCTAGGTGACAATTCAACTGCAGTGACGCGATATAAAAATCGGGAGTGTATGTTTCGCGATTGCCATGGAAGTAACAGAGAGGCTTACGACCATAGCAACGCGTACCCGAAGTGAACAGATACTATAATTTAGTCAGTGTTTCATATTTAACCGTTTCGAAACTTTCAAAGAAGCTGAAATCAACACGCAAATCGAAAAAACAACTCCAGCGAATACAAAGAAAAACAAGAAGTTTGTCTGGAATCAGTTCATGGATTTTTGTGCAACAAGAGGGTATAAATTGGAACGAGAAACGCCAGTTTGCGAAAATCTTGAAGGACTGGGCTCATAACATGAAGAAAAGTAACGGTGAGGAGTACAAAGAAAGCACCGTGAAATCTATTTGGAATGTCAGCGCCAAAATGATTATGGAAGAATCCTTCCAGAAATATGGTATAAAAATTGACCCATTCCAAGATGTCGTGTTTAAATCTGCACGGGACGCAAAAAATGCAAAGAGAAGAGACCTACAGGCTCAAGATAGTAGAAAAGTGAGCTAACTGCTCTGAAATTCGAGAACTGAAAATACTAGTAAACAGTTGTGACGAAGGAACCCCAGAGGGACTACAAAAGAAGGTGTTCTTTGTTTTGTAGTATGAATTGGCGTGGAGAGGAGGCGAAGGATGCAGAGCAAAGCTACAGTTTTTCAAGGAAAAACTCGATAACTCAGGCCAAAAAACAAACAGAATTGAATACAATTCGATTTTCGGAAAAACTACCCAAGGCGTATCCAAGCCATGTGCCTCATCTGAGTGGTTAGTAATGAATAGAAATAACTATAATTTTTGTCCAGTTTGATTATTTGACGCATTAAAATCGAAAAAAGAACACACAAAAAATGACGGGTGTGAAAAAAAATATTTTCCGTTTGATGCAAGAGGATGCAAATTAAAACTCTTCTCAAAAACATTATTTCAGTTATTTTTTCGACTTTGCAGAACTTTTGGAATTTTCATCAAATAATTAGGATTAACAACAAATTTTTTTCGATAAAACAAACATTTCCGTTTTGTTTGAATGGTTGCAAATTCACCAGAAGATATAAATTGCTATTTTTAGAAACCTCGAAAGTTTGCAGAACTTTTGCCCATTTTAACCGCTCTAATAATGTGAAAATTTATTAAATCCTGATTTTCAACATCTTTCGTTCAGAAAAAAGGGTTGCAAAATTGGACTAAATATCATTTGAACGTACTCTTCACTCTACTGAAGTCTACTGGCCTAGTAACCCTGTCAGTATTATAAATATAATAAATATAGTTCTTACGGCAAAAAAATTTAAACAAATCGCTGCTTTATCGATTGTTCCAATATTCAATTCCTGGTCACATGCGTTTTTATCAGGCTTCAGTTATGGCGAGGAAAAAATCGTACAGAGAAAAAGTTTTGAAAACCTGCTATAGGTATACCGCAAACTATAAAATTTCTCAATCTTTCAATCTTTCTCCTATATCCGTATCGAGTTTTGTTTTAGCCGGTGCAAAACCAAAGAGGACTGAATTTAAATTCTGCTCTGATACAATTTATCAAGGCAATCGTTCTCTGTAATGTGTTTGCCAGATATCCGGTGTTGCCAAGGCTCTGTATGTATACTCAGGAATATAACTCAATTGGAAGAATCAGATGAATAATTATGTCCAATCGCGACCACGAATTTTCAATGCATTATGGAATATTCAACTCCAATTTTCAGTGACCTCTGCTAGGCAATAAAACCAGATATTAAAATTATAGAGGAAGGTATATGAAATAAAAATGCAAACTATCAAAGTATATTACTAATAAAACTAAGCCAGTGTTACACGAGGAAAACCCTCATGTTCTATGTTTCTTGAAACTTGGTGTAACGAGATATACAAGAACAATTCAACTTGAAAATTATATATCAGCAAACTTCCAAGTACGAAAAAACCATCTCATTGAAAAAAATGACGTAGAAAAACATTGATTTCATATGTGAAGTATTTCGTGAAATGCATGCCGAATATTATGCAAAACCTATGATTTCAACGATAGAAAATTTTCGGCTAGTGTCCAAATCCTTAATTCCTGTACAATGAAGAAATTATGTGTGGTGACATCAATATACATTGAGCGCCATATGTAACGGATAAATTCATTTTCTACATTATTAGCCATTTTCAAGAAAAACCCCGATTTATGTTTTTGAAAAGACATTCTGTGACATAGAAAAATCCCCCCTTCTTCACCCCCTCAACGCGACAGCCACCCCCAATTTAAAAAAATGAATTAGGGAGTCAAGTGATACCTCATTTTGAAGGGTATCCAATAGTCTATTCAGCCATATCTATTTTTTGAATTTCGTTCAGGCGTCATAAAAAAAATCCAAATGTTAAAAGGTATCACGTCACTATACGTATTCAGTATTGGGACGGCACAATGGTAGGTAGAGTGGGGGAAACACGAGTGGGCACGAGTGTCATCGTCTGCAGCAGTGTTATCACATGCAGCGGTTGAAAGGTTACGTTTGTTAGATTGAGAAGTGGGTATCTAGGGTAATTTATTCAATTTTGTTTCATGTCACCTTGCAAAAATGCTCTGGGGTCTAGGGTAAATACTTTTCAATAGCGGAAGAAGACATTATGGCCAATGCTATCGTCTTGTGTATCGCTTTTACTAAATCATTTGTACGCCTATGTAATTTCTCGTAATAGCTTCGCTTCGGACATCTTCGATAGAAACTGTTCATCAACTGGGGGAAGGACAAACATGCTCTCTCAATAGTGAATGCACTCTATCCTATTAAATTCGCTGTATATTCAATGCACCTTCAATTTTTTTTGGTTTATTTACCAATTGTTGTTTGTCAGACGTGCCAGTAGAGTAAAACATTGTATGTCCTCTGTGAACTTGCAGAAGACAAACAATTTTTCAGTTATAAGAAAATAAAGAACACGAAGTCATTTCCACAACGTAATCAATATAAATTGAAACACAATTGGTAGACCACAAGCGAAAAACAACTACTTTCCTGCCAAATACCACGCAGAACTTTGAATGATATTCACCTGAAAATGTATGCAAACTTCCATAGAAAATTAAAATTGATTGCAAATGTTTCTTTCTGATAAACTCGATTATGTTTAATTTACGCCAGGTCCGCCTACCAATCCGCATACCGGTTTCAGGCTTTTAGCCCTCATCAGTACGGAGTAGTCACCAGTCAGAGATCCGGAGAGCTCTGGCCGAAGCGAGACCCAACACAAACAAAATCACCATCAAGCTTACATCATCTTTAGGTACGCCGGAAAAAGTAACTTTTAACCGACGGTTTTTCAGTTGTTGTTTGTGTTTCTTGTTCAGTATCATTTTCATACAATAGGCTGATAGTTCTAGCAAAGTCTCATTTGACTGAACGTCAAAGAATAGAAGTGTTAATATAATGCTAGGGTGTGGTGACAAAACTAGAACCCACAAATATCCTGATCATCACATTTCCCAATCTACCGGGGGGGGGGGGGAAGGGGGGGTATCGTTAAAATTGATGGGGTCAACTAGCAGAAGCAGTTTTTTTTCGCGTTCAGACCCTCAAATGGTCCCCCGTCCTTCATTAAAAAGTCCCCTGGCACAATCCGCATTCCTCTACGACCCCCCTTTAGGCTGTGCGCTCCCCCGTGGACTATTTTGAATAACGAGAGTAGTTTTGATTAAATCTGTCAAACTAGATGGTCAATCACTTTGTTTTTTCTCACAATATCTGTGATATCCTGCTCTAGCTCCTCCTCGTTTTCATAAACTTCTCAATTTTAGTACTAACGGTAGAATTAATAATGTGCGCTTCCCCGTGGACTATTTTGAATAACGAGAGTAGTTTTGATTATATCTGTCAATCTAGATGGTCAATCACTTTGATTTTTTTTTCCAATATCTTATATCCTCCCCTCTTTTTCATAAATTCTTAATTTTAGTACTAACGGTAGAATTAATAATGTGATGTTTCCCTATGCATGGTCCATATGTTACGTGTTAATTGAGTCAACTTCAATTAATACAGTGTGACCCATTTTTAATAGAAACACCCCCCTAAAATTTGAAGTTGTAAACGGATTTTAATATATTTTTTTTGAAATGTCAAGTACTAAAAGGTCTACCTTGGGACAAAATTTTCGACTAAGAAAAAATATCGTAGTATGCCCTGAAAATTGGAATAAACATTTCAAATTTTGTCCCAAGGTAGACCTTTTAGTACTTGACATTTCAAAAATTATTAAAATCCGTTTACAGCTTCAAATTTTAGGGGGGTGTTTCCATTAAAAATGGGTCACACTGTATATATATCTCGGGTTCGGGATGGTGAAACTTGTTGAAATTTTATAGAGGTGTTGTTCACATGTTAAACAATACGTATGCCAATTTTAATAATTTCCTAATTCAACTGTCTCGTGGCGGTACTACCTTAAACATCCTCTGGTATGGCTTCAACCCGTTCTCAACCGATGTCTTGGATGCCGCCGACTTTTGGAAGAGACGGCAACGCTGGTTATTTACCGCAACGACCTTGAATTCGAGTGCTCGCTGCTTGTCGGAGCCTGTCCATATTCCGTATACAGAAACGAATGGTGGGCGGGTCTGCTTGTCTCGCAGATCGAAAAAGTTCAATGCCTTTGTTTTGCAATCTTGTTTGACTCACCTTCCGCACTTGTTCACGGTGTTGGACGGTTCCTCTTTCGAGTTTTCCGTTCTTGCCGTATGTGGATAAGTGATTCGTGCATGAGAGATCACGATATGATATCGATAGAAGAACCTGAAACGATCTGAATGCAGTGAGGTGGAACACAATACTTTTACATGGATCGATTCACTTGTGGGATCCATACTCAAAAATGATATACAGGGTGTCCCAAACTCGATGGCTTATTAGACGTTTCTGGAGAACGGTACACAGGATTATTTTGAAAATTCGGTTTCTTGGGCAATAAGTTTTGCTTTATCGATTTTCAGCGCTGTGGCGTTGCTGCTTATATTGAAAAGTGGCAACAACTTTGATATTTCAAATGAGACACCCTGTATATTATTGCATTTTTCGATTTGCTATTGCTTTACGACCATTTTTACACGCTTTATATTAGCTTCACTTGTATGTTTGTTTGTATGTAACCGACTCCTTTGGGCACGATTTTTACCCACTTCCAGACGTTAGAATGATTTGAAATTTGGCAGGTGTACATAATTCCGGTGACAATGCATTAAGAAATTTTTGTGTGGAAAAAAAAAACAAAATGGCGGCTACAATACGGCGTACGAGTTTTGTGATTATGGTGTGATTCGCGTCAAAATTGGTAACTGAGGGTTTTCGTGGTCGGAGATTATGATTCTTTTGTCAAAATTGAAAAATTCAAGATGGCGGCTCCAAAATGGTGGACGAGTTTTGTGATTATGGTCTGATTCTATTCAAAATTGGTATGTGGTAGTTTTTGGGATCGAATATTATGATTCTTTTGTAAAAATTGAAAAATTCAAGATGGCGGCTTTGAAATGGTGGCCGAGTTTTGTGATTATGGTCTGATTCTATTCAAAATTGGTATGTGGGGGTTTTGGGGTCGAAGATTATGATTACCTAATTTGATAAGATTAATTGAAAAATTCAAGATGGCGGCTTTAAAATGGCGGCCGAGTTTTGTGATTATGGTCTGATTCTATTCAAAATTGGTATGTGGGGGTTTTTGGGGTCGGAGATTATGATTACCTAATTTGATAAGATTAGTCCATTTTTTTATTTGCAAAAAAATTATAAAAATAATAGTTAAAAGAAACTAAAAAAAACACGCTTTAATATGTTATGTGCATCAGTTATGTCTAAGGGAGTTCGTTCTCCATTATACAGGGTCGTTCAAAATTTATGATTTTTCGATAGATACAAAAATGGTGAAAGTACATTTTTTAAATGGAACACCCTGTATATTATCGATAATCCTGAAAGATAATTAAAGTTTCTTCCAAATGATGTATCACGTACCTATACAAAAAAGTCTGGTTTCCGAAATTCTAGCAAGTTTCATAAAAATCGGATCATTTTGCCATATTTTGTATTAAATGTCATAATGTCATATATATACGTATTTTGAAAATTCGACAATTAGTGCATCAATAATATCAGATCAGAAAATTCCGCATCCAATGACACCTTGGTCATAGTTTTACGTGAAGGCCTTCTCCAACGGGAGGAAATGGCACTTGTGAACAGGACTACCCAGTTAACACATGGACATCTAATGGATATCCATTGGACATCCTTAATGAATTTTATGGATGTACTATGGTCATCCAATTTATATCCAAAAGATATCTTATGGACATTCGATGGATGCCCAAAGCGGAACAACCTGTACATCCATAGAATATCCTTTAAGGATATCCATAAGATATCCCCCAGAGATGTCCATACGATATCTTTGAAATATATCCATAAGATATAGTTCAAAGATATCTTTCAGGAATATCCATGAGATAGCCTTCAGGGATATTCAAAAGATATCTGAAAGTTTCCTTCAGAGATATTCGAAAGATATCCTTCGGGGATATCCATCGAAGATAAAATATAGTAATAGCGATCTGGAGGGAAATGAAATAATGATATTAAAAAAAAAAATTATTAATAAACTCTGGTATAAAAAAAAATCTCATAAACTTCGGGATTATCAACAAATAAAATGTATATGTAAACTCTAAAATAAAAACATTTGAATATTAGATGCAGAATAACCAAAAAGATAAAGTTAATAAAAAAATATAGGTAATGCTATTTTCTTTGTCCATCAGGTGTTTCCTTTATTCTAGAAGATGACAGATGCCTTTCTTTGGCCCTTCTCAGCCAAGCTTAGATGGCTTCTTCAGTAGCTTTTTTATTTTCCGTCGAATCACTAAGGTCAGATATCGAATCACTAAGGTCAGATATGTATATATTCACGGGTATAATTTATGTTGAAATCTACAAAAAAATACTGAGAAATATTATGCTTTCTTTTGAATTCGAATACTGATAATATATACCACTGCCATAGTTTTTGTCTCTCTTTTTATTGGTATCTATACTATTGTTACGTAAATAAACTTAACTTGGTTCTAATAATTTATTTCACACTTAATCTACAACTTAATTTATATTACTACGCCACTGAATAGCTCGATCGCATGGGCTCGTTCAGACTGTCTACTCCCTCTTGAGGGCTGTCTATTTATCTCCGATACAGCATTCTCGATGTTTCGAATTCGGACGGTTGGCGCCTAGCATGTTCCAATTGCTTCCAATATTGACCGTTGTTTTTCGCGGCAGAGCGACTGGATGGTTCTCGAATATCTCCGGGGATGATCTCATCGTTGTCGACGGCAACGTGTGAGGCGACAGGTCCGGCCTAGGTTCGTTACATTGCCCCCTTCTTAAAGACATTTCGTCCCGAAATTTCATCCTTGGAGTGTGACGATATCTGCATGACTCCCCATATCTGCACCGTGAAGTTCGATGGAAGTAACACTCCACGGTCTTCATGATCGGTCGTGGAAGAGGGTTACAGCAAACCAAAATCCTGACGCCGCTGGATCTGAATATCGCCTCCAGCATACTTCTTATGACTCTCCAGTCCAACCCATCAATACCACAGGATAGTTTTGGAATTGCTAGATCCGCCAGATTCTGGTCCACCATAGTATCTCTTAGTTTGGTGAGACTCTTCCAGACATCTTCATAGGACGGTTTATCTTGGGAATGCCTCTTGGTAACTAGGTAGTAGATGTTTCTCTGGCCTTTCTTCAACTGTAGCACCCCACCAACTTCTGGATTCTGCTCCCGCAGTGTTTGGAGTTGACCAAATTTCTTGGAGAACACTACGGCGATGCCCCTGGACATTTGAAGATCTTCTGCCACACAGTGCGCTAGTGCGTAGTCGGCAGGCACCTCGAAAAGGTCTCGTGACTCCTCTCTAGTAACCCCATGTAGAACTTTCTGCCCGTTTGAATACAAGGACATAAACTTCTCGAACGTCATATCCTCCGGTGGCTTGAGGGTGCGAACTTGGTCATGGTTTCCAGCGTAAGGGGCTAACCTGTTGAAATGGACGACCCTTGGTTTCCCTCGGGGTGGCTTATGGATTCGGTACACAAGGTCGTTTATCCTTTTCACGATTTTATACGGGCCTTCCCACGAGTTCCGCAACTTTGGTGATAGTCCACGACGACGTTTGGGGTTGTACAGCCAAACCAGATCATCAACCTTAAATCCTCCAGCGTCGGCCTTGATGTCATAGGTCTTCTTCATTTTATCGCTGGCACTCTGGATGTTCAACCGGACTCGTTCGTGGATGTCGTCCATTCTCTGCCGAAGTTTGCTGACGTAGTCCTCTCCCGCAGTGTCTTGTCCTGGCGGTATCCCAAACTTCAGGTCACAAGGCAGTCGCAGTTCTCGGCCCATTATAATACTAGCAGGAGTTTGACCGGTTGACTCGTGTGCTGCGGATCGATAGGCCATCAGGAACAAATGAAGATACTGGTCCCAGTCTCTTTGATGGTCAGAGACAACCTTGGACAAGTGGCGGTTGATCGTCCTGTTCATCCGTTCCACCATTCCATCGGACTGCGGATGTAGGGCCGTGGTTCTTGGCTTCGGATGTTCAGCAGTAGACATATTTCTTGGAAAAGGTTGGATTCGAAATTTCTGCCTTGATCCGAGTGCAGCTCCATTGGAATACCGAATCGACATATCCATTCTTTCACCAAGACGTCGGCGACGGTGATGGCTTCCTGGTTGGGCAGGGCATAGGCTTCCGCCCACTTACTGAAGTAGTCCATTGCCACAAGGATGTATTTGTTCCCGTGGTCGGATACGGGAAACGGGCCGGCGATGTCAATGGCGATTCTCTCGAACGGGCTGCCTACGTTGTACTGACGCATCGGGGCCTTGGGTCGTATTCGAGGTCCATTGCTAGCAGCGCATACAGCGCACTTTCTGCACCAGTCCTGGACGTCAGCTTGACAATTGGCCCAGTAAAACCGTTGCCTCACTTTCTGCAGGGTCTTCGTCACTCCCAGATGTCCTCCGGCGACCCCATCATGGATTTCCCGCAGCACTTCCTCTCTTCTGTTCCTGGGAACAATTATTTGGCGTCTGTCTTCCCCACCAATATCGGCCTCCAACACACGTTTCAGGATCCCATTGTCCAGAATAAGAGAGTTCCATTGTGCCCAATAGGACTTAACAGCCGGCGAGTAACCTGCGACTTCTTGCCATGATGGTCTTCGATTGCCCTTCTTCCAGCTGACAACTAAGCCAAGGTCGGGGTCTTTCTCTTGGTCTTTCTGGATCTTGCTGTCATTCCAGTTGTCATCCATTGCCGCGGTTCTACAAAGTGTTGCTTCTTTCTCTTCTGCTCGTCGGCAATGTGAGCAATCATCTGGACATGGTCTTCGCGACAAGGCATCTGCATTCTTATGGCTAGTTCCGGCTCGATGTTCGATCTCGAAATCGAATTCTTGGAGTCTCTCGATCCAACGTGCTACTTGACCCTCAGGATTTTTGAACTGTAAGAGCCATTTGAGAGCTGCATGGTCAGTTCTCAACAGGAATCTTCTTCCATACACGTACTTGTAGAAGTGCTCCACTCCCTTTACAACAGCTAACAGCTCTCGCCTGGTGACACAGTAATTGCGCTCTGGTTTGCTAAGCGTCTTGCTGAAATAACCAATGACCTTCTCCTGTCCCTCCTGGATCTGAGATAGGACAGCTCCAAGTCCCACGTTGCTGGCGTCCGTATCCAAAATGAATTTCCCTTCGGGTAGGGGATAGCTCAGTACAGGTGCGTTGATCAAAGCTCCTTTCAGCTTCCTGAATGAGTCTTGACATTCTTCGGACCACTGGAACTTTGTTTGGCCCTCCGTGAGCCTGGTCAGTGGTTTAGCGATGTTGGCGAATCCCAGCACATATCGGCGATAGTATGTGCATGAATCAAGGAAACTTCGAAGTTGGTGAATGTCTTTTGGGATGGGCCAATCCTTAACAGCTTTGATCTTTTGGTCATCCACTGCTACTCCTTCCCCAGAGACAACGTGGCCGAGGTATCGTACTTCTTTGGAACAGATGGCATTTCTTAGGGCTCAGCTTCAATCCGGAGTTCCTCAGTCGCAGGAATACTTCCTCCATCAATCTTTCGAATGTGGCGGGAGCATTACAGAGGCCGACCACAATTATGTCGTCGAGATACACTAGACACGTGTTCCATGAGAGTCCCTTCAGCACTGTCTCCATCAATCTTTCGAATGTGGCGGGAGCATTACAGAGCCCGAATGGCATAACGGTGAACTGCCACAATCCTGAGCCGATGGTAAAAGCAGTCTTTTCTCGATCTTCCTGAGCCAGTTCTACTTGCCAATATCCACTCTTCAGATCAAGGGTCGAGAAAATCGTGGAACCAGCCAACGTGTCTAGGGTGTCATCTATTCTTGGGAGAGGGTAACTGTCCTTCTTCGTGACATTATTAAGTTGGCGATAGTCTACACAAAGCGTGTCGATCCATCCTTTTTCTTCACCAGTACGACTGGAGGACCAGGGACTGTCAGATGGTTCGATAACTCCTTCTTTTCCCATATCGCTGACTATTTTGTCAGCCTCTTCCTTCTTGGCAAGAGGAAGTCTTCTTGCTGATTGCCGGATCGGTCGGGCACCCCCAGTATCAATCTTGTGCTGGACCACATTAGTTCGACCTCCTTTTCCTTGTCCGGTATCGAAGATGTCTTGGTACTTCTTAACTAAATCTCTTAGTTTGGGCTGTTGAGCTGGTTTTATATCTTTGGAAGAGATGGCAACTAATTTTTCTAGTTCTGTGGGCAAGTTGTTGGGTTGGCTAATCGTACCTCGTACACTCCGGATCACTGAGGAAACTGGCGAGCAGTGCCCCAATATTGTTCCTTTCTTCAAGGTCACTGGAAAATAATTGACATTCATGACCCTTACGGGCACAAATTGGTCAGCACGCAACAAGGTCTTCCCTAGTGCAATCCCTCGTCCAATTTTCTCATCATGAAGTTTGGGCTCGAACATCACCACGTTTCCACTGCTCGTACTCCCGTCCAAGCGAGCCTCCAGAATGGTTTCAGCCCTCTCAGGTACGCTTACATCTTCAGCCAACAACACACGGATCAACCCCTCACTTCTCCCATGAAGCACCAGCTCTTCTCCGTTGACACGTAGGACGCCGTCTTGGAAATCCAATCCAAACCCCAGAGAATGCATGATGTCCATTCCGATGATTGCTATCGTCTTCGATGTCACTGCTACAAGTGCCTGATGTTTCACTTTAGTGCTGCCCAAAATTATTTCAATCGGTAGCTCGCCATATACAGTAGCTGGCTCCCTGTTGCTGTGCGTAGCTTCCAAGTTGTCGGTTCAATCCGTTCCGGTGTTCTGGCAAAGGAAGGCCCGAGAATTGTCCTAGTCGCACCTGTATCTAGCAGCATGGTGCAAGGCTCGTTATTGATGAGACCGTCTACGAAGACACCTTTGTTCTGTCGTTGAAGGATAGCGACATATGCGTTGTTAACCGAGGCTTGCCGGACACATGCCGACGATTGCCCCTTCTCGTCGACCTTTTTTAGTTTTCCTGCATCGGAGTCGATGAATGTTGGACATTTGCTACGCACATGTCCAATTTTGCCACAATTCCGGCATCTTATCTGTCTTTTCTCAGGCAACACTTCCTTCATCACTTTTCTTATGGCAGCTTCCAAGTTAGCAGGCTCCGGTGAGTCTTCCTCAATCGTTTGAACTTTACTTTGGGTTTTGCAGCATTGTTTTTCTGCTTCGAATTCCAAAGCTCGTGCCAGTGCGTCTACAAGATGTGTTGGACGAGCTAATATCAACGCTTGTCTGGTTTCTTGGTCACGGAGTCCATCCAAGAATGCCTGAATCGCTAATCGCTCCATTACATTTTCCGGTATGGCTGAATATGCGAGACGAACCAAGCGTGCAATGTCAGTTTCAAATTCTTGTAAGGATTCGCCCGATTTCTGACAGCGATTTTTCAGCTGGGAGTGGTATACGTGTTCCAAATGGGCGTGGCCATATCGTAATTCTAGATGTTTAATCAGCTGATCATAGTCCTCCTGTTCTTGGGCGGTGAGAGTTTGTAGAATATTTGTCGCTTCTCCACGTAATGCAAGTGTCAGTGCTACAGCTCTTTCCCTGCATTCCATCCGTTTGCTTTGGCCGCTGCTTCAAACTGCCGGCGGTAATTTGCCCATGGAGTTTTTCCGTCGAACTGAGGCGGCTTCATGGAAAGCTTCCCTATTTCTGAATTGATCTTGACATCTTTTATTCCCTCCTGAACTTTATCCAAGTTCAAACTCAAGTCCAGCATTGCATTTTCGTTAACCATCTCTGTGGAGGGCGCACTATTAATTTGTTTTTCCAGCTTACTGATCGTTTCCTTCATTTTGTCCATTTCTGCCTCGACCCCATCTTTGATTTTATCTACCTCCGTGTTCATTTGCTCCCTAATTTTATCTATCTCTGTCTCAACGGTTCCCATCCTTTCTTCTAGAAAATTAGCCACACCACACAATTCTTTTTTAGGCCTTCTGTGTTTTCCAGGAACTTCTCTTCCAGGCTTCTTGCATTTTCTTCCAGGTTCTGAATTTTCTTGAAGCTTCTCTTCCAGATTTAGATTTCTTGAAGCTTTCTTCCAGATTTCTAGAATTTTCTTGAAGCTTCTCTTCCAGATTTCTAGCATTTTCTTCCAAAGTCCTCGAATTTTGTTGCAGTTCTTCTTTCACGGATTTAGTAGTTTCTTGAAGCTTCTCTTCCAGATTTCTAGAATTTTCTTGAAGCTTCTCTTCCAGATTTCTAGCATTTTCTTCCAAAGTCCTCGAATTTTGTTGCAGTTCTTCTTTCACGGATTTAGTAGTTTCTTGGAGTTTATTCATTACCAAACTTAAATCACCTCCGGGAACTTCGAATAAAAATGTTTCGGGTCCTCACCTTCTTGTATAAGTCCTTCTGCAAGTCTTTCCTGGAGTACTTGCTTTTTACCCGTTGTTTCCAGTTCCCTTTCCTCCAATTCCTGTTTCAATTCCGCTACCTTCAAATCCGCAAGGCGCACTTTTCTTGAACACATTTTGTCTTTGACGAGGTATCAGTCTGTTTCACACGAAAAGTTTATCAGTTTGTTAAAAATTCACTTCGCTAATTCTTTTTCACGGGCCACCAGTCTATTGTCTGTTTCACGCGGAGAGTGTATCAGTTTATATTCCCACGCACAATTGTCTACTTCGCGAAAACAGGGCCACTGTCTATTTTCTGTTTCACGCGAACAGTGTATCAGTTTATATTCCCACGCACAATTGTCCACTTCGCGAAAACCGGGCCACTGTCTATTTTGGGCGTACAAAAAGGTCTATCAATTTATTTTTCTGACTATCCACTCCACGATCACTTGTTTATTTTCAAAATCTCACTTCCGACACCAATTGTAACGTAAATAAACTTAACTTGGTTCTAATAATTTATTTCACACTTAATCTACAACTTAATTTATATTACTACGCCACTGAATAGCTCGATCGCATGGGCTCGTTCAGACTGTCTACTCCCTCTTGAGGGCTGTCTATTTATCTCCGATACAGCATTCTCGATGTTTCGAATTCGGACGGTTGGCGCCTAGCATGTTCCAATTGCTTCCAATATTGACCGTTGTTTTTCGCGGCAGAGCGACTGGATGGTTCTCGAATATCTCCGGGGATGATCTCATCGTTGTCGACGGCAACGTGTGAGGCGACAGGTCCGGCCTAGGTTCGTTACACTATGATATATCATTTTTGACATAAACTTTTCTTGGCAATTTTGCATTCTCACTGAATTAGCAGTCAATACAAATTATTATCAAATAAATTGAACAACTGAATGAGCTCTTCACCTAGTGATAATTCAGCCAGTTTTAGTTGTTCAATTTATTTTTTTGCTCCATACCAGCTATATTCGGAGGCAAAAATATTAGTGAGCATGGAATCCACAAAGTCATACAGTGTTCCACAAAGTCCTATTTTTGAGATTTTATTTAGGTACCTAGAAAAAGGAATAGAAAAACATACAACTTACCTACAGCAGCTTTGAATTTTGATCCAGTTCCCAAATATTCTTCCGAAAGATTCATTTTTTCAGTGCAATCAATAGGAAAATGTTCGAATCTACTGATAAATTATCTTCATCACATGTCCACTGTTATAGGCATTCACACCATTTTTAATCTGGGCACTGTGACATTTGAAAAACTCGTGTATTGTGGCAAATGTAACGACGTGCTTTTCAGCATTTCTGAAAATATCGAAACTCAAATAGCAAACACATAAATGCATTGAAAAACATGGGTGTTTATAGGTTATGTTCTTTTCAATTGATATTTACCTGTATTCGGCCAATATATAATACCATTTGGAAACAATCAATTGCTACAGATGAAAACCATAATGTCCAAACCAACAGGGTATCAAAAACGAAGGAAAATAGAAAAAAAATACTACTAAAAAATAACACCAATGCAAAACGCCATAGACGATCTTTTTGTTTGGATTCAGTGCTATGACTATGACCTTCCTCAACAAAATAAAATGACAGACGTCGCCAGTAATTATGCGTATAGTATGGCCAGGCTGTCGCAGAGGGTCCCCGCGACAACGTATAAGTTTTGAAAAGGTACAATTTGTGTATCTATGAGAATGTTCAAATTAATTTATGACTGCTTTGGATATCTCATGGCTATCCCTAGGATATCTTCTGAAGGATATCTATTTCAAATCCGTCGATGGATATCCATTTCAAATCAAGTAGAAAAACGAAACATGAGATTTTTCCAAAAAAATCAATCCATATGTACGAGCATGAAAAAAACTCAGAAATTGACAGAATAAAAATCAATCTTGCATATTTTCCGGATATCTTGGCCCCGATATCCATTTCAAATCCGTCAACGGATATCTTATGGATGTCCATTTCAAATCTAGTAGAAAAATAAAAGATGAGATTAAAAAAAAAACAATCTATATATGTACAAGCATGGAAGAACCCCAGAAATATACACTATTAAAATCAATCTTGCAATTTAAACACATTCATAATTGCTGTGGATACTTATGGATATCCATGGGATATCTTCTGAATGATATCCATTTCAAATCCTTCAATGGATATCTCATGGATGTCCATTTCAAATCCAGGGATATCCCGACCAGAATTGGACATGAAATGGATATCCATAGGATATCCTGTGTTATCTGGGTAATTGTCCACAACACTTTTCCAGCAAACCACAATCTCTAACATTTTATGGGCCCAGATCTATGAGCATTTGGATAAGATTTGATGAGCGTTTGATTTTGTTTAATGAGTCAACATTTACCGGCGAGGATGAATGTGTCGAACATATCGAAGATAGAAACTCTGAATAAAGAAAAAATGATATACTATGGAAAATGCAAATGGAAGCGCTACTAGTGAAGAATGATGCATGGATTTACGTGAACGGCGAATGTAATAAACAGACTTTGATACCCGAAGATGCTGCATCAGAGAATCTAGCGAATAATTGGCCAAACAAGATAGTAAGGCGAAATCGGACATAAGTCCCTCTGAACTGAAGCAAGTGAAAGGCACTACTTCGCAAGAAATTTGGCTGGAACTCAAAGGAACAAAATGGAAGGCAATAACTATTCAAACGGAGTTTTGATGAAATTGTTTATCTTCATGGTCAATTACTTTTCGAAGTCAGTAGCCTCACCGACCGACTGACTTCAAAATTACAATTCCGCCTCAATTGTGTCAATCTTGTTGCAACCACTGACATCTCCAACTTTATCATTCAATTCAAACGTTTCGCGATTTGAGTTGTGGCGAATTTTAATTCAATTTCGTCCAAGTAATCGAATTGATGCTATCCAGTAATTTAATTTTCCTCAACAATTTCATTCCCCTTGAAACAATTTATTCGTGATTTGGATAACTTCGTTATTACTGCTGTAACAATGGCGGGCGGAGGCGTGATGGATAGGGACATATATACGGGGTGGACATCGAGTTTTTAGACAATTATAGGAGCTTCGTGAATATGGTATTTCACAAGGTCAAGGTAAAGAATTTGGGGCCAAGCCTAATCCACGACATGATTAAACACTCTATCAATTTTGAAATTTTTGGGCGAAAATTATAACTTTCAGAGATATGGCCCTTCAAATTTACGAAAAGGCGTTATTGGTACATCACTCTAGGAAACTTTTTCTATCAACACACTGGCTATACCTACTTACCAATGTATCGCAATTTATTCCACGAAACCACGGCGCGTGTATAAACACGCACACTGACGATAGTTCGAAATATTGAATGGCGGTCGGTCGTTGGTCGTCTCGCTATGCACAACCAAGCAAGCTAATGCTGCTTATTGGTGGAGCTGGTCAAGTGTTTAGCGCGTTCTGCATCCCCTCTAGTGCTTCCGCTATCAGAACAAGGGATTCATATTCTTGAAGTGAGATAAATATAATTGACTGAGTTACTTCATCGTTTTGTAGAGTGATGAATATGGATGTGTTAGTTCAACCAAATTTATTTCAAGAAAGTTCATGTAAAGAAGCGAACAATTCAATTCCTTCTCTTAATTTAAAAGCCTCTTTCTATGCCCTAATCGCCTACCCTTCTTTTAATTTGTTTGCTTATTTTTTCACATAATTAATTACTGATTCAATTGGAATTATAATTGATAATAATAATTGTTATTGATAGTTGAAAAAAAATGCGTTGATTCTTTAATTGTGAACAAAATTTAAATGTTCGTACCCATAGTGTTGCAAAATGAAATGAAATTAACAAAAATTTGTGGGTGTATTGCCTAGCGCAAAGCAGGAATGAACATCCGAGACATCAGAGTTTTCGTAAGAATAAAATTATATTGATTTGTTTGAAAATATGACCAGGATGTCCATAAAATCAGATGTGGAATCATCTGCGACTGAGAATGTTTCCCTTTTCAATAAAATTATAGTTCAAATATAAATTTTTATGACCCCAACTTGAAAACTAACGGAATTCCTATACAAACTTCCAATCCCAATTCAACCCTCATTTCACCCCTTTAGGGGTTAAATTTCCAAAAACACCGAAACACGTATTTTTTATTTGTAACAAAGCCCCCCAAACATCAATTTTCCATGATCTTAACTTAACTATACAAACTTTCAACCCCCATTTTACCCCTTTAGGGTTGAATTTTCAAAAAACCCTGAAACACATTTATCTTTATTTGTGAAGAAGAGCCCAAATACTAATTTCCATACTCTAATTTCAAAACCAACTATACTTTTCCTCCCTCCTCAGCCACTCTTTCACCCCTTTAGGTATGGAATATCAAAAAATATGCTGTCAAAATTTTATCTCTTGGGTCCAGCGGTTTGATCTGAGCGTTGGTCGTATATCAGTCATTCAGTGAGTTGGTTATTCAGGACATGTAATTATACCGGGTGTCCACGGAAGGTGGCTCGCCCCTATAACTTTTTTATTTTATTTCACTCCCAGAAAACACAATTGTGAGGGTCAAGAAAATACCGTAAATTGATCCTGAAAAATTCTGAAAAAAAAATCAGGAAGTTTTTGATATTACTTTGAGCCACACCCTCTATACCAGGTGTCCACGGAAGGTGGCTCGCCCCTATAACTTTTTTATTTTATTTCACTCCCAGAAAACACAATTGTGAGGGTCAAGAAAATACCGTGAATTGATCCTGAAAAATTCTGAAAAAAAAAATCAGGAAGTTTTTGATATTACTTTGAGCCACACCCTCTATACCAGGTGTCCACGGAAGGTGGCTCGCCCCTATAACTTTTTTATTTTATTTCACTCCCAGAAAACACAATTGTGAGGGTCAAGAAAATACCGTAAATTGATCCTGAAAAATTCTGAAAAAAAAATCAGGAAGTTTTTGATATTACTTTGAGCCACACCCTCTATACCAGGTGTCCACGGAAGGTGGCTCGCCCCTATAACTTTTTTATTTTATTTCACTCCCAGAAAACACAATTGTGAGGGTCAAGAAAATACCGTAAATTGATCCTGAAAAATTCTGAAAAAAAAAATCAGGAAGTTTTTGATATTACTTTGAGCCACATCCTCTATACCAGGTGTCCACGGAAGGTGGCTCGCCCCTATAACTTTTTTATTTTATTTCACTCCCAGAAAACACAATTGTGAGGGTCAAGAAAATACCGTAAATTGATCCTGAAAAATTCTGAAAAAAAAAATCAGGAAGTTTTGATATTACTTTGAGCCACACCCTCTATACCAGGTGTCCACGGAAGGTGGCTCGCCCCTATAACTTTTTTATTTTATTTCACTCCCAGAAAACACAATTGTGAGGGTCAAGAAAATACCGTAAATTGATCCTGAAAAATTCTGAAAAAAAAAATCAGGAAGTTTTTGATATTACTTTGAGCCACACCCTCTATAGCAGGTGTCCACGGAAGGTGGCTCGCCCCTATAACTTTTTTATTTTATTTCACTCCCAGAAAACACAATTGTGAGGGTCAAGAAAATACCGTAAATTGATCCTGAAAAATTCTGAAAAAAAAAATCAGGAAGTTTTTGATATTACTTTGAGCCACACCCTCTATACCAGGTGTCCACGGAAGGTGGCTCGCCCCTATAACTTTTTTTTTTATTTCCCCGAAAACAATTGTGAGGGTAAGAAAAAAAAAAAAAAAAAAAAAACAGGAAGTTTTTGATATTACTTTGAGCCACACCCTCTATACCAGGTGTCCACGGAAGGTGGCTCGCCCCTATAACTTTTTTGTTTTCGGAGATAACGGAATGAAATTTTGAGGATCTGTTCAATGCATAAAACTGCATTTTTTGACAAGTAACTCAACTTCATGCAAATTCCGGAGTCACCGGAAGTGACATAAACATTTTCTATTTTTAAATGGGACGCCTGGTATATTTTCAGTTTTTTTGTCTCCATATGACATTTAGAATATAACCATGTGTTCTTTGTTACTGTTTGTAACCGTTTTTATTATTTTTATTCTAGAGAGCTATGGATACGTTCAAATAACTAATTTCAGTCCTAAAATGTTTGTAAAAATACAACTTTACTGTTTTCGATCAAAATGTTTCAGCTATGTGACGTTTGATTTTAAATTTTATTAATTTTTTTCAAATGGCAACATGGTGGCTCGTCGGGTTAGAAAAAAAGAGCATTTTATTACGATTAATTTGATACCGCACTCTATTAGGTTGTAAGAAAACTTTCGATAAAAAACTGAAAATATAACGTTAGAACTTTCGTTAAATGAAGAATCTTATTGAGATTGGAATAAGATTTAAAATCATCGAGTAGCCTGTGACCAACACAACTGAAACAAAATCTATAAATTGTTGCGGTAAAAATTGACGTATCGACATATTATTTTACATCTCTTCTACAAAGTCAATTAGGTACTCATTGTCTACCTCTTTGTTTGAAAATCATGAAAAATAACAATATTTATACAAGAACTAAAAAAGTTGATATGTTATTAGTTTTTGGAGAGTGTAGGCAAAATTCAACCGATGCCTCACATCTCTACGCACAGAGATATCCTGATCGGCGTCACCCGACCCGGCACTATTTTCCAAAACTGGTTCAAAAAATGCGAAATGAGCCTGATAATGACGGGAACGATTCCTTTGTTGTGAGTGAAGAAAAAGAAATAGATGTTCTAGCATACGTTCAAGTAAATATTAATACGTCACTCAGGGAGATCGCAAGAGAATGTGACATTTCGAAGTCTTCTGCAGCTAACATTTTGAAGAAACATAAATATCATTCATTGAAATATCAACTACACCAGCACCTGTACCAAAACGATAATGCAAGGAGACTTGAGAATTGCAATTGGTTGTTTGGAAAGTATTTGGAGGATGACACATTTCCATATAAAATTCTGTATACTGACGAAAGCCGTTTCACTAATTTGGGACATTTCAACAGAAATAATAAGCGATATTGGTCCGATGCAAATTCACACTTGATGGAGGAAGGAAATTTCCAAGAACGGTTTGGTTTCAATTGTTGGGTTGGGATTTTAGGGAACAGAATTTTTGGCCATATAATTTTTGACGGTGTCCTGTCAGGGGCTGGATATCTAAGTTTCCTCACGCAGGAAATTGAGCATTTCTTAGACGAAGTTCCATTAATAAATCAAGTTGGATTATTTCATCAACAAGATGGTGCTTCACCACACAACCTGAGGGAAGTTACGGAATATCTGCATGAAACATACAACGAAAACTGGATTGGAAATATGGCTTGTTTTCAATTTATACCTTTGTTTATTCCTTTTTAAAAAACTTTTCAGGTCACCCGACCTTACGCCTTTAGATTTTTTTTATGGGGATCTATTAAAAACGAAGTTTATGATGTACCTCCTGCCACACGACATGAATTAGAGGACAAAGGGCAGCTATTCATAGAATTACACCAAGACAGTTGAGAATCGTTGTAAGAGCAACAAAGAAAAGTTCGCCTTTGTCAGCAACACGATGGAGGTCACTTTGAACATCTGGAACCCTAAATATTTGTAAATATAATTATTTCATTTTCAACAGAAAAGTTCTAACAGTATGGTATTTTCAGTTTATTATCGAAAGTTTTCTCACAACCTAATAGAGTGCGGTATCAAATTAATAGTAATAAAATGCTCTTTTTAACCGACGAAATCAAAAAGGAGGAGTTTTTTTTAATTTTTTTTTATTTATGATCACGCATAACTTCTTACTGAGACGTCCGATTCCGATAATTCTTTTTTCAGTGTATAGGGTGTACTTCGAAGTTGGTCCCATTTGAATTTAAAAGATTGAATCCACCCCTAAGGGTAGCAAAATGAAGGATATTGATCACTCACCCTCTGAATTCTGGTCCGTTAACCGATTCTATCTGCTATAACTGTGTACTGGGATCTTCGATTTGGATTATTCTTCTTTCATCAGATAGGGTATACCTCATAGTTGATCATATTTGGATTTCGAATGGAATTATCCACCTTTACGGGTAGAAAAATAGGGGATAATTGATTTTTCACTTGTGAAAATTGGCACACATAAGTATGTAATTGACAATGACAGATCGCTTGTGTCATTATCACAAAAAATATATTCTATGAGAGGATGGAATGATATACAAAGTAATGAAATAAACTAACCAGAACAACAAAAATAATATATATTACAACAAATAGTAAAAGTAGATAATCATATTATTTAACTGGTAATAGTTGAAGTAAGGTGGGTAAGTAAGTATTTTGGTAGTAATAAAAAAACAAGCAGTTAGTAATTAGTAGATTTCAGCCACAAAAAATTGAAAAATAAAAACTTTTTAACAAAAAATTTAATCGACGAAATACGGAACTGAGAAGTAAAAAATAAAATAAACCTTAGTCTCAATAACTAAGCTCCTAAACTAATGTAAGTAACTAATTTTGAGTCGGCGCCAAACAATCAATCAACGAAGATCATTAAATTACTTTAAAAAAATTATCAGAATGTCACCGCGCAACTCGATGCCATCATTTTACGCCTTACCTAATTCATTTGCTTGTTTGTTTGGCGCCGACTCAAAATTAGTTACTTACATTAGTTTAGGAGCTTAGTTATTGAGACTAAGAAGGTTTATTTTATTTTTACTTTTCAGTTCCGTATTTCGTCGGTTTAATTTTTTGTTAAAAAGTTTTTTCCCAACCCGACGAGCCAAAAAAATAGTAATAAAAATTTTAAAATCAAACGTCACATATAGCTGAAACATTTTGATCGAAAACAGTGAAGTTGTGTTTTTACAAACATTTTAGGACTGAAATTAGTTATTTGAACGTATCCATAGCCCTCGAAAATAAAAATTTATTTCGAAAAAAAAAAAAAACGGTTACAAACAGTAACAAATGATACATGGCTGTATTCTAAATGTCTTATGGAGACAAAAAACTGAAAATATACCAGGTGTCCCATTTATAAAACGTAAGTTTATGTCACTTTCGGTGAATCCGGAATTTGCATGAAGTTGAGTTACTGTTGAAAAAATGCAGTTTTATGCATCAAACAGATTCTCCAAATTTCATTCCATTATCTCCGAAAACAGAAAAGTTATAGGGGCGAGCCACCTTCGGTGGACACCCGGTATATGTACATATTACCACAAATACGAGGTAGCTGCTGTGAACCGTTGAGGAGATCCCTCGACTGCCTTTCGTCTCCAATATCAGATCAATTCCGGGCCTCCATTATGTTGTAGTGTCATCAGAACTACATATGTATGCCAAGTTTTAACAGAATCAGTTCACAGGTGTAAAATCAATACATCATCCCCTATTTTTCTATCCTCTTTCATATCCAAATGGAACCAACTTCCATGCATACCCTATACATTAAAAAAAGAATCATCTGAATCGGATAACCCAGTACAAAGCTATGCGTGGTGGAATCGGCTAAGTAAAAATTCAGTGGGTGAACCGAAAATCATCCCCCATTTTCCTACCTTTAGGGGTGGATAATTTTTTCAAATCCAAAAAGGACCAACTTCGCGGTATACCGTATACTCTAGCTATTATAAAAAGAATCATCAAAATCGGACTACTGTGTAAAAATTTATGCGTGGTCATACATAAAAAAAATATATACGGGTCGACTAGAGAACCTCCTCCTTTTTTTTCATCGGTTAAAGAGACTTTTTCCAGCGGTCATTACATCCTATCCAAACTTTTGTTATGGTTCACTTATGATTGCCGATATTTCGATTGGTAATTCCCGAAGCGTTAAATGATATAGTCTCCATGCGTGATCGATAATTTCAAAATAAAAAATCAGCCCAGGCCGCGGAATAACCGATGATAAAAACACTCTAAGCGGAGCCTTTCCAGCTGAAAGCAACAAACAAAACATCCATCTCGAAAAACGCTCGGTCATCTTTTTCGCCGCCATTCATCTTATTCGGAGTTCGTCGGCATGATGTCCCGATAAATAATTCCTGCGTTCTCAATAATTTCCCGGTCTTGTTCGATTTCCTAGCAGCTTTTACCCAGCAGCGTACACAATGTACGACAAAATAACCAACACGGTCCTTCATTAAATTGATCCGTGTTGTTTTTGTTGAAGTTAAAGCTGCCGGGCATCATTCAAGGAAACACACTTTCGCCGGATATTTGGAACGTTTGCTAAGAGATAATATCATTTCATCATTTTCTTTATTTTTATTTACTGTAGAAAATATTTGATCGTATAGTATTTCTAAACCCAATGTTATGTTAGTAATAGACAGTGGGATAGTGACAGATTTTGAGATAGGATTTTACTCAGTATCCCTTTTAGAGCACAATATTATCCTTACATCCTCATGATGATAATGCGTCGTCCTGGGTTCTTCATATTGAAAAATGATTCTTCATATTGAAAAATAATTCTTCATTTGTTCGAAAATTATGTATTTCGGTACGATTTTAATTAGGCTGCCATGTGTTTTGTGATTAAATAAAAAAAAAACTCGGAAAATCATTGGGCTCCCAAGTAGCATTTTAAGTGGACGGAACGTAGCGGCCACGATTCTGGAAAACTTTGAAGTGTTTGACCACAACCACAGCCACGTAATATACACGGTTCTATCACGTGGCGGCTACCAAAATGGGGAACACTTTTTTGGTGGCTGCTACGTTCCGATCTACGTTCCTGGATCTCAGACAGCCACATTCCAACCACGTTGTGGTCACCTGGCAAAAACGTGGATATGTAGTGGCCGACACTAGACACGTTAAACAACTGACTGCGTTTGTGTAAATAATATGTAGCTCGATCTCTGTTCAGCAACATATTTTTGTGATAAATGTTCCTCATTCTTCCATTTTGCCTGATTCATTTCTAACACTCGATCAACTATAAAAATATATAACATACAAACGCGTGAGTGAGTATATTGAATTTGGATACTTCTGATCGGGATAAAATTAAAACGATTGAAAGTTTTATGTGAAATATAGATTGTGAGCACGCGCCATCTGAATACACTTTATTTAAGGAAAACATTATAATTTTGGAAATAACTCGCCTCTGAAATTCCCTCAAACATTGTTTTATCAATCTTGGTTAGTTGAAACAAATACTTACGTAACAAATTACTACGTTTGATGCAGTGCTGATGATAAATAAATCTTCATTGAATATTTCGATCATTTCTCTTATAATGGCGACCCAGCATATTACTGTAAATATGGCGGCTTTTTAAGAATATAACTTTAAAGTGGCAGGAAGTGTAAATATACCACTATAAAGCTCCTCCCATCATAAAGTGCTTAATGGAACTACATTTTTATTTTTTCCACCACTGGAAAGTGGCACCCACGTCGCAGGCCCATGACTCACCACTTCAAAGTTATAACCTAAAAATTACAATAGGTTTTATACCTTCGGAAGGGGCGAACACGTCGGGCTATTATAACCTACCACTTCAAAGTTTTAACCTCGTAATTGGGGGTACATGTTGATTAATTGTTAAAAAAGGACATGTAGCAAGTATACTGGATTTATGCAGCTCCAATCAACAATTATCAAGTATCAAGTAACAATTATCAATTAGAAAGTAATTAAAATGATGGCATTTATGCAAACAAAATTCATTAATAAAACAAAATCAAGAAAAATTGTCTATTGAAAACGCATAACCCATTTCATTTTGAATGAATATCATTCACGTTTCACGTAATAGGTAAAAAAAACTTTTTGTAAGCCACAATGAAATAATTTGAGAAATGTTAGGTTAGTTTTTGTCATCGCGCTGACCAATCCACGGTCACTTCAAAATTAGGGAAAATTGTCTATTGAAAACGCAAAACCCATTTCATATTGAATAAAATCATTCATGTATCACGTAACAGGTTAAACAAACTTTTTGTAAACCACAATAAAATAATTTGAGAAAACTCAGGTTAGCTTTTGTCATCACGCGGAATGGTGAATTTTGAAGGTTGTTGTAATTTGTAGAACGTGGCAACCATCACCACATATCACAATCAAGTGCCTGCCACATTGAAGGTTTTAATGAAGTTACTAAAACGTCACCGAAACTATCTTACTCTCTTGAAACTGACTGTGACTTCGAAGTGTTATTTAAGTGGTACAGAATGCTTACCGCAACGGTTATTTTCCACTTTTAAGTTTGAAAACCTTTAAAGTGTATTGCTCAGTGGCCATAATGTTCCAGACACCTCAAATGACACTAATAAGTTATAGAACTGTGGTATATCATAGATGGGAATTACGTGACTAAAACCTTACACATATACAATTATAGTTATTCTTACTGTATAGTGGTAGATTTAGTGGTGATTACGTGATAACCACCGAGTCGAAGTTGCAGTATCAGTTTCCCTCACTATAATGCTGCTTGGGATGGGCCCGGTATGGTCACGTGAACTTGTATTTGAATAAGGAAATTTTCGGCGTTTTTAAACAGGCTGTCACTGATAAGTATACAAGTTCTTGCTATAAAACTGCTTAGAAAAAGATGACATACCAATTGCGTATACCCAAGTACTGTTTACATTGCAAACATTTTGAACAGTTATGGAATAACATTCCGTGATTTTAATGAGCACAAAATTTTTTGGGATATTAAATTTGTCTCCTGAATTGTTGATATGTAATATGGCATACGAGTTGTGCGCGTTCGCAGAATAGATTAAAAGAATTCCATGTTTTTAAGCAGTATGCCGTTCTGTTTTCATTATAACCATGGTATATGTAAGTGAAATAAGAAATGGCATACAAGTTGTGCGAGTTCTCCATATAAAAAATTGTAAAAAATTTTGCACAATTATGAAAAAACATCCGTGTTTTTAATCAGTATGCCTCTTGGTTTATAATTAATAGTTATTTATGTATCAAGGGCGTAAAATAGGCTTTTATGGTCCGCAGAGTGTAAGTAACGCTGCGGTCGCTCGGGCGATAGCGAGGGCTATTAACACGCCTAGGTCCATAAAAGCAAATTACGCCCGAAATACATACAAAATTTTATGCACGACCGGTATATTTGATGTCATGTAGATAGATACCTCTTTATATCTAGAACATGATAAAAATACATCAAGGCTGCCGTGAGGATGTATATTCATATCATATCGGAAACAGAATAAATCAAGAAGTGATGGAATGAATGTTACCATGGCAACTCAGTGAATTTTTCGAAATAAGATTATATAGGCTAGTAGCTATATTTGCTGTCAATTTTTGTGATCACAGATAATTTATTACTGATTTTGAAATGGATTCAAGCGACGGAGAAAGTGTGAATTGTACTCCACCAGAAATAAGTAAAGCAGCTGAGGATGCGAAATTGAGTTTATTGCCAAGTAAATCCAAGAAAATATACGACAAGGTGTATGAAGAATTCGTGAGGTGGTGCAACGGGAAAAATGTAAAAAATAAGGAATACACAGAGACTGCAAGTACTTCTTGCCTATTTTCTGGAAAAATCTAAATATTGTAAGCCCTCTACCATGTGGTCATATTATTCTATGCTGAAAGCTACTTTAAATGTACATGATAATATAGATATCAGTAGATACGCAAGATTGATAGCTTTTTTGAAACGAAAATTTGATGGTTATAAACCAAAGAAATCGAAGATTCTAAGCAGAGAAGAAATCGAGTTATTTTTGAGGGAAGCACCAGACGATTTGTATCTTATGATGAAAGTAAGTTCTAATTTCATGATTTCTCAATGTTCAGTATGTTAATCTGAGAATTTATTGTAGGTAGCACTGATTTTTGGTATTTGTGGAGCATGTCGCCGCAAAGAATTGGCAAATATCACAGTGGACGACATTCAAGATTTCGAGACATTCTTACTCATAACTATACGAGAAACCAAAACTAAGATAGATCGAGTATTTACTGTAATCGATAAAGAACAGAAATTGCCAAGTTATTTGGATATTCACAGAAAATATTCTTCCTTGCGAGATCAGAATGATCAAAAGCGGTTTTTTTTGTATTATAAAAATGGCAAGTGTACGAGACAGGTTATCGGAAAAAATACATTCGGTCAAATACCATTCAGAATAGTCACTTACCTAGGTATTTCTAATGCGAAAGAATATACCGGTCACTGCTTCAGACGTTCCTCAGCAACTATGTTAGCAGATGCAGGCGAGGATATAATCAACATTAAAAGACATGCTGGGTGGAAGTCGACGACAGTTGCGGAAGGTTATATTGAAAATTCAGTTGCAAATAAGCTGAAGATTGCTAAGAAAATTGTAGAAAATGATGAGCCTTCTACTAGCCATTGCAGACAATCTGAAAATATTGCTCACTACTCTGAAACACCAGATAACACATGCATTCTCTTCAGACTTCTAGTAATGAGGAATCAGTTGAAATCAGTAACTATCTGCAACAACAGAAAACAACAAATCCAAATATTTCCATAAAATAACTGTTCTAATTGTATTGTCAATATTAAGTTATAATTCATTTTTTTAAATAATTTATGTTCATTGTTTTCGTTATTTATTGTTAATAATGTTTTGGGTTTGATTATATGATCCATCGGAATATGGATTTCTATCGATATGAGATTGAAATTCACTTTAGCGCCTATTCAACGATTTTATCGCCCGCCGGGCGATAAAGTAGTCCGCGGGCGCTAAAGTGCTACTTTACGCCCGCAAATCCGGGTGCTAAAGTGCTGCTTTACGCCCGGTCGTACTGTATTTGTAACTTATATTCCTGTTCTGTAGTTGGGTGTAACCTGTAGAACAGTGTATCAATAAATAAATAAATAAATAAAGATAGTAATTCACTTTGGTAAAATAAAAATGGCATACAAGTTGTGCGGGTTTATCATATAAAAAAATTTAATAAAACTTTCAGCTATTTGATTAGAATGGAATAGAAGTTTATTTTGCAAAAAAAAAATCAAGTAAGTACATCGAATATATGTTCAAAATAAACAACAGCAAAAAGATCTCACAGAGGTTTACACCTGTTTGTGAGGATAATGGGTACTTTGATATACAAATTTTAAAAAGTATTACTATATTATTAAAAAGGGGTTAAAATAGTACAACTATTTGAGTTAAAAATATACATATACATATTAAAATATCGTTGTTCCATACAGTTCAAAATAAACAAGAACAAAAAAATATATTATAATATTACAGCTATTACTACATTAGATTACATATACATTGGAAAACTATTCGAATTTCATTTCACTCAAACAATTCATGTATGGTCGCTCGTGAGACATATTTTATATGATCAATCCCTTTCTTTTTGAATAACCTGGTAGATTTTTCAATCTGAATAGGGGGAGGTATAGTACTGAAAAGTTTGGGGCCTAGGTAGTTGAAACTCTTTTGCCCTATTGTCTTGGATACAGTTGGGTGGAGGAATTTATTTTTTTGCCTAGTATTATACTCAAGGGTTAGTAAGATCAGCTTGTTTTTATTCAGGTGTTGATGAATATTTATATTTTTGTAGAATCTTTGTCTAACATCAAGGATTTGCGATTCTTTGTGACGAAGGTCGCTTGGATATCTCCATTCTTTATTTAGCATGAGCTTTAAGAATCGCTTTTGAATAATTTCGAGGGGATGAAGTTACGTTTTCGCCCCCTTCCCCCTCCCATCCTACGAAACCATACGTAATGTGACTTTCTACTAGGCTGTGATAGATAATTTTTCTTTGCTGTAGATCTAGGATATTTTTGAGTTGCCGATACTTGTACAACACAAAGCGCAATTTCCGTAAAATTTAAACCATATGTAAGTCCCATTTGAGATGACTGTCTAGGATGATCCGAAGATATTTTATTTTTGTTACAGTGTCCAGATTTATGTTATTTCCAATAGTAATTTGAGAAAAACGTGGTATGGCTCATTTTCTGTTGGTGAAGGGTAGGAAGGAGGATTTCTTAAAATTAATGGATAAGAGTTTGCTATCAAACCAGTCTCTGATGATATTAAGATCTGACTCTGCATTGCTTCATCCCAATTATCACCCTTATAAATATCATCTGCGAAGCTAATTATTTTGTCCTTTGTTGGCAAGGAAAATAATCCATTGATATACATCGAGAACAGAATCGCTCCTAAAACTGTTCCCTGTGGAACACCATACTCTATGGTCTTGTAACTACTCATTTCATCATTGATCTTTACACATTGTTTTCGCTTTTCAAGATATTTTCTGAAAAGCTTGAGGCAATCATTTCTTATTCCTATATTTTCTAAGGTAGATAGTAATATTGGGTGACTTACGGTGTCGAAGGCTTTCGCGAGGTCTAAGAACACAGTCATGCATGGCTTACTTGGATCCAGGGATTCGTAGATTCCTGATGTTAGTTCAAGTATGGCGTCCTGAGTAGATTTCCGCGTTGGTCCCCTGTCGCAGGACCGTTATATGTGGCTTCCCTTTCAAAATATGTTTGAGGCAGATGCTATATCAGAGGGTCAGTATTCTGGCAACTCTATTTTCTATTTTTCATGAACTTTTTTTTTCTCACTATTTTTCGTCATCAATCGATATGCCATTTGTTATTCCACCTACCATGATAATCATAAAAACCAAAGGGCACACAGTTCTTTACCACTAGAAAAATTGTAAAGTGAGCTGGAATATTATCAATCCGAGATGACATTAGTGACTGAGTTTTTTCTGTGAGGCATTTTAGTAGTGCTGTATCAAAAAGTAGGATTTCAATATCCGGCGCGATGAAATTGAATTTTGCAAATACATCGGAATCTTCGTCTTTCAAAAAGAACAGTTCTCACTTCTGAAAACTAAATTCTAAGCCGACCGTCCACATACTTCAGTTGTCAAAATTTTTGAAGAAATTAACGCATTAAAAAATGTACACGTTCCGCATCCCTTCAACCTACAACCGTGTATAAACCATTAAACGTCTAGAAGACGTAAGTGGTTGATGACAAGTGTTTCTGTACAAATATATCCGGAACAAATATTCGATTGAATCCCAAACGACTCGACTTTGAAGCATCTCATGTTTAAATTTAGACATGGAATCCAGGATAAATATTTGTTTGGGTATAGCGGTGCTTAATGTTCATTTGTTATGGATGGGTTAAATAAAATTCGCGTGCACCAGTCATGACATGAATGTTTGCATGTTTTGAGTTCATTACAATTACAAGAAAGTATTCGACTCCTGTGGGTTATAGCGGGCGTTTTAGTTTTTGTTCAATATACAATGGTATATAGACTGATCAATCCGCACTTTTTGCTTGAGAAAATTACAAGTAAAATGACAGTCATTTTGAAATTGTACATGTAATATATTTCCAATTTTTGGACACCCCAGTGCAAATTATGCATTACTGGCAAAGTTTTTTGTATCTGCAAATCCAAAATAATAAAGCTTACTAATCTATTGGAGCAAATAAAAAAAAATTAGCTTTTTTAGCAAATATTTTTTTATTGAGTCATTTAGTGCCTGCAGATAGTTTTTTTCATCGAGGGTAATATCAACAGTTAAAACACAATAGCTCTTAATTTATTACATCAATTTCTCTTTCTTACTAAATAATTTCTCCAATCAGTCATTATACGGAAAAAACAGACATTGCAAAATCGCGAGACCGAAGGTCTGGTGATTTTGACAAATATGGGTTTGGTTTGGTGTTTTTATCGTTGATAAAAAAGGATGCACCTTTTTTGACAAATTTTTTATAATTTTTGACTGAATTCATAATCTGCGATTCCAAAAACCGCGACATACCAATTTTGAACAGTAATGGTCCTTAATCACAAAAGTCGTCCACCATCTTGGAGCCGCCATCTTGAGTTTATGAATTTTGACAAACAATTATCAACAATTATTATTCATAAATATATGCATTCCAAAACACAGTTCAATTCAAAACAGCAAGACCCTCGCGCTCTCGCTTATTTGAATCACGAGCGCTCGCTTGATGCGTTGCCACGATTCTCAGCCATCCCTATCTTGCACTTCTCATACGCAATAATTTAGAAACTTCCTATGGCAATAACTAAATGAAATTTGTAACTTACCTTTTAATAATATACTAGTTTTTCAAAAAGATCTGAATGGAGGGTTTTCGGTTATGCCTTAAAATGTGGTGTCCGCGGTAGCTCACTATAGGTATGACGTGTTAAACGTTACAAGTTTGATATCTCGCTTTTGGTGTGATAAATCATTCCAAAAATTTAATATGATACAGGTAATGATGTTAACTAAAAGTGGTATAAATATAAACGTAATCTCATTGGGAGTGGATTTCACGATTACTACCTTAATGCGTGAAAGAGGTATATTTCAATTAAAATATGAAATCCCTTATTTAATCGATTTTGCATTTCCTGTTTCCCTATATAGGAATTTAATGTGTTGAGATATAATTCAGACAGGACCTTAGTGTCGTTTTATCGCAAAACAATATCGAATCTACTAGTGATTTTATCAGTATAAAACAGCGAGAAGACGTTTTATCACTATAAAACTGACCTTATTGAATTTCTAGTTTGAAATTTTGGCCATTTGATTGGTTCAAAAATAATGAGGGAAATGTTGGTGATAAAAAAAGATATACCTTTTTTATCGCCGTCAAAAGTCAAAAAATCATAATAAATGAGGTTAATTTTTAAAAAAAAAAATTGGTTCTCTGTATGAAATTTCGATCATTTCATTGGTTCGAAAATAATGAGTGAAATGTTTTCACAAATCACGAGGTTGGTGTTTCAACCACAGTGACATTGTAATCTTTCTGGAGTTACCGATAAAACATTTTTCCAGAGATTCCGCCAAAGAGTCTAATAACCTATGTAATCGAAAAAACGTCAGTAGTTTTCGTTTCATTATAGTTTTTATGTGAATTACCTCAGAGAAGATATGTTAATCCATCTCCTATTCATAACTCTTTGCGAAATATTGAACAAACACGAAGGAAAATGTCCAGTTTTAGTGAGATTTCCAATACAATTTGTTAAGGAGGTTTACTACTCAGAAATATTGCCCTCAGGAACATTGGATGAATAATGATCAGCTGAAACAGGTATACATCTCGGAATTCATGAACATGAAATTCTGTCGAACAAATAAGAAACATGGGAAACAGCAATATTTACAAAAAAAATTATCAATACAATATACCTTCCACTAACTGGTGACCGAGTAATATTTTTCGGAAATGTCGAATTTCTTCTAAACTCTATGATTCAAAAATACAATTCCATAATAATACCAATATAAACTTCATAAACAAAGCATGCCCTCGATGTGAAAAACTTCTAGATCTAATAGATTCTTATGAACTCAGTATTATCACTAACCAACCAACTAAATTTGCCAAATATGTTAGCCACGTAACCGCATCTGGTATTAATTGCATGATTAATAGTCGGGCAGCCTTAACAATCAAAAAATCAGTTGAGGATGAAAAAAAATGTTTTCTTCTCAACAATCAATCAACTCCTGAAATTAATATTGTTTTTTCTGTGACGGAAAAAAAGTTTGACATTTTATCTCTGTTGACAGGTAACAAAATATCACTTTTTATGAAATAATTTTTTTCCCCGGGAAAAAACTGAGTACTTTTTCCCGGATATATATACACATAAGTAAAGGTAGATATTTAATTTTAGAATATTTCATTATACAAAAGTTACATTTCCTTTATATCAAAAGTACAATTATTAAATGTGTATTGCATGAATGACATGTTCCTTGAACTATTCGGTACAACAGTCGAATTTTCTTGTGTTGAAATTATATTTTTTTCTGCCATGGACACAACTGCCGTTGAGGTACCTGGTCGCAAATCGGGTGTTATTTCAGCACTGCCACACGTTCTTAAAACTTAATAGCTATTTCTGTCCTGTGTCTACGATTCATCAACATACCCTTCAGCGACCGTTGATGACTTCCAACCGCCATGTTTCTTTAGTGTCATCAAGTCTCCCCCAGATTCAACTAAAAGTGTAGCAGACGATCTTCGAAATGAATGACCTGTATATGAGTTAGCATTTTCAAGTTGAAGAAAATTAGCTACTGTTTCAGGTACCTTATAAAACTGATTTTTACCCACAACCTGATTGATACATTTTCCATTGCGATATGCATAAAACAGGCGGCGATCCTTTGCTGCTGCTGGACGAAGGGCTATGTACATTCGGTAAAATTTAATATATTCTTCAGTAACTACAAATCTCCTGTTTACATCATTCTTTGTTTGCTTATGTTTCACAATTAATAATGTTCTGACTTGTTGAACTCATTGATTGATGTGGACTGTATCACCTTTTTACCTTTATTTCATTAATACAAAGGGTAATGCTAGTTTTTGCAACACAACGCTACAACATGACGGACATGACATGAATGTCAACAAAAAACCAATATTTTTTCTTTTTGTCTCTTCGCGAGCAATAAATCTATAAACTGAATAAGTCAGTAGCGGCACTTGTTCGGAGGGGTGAGCTTCGGAACAAATAACATTCCCGAATCTTCAATATCATCTAATGTTACCTGGCTGATTTCACAAATTGCACAAGCTTCTGCAATCCCAAATACAACAACAACCTTGGCCATTAAGTAAACTTCATGGGGAGCATTATTTAAAAAATCACTAATTTGTGTACTCGTAAACATCGCAGTTTTCTTGGGCGTGTAACCTTTTCCATTTTGTTTCAGAAATGTAATTAGTCTGAAATATTTTGAAACGTCTACATTATTATTGCATTGTAACATACTTTTAATCATTGAAAAATTCGACCACAGTATTGATAGCTTTTGTTGTTGTGCCAGTTCCGAAAAATAAGCCAATAACACCGTCTCCGAGAAAGAACTGCTTGTCTTTTTCATCTTTCATTCCATTTCGTAAATTTTCCGCGATTTAGCTGGCAATAATTTTTGTAACGTTCTACTTTTGCTACATCTACTAACTCCGGTGGAGTCAGAGAAAACTCGGAATCAGACATTTTTTAACTTTATATTATTCAAAATAACTACTAAACAACCACTAAGATCGCAATTTTCAAATCAAATCACAGAATTAAATTGACAGATATTTGATTACTTTAAAGGTTTCCATAGCAACGCAGGTCTAATTGTCGCTATAATTACAATAGCCTAACAGTTTAAAAATTCAAATTTCACATCGATAATTTTCTGACTTTAATATATTGTAATGATATGTTTTTTCTATATTAAATCGTTACAGAAAAAAATAGTATATTATACACGGGAAAAATATTAGATTTTAGCTCTCGGTTTTGTCTCCCTCGAGCTGAATTCTAATACTTTTTTCCTTGTATAATAAATAACTATCATTCCATTTAATAAAATTTTCATCGGTATTACATGACTCTTATAGAATACATCAACTCACGATTAATGCTCTCATAGCTCTGGATACCTTGTATTTATATGCATTTTATATATTTTCATCATATACGATGATATGAGGCTGAATAATGTTCCACATACGCATCTAGCGGCAGATGGCAGATAAGCTAACAAAATAAACAAATACTTATCAAAATACGGTGATGCATCGCTGATTATTCCTCTGTTTATATTCCTGAGAGTTTTACAACCACTTCGGAATTCAGGCTATGAATAATTTGTTTTTACGAATCGAGTATATTTTTTGAAATTTTGAAAATAGCCCATATCTGTTCTATACTCTGTTTCCTAATGTGAGAGAGACAGAGAAATAAATCATTATTGAACTGTAAAACCGAGTCGTCTTCATCGTATTCCATAGGCGTACGAGGTTTAATCTAAAGTTGAAGTCATTGGATAGCTTATGAAGAACTAATTTAGGAATTTGCAAGTAGATAGGACATCATGAATGACACATCTAGAATTTTCCGGAGAACCCAAAAATGCAATAATATTCTGGGTTGTCCCATTAGCAAAAAATTAAAGTTTATATCATGAATTTTCAATGCGACGTTCAATTGTTTTTCTATTTACGTTTCCTGGCGGCTCAGAAAAAATGCTACAACTTTCCTAATTTAATCATATTTCTAGCTCCTCAAATAAGGAGGATATCTATTGGTCCAAATATAACCAATAACCATTTAAAGTTGGTTCGAAGATATTTCGTACCAGAGTAGGCTCTGTAATTTTCTGTTCCAGGTACAATAAAATAATACATTTATAATCACCGTCCCGATTATCTTTTCCTTACTTCAAAAGTTTTTTTTAACAAATGATATTATGTAGATATAAATCCGTTCCTGCGATAAGAGATAACAATATGGTCGAATATGTTTTACAAATGGAGGGTTTTTCTAAGAGAACGATTATAAGCTTATAGGCACAAGTAGTTTACCTCAGTGTTTCATAAATTGAAATGTTTAGTTACTTTCCGGTGGTTGTTGGAAAAGTTCGTTCTTGAAAATGGAGGGTGTTTCTGAATTTGTTGCTGAAAAACGGATTAGTAAAAGTACGCTTTCTAAAAATTCCGAGTAACAAAATAGTTGAAAAATGTGTTCGAATATGACTGGAGTCAAACAGTCAACAATATACCGACTTGTGCACGAGGATGAACGCGGCCCTATCAGGTCAGCAAGATACAGACCACAGAGTAGTGTAGTAGTTTTATTTCTCCGGTGAATCAATAAATTCCCTAGAGTCGTACTTCGTATTTTTTTGCTTTTGTGTTTGAATCCATTGGTAAGTTGGGGTTTAAACCAGACTAATTATTGGATATTTGAAGGGGAATAGATTTACCTGGCGCCCATGTCCAACTTTTATTTCAGTGACTACATCTTCACAGTAGCTTAGGCGCAAATATCTTGAGACAAGTATAAGCTAGTGTGTCGTACGGTTTCAAGGGATGCACTTGGAAAAGTAATTAGGAGTGGCTATAGTATAATCTCTGTCGCTGGTCATGAATTAATATTAGAAACAAGTACACACTGCAATTGAATTATGAAACGGTGGGAAATAACTTTGATCAACCTTTCAAATCTTTCAGGCGCACTGGTACAAAATATTAACCACTAATAAAAGCACCATTGGTGGGTGGCGGTTTTTTTAATTTCTTTATGTGTAAAGTTCTATGAACGAAAATGTGAATCATCATCCTAACACGCTCTTGTTGGTATGTCTACTCACTACGAGAGGTCGCGCATTAGCGAAATTGGAATGAATCGTGTATTAGATGAGCTTTAGTGTTTGTGGAACGATTGTTTACATTTTCGCTAATTGATATCGGTTTTATTCATAAAAAAAGTGTTAGTTCATCAAGTTCATCGGTATTTTGGTAAGTAGTTATTGTATGTGTAGGAATAAATGTCAGATCATGAATTGTTCCAGTATATTTTATTGGAAACTTGATTCAATACTGGTTACCATATGTACCACCGCACAAATAGATATATTTTTGTTTTGTTTTAGATAAGTATGGATGAACTTGATTTCTTGCCATTCACCCTTCAGAACATGACAAAAGCTGAACTTATTGAAAATCTCTATTTGAGCGATGATTGATGCTGAAAGTATACCATCTGATAATGAATCTTCAGTTGGAGAGGATATGAACGATGATAACTTGGAAGATAATAGTGATGATGTACCCGTTCCTGATATATTTTCCGAACCTGATTCTGATACTGAGGAAGATATCATCCCACTGAAGGATCTACAAGCTCGATTACTCTCTAAAAAACATATATCACAGCAAAGAGAATCCCTATCAGATCAACCAGTATGGACTAAAGATAATCCACCATTTGAAAATACTACCTTCTTCACAAGCCCTTCAGGAGTTCCAGATTTCATCAAAAACCAGACTGATCTACTGTCCCTAGGAGTGATTTTATTTTTTACTGATAATTTCATTGATTTTCTGGCGTTTGAGACAAATTTATATGCTCAGCAGTCGGGCAAACCTTACAGATCAACTGATAAGAAAGAAATCAAAACGTTTCTTGGAATAAATTTAATGATGGGCATAAAGAGATTGACAAGCTACCGCGACTACTGTACTGGTCAACTAACAAGTTACTGAATGATCCGTTCATATCTTTTCTCATGCCAGTGAAGAGATTTAGCTGGATATTAGGAAATTTACATGTAAATGATAATTATTGAATGAATGTGGTTTTTTGTGGAGGAACAACGTTTCTTGACATGTTTTTTGGGTAACCTTCCACAGTCTGAAAATGAAAATATAATCAGGAAAATCTATACAAGTGTAGAAAGGGCAAACTGATTAGTTCACCCCGATAAGTTATTGCGTTCACCAAATTATATTTCCTATAGAAAAATGATTCAATTTGTCAATAACTTGCCGTTTTCTGAATTTGCCTATCAAAAAAATTTTCAAAAAATTCAAAAGATACTTCTCTATATAGTTTTTGCTTGACGTTTCGGGGACTATATCTGCCCCCGTTCTCAAAATCTTCTAAATCTCCTTTAATTGTTTTATAATTTGGATTTTTTCTCGCAGAGTCTTTTTCGCTTTTTCAACTGACGGATGTCAATTGAGATCTGCCAAAAAAGTTTGAGAGTGACGTATTGCTCATTTGATATATGGGGTGTTGTTCAGATCAGTTCATTAGCATTCTACCATATCTCATTTCCTCGCTGAGTAGAAGTAACCATGTATGATCCATTTCAACAGAATTTGTTGAAAAGCAGTTGTTATTGGAAAGAAGAGTACAGGCCGTTTCTTTCAATTTTCTCCTCTCTTGATGTGGTTCTTTCATCAATATTTTTGCCCTATTCCATTCAATCGTATGATCGCCATTGGATGTGAGGATATGTTCTGCGATTTTTGATCCAGTTATTTGTCGATTTCTGATGTAACTCTGATGTTCACTTTGGCGCACTTCCAATGGTCTTGACGTTTCACCTATATAACTATCACCACAAGAACAAGGTATGTTGTAAACACAGTTTTTGGTACTTTCTTCTGCGTTTTTTGGTTTTGTTTGTGTTAGTATAGATCTCAGTGTGTTTGTTGTTCTAAATGATGTTCTCACATCATACCTATGTCCAATTCGTTTGATCTTTCAGATAATCCGGGGACATAAGGTATTATGTTGGTTGTGAAATGTGTAGGTGGTGGGAGTACTCCTGTTGGTTGTGTTAATTGGTTGTTTGATGGGTTTTTTTTTTTCCACAAATGATCTGGATATGCATTTTCCTTGGAACAGATTTTATGAGGTTTATTTTTCCTGTAGATTCTGGTTGGAATTGCAAACCGTTTGTGCTCGATTTTAGAGACATTTAACTATGCCTTTTTTCACACTGGCATGATGGTTTGAGTTATAATGTAGATATCGATTGGTATGCGTCTTCTTTCTGTGTACAGCTGTTTCGATTCGGGATGACATTGAAAACAAAAACCCATCAAACAACCAATTAACACAACCAACAGGAGTACTCCCACCACCTACACATTTCACAACCAACATAATACCTTATGTCCCCGGATTATCTGAAAAGATCAAACGAATTGGACATAGGTATGATGTGAGAACATCATTTAGAACAACAAACACACTGAGATCTATACTAACACAAACAAAACCAAAAAACGCAGAAGAAAGTACCAAAAATTGTGTTTACAACATACCTTGTTCTTGTGGTGATAGTTATATAGGTGAAACGTCAAGACCATTGGAAGTGCGCCAAAGTGAACATCAGAGTTACATCAGAAATCGACAAATAACTGGATCAAAAATTGCAGAACATATCCTCACATCCAATGGCGATCATACGATTGAATGGAATAGGACAAAAATCTTGATGAAAGAACCACAACTGACAAATTGAATCATTTTTCTATAGGAAATATAATTTGGTGAACGCAATAACTTATCGGGGTGAACTAATCAGTTTGCCCTTTCTACACTTGTATAGATTTTCCTGATTATATTTTCATTTTCAGACTGTGGAAGGTTACCCAAAAAACATGTCAATAAATGATAATACTATACAACCACAATGAAATAATCCAAACTTTGATAAGCTCTTCAGAGTAAGACCTTTGATAAATCACCTTCAAGATCGCTTCAGCGAATGTTATTTACTTTCAAAAAATGTAGGCATAGACGAGTCTATGATCAAATTCAAAGGTAGATCTACATTGAAGCAATATATGCCAATAAAACCTGTCAAAGGTGGATACAAAGTCTGGATGTTGGCGGATCAAAGCGGATACTATTCAAAGTTTGAAATCTACACTGATAAATCAAATGATGGCGTTCAAAAGGTGGCAGGGTTGTCAGAACATTGTGTCAGGGCTTAGAAAATAAGGGGCATTGTTTATTTTACGACAACTATTTCAATAACATTGCACTGATGCAACATTCACAAGAAAAAAAATGCTTGTGGGACGGTAAATAGTACAAGAAAAAACTTGCCAAAATTTCTGCCAGATAACAAACTGAAACGTGGAGAATTTGACCATTTCAATAGCAAAAGAGGACTTCTAGCTATAAAATGGAAAGACAAAAGATCAGTTTGTTTACTGTATGATTATCACAACAGTCAAGATGTTGCATCTGTGAAGAGAAAAAACAAAGACGGAACTGTAGAAGATGTACCATGTCCACAACTTCTCATTGATTATAATGAATATATGAATGGAGTCGACAAGTTTGACCAAATAAAATCCACGTAAGAAATCGACCGGAAAAGCCACAAGTGGCGGCACAGAATCTTTTTCTTTTTCTTAGATGCGTCTATCGTCAACGCTTTTATTATATATAAGCAGCTTGGCCATGAAAAATTAACAATGGAAGATTTCAGACTATCAGTGATCGAATGTGCCAGAGAAGAGTAGACGATCAGAAAACCTTTCTCCTACAATTCAAATTGAAAAAACATAAACCATTCGTGGCTGCAGAAACAAGGCTTTCTGGGGCAAAACACCAGCCAACATAGTTTTATTTTTATTTTATTTGACTATGTTACATAATACAATATGTTTGTAGCAAGTCATGTTTGGCTTACGTCTAAAAATCACATGAAAATGTAGAAAATGTACAAAAAGTGTTAAAACTAAGAAGCAAATAACATCAATCACAAATATAAAAACTTTGAAAATCAAAGAGAAGTAGTGACATGTGTGATACCACAAAAATATGTTCTGAAGTCATCGACAGAATAGAAGCAATGCCTCAACAAATAATTTTTTAATTTCCTCTTGAAAGTATTCAGACTGAGTTCTTTGAAATCTTGAGGCAAGATATTGCACAGATAGTAATCTATGGATTTTTTTTGCGATAGGTGAAGACGAAATCGGTTTAATCTAATGTGGTGGGAGTTTCGTGTGTTATGTTCGTGAATATGACATTGTTTCGTCAAGGATGATTTCTTCTTATGTATTTCAATCGAAACATAATATAGGAATAAAGTTGGCAATGGCATAATCCTGAGTTTTTTGAAATTTTCTTGACAGTGGTCCCTGTTTCCAATATTAGCCGTATTCTCAATGCCTTCTTTTGCATCCTAAATATTTGAATGGAATGACATGAATTTCCCCAAAGTTGTACACATAACTAATATGGGAGTGAAACAGTGAAAAATATGAGGTTTTTAATATATCTGCACTAGTGATGTTCTTCAATTGGCGAAGAACAAATAGAGAACCCGAGAGTTTTCTCTTCAGTTGGGAAATATGTGCAGACCAGTTGAGTCTATTATCTAATGTAATGCCCAGTAATTTAACTTTATTAGTTTCACAATTAGAGATGATTTGATTATTGCAGAAATCTGGATGTATTGGTCTTCTGACCATTTAATTTCAGCTTATTAGATGAAAACCACTGATTAGCACTATTAGTTACCACGTCGAGATGAGACTGTAACATATCATTATTTTTATCCGACAGAATGAAAGTGGTGTCGTCCGCAAAGAGGGCCGATTTGATCGGCATCATATCATTGCACCAGGTTATTTACATAAATGATGAATAAGAGCGGGCCCAAAACGGATCCTTGCGGAACGCCATGCTTAATAGTTTGAAAGTTTGATAAGGTACCGTTGAGCATCACTGCTTGTTGACGATTAGTAAGATAGGTTCTTATTAAGTGAAGCGGAATACCTCCAACCCCGTAATAATTCAATTTTTCCAACAAAATTTCATGTGAGACGCAGTCGAACGCTTTGGATGGGTCACAAAGCATCAACGCAGTGTGATTGCCCTGCTCAAGTTCCTCAACCACGCCAGACACGACGTCAAACACTGCATTTATTGTTGAGTGCGACTTTCTGAATCCATATATAGCACTAGAAGATGTGCACTGTGCTGCACAAGTGAAAAACAAATACGAACAAATTGGATGTGTTCAACATGTTCAGTAACGCTCTGTATGGAAAAAGATAAGGACTGTTTTCAGATTTATCATTCAAGCTGATCTGGGAAGTGGTACATTCAGTGAACCACTTTTTTAAACAAAACAATATTTTTTTTTTCAAATTTTTTCATGAATGTTCATAACTAAGTTTGTAATGAATAAGTTTATTAAAAAAAAAAAAATTCAGATTTTCTCCTGCCCACATTGGTCATTTTTCATTGGCATATTGCTGCCCCTGAAAGAGTTTAACAAACGAAAACGGCACGGCCAAACGTTGAATCTATCTACAGTGCTCCTCAAAAGTCTGCTCCCCCCTCTTATTTTTGGAACGATTATACATAAACAAGTGAAATTTGGAAACTGAATATTAAAGGTTGTAAACTTCCCTGCTAGTGATGATAGATGACGAAATCGTCAAAGATGACGTCACAAGGCCATTGTGACCAATAATTTTAAATGGAACCCTACGGCAAGCGACACCTCTTTTAAAAGATATCGAAAAAACCTATTCAATGATTCTAATCTTGTTTGTGTTTATGACAGTTTTAATGGCTCATTAGTAAACATTAAAATTTAAATTCCATTCAGTATGATATTAATTACAGATTTGAGAATCAGTATCTACTACAGTGAAATTTCCTATTTTTAAACTCTTCTCGTACTTTTGCAAATGTGTCTGCGGAAACAGCCTCACATTCTGCAACAATACGTTGTTTTAAAACGTCAATATTGTCAGGTTCAGTGGCGTAAACCTTCGATTTAAGGTACTCCCACAAAAAAAAATCCAAAGGTGTGAGGTCCGGTGATCGAGCTGGCCATTCCGTTGAACCTTGTCGTCCAATCCATCTACCCGATACTCCTCATCCAAATACCGTCTTACTGCACCGTAATAGTGTGGAGGAGCACCATCCTGTTGGAATGTTATTTCCAAATTGCCGAATTCATCTGGATTATCTTCCAAAATTTCATGGATTAACGGTTCTATTGCATTTTGCAACAGCTCCAGATAAACCTCACCAGTTAAATTAGTATTTAAAAAAAGAGGCCCAACGATGTGGTTTCCCAGGATACCTGCCCAAACATTCACCTTCTGGGGAAATTGGGTATGTGTTTCACGAAACAGGTGAGGATTTGCGTCACTACAATACCTCACATTCTGTGTATTTACATTTCCATTTAGATAGAAAGTACTTTCGTCACTGAAACAAATTGTTTTGACATAGTCTGGCTGTTGGTTAATTTTAGTTCCATATTTTCACAAAATTCTAGTCTTTGGTCTGGGTCGTCGTCTGAGAGTTGATGAACCATTTTTAATTTGTATGGATGAAATTTGTTTTTTTTCAACACCCTGTGTACTGTACTTCGACTGACTTCACAGGTAGATGCAACGTGAGTTGTTGAAGAAGTAGGATTAACCATTACTTCTGCCAGTATATCAATTTTTTTCTCATCAGAAATCAGTGGTCTGCCAGATCGTTTCGCATCATTTATACTACCTGTTGTTTCAAACTTACGAAGAAGCTCCTTTAAATAAGTCTTCGAAACGGGGCGATCGGGAAACCTCTCAATAAAAATGCGTTCTGCTGCATGAATAATTTGTCCAGTTTCACCAAGAATTAGGATCGCTGCTACTTTATCACCTGAAGCACGTACCATTTCGCTTCTTGAAGCACTTAATCGTTCGGCTCACAACAGTTTAACAAATTATTAAAATGTACAGAAATATTAACAGTACAAAAAGCTGCTAAAACAGTTAAACGTTTGATCAACAATACACAAATTATTGAATGTACAAAAACTTGGACAATTACAAAAACGTCGAATTAGGGAATTTTAGTATTAACTGATTGAATTGCATTCAGTATTAACTGATTTAATTGCGTTCTTTAAAAGCGAGTTGCCAAAACTGCCATAAACATAAACAAAATTAGTATCATTGAATAGGTTTTTCCGATACCTTTTGAAAGAGGTGTCGCTTGCCGTAGGGTTCCATTTTAAATTATTGGTCACAATGGCCTTGTGACGTCATCTTTGACGATTTCGTCATCTATCATCACTAGTAGGGAAGTTTACAACCTTCAATATTCAGTTTCCAAATTTCACTTGTTTATGTATAATCGTTCCAAAAATAAGAAGGGGGGAGGGGACTTTTGAGAAGCACTGTATATCATACAATCAGATTGAAATGGGCATAGAAATATGGCCCTAGAAAATTCGCAAACGCTTGAAAAATGCCATTGTCTGCTCATGATACATGTATAACACTCGTAATTCCCACGTCAGAAACAACTGAATTAAATGGCTCGAAAAATTCATTTTCGGCCGGATAGCCACACCGATAGGCCATTTTCCGTCGGGGAGATTTCCACGACCCCGCCCTCATGCCCTATTCATTTCATTTCCTCTCGGCACTTTCAACAGATGTTTTCCTTAGCCCGAAAAAATAATAAAAATGTAAATGGGTCGGCGTAATTCACTACGGTGATTTGCAGTTTTTTCTTATCGATCGCGCTGCATGCTCAATATACGATTCAGTCCGTGCTTCAGTTCAATCAGTTCGTTGTAACAGGACTAACAGGAGCAGCGGGAGAGAGTTCGATAGGTGGGGCGCTGATCTTGAAGTAGGTGCAAGAGTCCAAAATTTTGTCGAGACCAGAGAAGAAAATTGTCATGACTGGGGACAGTTGACTAACCTAAAGACCCCACAACTGATCAGCCATTGTTGAACCCTGGATATACAGGGTGTCCCTGGACTTCGTCTTTTCCTCTCGGGAATGTATAGATGGGGTCAAAATATCACCAGTACTTCATATAACTTTTGTTCCTAAAAGCCTTCGTTACCAAGTTACGGGCCCTCAAAGTTACAAAATGAAAAATGTTTTTCTTTGATAACTTTCAAAGTGAATATTCAAAATCTTCTAAATTTTGGTGATCGACTGAACAAATGAATTCCTTCGATGAGCTTTCATGCAGGAGTCAGTTGTCTTGCTAAAAGTTAGGAACGGACTACCCCCGATGGTCCACACCCCAAAACTTTGAAATGACTGGGATTTGTCAATATGTTTCAACAAAACAAGATTACCTGGACAATTTCCTGAATAAAAGTACTCGTGTGGAAAATCGATCGGAGCAACGATTTTTGATAAAAATGCATTTTTGTTCGACGACATCCAACCTGAGATGTCTACCATTATTCGAAAAGATTATTGAAAAGGGAAACATTCTCAATTGAATATTGATAGAAAGATTTTTCTGTGAATTGAAAAATCCACGATTAAAATGAAGTTATTTTTTGTGAATGTCTAACAGAAAACAACTACTTCCCCGGCTAAAGCCACGCTGGACATTGAACTACATCTGAGGTTATCTTGACGATGGAAGATAGTGACTGAGGTTTATCTTTCAGTCGCAGATGATTCCACATCTGATTTTATGAACATCCTGTTCATATTTTCAACAAATCAATTCTGTTTATATTTTCAACAAATCAATCGAAAAGATTAATCTGTAATGAAAATAGAAATTATAGGTACAATGTTCATAACGAATTTTTATCATGCAAACACGTTTACCTTACAAAACTCACGGTGTAAATAATCAATCGCAAGCCTCAAGAGCAAACAGAAATGCAAAATCCGCTACAAAAACTGCTCGATATGACCCCCTATTCATGTGCAGCCGTTTTTGTAGTTCATTCGTTTCCTTTTTATTAGTTATGTCTTCCGATGTGCGTTTTTTCAGCTAAATTTATCTTCGGGTTAAATATTTTCTCCCATGAAATTATACTTATCAGTGAAACTCCTCAACATTTAAGCTGTGAATACGAATTTGCAACATCCAAATGTTGAGTTTCATGAGATTCAGATAACACAACACGAAACGTGCTTATTCCACGCGTACATACAAAATATGGACTGAATTCGATATTTCATAGTGGAGTAGCTTGTTAGTTCAGAAACACCAAGAATCTACATAACTTGATATTTCATTTGAAAAAATATCTACATTGTGAATGAAACTTTCAACTAGGTACTGTACTTTTTGTTCACGACTTTATTTTAGCATATTTTGTATTATCCCTGTTATAACTGTTGTTGAATTAACGTTAGCATTAGTATTTCTACTGTGAAAATTTTCCATTTCAAATAATGGTGGACGATCGGGTTTGATGTCGTCGAGTAAAACTGCATTTTTATTAAGAATCGTTGCTCCGATCGACTTTCCACACGAGTACTTTTATTCAGGAAATTGTCCAGGTAACCTTGTTTTGTTAAAACATATTGACAAATCCCAGTCATTTCAAAGTTTTGGGGTGTGGACCATCGGGGGTAGTCCGTTCCTGACTTTGTAGCAAAACAACTGACTCCTGCATGAAAGCTCATCGAAGGAATTCATTTGTTTAGTCAATCATCCAAATTTAGATGATTTTGAATATTCACTTTGAAAGTTCTCAAAGAAAAACCTTTTTCATTTTTTAACTTTGAGGGCCCGTAACTTGGTAACGAAGGCTTTTAGGAACAAAAGTTATATGAAGTACTGGTGATATTTTGACCCCATCTATACATTCCCGAGAGGAAAAGAGGAAGTCCAGGGACACCCTGTATACAGAGTGTTATGAATTCACACACCACACCTGTAAAACCAAGTGTTTGTCGAACCTCATATTTACTTTTACCAAAGAAACACTTCAGAAATCCCAATATAAGGATTTTACAAATACCGCCAAAAGATGTATAACTGTACTTGTATCATGTGGATTCACTCTACTCAATACTAAATCTTTTTCTCACAATTGACAGTACAAAAGCGTATCTTAAAAAGTCGTTAGAGGTTCTATACTGAGGGTTGTGCAACTAAGAATTATTGACAACGAGAATTTATTCCAAGAGCGGCCTATTGAAGCAATTCAATCAGTATATGATCGAGATTCGTTTTAACCTATGTACTCGGTCATATCTCAAGTTATAAAATGAAAGAAATAATAATATAGTTGTAAATTTAAAACATGTAATTGAGACCAAACTTCAAATTATCCATAAATCAATAATTCCTTATAAAACCATTTCATATACATTCACCAGAAAATATGAATGTAAAAATAGCAATAGCAGAAATTAGTATCATATCAGTTACAATGTTCTATCATTTTAACGCACTAAACAATGTATTTCCAATGAATCAATGAATTGTAGCAAAGTCAAATGTAGCAATATATTTTAATAACTTATTTTTGTGCTTTATCAATATATTCAAAAAATTTGTATTTATCAATTTACACAAATCTAAAACACCAATGTCAATTATCATGGTTAGAACGATTATCATTGTAATTGTTTTTTCTTCTTTAAACAACAGATATTTTACTGGACTTGGAAGTATAATAGCAAATTTTTCAGTTATACGCATGGAATAGTATTTATCATAGTATAATAAATTTTTAGAACAATCAAACTATCCATATTCTAATGAAATGAAGAAATATTCATCAGAGTAAGTGAATTAAACTTAAGGAATATAGAGTATGAATGTGGAAAAATGTTCATTATATAAAGCCTGGTACACATTACAATCAAAGAGAAAAAATATGTAGTCTCACCCTGTATATATACACTTGGTACGCAGATCACTTCACTAAAATCATTTCCGGTATTTTATCTTGCAAATATTTGTATTTAAGTGATTCTTAGTTTAATCTTCAAAAATCCCGTAAGGTAATCAATTATTTATTTTCTTCTGTTGCAAACGATGAAATTCGGATGAATTCTTCTAACTACATATCAGTGTTTGAAGATCGACTCGTTTTCTTTGTAGCTACGATGTTGACGTTGATTGGCTTCTTATAAACTGGCAAATGAACTCATCAGTGTGAGTCCTAATAACTGGTACATTTTTAACTTGTTTGTATCTGAATATGACTTGAAGTAGATAGATAGATAGATAAGTTTATTGTGTTAAAAAAAAAACAATTATTTTTATTCACAAGGGCTCGGCTGATAAGCGAGCGTAATTCCACATGGATCCTAAGTATAATAAAGAGTTGTACAAATTTCTACGTTGTAGCTAATAGCCACATTTACACAGTCATTCATTCATAATGAACGAACGTAGCTTCATTATATTCATCAGGGACTTCGCTAGGTTTGCTAACAGTAACATGTTTTGTGTATTGAGTACAATTGAAGTACAATTTAAAGTTTTCATCTATCTGACTAAAACATGGTCTGATCAAATTTACTAAATTGAAGATGCCGTTACGCATCATAACATACTGAATTGAAAGGAACACCGAATGGAATGACTCTACCAACTGTTTATGACCCTTAAAAAACTTTTTAACAAAAAATTAAACCGACGAAATACGGAACTGAAAAGTAAAAAATAAAATAAACCTTCTTAGTCTCAATAACTGAGCTCCTAAACTAATGTAAGTAACTAATTTTGGGTCCGTGCCAGACAAACAAGCAAATTAATTAGGTAAGGCGTAAAATGATGGCATCGAGTTGGGCGGTGACATTCTGATAATTTTTTTGAAGTAATTTAATGATCTTCGTTGATTGTTTGTTTGGCGCCGACTCAAAATTAGTTACTTACATTAGTTTAGGAGCTTAGGTATTGAGACTAAGCAGGTTCATTTTATTTTTTACTTTTCAGTTCCGTATTTCGTTGGTTTAATTTTGTAACGAAGTTACAATTTTTTTTTGTTAGAACATAAGGTTGCTAGCCGTCTAAGTTTTGAGAATGTTCACAGCAAAACGAGTTAGTTTTCAGGTCCCTCTGACCATACGAACGCATGTTAAAAAGGAAAAAAAGTTTTTTTTTTCCTTTTTCCCCGAAGTAGGAAGGGTGTGTAACGAAGTTACTATTTTCCCGCTATATTTATCAGCCAAAAGCTCCCTGTAAGGAATTAAACCCCGCTTGAAAGTAATAATAGGTCTAGAAATACCATTCAGGTTCGTGATAAATCCGTGAATCACCCCTAACCCGATAAATAGGCTAAACACCCTCCGTAGCTCACGCCAATACCGCGAGCGTGGTTGTGAAGAACGAACGATTGGTAATTGCGCGCGCCAGCGAATCGAGAACGAATGATTGAAACAACAGCGATCGGTATTGGAAATAAACGTCGCGGAGCATATTGAGTTCGCTGGCAGTCCTCCGATAGAAGCCCGAGCCAGCAGTCCGATCGCCATCCAGCACAGTTGAGTCTAGACAGAGACGCGCGCACCGAGCTGACGTCACAGCCGTCGCCACCGAGAACATGACACTGTGTCCGATCAGCCGTTGACGTCACGAAGGAAGAGAGGCCGATATTCTGGACGTTGGATCAAAGGCGAGAGAAAGCAGTTCATTCGTTCCGAAGCAGCGAAGCCACCAACACGCCGGAGAGGGAATTTCTGTGAAACTATAATTTGTATCGCAAGCGACAGAGTCCACAAAACGGCGCGCGCATATAAGTCGTTCGAGAGGGATTCGGAAAAGAGGGAGAAGCCGGCCGTAGTTCCGTTTCGACATATTTCAAAGAATTAGTAGCTTGCCCAGCCCAGCAGAAGCAGTCACGCGGCCGACTAGTATCCAGAGTGAGAGCCAGAGACCGAAGCAGTCCACGACCGTCCCGGACCTTGCCGAAGCAGTGAGATCGGAGTTTGGTAAATATGTTGTATCAGGTAGAAGATATCAGGAAATGTTTGTAAGTACCACAGATGCGATGTGCGCATGATCGTAAGAGGCACATATTCATTTCAATGCTGTGCTGGTAATTTCTGCATACGAGTCCGTACAATACCCCGTCCCTCACCGCAGAGCTTTTGGTTGTTAAGTTTACCCCGCTTACTTGAAAACACCCTCCTTGCTTTCTCTGTATATAGTGCTTGCCATGTATTCATTTGTTGTGATAACTTGAGGCCGCCGTCAGCCGCCCTCACTGTATTTCATTATTTTTAATATACCTGTTTATCCTGTTCTTAGTATTCTTTCATTTACTATCTTGAGTAGAATTTAAACATCTAGTGCGCAGTCGCCACCCAGGTCCGAAACCCAGTTAAAGGCAATTGCTGGCCCTGTTACAGTGTCAGGACTATATTGACCCCTGGAGTGTCTTTCTTCACTGAGACTGCCCGGAGCAAAAGTGGCCTTTTCCACTATAAAGCTAAAGGTGGCGCCCGAGGAAAACCGAGAATAGTGAAAAGCGCCAAAGTTTGATAATAGGGGGAGAAACCCCTTTACAATTTTTTGTTAAAAAGTTTTCATTTTTCAATTTTTTGTGGCTGAAATCTACTAATTACTAACTGCTTGTTTTTTTATTACTCCCTGAATACTTACTCACCCACCTTACTTCAACTATTACCAGTTAAATAATATGATTATCTACTTTTACTATTTGTTGTAATATAAATTATTTTTGTTGTTCTGGTTAGTTTATTTCATTACTTTGTATATCATTCCATCCTCTCATAGAATATATTTAGTGTGATAATGACACTACCGATCTGTCATTGTCAACTACATATGTGTGCCAATGTTCACAAGTGAAAAATCAATTATCCCCTATTTTTCTACCCGTAAGGGTGGATAATTCCATTTAAAATCCGGATATGATCAACTATGAGGTATACCCTATCTGATAAAAGAAGAATCATCCAAATCGAAGAATCCAGTACAAAGTTATGCCTGATGGAATGGTTAACGGACCAGAATTCAGAGGGTGAGTGATCAATATCCTTCATTTTGCTACCCTTAGGGGTAGATTTTAATTTTTTAAATTCAAATGGGACCAACTTCGAAGTACACACTATCCACTGAAAAAAGAATTATCGGAATCGGACGTCTCAGTAAAAAGTTATGCGTGATCATACATAAAAAAAATTAAATATACGCGTCGACTAGAGAACCTCCTCCTTTTTGGTTTCGTCGGCTAAAAAGAAAGCTTTCAGGACCCGAGTATGAAAATCTGCTATTGAACCCGGCGATAGATTCTTACAGGATGATCCTCTGATTTTGTTACAGTAGCAGCACTGGGCAGATATGTTTTTTATGTTATGTCTGAATTATTTCAACCCTCTACAGTTACCCAGTCACTGCAAATTACGGTTCCTGTTCATATTTTAAAAATATTTAAACGTTGTTCTTCAGTTTGAAAAATGTGCTGCTAGACTAGACTTCGCCTACTGGTTTGCTCAGCGTTCCGTTCGGGCCGCCTGACTAAAACTTCGATGTATATTTATCACCTCGTGTAATAGATGAGGGCCATTCGAAAAAGTCGTGTGAACGTATGCAAGCTCATCTTTTCACCTATAAATTCTTGCAGAAAGGCCTCGTGGACCATTTGAATTCGAAATGAGGCCACCTACGATTCACTATGTGCTGATTGGATTGCAGGACGTGAACGACAAGGTTCGTTCGCCAATGGTGTGAAAAAATAATGTTTCAGTGCCTCGATTTTCTGACCTTTGAATTTTCTTGAAATAACAGTTTTCAGTAGATGGAATTGCCCTTGACGAGTTTTGGTTTATACAGGTCGCGTATTGATTCGCTAGGTACTACAAAATTTATGGATCGGTGGAAAAATTTCAAGGAAAACCAAGTCCAGTTCAGTATGTATAGTTTTCCCAATATCAATTGCAGAAGCATAAAAAAGTCTTGCGGTGAAATCCTGTAAGAAGCAGTGACGGAGATAACTAATTTTATTTAGATAATTCAAGATTTTAAAAATACCTCATAAATAATGAAAAATGAAAAAAAATTAAAAACAAACTTTTATTTATACAAATACATTAAGAAAGAAAAATAATTTCTTTCATTGTTTGATGTAGGTTATTATTATATCCTAAAACGTATTTCGATCGGCACACACCAAGACCATAGACGCTACTGGTTTTTAATTTTTCAGAGCTATTAAAACACAAATATAACGCGTGATTTGTGACCTCCTATCGTAGAGACACACCTGGCTGGCGCATTGATGTCCGACTTCATTGGCCCAGACGAATCGGTTGTACAACAGACAGCCGTCACTCGAGTCCACGTTGACTATCGGCTCTTTTGCCGACGGAAAATGTTTACGAGTAGTACAGATTATTTTTCGTTCCGTTTCTTCGCATATACGCTCGTGTTAGCGAAGTGAGTTTTCATTTGCTCCCTATAGAAACAGCTTCTGCAATTGATATTGGATGGACTATAACTATAAACATATTCAGATGAGAAACAAAATGGTTAGCTTATCCTCGGACACAAAGTACCTCGGTATTCATTTCGATTCATTTTTGCGATGGGATATATTCCATGGCGCACTTTTGATTTTTAAAGTTTTTACCAAACAATGAGAATTTTGGATGACAATGGGAATAAATCTGAAAAAGGTGAAGGTGCCTTCGAAATGTTTGACTTATTCGTGAAATAATGATAACTTTCGGTTTGATCGTAAAATTGAAAAGTTTTGAATATGGTTTCGTTCAATTTCGTATCTATAACAGACTTGAAAAGCGATATACCCCAATTTCCTTATAATTTTTCGTCAAATAATTGGTGTATTAGGATTGTTATTAATCCGATTTTCGATTCGAAACCATAAATGGATTCGTTGTGAATATTAGAACCTTGAAAATGTTGTCATTTGAAAAAAAAAAAAAATAAAAAAAAAATTTAAGACAAGCTTATACAAAGGCATTTAAAAGCAAAAAATAATTTCTTTAATTGTTTGACCTAGGTTATTCTGTAAGGAGCAGAATACCTATCTTATATTCACGGCAAGCCTTTGAATCTGCTACTCACAGAATAAAAGCTTGTCATAAAAAGTTTTTTTTTAATCAGTTTTATTCAATTCTTTCTAGTCATTCATGAAATCCGTTATCTTATTGAATCCTGACAAAAATTGATAAACTCCGAATATTTTCAGCGATGCGGCGTTGCCGCTTAGATAGAAAAGTAGCAACAACTTTGATTTTTTTCAATGAGACACTCTGTATATTATTGCATTTTTTGCTTTATTGCTCAACGATCATTTCTGTATAATACTTCCCTATACCTATCTCAAGCGGTTTTCGAGAAATTCATTGATTTCCTTATTTTTTGTGCAAAACTTCATGCCAGCGTGAAGAGAGTTTGGAACCGAAAGACTTTGATGTGATGTGGTTCAAGCTATCTGATACCAAACTGACTAAGTTCCTCTGCTGCCTTTACCTATCACCTAATGAACCTTCATATAACGACCTCCTTGAGTTCTTATCACTCAAACTGGACTACATTCAGGAGAACCATCCAACAGCTGAAACCATAATCATGGGAGACTTTAATGTACATAATGCTGCCTGGCTCAAATTCTCTAACAAAACAGATGATGCAGGTCGTCAAGCCGAGGCCTTCGCCATCACTCATGGTCTAGAACAACTGTTCGAGCTACCAACCCGCATCCCTGATGTCAACAACCAGTCTGCCAATACACTAGATCTTTTCCTCACCACCAATCCTGACCCGTATAGAATAGAAGTTTGTGCCCCACTTGGAAACTCTGATCACACCCTCATCTCCACAACATGCTCTTTCCATTTACCATCGAGCTGCACAATACCACCCCGTCTCATGTGGCATTACAATTCGGCCGACTGGGAAGGTCTTCGTATGTTTTTCTCAGCGTTTCCATGGAAGAGAGTTTGTTTCTCTTCAGTAGATCCAACACGATGTGCTGAGACAATTTCTGAAATCATCATGTTGGGGATGCAAACTTACATACCGAATACCGAAAGAAGAACATCATCCGATAAGACCTGGTTTAACAGAAACTGCTCTAGAGCTGTGGCTTCCAAACAGGCAGCATACCATCGATGGCTAAAAAATCCGGGCCCTGAGACCAGAGCAGCATATGTCGAGGCTAGAGGCATATGCAAAGAGACAATAGAATGCTCAAAAGATGCCCACAATGCCAAAATAAGATCAAAACTTGCTGAATGTCCTAACGGATCCCGTTCATTTTGGTCTTTCGCCAAAGCTGTGGGAAGAAACTTCACTTCCAGCTCATTTCCTCCTCTAACCAAAGAAGATGGAACACTAGCAACGACTGCCCAGGTAAAAGCCAAAATCTTTGCGCACCTATTTGCTGCAAATTCCACTATGGATTCATCGGGAAAACAACCCCCGAACATTACACCTATTGACAGTCACATGACCGAGATCATCTTTCGCCAACGAACCAGCAGAAAGATTTTGCTGGTTCTCAACACCAACAAAGCCTGTGGATCTGACGGAATCCCGCCGATTGTTCTCAAGAAATGTGCCCCGAACTAACACCTGTTCTTTGCAAGTTGTTCAACCACTCTTACAATTTGGGGTATTTCCGTCCAATTGGAAAATTGCAAGAGTACAGCCAGTCCTAAAAAGGCAAAAGGCCCTACCTAGCAACTACAGACCTATCGCACTGCTATCTATTATCTCAAAGGTCATGGAAAAAGCCATCAACATCGAGCTCATGAAATATCTGGAAGACTCAGGAATTGTCAACGATAGGCAATATGGCTTCCGCCATCAGAGATCAACTGGTGACCTGCTCGCTTACGTCTCCATATATAGGCAGCTATCTATTGAAAAGTATGGAGAAACTTTAGCTGTGGCATTAGATATCTCCAAGGCGTTCGATCGAGTTTGGCACCAGGGACTCCTCGCCAAGCTTCCGTCTTATGGCTTGCCCCTCAGCTGTGTTCTCTGCTTGCTAGTTTTCTCTCAAACAGGTCTCTCCATGTAGTGGTCGATGGAGTTTCATCTGACACTCTACTCATAAATGCTGGTGTTCCGCAAGGATCTATTCTCGCACCAACACTATTTCTACTTCACATCAACGACCTGTTGAAAGCAACTTCATGTCCAGTACACAGCTTTGCCGATGATAGTACCCTCCATACCGCTTTCTCTTCCAGGGCCCTATATCAGCCCGTGAAACCAGAAATGAACGAGGAAGAAATGTTAATAATATAAATATGGACTTAGCAACAATTCTTGAATGGGGATCTAATAACTTGGTAGAATTCAATGCAAACAAAACACAAGCATGTCTTTTCTCTAGAAAAGCCGATCTCACTGTGCCTAACATAACTTTGTCAGGAGTAACCATACCACTGAAGTCATCCATATCGATGCTTGGTATTACTATCAGCAATAACCTTTCCTGGGAAAATCACGTGAGGTCCATTGCCAAAAGTGCATCCCAAAACTTGGTTTTGTTTTCTGTGCCAAGAGCTATTTCACCCCCAGTCAGCTGCTTATGATCTATAAGGCACAGATCCGACCTGTCCTGGAATACTGTTCCCATATTTGGAGTGCGGCACCGAAACATATCCTGAGGCTATTGGATTCTTCCAAAAAAGGGCAATTCGTCTCGTCGGTGATGCCTCGCTTACAAACTCGCTCACTTGTCTGGAACACCGTAGAAAAGTTGGCGATTTGTCTCTATTTTATAGATATTTTCATGGGCGATGCTCTTCTGAAATATCAACAATCGTTCCTGCTTTGGCAGTCTCTTCGAGATTAACCCGTCAAGTTCAGTCATCACACCCCTTCGTGGTCACTTTGGAGACCTGCAGAACATCACTTTCCAAAGACTCGTTCATCCAACGAACAGCGAGGCTTTGGAACTCATTTCCTAGGGAGGTGTTCCCCGAGGCATACAACCTTCAGAAATTTAAGAAGAACACCAACTCCTACCTTCTTTCCCTTGGTTCCCACGATGTTCTCTGAACATTACAGTTCGTGGGAACCCGAACATAAAAAAAAAAAAAAAAATGTTTATTATTGCGGTATTTGGACTCGAACAAAGCTGAAATTTTCGGTGTAGTTTACCAATGTTCTGTGCATTAGTTATGTTCAGGGGAATTCGTTCTCCATTATACAGAGTCGTTCAAAATTTGTGATTTTTCCGATAGATACAAAAATGCTGAAAATAACATTTTTTTAAATGGAACACCCTGTATATCATCGAATATCCTGAAAGACAATTGAAGTCCTTCCAAATGATGTTTCCAAAATTATTTTGCCATATTTTCTATTACATGTCATGGAATATGTCATTATGAAAATTCGGCAATTAGTGCATCAATAATAAAACGTTTGCGCGTTCATTACCAAAAATGTTATCAGAAAAGAAACAAAATGGAAGGCAATAACTATTCAAACGAAGTTTTGATGGAATTGTTCATCTTCATGGTCAATTGTGTTCCATTTAAAAAAATGTACTTTTCACCATTTTTGTATCGAATATCCTGAAAGACAATCAAAGTTCCTTCCAACGCCGCAGCGCTGAATATATTTTAGATAGATAGAGCAGAACTAATTTCCCAAGAAACCAAATTTTCAAAATTATCCTGTGTCCCGTTCTCCAGAAACGTCTAATAGGCCATCGAGTATATATATATATATATATATATATATATATATAAAAGTCTGAGAAATTCTTTGGGACAGCTGCAAACGCAAAGTGTACTCTTAATATTATATTGTAACGTAAATGAACTTAACTTGGTTTTAATAATTTATTTAACACTTAATCTACAACTTAATTTATATTACTACGCCATTGAATAGCTCGATCGTATGGGCTCGTTCAGACTGTTCACTCCCTCTTAAGGGCTGTCTATTTATCTCCGATACAGCATTCTCGATGTTTCGAATTCTTCCAGTTGGCGACGGCATGTTCCAATTGTTTCCAATATTGACCGTTGCATTACGCGGAAGAGGGACTGGATGGTTCTCGAATATCTCCGGGGATGATCTCATCGCTGTCGATGGCGACGCGGGAGGCGACAGGTCCGGCCTAGGTTCGTTACATTGCCCCCTTCTTAAAGACATTTCGTCCCGAAATTTCATCCTTGGAGTGTGACGATATCTGCATGACTCCCCATATCTGCACCGTGAAGTTCGATGGTAGTAACACTCCACGGTCTTCATGATCGGTCGTGGAAGAGGGTTACAGCAAACCAAAATCTTGACGCCGCTGGATCTAAATATCGCCTCCAGCATACTTCTTATGACTCTCCAGTCCAACCCATCAATACCACAGGATAATTTTGGAATTGCTAGATCCACCAGATTCTGGTCCACCATAGTATCTCTTAGTTTGGTGAGACTCTTCCAGACATCTTCATAAGACGGTTTATCTTGGGAATGCCTCTTGGTGACTAGGTAGTAGATGTTTCTCTGGCCTTTCTTCAACTGTAGCACCCCACCAACTTCTGGATTCTGCTCCCGCAGTGTTTGGAGTTGACCAAATTTCTTGGAGAACACTACGGCGATGCCCTGGACATTCGAAGATCTTCTGCCACACAGTGCGCTAGTGCGTAGTCAGCAGGCACCTCGAAAGGGTCTCGTGACTCCTCTCTAGTAACCCCATGTAGAACTTTCTGCCCGTTTGAATACAAGGACATAAACTTCTCGAACGTCATATCATCCTCCGGTGGCTTGAGGGTGCGAACTTGGTCATGGTTTCCAGCGTAAGGGGCCAACCTGTTGAAATGGACGACCCTTGGTTTCCCTCGGGTGGCTTATGGATTCGGTACACAAGGTCGTTTATCCTTTTCACGATCTTATACGGGCCTTCCACGAGTTCCGCAACTTTGGTGATAGTCCACGACGACGTTTGGGGTTGTACAGCCAAACCAGGTCATCAACCTTAAATCCTCCAGCGTCGGCCTTGATGTCATAGGTCTTCTTCATTTTATCGCTGGCACTCTGGATGTTCAACCGGACTCGTTCGTGGATGTCGTCCATTCTCTGCCGAAGTTTGCTGACGTAGTCCTCTCCCGCAGTGTCTTGTCCTGGCGGTATCCCAAACTTCAGGTCACAAGGCAGTCGCAGTTCTCGGCCCATTATAATACTAGCAGGAGTTTGACCGGTTGACTCGTGTACTGCGGATCGATAGGCCATCAGGAACAAATGAAGATACTGGTCCCAGTCTCTTTGATGGTCAGAGACAACCTTGGACAAGTGGCGGTTGATCGTCCTGTTCATCCGTTCCACCATTCCATCGGACTGCGGATGTAGGGCCGTGGTTCTTGTCTTGCGGATGTTCAGCAGTAGACATATTTCTTGGAAAAGGTTGGATTCGAAATTTCTGCCTTGATCCGAGTGCAGCTCCATTGGAATACCGAATCGACATATCCACTCTTTCACCAAGACGTCGGCGACGGTGATGGCTTCCTGGTTGGGCAGGGCATAGGCTTCCGCCCACTTACTGAAGTAGTCCATTGCCACAAGGATGTATTTATTCCCGTGGTCGGATACGGGAAACGGGCCGGCGATGTCAATGGCGATTCTCTCGAACGGGCTGCCTACGTTGTACTGACGCATCGGGGCCTTGGGTCGTATTCGAGGTCCATTGCTAGCAGCGCATACAGCGCACTTCCTGCACCAGTCCTGGACGTCAGCTTGACAATTGGCCCAGTAAAACCGTTGCCTCACTTTCTGCAGGGTCTTCGTCACTCCCAGATGTCCTCCGGCGACTCCATCATGGATTTCCCGCAGCACTTCCTCTCTTCTGTTCCTGGGAACAATTATTTGGCGTCTGTCTTCCCCACCAATATCGGCCTCCAACACACGTTTCAGGATCCCATTGTCCAGAATAAGAGAGTTCCATTGTGCCCAATAGGACTTAACAGCCGGCGAGTAACCTGCGACTTCCTGCCATGATGGTCTTCGATTGCCCTTCTTCCAGCTGACGACTAAGCCAAGGTCGGGGTCTCTCTCTTGGTCTTTCTGGATCTTGCTGTCATTCCAGTTGTCATCCATTGCCGCGGTTCTACAAAGTGTTGCTTCTTTCTCTTCTGCTCGTCGGCAATGTGAGCAATCATCTGGACATGGTCTTCGCGACAAGGCATCTGCATTCTTATGGCTAGTTCCGGCTCGATGTTCGATCTCGAAATCGAATTCTTGGAGTCTCTCGATCCAACGTGCTACTTGACCCTCAGGATTTTTGAACTGTAAGAGCCATTTGAGAGCTGCATGGTCAGTTCTCAACAGGAATCTTCTTCCATACACGTACTTGTAGAAGTGTTCCACTCCCTTTACAACAGCTAACAGCTCTCGCCTGGTGACACAGTAATTGCGCTCTGGTTTGCTAAGCGTCTTGCTAAAATAACCAATGACCTTCTCCTGTCCCTCCTGGATCTGAGATAGGACAGCTCCAAGTCCCACGTTGCTGGCGTCCGTATCCAAAATGAATTTCCCTTTGGGTAGGGGATAGCTCAGTATAGGTGCGTTGATCAAAGCTCCTTTCAGCTTCCTGAATGAATCTTGACATTCTTCGGACCACTGAAACTTTGTTTGGCCTTCCGTGAGCCTGGTCAGTGGTTTAGCGATGTTGGCGAATCCCAGCACATATCGGCGATAGTATGTGCATAAACCAAGGAAACTTCGAAGTTGGTGAATGTCTTTTGGGATGGGCCAATCCTTAACAGCTTTGATCTTCTGGTCATCCACTGCTACTCCTTCCCCAGAGACAACGTGGCCGAGGTATCGTACTTCTTTTTGGAACAGATGGCATTTCTTAGGGCTCAGCTTCAATCCGGAGTTCCTCAGTCGCAGGAATACTTCCTCCAGGTTTTTCACGTGGTCCTCGAACGATCTGCCGACCACAATTATGTCGTCGAGATACACTAGACACGTGTTCCATGAGAGTCCCTTCAGCACTGTCTCCATCAATCTTTCGAATGTGGCGGGAGCATTACAGAGCCCGAATGGCATAACGGTGAACTGATACAATCCTGAGCCGATGGTAAAAGCAGTCTTTTCTCGATCTTCCTGAGCGAGTTCTACTTGCCAGTATCCACTCTTCAGATCAAGGGTCGAGAAAATCGTGGAACCAGCCAACGTGTCTAGGGTGTCATCTATTCTCGGGAGAGGGTAACTGTCCTTCTTCGTGACATTATTAAGTTGGCGATAGTCTACACAAAAGCGTGTCTATCCATCCTTTTTCTTCACCAGTACGACTGGAGAGGACCAGGGACTGTCAGACGGTTCGATAACTCCTTCTTTTCCCATATCGCTGACTATTTTGTCAGCCTCTGCCTTCTTGGCAAGAGGAAGTCTTCTTGCTGATTGCCGGATCGGTCGGGCACCCCCAGTATCAATCTTGTGCTGGACCACATTAGTTCGACCCCCTTTTCCTTGACCGGTATCGAAGATGTCTTGGTACTTTTTGACTAAATCTCTTAGTTTGGGCTGTTGAGCTGGTTTTATGTCTTTGGAAGAGATGGCAACTAATTTCTCTAGTTCTGTGGGCAAGTTGTTGGGTTGGCTAATCGTACCTCGTACGCCCCGGATCACGGATGAAACTGACGAGCAGTGCCCCAAAATTGTTCCTTTCTTCAAGGTCACTGGGAAATAATTGACATTCATGACCCTTACCGGCACAAATTTGTCAGCACGCAACAAGGTCTTCCCTAGTGCAATCCCTCGTCCAATTTTCTCATCATGAAGTTTGGGCTCGAACATCACCACGTCTCCACTGCTCGCACTCCCGTCCAGGCGAGCCTCCAGAATGGTTTCAGCCCTCTCAGGTACGCTTACATCTTCAGCCAACAGCACACGGATCAACTCTTCACTTCTCCCATGAAGTACCAGCTCTTCTCCGTTGACACGTAGGACGCCGTCTTTGAAATCCAATTCAAACCCTCTGGAATTCATGATGTCCATTCCGATGATTGCATCGTCTCCGATGTCCCCTACAAGTGCCTGATGTTTCACTTTAGTGCTGCCCAAAATTATTTCAATCGGTAGCTCGCCATATACAGTAGCTGGCTCCCTGTTGCTGTGCGTAGCTTCCAAGTTGTCGTTCAATTCGTTCCGGTGTTCTGGCAAAGGAAGGTCCGAGAATTGTCCTAGTCGCACCTGTATCTAGCAGCATGGTGCAAGGCTCGTTATTGATGAGACCGTCTACGAAAACACCTCTGTTCTGTCGTTGCAGGATAGCGACATATGCGTTGTTAACCAGGGCTTGCTGGACACAGGCCGACGATTGCCCCTTCTCGTCGACCTTCTTTAGTTTTCCTGCATCGGAGTCGTGTTTTCGAATGTTGGACATTTGCTACGCACATGTCCAATTTTGCCACAATTCCAGCATCTTATCTGTCTCTTCTCAGGGAACACTTCCTTAATCACTTTCCTTATGGCAGCTTCCAAATTAGCAGGCTCCTGTGAGTCTTCCTCAATCATTCGGACTTTACTCTGGCTTTTGCAAGATTGTTTCGCTGCCTCGAATTCTAAAGCGCGTGCCAGTGCGTCTACGAGATGTGTTGGACGGGCTAGTGTCAACGCTTGTCTGGTTTCTTGGTCACGGAGTCCATCCAGGAATGCTTGAACCGCTAGTCGCTCCATTACATTTTCTGGTGTGGCTGGATATGCGAGACGAACCAAGCGTGCAATGTCAGTTTCGAATTCTTGTAAGGATTCGCCCGATTTTTGGCAGCGATTTTTCAGCTGGGAGTGGTATACGTGTTCCAAATGGGCCTGGCCATATCGTAATTCTAGATGTTTAATCAGCTGATCATAGTCCTCCTGTTCTTGGGCGGTAAGAGTTTGTAGAATATTCGTCGCTTCTCCACGTAATGCAAGTGTTAGTGCTACAGCTCTTTCCCCTGCATTCCATCCATTTGCTTTGGCCGCTGCTTCAAACTGTCGGCGGTAATTTTCCCATGGAGTTTTTCCGTCAAATTGAGGCGGCTTCATGGAAAGCTTCCCTATTTCAGAAATGACCTTGACATCTTTTATACCCTCTTGAACTTTATCCAAGTTCAAACTCAAGTCCAGCATTGCATTTTCGTTAACCATCTCTGTGGAGGGCGCACTATTAATTCGTTTTTCCAGCTTACTGATCGTTTCCTTTATTTTATCTACCTCCGTGTTCATTTGCTCCCTAATTTTATCTATCTCTGTCTCAACGGTTCCCATTCTTTCTTCTAGAAATTTAGCCACACCACACAATTCTTTTTTTAGGCCTTCTGTGTTTTCCAGGAACTTCTCTTCAAGGCTTCTTGAATTTTCTAGAAGCTTCTCTTCCAGATTTCTAGAATTTTCTTCCAGGCTTCTTGAATTTTCTTGAAGCTTCTCTTCCAGATTTCTAGAAAGCTTCTCTTCCAGATTTATAGAATTTTCTTGAAGCTTCTCTTCCAGATTTCTAGAATTTTCTTGAAGTTTCTCTTCCAGATTTCTAGAATTTTCTTCAAGCTTCTCTTCCACATTTCTAGCATTCTCTTCCCAAGTCCTCGAATTTTGTTGCAGCTCTTCTTTCAAGGATTCTATTATCGGACTCAAATCACCTCCGGGAACTTCGAATAAAAATGTTTCGGGGTCCTCACCTTCTTGTATAAGTCCTTCTGCAAGTCTTTCCTGGAGTACTTGCTTTTTACCTGTTGTTTCCAGTTCCCTTTCCTCCAATTCCTGTTTCAATTCCGCTACCTTCAAATCCGCAAGGCGCACTTTTCTTGAACACATTTTGTCTTTGACGAGGTATCAGTCTGTTTTACACGAAAAGTTTATCAGTTTGTTAAAAATTCACTTCGCGAATTCTTTTCCACGGGCCACCAGTCTATTGTCTGTTTCACGCGAACAGTGTAGCAGTTTATATTCCCACGCACAATTGTCCACTTCGCGAAAACCGGGCCACTGTCTATTTTTGGGCGTACAAAAAGGTCTATCAATTTATTTTTCTGACTATCCACTCCACGATCACTTGTTTATTTTCAAAATCCCACTTCTGACACCAATTGTAACGTAAATAAACTTAACTTGGTTTTAATAATTTATTTAACACTTAATCTACAACTTAATTTATATTACTACGCCATTGAATAGCTCGATCGTATGGGCTCGTTCAGACTGTTCACTCCCTCTTAAGGGCTGTCTATTTATCTCCGATACAGCATTCTCGATGTTTCGAATTCTTCCAGTTGGCGACGGCATGTTCCAATTGTTTCCAATATTGACCGTTGCATTACGCGGAAGAGGGACTGGATGGTTCTCGAATATCTCCGGGGATGATCTCATCGCTGTCGATGGCGACGCGGGAGGCGACAGGTCCGGCCTAGGTTCGTTACAATATTATAACATTATATTTCCAATATTTCGACAATTAATATTGTCATCATCAGGAAGCTACAAAAGTGAAAATACTATAAAATGATTGATAAATATAAAAATGTAACCTTACTTATAATGTCAGTGAGAATGATCGTTTTTCGGTGATATACAGAAAGATGTACAAGACAACATTAAAAAACATGTAAAAACATAGAAACAGTATAACAAATATTACTGGTAAAATTACTAAAAGCTGAGAACAATTGTGGTACCATTTTTGGTTATGAATGTAAAATTGTGGGAAAATCAAGAACACTGAGGTTAGAATTAACATAACCTCAAATGTCAACGTCAATTTGTAAAAATATTGAGAGGAAGAAGAGACATTTGGTCTTAGCTGCCCAAATGTTATTGGAACATCATTTGCAATGACTACTAAAGATGAGATTCTATTCATGGTAAAAATTATAGATAAATAAACTTTATTTTGTTCTTATTTTATTTGTAATGAATTTCATGTTGGTTGATATTAAAAAGAAAAAGAATTATTATTGAGAGCATTCGGGTTCTTGTCTAAAATTAATAAATAAGAATAGATCTCACTCACATGATTGAGATCTGTTCTTTTGTTTAAACAATTGTTGGATTGAGAAATAAAAGCCATTTCCAAGAAAATTCGTTTCGTAGCATTCTTTTCCTTTACTAAAATTTTTGTGTAATTGTAATCCATGTTGTGATCCTCTTCATTAACGTATTCACTAAGAGCACAGGGTGATGTCTACAATCACTTTTATGGGAACTTATACGGTCTTTTAATAACATGGCTGTTAGACCTATATATTCCTGGTTACAATTTGCACAAGGAATGCAATACACCAATTTTGTTTGTGAAAGTAACGGAGTTTTATCCTTGACCACAGAGAATAATGAATTTATGGTTAAAACCGTTCTTTGGGCTATTTTTATATTGCCAAATTTGTTGAAAATTCGTGAGAGCTTAGGTGTGATTTCTGCAATGAAGGGTAAAGAAGTATAAAAAGTGTTACTTTGAGAAACAATATTGTCATTATTAATATTCAAATTTTCAGGTATAATGTCATTTGAAGACTGGATTATAGACTATGTGCTGAATAAAATCTTACTTAATAAGAATGAAGGATATGCATTTTGTTTGAATAAATTGTGGATGATTTTTAAATTTTTATGGTAAAACGAAGAGTCAGAGATCCGTAGAACACGTTGTTTCATCTGCTTGACCAAGTTTATTTTTAGTGACTGTTTGTGGTAAGACCAATAGTTAATATATCTACCAGAACTGATGGGTTTTCTATACCAGTCAACTAGTAAGGTGTTGTTGGAAGTACGTATGAGCTTAGTGTCCAAAAAAGGAACGCTACCTTCATCGTCTTCATTTTCGATGGAAAATTGTATTAAAGGATCATTCACCTGTGTAGCTCCCTGATGATGACAATATTCATCGTCGAAATATTGAAAATATAATGTTATAAGAGTACACTTTGCGTTTGCTGCTGTCCTAAAGAATTTCTCAGACTTTTTCCTAACTAGTCAGCAAAAGACTACCTCTCCTCTTTCTATATATATATATATATATATATATATATATATATATATCTGAGATTAACGATGCTTGAGGTTAAGGAATGTATTTGATTTTATGAAAAAATAATCCCCAAGAATTTCACCCAGTGATTTGAATTAGTGGCAGTGGCAGGAAATATAGAATGAATGAACCGGAAAAAGAAGTGCAATCAGCCGTCTACTAATTCCGTGGGAATTCCTCTGGTGGCCAGTGGCGACACAGAAATTCTCTTGAATAATGGAGACTTGCGCGCGAGCGATCATCTGATGAAATTCACCAGATTGAATCTGACGCGTTCGTTCGAGTTCACTTCATAACCAAGGGTTTATTTACGCCGGAAACCATATTAAATTCTCTGCATTATTCAGATGGTAGCAGGAGAAAAAAGCATGAAATACTCGACCACAGGATACGTCTTCAATTGCCTGCTCCCACGCGAGTGTGAAATTATGAAATAAACTGCTCAAACATAGAACAATTAGTCCACACTAACTGGGAACTGAAAAATGTTAGATTATTTTCATGTAAGTCGAGAGAATATATATGTAACCACTATCCCAAATTCATAAGAATTCTGGAAAAAATATTGATAGTAATTATTCACCTATAGTTATATATATATATATATATATATATATATATATATATATATATATATATATATATATAAAAAACTACAAAATCTGTTCAAATGCACAATACAAGTGTTCATTCACTAGTAAATAGGCAAATCCTAAAATTGTATTGATATTAATGTTATACAGTTACTCTTATAAGTTATTTTTATGTACCTCAATGAGGTTAGTATCAAAATATATTTTTTCGTCAATTTTTGTTTCTTACTTTTAAATATAGATCTGTATTATGTAGAACTTCAAACTCGCCATTGAGGGCATGGGATTCCAAGCATAATTTTCCAATTTGACTGTGTTGATGTACATATTTTTCCATTTTATGAGTTGACCAGGATCACCAGAGCTGGGACAAATCACAAAACCGAATTTCAAGGAGTGATTCGAATCATGGACCATTTTCAAATCCTTCTTCATTAGAAAAAACAAATCAAGAGAATCGAATCCATTGTTCGGATCATGGATCGCGTGTCCTACAGAAATAAATACAGAAAACCTGAAAGCTATCTCGCCATATACAATGAGAGTTTCTAACTTGGAATAAATCCAATAACTCAAAGACAGTTGTTTTGTTAGAAATATATAATATTTTTATAGTAAGTAAGTTACACATGCGTACCAAATATCGAATTTTTATTCCTTGTCGTTTGACAGATATTCAACCAACATCAACCAATTCGAAAATGAGATTCACCTCATCTATCTGATATCAACTCAAATAAGTTTCTTCAATAAATGCTCAAAATGTTGTCCAGTAACTAACTGATAATATCCTAAACGGAATTTAAACTCGTTTTAAACATTTCTAATTACTTGGGCGGAAATTATTCTACACTCCTGTCGTATTCGTTCTTGTAACTGCTCAATGTTTTCCGGTTTGGTGTTGAAAACCATACTTTTCAAGTATCATCATAAGAAATAGTCCATAAGTGTTAAATCCGGAGACCTGGGAGGCCATTCAACAGCTCCTCTTCTACCAATCCATCTGCCTGGAAATACATCATCCAGATACGCACGGTCAGGTCTGGGGCGGCGCAGCGTCTTGTTGAAACCAGATGTTTCTACTCGGGACATCGGCTTCAGCCGGATCAGGAAACAAAGTAGACAAAGATGGAACTAGTTCTTTCCGCAATAATTCTAAATATCCATCTCTATTGAGATTCCTTTGGAAGAAAATTGGTCCTATTACTCGATTACCAACAATCCGTGCCCAAAAATCAACTTCTGCTGTATATTGAGTGTGGCCTTCCCTCATCCAGTGTGGGTTGTTGTCTGCCCAATAACGACAATTCTGACGATCTACCTCACCATTTAAGGTAAACGTTGATACATCAGAAAACAGGACGTTTTCTATGTTTACAACATTTCTGTCTAGTAGATCAATCATTTCTTCGCAGAATTGGATTCTTCTATCCGGATCACCTTCGGTGAGTTCCTGGAGGATTATCATTTCATAAGGATGAAATTTATGGGTTTTCAGAATTTTCATCACTGAAGACTGGCTAATTTCGAGTTCCCTAGCTATCTGCCTAGTGGGAACATGATGATTGTCGTCAACAGAGAGGAGTACATTCATTTCGACGTTTTCATTGAGGGAACTCTGACGATGATTCTTTGTTTTTCTTAAATGCCCATTTTCCCGAAACTGTTTTTCAATCTTGCTTATGGTACTCTGCGATATGGGTGGTAAATCAGGATACTTCTCTCTGAATAAATGAATAACTTCATTTTGTGTTCTTGTCCTATCTCCGTAGGCAATCATCATAAAAATATCAATATTGTGGATTTCAGTTAAGTACGGCATTTTGTTAGATTTTTCTCACAAAATGACAAACTAATAACCTTGGTAAATATCCTCGCTCGTTACGATGCTACTCTCCTTACCTGTTTTTATTCAACTTTTTTGTTTGACATTGTCATTATCAACCCAGTTTGACAAAAAATTATAAACACATACCTCTTCACATAAATCAGGAACGGACCGAAGGCAAATTATTGGGGGGAAAATATGGATTTTCTCCCAACTTCATAACTGAACAACTAAAAAAAAAAGTCACACCTCACACCTTGTTCATGTGGCGTTCAATTCGTCCTTAGAGTCAGTCCCATTGTCAACTCCCAACTTGCCAACTTGTGATGACCGATCTCCCAACTCACCAACTGTTGGGTGAAGGGGTGCGCTCCCCCCCCTTGTCCATTTTTGTTAAAGTGCCTGAATTATTTCATTGAGTCAGATTGCTCCATTTATCGCATTAGTTGATGTCTATCTTTGAGTTACTGAATTTATTCCAAGTTAGAAAGTCGCACTGTATATATAGAGACAAGTGTCAGAATTTTGAATTCTTCAAATAATGTTTCACAAGAATTTTTTTTAGGTGCTCTAGCCATTACCTTCACACTACGTTTTTGTGCTATAAGTAAGTCTGGTACCGCCGTAGAGTTACCCCACAGACATATACCATATCTCAACCTGGACACTTGAGCATGATACAGGGCGAAGAGTTGATGTTCAGTTAGAATGTCTCTGAGATTCCTCAAGAGATAACACATTGAATTAACTTTGCCTATCAAGTCATAGCAGTGTTTTTTCCAGTTCAGGCAAGCATCGATGCTGATACCCAAGAACTTGGTTTCACTTGCATTCTGAATTTCATCATCTTTGATGCTGAATTGCACAGATGAACAATGTTTCTGGCGATTGTGAAATCGCACCAATTGAGTTTTATTAGCATTGAGGAGTAGACAGTTGGTCCCACACCAATCAATGACTGACTGAAGGGTATTTTTAGGGTTGGCAACCAGTAAATTATCATCTTTAGCAGAAACTATCAGGGACGTATAGTTAGATCTAACGGACTTAGAAAGGTTTCCGATGCATTGGTATATAATACAAACAGTACAGGGCCCAGTACGGATCGCTGTGGCACACCTATGGTAGTATTGAGAAGTTTGGAGTTATATCTGCGACAAGTGCTCTCTTTGATATGAGGTACTGATACAAATTGTTGCCTATTCTGTAAAAATGAATTAATCCAGTCATAACTACGTCTTATAACAAGAAAATTATTGTAATAGAATAGCCAGACTATTCAGTGAAGAGCGGTGTAGAGTTCTTTGAACCGCCTTGCTAGTTTCAAATTTATTTATGTTTCAAGCAAAGGTTTTTTAAGAAATTGTAAATTTGAATGGACTCCAGAATTTTTTGTTAAATTAGGATAAAAATTCAAACTTCCTAGCCGATAATAATTGCAAATCAAATACTGTCTCCTTCTGTAGATCACTACAACAACAAAACAAATACCAAACTTATTTCAGTCTATTTACAAAATGTACAAGAGTTTTTTGCAGTATAACAAATATTTACAATTCTGAGTTTCCAATGTATTGCTGAACTTGTCGGTTTTATCGACGACGATGTACCTCTGATTGAATATTGTGTAGCTCGTAGCTAGACTTCACGTAGTTGGTTGTCTCGCAATCAGGGGGTACTTATAGCTGCTGGGCGACCGATCAGGTGGAACATACAAGCATCAGCTTCTTGTCCATGGAATGATTGTTCTCAGCAATACAACATGAAAACCAATATTGTTTGTTTCAGAATTTGTTTTTACTAAAAATTCAACTTCTTGGAATTTTGAAATTTCTCAATGCACTCTTCAACGCACAGTTGTTACATCTGCTTTTATGAACATTCTGTTCATATTTTCAACAAATAAATCTCATCAAGAAATTATTGCTCAAAATTATTTGAACATATAAATCAGCTTGTGATGAGATTTGTCATTAATATACTGAAATTGAAGATTCAAGATTAAATTTTGATTTCGACAAAAATTGATCTTTACTCTATACAAAAAAAAGGAAAGTTGTTCTGATCTTGATCAGCCAAGACTATATTTTACAAAGAATAAAAATCAGAATTCAGCACAATTAAGTTTTAAGAATTTGATATACGAAAATGACTTCAATTTCAATGATATTCAGAGAAGGTGTATAAGAATGATCTTTGACCAATCGTCAAATATTTTTTCATAAAGTTTTTCTGTATGATAAAAAAAATTTCGAACAACTCCAAGAATTAAATATACATATATAATATATATAATATATAATATAATTTATTCACACAAGAAAAAATAATTACAGAGTATAATTTGACAAATGCAGCATTATTGTGAATAAACAAAAATATACCACGGAAGCAGTAGGTACTGCTTGTGTGTGGGCGTATATACCATGAGTATATACAAACAAATTATTCGAAAATACTATACTAAATTTACTAAAAATAAAAATCGAGTAAGTATACAATTATTGTGAGAGCAAGATAAGTATAATTATTAATACAGACTACCATACAATATTTACACAAATACACACACGTTCATATCACATGTACGCTTGTACACATTAAATAATCGCAGGTAATATAATTACGAATTATAGATACTGCATATATATAGTTCTGAACTTTCTAAAAGACTTTCAAATGTATTTTTTATATATATTTTTTTTTTCTTTTTTTTTTTAAATTCAAAAGTGTAAACATGTAAAACGGAAAATAATAAATATCGAAATATAAAATATAAATATTAAGTAGTTTAAAATTTCAGAATACTAAAATATACTAATGTACAAGTACTAAGTGCATTTGGGATAACATTATGAATATCTAAAATTACTTTCAATTTTCAGTTATTGACCGTATATAATGACGAGGCGATTGTTTTATAAATAGTTTTAAATCTTTTTTGAATCTGTATGCTGACGTTTCGTTTTGCAGTGTTTCGGGAAGGAGATTAAATACTTTTGGTGCTAAAAATTGATAGCATTTTTGGCCTATTGATTTCGAAGCGAAAGGTACTAAATATTCATTTTTTTGTCTCGTAGTATAGGTATGAGAAGGTTTAATAAGTTCGGTCTTATTGGAGAACTGAGTTGTAGCGATGTGGTTAAAGAATATTTGTCTGATATCAAACATCTCAGACTCTTCATAGAGAGCATCACTCGCGTATCTGTTGTTTTTGAAAAGAATCATTCTTAGGAATCGTTTTGCGTTACTTCAAGTGGCTTTAAATATGTTTTAGAAACCCCTCCCCATCCAACTATTCCATATTTTAGGTGTGATTCTATCAAACTTTGGTAAAGAATGTTGAGCTGTCTGGTTCCAAATATGTCTGCTATTCTCCTGAATCTATATAGAATACATCGTAGTTTTTTTACTAGATAATCTATATGCGAGTTCCATTTGAGGTGTTTATCAATCACTATACCAAGATACTTAGCTTTATCTGCCGACATAATGGTGAAGTTATTACCGATTGAAATTTGATTGAAGTGTGGTGAACAAGTTTTATTGCTGCTGAAAGGTAAATAAATGGTTTTCCCGAAATTAACTGACAGCAATCTATAATTCATCCATTTTATTATATTGGGAAAGTCATTTTCGATTTTATGTTTTAACTCCTGCCAGGTGTCACTTTCATAGAACAGGACAGTGTCGTCCGCAAAACTTATTATTTCACATTCAGCTTCTGTGAAGAATAGATTGTTCAGATAAACAGTAAAGAGTAAGGGCCCTAACACGGTACCTTGCGGTACACCACATGTAATAATTTGTTCCTTACTAATGTGGTTTATTTTCCTTCTCTGAATCCCAATTGTGAATCAGACAAAATTCCTTGTATATTCGAACTGTTAGTTTTTTTATAGCATCCTGAGTTGATTTTCCTTCTCTGAATCCCAATTGTGAATCAGACAAAATGTTGTATTTATTCAGAAATGAATTCAGTCGTTTTTTTATTATTTTCTCAATGATTTTACTGAAGTTAGATATCAATGCTATGGGGCGATAGTTAGACATCTCGGTTCTATTACCATTTTTGTAAATTGGAACAACAGTAGATAGTTTGAACGCTGTAGGAAATTCACCAGTATCAAATGATTTATTGATGATATATGTAAGCGGAATCTTGATGAAGTCTACTATAATTTTGATTGTTTCTGATTTCAAATCGTCGGGTCCAGGCGATTTTTTATTCTTCAGCTCTGATATTACACTTTTAATCTCTGAAGGATTTGTTGGGAAGAGAAAAAGTGAATTTTCATAAATTTTTTTAATTTCTCTATAGCCATCTTCTTTATTAATCTTTTTTGCCAATTCCGAACCTACATTTATGAAGTAGTCATTAAAGTTATTCGCTATTTCTATATATATATATATATATATATATATATTTATATATATATGATCGCTTCACCTAGGTCAGAAGCAAAATCACAGCTATGTGATAATTATCACCAATTCAGAAACCATACCAAAAATTGATTTGTTGAAAATATAAACAGGATGTTCATAAAATCAGATGTGGAATCATCTGCGACTGAAAATATATCCAAAGGACCATGAAAAATATATAATATTCAACTATAACATCCATCTTGTGATTGACACCAAAAATATATCCAAATACGGTGTAAGTGATATCATATATTTGAGAAACCCTCTTTAAACCCCAATGAAGCCTTTTCAGAGAAAGCAATCAAATCAGATGAGACGGAGCACTGATATCCTGATTCAATTCGATATGTTACGTGTGATATTTATAATATCGCCCGAACTAATTTGGAAAATGAATATGGTACTGCACTGGAATCAATTACCTGCTTCACCTGATTAAATTTATTCGCTGTATACTGATCAGCGGCTATAAATGAATCGAGATATCTGAACTTCGTGAAGAAATATTTCACGTTCTTGTTGGAAAGTATTTCAACATTCTTATTTAGAAAAAATGGCCAAACAATATTCTTACATACCTCGGTATCACACTAAACTCACTGCTTTGAAATTACTTTCGCCAAAGAAAGGAAGATGCTCTGATTCATTAGTTATTTCAACATGAACAAAATTCTATCTCTTTACTCAATGGCTGACAAACTTCAGAACCCCCGATATCTCGATCAAAGATCCATCGGTGAGGGGCGAGAATGACTCATCACTTCTTTTCATAGCAAATCGTACTGTCAAATCCTTCGCGTTCGCTCATATTCTTCTCAACTGACTGTTCGCCGTTAGATGGCGCCAAGATTTTCAACAGTGATTCTTCGATTGGAGTTAATAAGATAACTTGAGCTACTCTCAATTATTTTGTATCTCTGAGCATATCAATAAGAAATGTAACAGATATATCGTTACAGTCTACTATACATTTTGCTTATTTCCAAATTATTCCATTTCATTTTTGCTGTTTCTACAAGTTTTTGATCTAAACGAGGGAAATCTAATATCTACCCCAATTAAAACAATGTTTGTACTCACTTTGAAGAAAAGGTGGCAAATCACTTAATCCGACCCTGCAAGTGTTGCGAAATAACTTGGAGTGTTGGGCCACTTAGGTTTTTAATTCTACTCACCCTGAATCTCTTTTCGAAAGTTGAAAAGGAGTTCCGCCGAACTTAGGAAGGAGGAGCAATAAATATAAATTGAAAACTCCGAGTACTAATACCCGGAGAGTTATTTATTTTGCTATTTCTAAGAAGTTTCAGAAGTTTCTTAATATCACCTTCTATATGAGTTTCTCCGAAATGGAATGTAGTAAACACTATTATATCATTTCCCACATTTCGCTTCAACATTGTAGGTAATTATTTTTATTGGAGTGGAACGATCAGTGATGGATTGAGGGCAATTTCATATACCATGCCCTGCTTTGCGAGAGATCACGCGAACAGTAGGTTTAAAACATTCCATAGGGAAGAGAAAGGAGGGAGAAGACAAATTCATATTCATTCTGTTTACTTTGAAGACCGAATGTTCGCTAATTTTCAGATCACGATGTGTTCATTGCAGTTGTCCCCTGTATTCTAGATCTTTTCCATTCAATCCAATGAATAAAAACAAAATTTTAACAAAATCCAACAAAAACTGTAAAACTGTTCAATTTCTGGATTCAGATGATAAACAAAAACAGATAAAGAAAACTCTCGTAATGAAGAATGCATGCAATATCGCCAAGAATACGTAAACATAAAAAATAAAATAAATGCTGAAGAAGTCCCCGACCATGGAAGAAACGTTGCGATCAAAGTACTGAAATATTAGATATATCCTACTCGGAATCCAATACCCTAAGAAAGCTGCTCCAAATATATATATATATATATATATATATATATATACAGGGTGTAACTGAATAAGTGTAAAACATTTGAGGAGGTGATTCCTCATCGAAAAAAAGATAGGATCTTTCATATAAAGAAACTTCATTGGAGCATCCCTTGTTAAGATACAGCCCCTTAAAGGGGTACATAAAATTTGTATAACAATTTTTTCACAAGCACTGAAAAGTTACAATATTGAAATTAACCTGACGTTTTGTACTCCCAAAAAAGACACTTAGCCAGTAATTTATTTGGTTTACCCCATGGTTGTAAGGGTGAAAAACGCAACCCCTAAAATTTATTTCCAATGTAACTTTTGTCTTATTATTTGTTTACCATTTGAAAATTTATTTCCGATAGCATGTTGCATTCTAAACAAAAAATGTCTCTTGGGTTTTTTGCCCAAAATAAACCAGTAAGCAGCAAAACATTATTTTACGAACAACTACAGAGATACATCGTCATAAATGCGAAAATACGAAACTAATCTATCTAGTAGGTCGCTATTAGCGATAGTGACAATTAAATTGGTATGACGCTGTCAGTTTGGGAATTTTCGAAATTGAATTAATACTAATTGTGTGTTGTTGTTCTGTTCTTAATTTGTTACTTTAATAATTCACTTGTTAATAAAATGGCATACACAAATGAGGAAATGGCTGATATGCATTACGTTTACGGTCTGTCGCAGGGAATGGGTTAGAAGCTTCTAGAAGATATGCTGAAATGTATCCTCAACGGCAGCATCCTTCACATAGAATATTTGCTCGACTTCATCAACGATTACGAGAATATGGTTCATTCGACAAAAGAACGCAGGATTGTGGTCGCCATCGAGAAATACGAACACCACAGCTTGAGGAAGCAGTACTTAATTTGATTGAAGAACAACCTACCAGTACTAGAAAGATTGCTTTCCAGCTAAATGTTGATCATATGACGGTATTTCGAATTTTAAAGGAACAACTCTTATACCCTTACCATCTGCAACGAGTACAGGCACTGTTACCGCGAGACTTTCCGAACCGTCTTGAATTTTGCAATTGGATGCTGGAAATGATTAGAAGAAATTGTGACTTTCTGAAGACGATAGAATTCACAGACGAATGTAGTTTTTCTCGGGACAAGATTATTAATTTTCATAATTACCACATATGGGCTGATGAAAACCCTCACGCTATTGTCGAAACTAGCCATCAAGAACAGTTTTCTCTTAACGTGTGGCTCGGAGTTATTGGGGATGATTCAATTGGGCCTCATTTTCTACCTCCTCGATTAAATGGTGAGGCATACGTTCAATTTTTAAGAGAAGTGCATCCAGTACTGCTGGAGGAAGTTCCTTTGGGCGTCAGAAGTGATATGTTTTTTATGCATGATGGGGCTCCCGCCCATTTTAGTCAAGTAGCACGTCAGCATTTAACTGAAACATATGCAAATCAGTGGATAGGTCGAGGAGGACCACATAAATGGCCCGCTCGATCCCCGGATCTCAATCCTCTCGATTTCTCTATTTGGGGCCATTCACAGCATTTGGTATATCGTACTCCTGTTCGCGATGTAGAGGACTTAAGAAACCGCATCATCGATGCGTGCAGGGTAATCAGAGAGACTCCAGGAATATTTGAGCGAATACGTGGCTCAATGCGCCGACGTCTAGACGCATGCGTAATGTTTGAAGGTAGACATATTGAACATTCACTATGATTTCTACATGTTGTGTGTTTTGTTATTAATAACTTAGTTTTGTTTATTACCCTTTAATCGTTTAATGCAGGTACTAACTACAAAATAACAATAAATCCAGTTCGCATTTATGACGATGTATCTCTGTAGTTGTTCGTAAAATAATGTTTTGCTGCTTACTGGTTTATTTTGGGCAAAAAACCCAAGAGACATTTTTTTGTTTAGAATGAAACAGGCTATCGGAAAATTTTTAAATGGTAAACAAATAATAAGACAAAAGTTACATTGAAATAAATTTTAGGGTTGCGTTTTCACCCTTACAACCATGGGGTAAACCAAATAAATTACTGGCTAAGTGTCTTTCTGGCAGTACAAAACGTCAGGTTAATTTCAATATTGTAACTTTTTCAGTGCTTGTGAAAAAAATTGTTATACAAATTTTATGTACCCCCTTTAAGGGGCTGTATCTTAACAAGGGATGCTCCAATGAAGTTTCTTTATATGAAAGATCCTATCTTTTTTTCGATGAGGAATCACCTCCTTAAATGTTTTACACTTATTCAGTTACACCCTGTATATTTTTGCCCATTTTATTCTGGGGAACATTTCTTTGCTTCTTTTTCATTGTAAGTAAGTTAGGTGCTTGAGATGGAAATATCTATTGATTTATTTGTGGAAAGACGAATAAATCGTCTTTAAAATATCAATTTTAGGGGTGACATTTGACATTAGAAATAACTTGATGTTCTATTTTGGTGCGTTGTTTTTATCAAGTTCATTTCTAATGTCAAATGTCACCCCTAACAATTGATGTCATTTCTCGAAAGACGATTTATTTCATCGATCACATATTGAGAAACCAGATATTTCCATCTCAAGCACCTAACTTACTTACAATGAAAAAGAAGCAAAAAAATTTTCCCCAGAATAAAATGGGCAAAAGAACCCAACAACCATTAACCCTTTGAATTTGTTTTGGCAGGTAAGAAAAAACTATTTGTCAATGTCAATTACATGTGGCTTTACCATATATACCCAGGCGAAACGTAATTAGTTTAATAAAATAAAAAAAACCTCAAAAAATGTTTTTACCTGCATTTGGTTACTTTACTCATCGAACCATAACCTGAGAAAACCTACAATCCATATATATATATATATATATATATATATATATATATATATATATATATATATATATATATTTATATATATATATATATATATATATAGGGTGTTTCATAAGTGCATGGTGATCCTAAAGCGCGATAATCCTTGGATGATTTTAAGAAAAATTCTTTATATGAACATAGGTCCGCAACCGCTTTATTTCTGGGATACAGGATGTTGAAATTTAACAAAAACATCAGTTCTTTCCCAATATCTCTGGAACCGCTTTGGCTTTTTTTTCGCATAAAAATAAATTTTTTCCATGATAAAGGATTTCTTAATTTTCATCAGTGGCGTCCCTGTTAACATACCCTGTTATATTTTTGATCGAAATAATGATAAGGCACTCTCTTTTTTCCAAATAAATATTATATTTGTAATTGTCCTCTATCTTCTCATAAAAATGGTCTCTGGCCTTTTTATATATATATATATATATATGTATATAAAAAAACCCTTATATATATATATATATATATATAAAAAAAACCCTTATATATATATATATATATATACAGGGTATAAGGGTGTAATCTAACCTAATGACGGGTATATAATGCCATTTCATAACGAATTTCAATGGTTAAAAATCTGACCAAAAAAATTCAAAACTTGTTTTGTTCTTTGTGAAATTCGACAAAATTTTGGGTAGCGCCACCCACTCAAAGGAAAACTTCGGCATTTGCCGAATGCAATAAACATTTAACTCGACATTTGAATAAGGTAGAATGTTGAACTGGTTGTTTGGTAATTGTACACATTGCAGGCTGGCTGGGATTGGATATATTCAATTTCAAATTGAAGAAAACAACTAACCTTGTTATATCCAAACTGGTGATAAAGTCAGAACTAGTTGACTTCATACTCTGCTTTGGGGCACTTATCATAATTATCACTGGTAGGAAACAAACGACACAAACACTATTGAAAAGAGAAACATTCGCAATTGAATATTGTTTAGAAATATATTATCACGACCATTGTACTGATTCAGACATTCAGGTGAACTGAACACTGTTGCCAAGCAAGCTCATCGCATGCACGGTTTAGAAAGCTGTCTACAAACGAAATTTTGTTAGATTGTGTTTTCCGATTGGCTGGCGAATGAAAGATCGTAATTAGCAACCAATCAGAAAACAGTTCGCGATGTGCAGGATAATTAATTTTAACATTATCGCCTTTGTCTTTTGCTGGCTCCTAAAACTAAACACGTGAGTGTTTTGAGGGGTAGAAGACAAGATGAATCACTCGTCGCATTTATGAATGAATTTAGTAAATTTCAATTCTGGCTGGATTCTGGAGTCGCCAATCACTGCGCGGGCGTTTTCGTACTCGATATCTGGTATACTCGATTTTGGAATTTTTTCCATTTTGAAATTCTTATCGCAGCAACAAAAATAACTAATTCCACTCAAATGATGAGTTTATTTACTTTTTCATGTTCCTAAGACGGACTTGGTTTCCAGGGGGTCTATTCTCAAACGGTGACATATTGTGTCGCATGATAGATTTCTACATTGTCGAACGAAAAACGCAATGTCTCATTCTCAAATGTCGCATTCGAAAATTTTCAATAGACAAATTGTAGAGTGGTCTAGAGCAGTCGACAATTTTATGTCGAATGCGAGATGACATATTTGACACATTTTCTTTATCAATTTCATAGGTTAGAAATGACAGCTTTATGGATAGCGATTGAAAATTCATAAAATCGTTGAAACTATCAACGGCCTCGAGAAAGGCAAGGTATATATAGAAATGCGTTCAGACTTTTATCTGATAGAAAGTTTATCAAAACATCCAGATTAACCAAGGAATTGGCTAGAGAGTTGATTGATATCCCGGAACCATTTGTGGAACAGTATCATCGGGCTTCCTCAATATCACTTGAAGGAAAGGTGCGTTATCAAACACTTCTATGAGTACCTACCAACCAGGTTAAATTGAGGTACTTATATTTGAAATTATCAAATAAACATGTTGTAAAACTGTAAAGCGAAACTTCTAATCGTGTTCAAACAAACCAAAACCACATAGGCACAGAACACATTCGAGAATCGTTAGTTCGGTGTTGCCAGCTCATGCTTTTCGACAATTTTTGTCTCATACGACTTGAATGTCGGAACCGATAGAGAATACCACAATTTCAAGTTGTGCGACAATTTTCATCGACAAATGTCGAATCCGACAAATTTTGGTCGACATTCGAGAATAGACCCCTAGGTTTCCTATTCAAACCCCCAGCAAAGAAACTTGAACCTCTGCAGTTTTCAGGTAATTCCCAAAGCAGTGTTTCTGTAAAAAATTTTCGTCTTGGGGGGGCCCATACACAGCATTACAAATTTCCTCAGGGCAATATGGCCTTAATTCTACTATCCCAACGATTGCTGCTATTACTTTTGTAAAGAGATTCATTGGTATATCAAAACGCTAAGGTTTGGATGCCAAAATATTTGAAAATGCAAAGTAAGCATTTTTGAACTTGACTGGAATGCACTGAAAGCAATAATGTAAAAATATAGAGGAATTTTCAATGTTAGGAAAGTTTCTGTTGAAACCAAAAGTTATTGGTCCTATTGGCGTATTCAACAGTAACAGCTTTCAATCTCATACTTTCGAAACTCTGGAAACTACGTTGCAATACCGGAAGTGGTAGAGCCCGCCTCTGAATTCAACTGGGACAATGCGACTGCATTTTGTACAACAAATCTATTTGATTCCTGAAAGATATATAATTAGGACTTTGGAAATGAATCGAACGTTGATCAAAGTAGAGAACGTAATTGATGCTTTTCTTGGAAATGACACTTTGCAATGAGTATACTTTCAAATGTGCTGCAGGTTTATAATGAATATTTCAACATGGTAATACCAAAGCGATCAGGGGAGTTTAACATAAATTTTTTACTTTCATCATTATCAATTTGTATTTTTATTCTATGAACATTCGGTTAAAATTTTTGTGTGGATCAGTGACAATCAGTATGATAATGTGGAGGCTAGTCACATATGATCGGAAAACGACCTTGATGACTATTTCATAAACTCGAGGCCAACATCTTGTACTACATCTAAAATGTTCAACAAAACATTCTTTTTCAATCCTGTAACACCAGAGGAAATCGGGGATGTAATAAAAAACCTGAAAACCAAGCCTAGTACAGGCATTGATAACATATCAGTAAAAATATTGAAGGCAGGTATTGAATCTCTATCAAATCACTTGAGTCATCTTATAAATCTATCGATTATAAAAGGCAAGTTTCCATCGTCACCTAAATCTGCTAAAGTTATCCCAATTCACAAGAAAAATGATCCTGAAAACCTATCCAATTATCGACCAGTATCAGTGCTGAGTGTTATTTCTAAAATCTTTGAAAAAATTGTTTACAGTAGGATGATACATTTTCTAAATATCAACGAGCTCATAACCACACACCAACATGGATTCCGAGCAGACAGATCAACGCAAACTGCTGCTTGCAATCTTTTTGAGCATGTCTACGCGCAACTAGATAAGGGAAAGCGCGTGGCAGGTCTGTTTTTCGACCTATCGCGTGCCTTCGATAGTTTAGACATAAAGTTCATCGAGAATAAATTGTACAATGTTAGATTCAGAGGAATTTTCTTGGACTGGACTGTGGACTTTCTCAGCAATAGGAAAATGATAGTCAAAGTAAACTCTCATATTATGAATAGAGGAGTTCCTCAGGGCTCTGTGCTCGGACCGCTAATATTCCTACTTTTTATAAACGACTTACCACTTCAACTAAAATCGCAGTTACTGACGATATATGCGGACGATACCTCACTGGCGGTCTCGACACATACCTCAGAGGAACTCATATCATCCATTGCAGATACTGTAAATTTTTTCGTGAACTGGTGTTAACGTAACGGTCTAATGGTTAATATCGATAAGACAGAGTGTGTACATTTTCATTCCAATAATATTACGTCCACCTCATCTTCTCTAACATGTCTACTACAGTTTAGTGATGTACAGTCATTTATGTTATAACCTAATCTTATGGGGAAATTCCAAAGATGCCAATAGAATATTCGTAACACATAAAAAGATCATACGAAAAATGTTCAGCCTAGACTTCAGACAAACTTGTAAACCCACATTCATTGAATATAAAATTATGTCGTTCTACAGCATTTATATCTACCACTGTATCTTGTATGTAAGAAAAAATATCGATAAATTTGAACTGAAATCTTTAAATCATGATTATGTTACCAGGAATTCTGATCATCTATGTGTCCTCAGACACAAAACTACAAAACTTGAAAATGGTTTTAGATACATGGGAATGAAAATTTATAATAAACTCCCACTAACTTTTACAAGTATGGACTCCTTCAGTAATTTCAAAAGGACCATGAAAAATTTAATGCTAGAAAAATGCTATAGTGTGAAAGAATACCTCCATGATAGCTTGTCTATGCCGTCTGTATTTGCATAAATATGCCTGTATAGTGCAATAAATACATTCTATGTAAGTATATAGGAAATGTTCTATTTTAATACTATTTTATTTTATTTTATTCATACCAACTGTATTTTGTTATATATTATTCGTGTTCATAATTTTAAGATAACCTCAAAATACATATTTTACAGCGGGAGACTGACTTGCCCTATACATGTTTGTAATGTCACAAAGGATAAATAAATATTTTTATTTCAATTATTATCAGGAAATTTCCAAAAAATAAAAAGTGTTGGTATGTAGAAAAGTGTTGCTTAACATAAAACTAGTACTTTCTTTTACGATTTTCTCTCAATAAAGTAGCTTTTTTCCATTAAAAATACGAATCAAATTTTTAACCAACGGTGTTTTCGTTTGAGAATGCGATTTTGGATATTTCTTCGTTTAGAATTTTTGCAAGTCTTTCGTCGAGATTTGTCACATATGGTATACTGTTATATCTTATTGTCAAATTATTTGTTTTGTTAGAAGGTGATGGGGGGGTAATTGTTTTCTAAATGAAAAAAACAAACCTTCTAACAAGACCAATAATTTGACAATAAAATATAACAAAATACTGATCTACAATTAAACGTCGTTGCTACGTTGGTCAAACAGGTCGATATTTAAAAAACGCATATCTGAACACTATAGGGTCACAAAAAACTCAGTGCTCAAAATCCCACTGCTCCAGTTGAACATACTAGACAAAATGATCATACTTTTGATTTCACAAACCCCATCATCCCTGATCAAAAACTCTTTTTGTCAAAGAAACTTAGCGAAATGATAGAAATTCTCCACCAAGACAGCGTCAATACCAGAAGAGATAAACCGTAACAATTTGTTATCATTATTTTTTTACTACAATTATTTTTCCATTGATATAAAAAACTATATGTTTCACGAATATTTTTCTTCTACTCAAATTGAAAGCTGTTTGTCCCGTGAAAGTTATTTTCGTATATCTATAATTCATAGATAATATCACTGGTAACGTTTAAATTCTCATGGCTTACTGTTTCTCATTGTTCTTTTTTCTATTTCTAAACATCTTCCACTACATTGTTACATAGCCCTGAAGATTAATTTAAAAAACTCGAAACGTTGGTAAGAAAACAATAGTTTTATTCCATTTACCTTTGGAATATTATATGTTCTTATTTCCATTTATATATTTCTTATCGAATCCTCTCATAGCAATAAAAATATATCATATTCTGCTCACCATAAACCTTTTGTATAGGTGAGTAGCGAATAGTACTCTTGGAGAAAAAGCAATGGATCTTGATATTATCGAACGAACTCCTATGTTGAACTTGAATTTCAAATCAATAAATATTATTACTCCCCTCGAAAATACTCCACTTCACTAGTACAAAATATAAATGAAAACATTGTTTTTACAATTGGATTTCGTATTTAATTATTTTCAAATTTATTACTGTGATGTAGAAATCGCTTTGAGTTCATTTGTTTGTAATTTTGCAACAAATACTACAGTTTCAACGCATTAATTTGTTTTCAGTGACACAATATGCATAATTTATCGTTGAATGTACGATAATGTAGAATTATCGTAACGAATAGGGGAATTTATTTCGCGTGTATCCATAACTAATGTTAGCATTATTGTTTGTTTATACATATAAGCATCACATTAACGTTTTATTCATATTCCAGCCTATCATTGTGTTTCCTCATGTTGCATATTTGGATACTTTTAAATGTTGACAAATGAATGTTGATTTTTGAATGGTCATCGATACAATGATTTTTTAGGTAGTTTTTCATACCTTCAGTTCCAAAGTTTACATAAGACTTCGTCCGCGTGGAGTTTGTATTTTTCCCATGTTTTTCTTTGTGTTGTTCTATCTCTCTCTCTCTCTCTCTCTCTCTATATATATATATATATATATATATATATATATATTTGAAATGGGAGCTCATCTTATATTGGTTGCACTTGGTTGTGAAGAAATGTGGTTTCATTGTTACATATCCAGTTTTCAAATCTACCCAACTAACATTATAGGAAAATTATACCAAGTAGAGGGGTAAGATGGCTTCAAGGAGTCCAAATTTACCTATTTCTGGACAAATATTCTACCTACAACTACTAACTAACTCCCTCAGTTTCGCTTTTGGGGAGTTTTTCTCGCCCTATTTTCGATCGTGTTCACAACCATATTAGGTCCCACGAGAAGATGAGGAAAGAGTCGCCTGTGGCAGAGCCCAGCAAGCCACAGGGAGGCAAGTGATACCCTGGAGTTCGCATTATCTTAACTAGTCCACCCACTAGTCAGGCAGTCTTCGGCTTATGCCTCACATTGAACCCGGAGAGATTTTTATTGTAATTCTTGTCTACTCAGCCGGCCTGTTGAGGAAAGCCGCCCACTTATATCTAGTGATTATTAGCTAAAAACGCGGTCGGTACCAGGCATTTTTTCGCAGATGTAACCAGTTCTCTGGGAATTGGGTCTACTCCGGACATGGCATCCACCGTAGAACCACCGTATACCGGAGAACAGCTTCCATCCTGCACGCTGCAGTTCCTGGTACCTACGTTGAGGTGAAGTACGGTTAGGAAATACCAAAACCACGTATGATCTTGCTATTTTCGTATACAGAGGTGCTACGTGGAAGCAAACACCCGATGGCTACGTTTACCCATCATTCCACGGCCCGAACCCGCGTACATGCAGTAACTTACAAGCAGCAAGCGCCAAGAAATTGAGGATTATAGTATGGGAAAGAAAAAAATACTAAAAGGACAATGAAAAAATCAGTAAAATCTTAAACGAAGGTTATTTTCCTTGAGTAAATTAGTACGATTATTCTCTAGTAGAAGAATGTTACAAACCACTTATGTTTGTTTTCTGCAGTGTTGGAAGGCTCATTAATGATGAAATTACACAAGGTATGTTTTGGGAATGGAAAAGTTACCATAGGAATACTTCCATGGGATCACGTGTGCATCAACCACGTGTGCTTCATTAAGGTAGTACCGATACGAGACAGTTAAATTATTACAATTTGGCAGACGTATTGTTTAACATGTGAACAACACCTCTATAAAATTTTAACAAGTTTCACCATCCCGAACCCGAGATATATATAATTGAAGTTGACTCAATTAACACGTAACATATGGATCATGCATAGGCAAACAGCGCATTATTAATTCTACCGTTAGTACTAAAATTAAGAAGTTTATGAAAAACGAGGAGGAGCTAGAGCAGGATATCACACATATTGTGAAAAAAAAATCAAAGTGATTGACCATCTAGTTTGACAGATATAATCAAAACTAATACTCTCGTTATTCAAAATAGTCCACGGGGAAGCGCACATTATTAATTCTACCGTTAGTACTGAAATTAAGAAGTTTATGAAAAACAAGGAGGAGCTAGAGCAGGATATCACAGATATTGTGAAAAAAATCAAAGTGATTGACCATCTAGTTTGAGCCCAGCATACAAATTCAAAATTGGCCTAGCCGAAAACCCAAATTGTACTTGTGGATGGTATGGTGATCTTAGCCATATAATTTTGGAGTGCCAACTCCAGTCTATAAGTATTAATAAACTGTACTCTGAATTAAACTCCCTCAAAATATTCCTTCCAATTGACCTGAATTATTTATTGTCACTCAATAATAGGAAAACATATAAAATTATATATAATCATATAACAAGATGTAAAATGAAACTGTAATCTATAATCTTATGAATACTAACTCAAATATTGTAACCGATAATCGGATGTGAAACACAAATTGTATGAAACATTGCAGAGAAAAAAATATGAAAAAAAAATATATAAAAATAATATAAGGAAAAAAAATATTGATAGATAAAGGGAAAAAAAAAACAAAAAAAAAAAAGAACCAATCACCTGCATAAATACGCTAATGTCTGAGTTCTATTAAAAAGGTAAAAATGTCTGGCTAAAGAAATGCGGATTGTGCCAGGGGACTTTTTAAAGGAGGACGGGGGACCATTTGAGGGTCTGAACGCGAGAAAAAACTCCTCCTAGTTGAGGGGGGCTGGGTCTGAAAATTTTTTTTGCTGCGCTTTTCGGGGACATCAATCTTTTGAGTCGCCGACTTTCTATAACGAAGAAATTTTCTAGAATCGATTGGGGGGGGCAAGTGCCACCCTTCAAAAAAATTGTTTTTTGAAAAATCCTTTGAAATTTTTTTCGATTCCGTCGAAAATAATTACCTAATTCAACTGTCTCGTGGCGGAACTACCTTCTTGAAATTTGTCCACATATTCAGGTTGTCTAGTATTTTCTATTGAATTTATTCAAAAGAAACATTCATATCGAAGCGATTATCTATACTTCGATTCCAGTGGAGGAATGCGACATTTCATTTGTATTGTTTGGATATTCATTTGTTCTATGCTTTGAAATGATAATGGCCACGGTTTTACGAAAAACTATGAATTATTCAAAGGGTCAAGAAGGGCGTTAAACTAGTTTTGTGATTCATAATAGTTGTTATTGTAGCTGACGGTTGAATACTTGAAGATCTCGACTAGCTACTTTCGTTGGTACGGTAGGAAATTATAGTTTTTGTTGGTGTATCCTTCAATAGATAATTAGCCAATAGAGGCGCGCGGCTACTCTCTAGTCGGAAACTCCATAGGCAGGTTGTAAATCATTAATGAAATACATTCTTTGGAATTGAATATGATTTTCATAAACCGTAATTATTTATAATCAAAATCGAACTACAAATAATGATTATTCGAATATCCTAATATCCATGTCAAAATGGTCAAATGCCAGTTTGTTCTTACTTCCAAACTGTTCCGTGCGTATTTTGAACTTTGATTGGGAGTTGTTTTCTTCCAAGTAGGAAACATCTCCAACGTTATTTTTATCTCTTTTGTTATGATAAAACCAGTACATGAAATGATGACTCTTATACTTGAGTTGACTATTTCTTGACGCATTTTTGAATATGGAAATTGATTTGTCTTTTAAGTGTCTTTTTTTTGTTGCAGGTAAGACGTTCATTACTACTGTGGTTGAATGGAGTTACGTTCAAGTTAAGGGTGAGTTAAAATATATTATTGTGGATCGAAACAATTTATTGGAATTGTTCGTTAATTATTGTACATGTATTCGTGTATTCACATAATATAAAAAAAAATTTAGATAACGATTTTTTTATGAAAATGTAATTTTTTTTCCAAAGCGAGACATTCTTCCACTCTGAAGAATAGTTAGCGATGAAACAAAATATTCCAGAATACCTTAACTTTTTGAAGAAAATAAAAAAATATTTTTAGGATACAATTGTATTTTTGCCATCATCTGTCCATTATCTGATTTCGTAGGTATATTTTATTGATTTGTTGAAAATATAAACATTCTCAATTGAATATTGATAGAAAGATTTTTCTGTGAATTGAAAAATCCACGATTAAAATGAAGTAATTTTTTGTGAATGTCTAACAGAAAACAACTACTTCCCCGGCTAAAGCCACGCTGGACATTGAACTACATCTGAAAGATATTCTGAAAAGGCCCTAACTCAAAAGAAAAAATCTGAAATTGAAAATTTGCATTCAGAATATCTTTCAGATGTAGTTCAATGTCCAGCGTGGCTTTAGCCGGGGAAGTAGTTGTTTTCTGTTAGACATTCACAAAAAATAACTTCATTTTAATCGTGGATTTTTCAATTCACAGAAAAATATTTCTATCAATATTCAATTAATTTCCCTTTTCGATGGAAGACAGTGACTAAAGTTCATCTTTCAGTCGCAGATGATTCCACATCTGATTTTATGAACATCCTGTTTATATTTTCAACAAATCAATCTATCATACCCCATGACAGGTTTTAATGTCAGAAAACACTAATTTCAAAGTGTCTCCAAAAGAAATTATTCTAAATTTTTCCATCTTTGCAAAGTGAGATTGCTTCTTGAAAATATGTTTTCCATTTCTTCCGGTCTTCCTGTTGATCGTGGAAGCGTGAAATAGATTTTCGTCGACAAAAATGTATTGAAGACCTAGTGAATGCGATGTCTCTCCTGCGTCAATGTTACGAATGATTTCTGGTGAGTACTATCTTTTGGAAAACATTCTTCCTTCCTTTATGATTCTTAATTAAGTGGAATAGAAAATCAAATAACTATAATGAAAATGCAAATTTTCAATTTCAGATTTCTTCTTTTGAGTTAGAGACTTTTCAGAATATCTATCAGATGTAGTTCAATGCCCAGCGTGGCTTTAGCCGGGGAAGTAGTTGTTTTCTGTTAGACATTCACAAAAAATAACTTCATTTTAATCGTGGATTTCTTCTATCAATATTCAATTGAGAATGTTTCCCTTTCCTATATTTTATTGTTGGTGACATAGATTTGATAAAGACAAAACCTTTTTTTCACGATTTTACTCTTATATGTTTTATAGGAACCTCGTTACTGATTCTCAGTTAGCGCTTGAAGAAAAAATTGGGGATTCAAGCTAAATGACGAGTTCAATAATTTTTCAGTGTTAGAATCCATGCAACAAGATTGAAGAAGACGACTGAAACAGAAAAATTACAATTAATTCTACTAGATTGGATTTAGGAGTCAATTTTGCACCAGCTTCATAAAATTCAAATTTTCTGATAAATCATAAAATGTTTCATTTGTTCCACACCTTTATGAGCACAGTGTTCACTTTATGGAATATAAAATTTACCTCATACTCCCTGTTCACTTCACTGTTTGAGGGTGGTTTCATCGCTGGAAACCTGCCACAAGTGAAAATGATCGGTTAATGTACCAAAGAGAATTTGTAATATTATACCAAATAATTAACAATGACGATTTTATAGTAGTAGTTCGGCGAAACCCTTTCAAGTTATAAACCGTGGACCGCAGTTTGAAAATTATGGACGGGCTTTGTTCGCTTAATACCTGTGCTTATTCAAATACGTTACTATAGACAGGCAGCACAACCCCAAGAACTTATATAGTTAAAGATATACAGGGTGATTCAAAAGTACTTTGACAAACTTCAGGAAGTGATTCCCCACAATATTCTAATATGAATTGTCCAAATAAATATATATCCGGAAACGCTTCGTTTCCAAGATACAGGGTGTTAAAGTTTTATTATCTTTTTTTTTAAATAACTTTCGAAAAACTGACCTTAATTTAACGAAAATTGGTATTGAAAGGTTTTTTGAGGTGTCGAATTCGAACCTCAAGTTATTATTGCTCTTACTCGTAGAGGGCGCCACCTACACGTCTTTTTTTTTCGAAGATTCATAACTTTTTTGAGCGTACTTCTAGCACATTTTTCAGTGAAAAAATCATTTCCTCTATCATATCTACGTAAAAAACTACCCTTGTTACAAGTCGCTATAAGCAACCGTTTTCTAGATATTTGGATTTTCAAGTCGATTATTTGATAATCGATGCGTGTTGAAGTTATTACCATTATTTTGCATTTTTCACAAGAATGCTTGGGAAATGAATTTGACGTTCAGTAGTTTTGGTAATTACATATTATGTGACAGTTAAACGTTGTGTTGTTTTGTTGGAGTTTCTGTAAGTTTTAAAACACTAATTTTGAAAAAATGGATTATTTAAATAATGCTCATTTAGCCGATATACATTTCGTGTATGGCGGATGGCAATGCGCGCGAAGCAAGACGTATTTACCAGGAGCGATTTCATAATCGAGTACTGCCTTCATCTCCAACATTTACCAGTCTCCATCGTCGGTTGGCAGAAGCAGGTACCTTTGAGAGGGCAGCTGGAAGACCACGAGCAGTCCGAAACCCAGAATTGGAAGAAGCTGTTTTGAACGCTCTCGAGGAGAATCCAGAAACAAATACAGGAATAATTGCTGAAGCTCTCAATTCTACTCAGTCCACAGTTTGGAGAATTATCCACGATCAACAACTTCATCCATTCCATATTCAAAGGGTACAAGCTCGTCTGCCACGAGACTTTCCCCAACGCATTACTATGTGTCAGTGGTTTTTGACAAAAATAGCTGGAAATCCTCAATTTTTAAGAAATGTACTCTTCACCGTCGAGGCAAACTCCTCCCGAAATGCTAGCACAAACTTTCATAACAACCATGTTTGGGCTCTGGAAAATCCGCACGCAGTTAGTGAAAGACAGTAACAATTTTCTGTAAAATTGATAATTGCTTGATAGGTCCTTTCTTTCTTCCGTTCCGACTGAATGGCGCAACTTACAGAGACTTTTTAGAAAATGAATTGCCGGGACTACTTCAGAATGTACCATTAGAAATTAGTCTCCGCATGTGGTTCATGCATGATGGGGCTCCGGCCCATTTTAGCGTTGTAGGTGGGGGTGTAGAAGAACCTGATTTTTGAGCGGGTACGAGATTCAATGACTAGAAGACTGAATGCCTGTATCTTCGCTGAAGGTGGACACTTTGAACAATTTATTTGAATACAATTTAGTTTCCTTCATTTTATTTTATTCTACTCATTCAAAATTTCTTGAAATAAAATGTTGAAATTTCTTGCAAATTTTATTAAAACAATTATAGATTTTGCACCCTTGTTACAAAAATAACTATTTCAAACGAGTAAAAATAAATAGAATAGGTGTCGCCCCCTACAAAAAACCAAAACTACCTACTTAAACGTCAAATTAATTTCCTAAGCATTCTTGTGAAAAATGCAAAATATTGGTAATAACTTCAACACGCATCGATTAACAAATAATCTACTTGAAATTTTCAAGTCCAAATATCTAGAAAACGGTTTCCTATAGCGACTTGTAACGAGGATAGTTTTTTTACGTAGATATGATAGGGAAATTGATTTTTTTACTGAAAAATGTGCTAGAAGTACGCTCAAAAAAATTATGAATCTTCAAAAAAGAGAAAGACGTGTAGGTGGCGCCCCCTACGAGTAAGAGCAGGTTCGAATTTGACACCTCAAAAAACCTCTGAATATCAATTTTCGTTTAATTGAGGTCAGTTTTTCGAAAGTTATTAAAAAAAAAAAAGAAATTTTAACACCCTGTATCTTGGAAACGAAGCGTTTCCGAACATATATTTATTTGGACAATTCATTATAATATTGTGAGGAATCACCTCCTGAAGTTTATCAAAGTACTTTTGAATCACCCTGTATATATATACAGGGTGTTAATTAAGTACGTTGACAAACTTCGGGAGGTGATTCTTGGAAAGATTTCAGGAGGAAAAGTTCATATAAACATATGTCCCAAACGGCTTGGATTTCAAGGTACAGGGTGATCAAAATATTTTTTTTTTCAAGAGTTTTTAGAGTTTACTTCGACATTTTCGACAATAATCAATCCAAATTTGGTGAGTACAATCCATTCAACAGTGCGCACGATGCAAAATAATTCATTTCTCAAATAATCCACAGGGTCAAGCCTTGTTTAACCCTTTTTTTTTCGCCGCCACTGATATATTATGAGAAAAGAATATTCAATGCTGTTTCATTTAACATCTTTTTGTTCTCTTGAAGTTTTTCATCTTCTTGTGCAGTTCAGAAGCTATAATGAAAATATGGATGCAAACATTTTCCAGTATCGCATTACATGACGAAATTTGAGGAGCAAACATACTCACAAACTTCAAGGAGTGATTCTTTGAAAGATTTCAGGACGAAAAGTTTATATAAACATTTGTCCCAAACGGCTTGGTTTTGGAGGTGATGCAAAAAAATGCGAAACTCGCGAACAGGGACGATCAAAAATCTGAATTGATCATAATTTTGCAAAATAAAAAGAAAACTATGATAACTTCCAACCGATGATTTTACAATCCTCGCCATCCGATCACTTTTCACAAATACTCCACTACGATTTCCAATCTGAAACAAATTAAAAAAAAGATGGTAAATATATTACAACCTTCATACTTCGTTAAATTGAGAAATATTTTCAAGTTGGCAAGAACTTTACTCAAAACCGGATGTAGGTATTCAGAGAAAAATTGACTTGAGCAGTACCACTATAAAAATAAAGAGAAAACATGTTAAAAGAAAACCATGTATAAAAAATAGCCTTGTACAATCAGTGAACAAAAAAAGCAAAAAGAAACCCAAGTAACGCCACTATACTGAATGAATTCAGGCAATATAAAAATATCCTGAGTAATCTCGTTGACAAAGCGAAAACAAACTATTACAAAAATGAGATATCTAAGAATCAAAACAGTCCCAAACATAGGTGGCAGTGCGTCAAGAAAATACAAGGAAATATCAAATCTGACACCCCAATTGCCTTAGAAGATGAAGGGACATTCAGGATAATTCTTTGAACGCAGAATTTTTTTATGATTATTTCGCTAAAGCTAAACTCGCAGATAAAATAAAAAAGTCAAACAAAAAATATAGATCAAAAAGAATTAAGCATTCTATATATATATATATATATATATATATATATATATATATATATATATATATATATATATACAGGGTGTTTCCTAACTACGGTACGAAACTTCAGAGGGTGATTCGTTAGGTCATTTGACAAAAAAAAGTTCCTATGAACATTTGTCCGGAGTTGCTTCGTTTCTGAGATACAGGTCGTTGAAGTATTGAAAAAAGAGGTATTTATAAAATATCCTGAATATCCTGAAACCGATGTGGTTGAAATGTGGTACAGCTATTTGAAGTAGTTATTGAGACTAAGAAGGTTCATTTTATTTTTTTCTTTTCAGTTCCGCATTTCGTCGGTTTAATTTTTTGTTAAAAAGTTTTTATTTTTAATTTTTTTGTGGCTGAAATCTACTAATTACTACCTACTTGTTTTTTATTACTTCCAAAATACTTACTTACCCACCTTATTTCAACTATTACCAGTTAAATAATATGATTATCTACTTTTACTATTTGTTGTCATATGATTTATTTTTGTTGTTCTGGTTAGTTTATTTCATTACTTTGTATATCATTCCATCCTCTCATAGAATTTAATGATTGTGACGGATGTAGGAGAACAAAAATAATGACAATAGCGATCTGTCATTTCTAACTACATACGTGTGCCAATGTTCACAAGTGAAAAATCAATTATCCCCTATTTTTCCACCCGTAAGGGTGGATAATTCCATTCGAAATGCAAATATGAGGTATACCCTATCTAATACTCACTCCGGGCCTCCATTATCTTGTAGTGTCATTAGAACTACATATGTGTGCCAAGTTTCAACAGAATTGGTTCACAGGTATAAAATCAATGAATCATATCCTTTTTTTGCACTCTTAGGGGTGTAATTTTTCTCAAATCCAAATGGGACCAATTTCGAAGCATATTCTATACAATAAAAAAAGAATCATCTGAATCGGATAACCCAGTACAAAGTTATGCGTGGTAAAATTGGTTAACAAGTAAAAATTCAGTGGGTGAACCAACAATCATCCCCCATTTCCCTACCCTTGGCGATGTATTTTTGGTACAAATCCAAATAGGAACGACTTTGAGGTATACCCTATTCATTGAAAAAAATTATCATAATCGGTCTGTAAAAAGTTATGGGTGGTCATACATAACTAGAGACTAGAGAACCTCCTTCTTTTTTCTCGTCGGTTAAAAAACAACATTAGTTCGACACAGCGAGTCTTGGGAACGACATTCAATTTGAATTTGGCTGGATGCTTATAATAAATGCCTGGATATTTTCAACCGGAATAGGTCAAGAATATGAGATCACCCAGTATCTTCACGAAATTTTCACAGGTTTATTGAAACACGATAAAAACAGTATAGCAATCAAAAATTTAGCGCGGAAAAGATAAATTTAGGAGATATGGGCCCTCGAAGGTCCATAAAGAGAGGTTATGGAATGTCACTATTGGGAACTGTAAACTGATAGGAACAATACCTTTTTACACCAAAATACTAACTGCACACTCATTTAACGTTTTAGTAACATTAAAATAACTTAATTTTCGATAAAGTAATGGAAAAACTCCTTCATATAATTTTACACAATAAATGTCAAAAATCAAACGCTGCTGATTGTCTTATGTTTATCCGAATCTCGTAGATCTTGAAGTTTATTTATATGCGACGTTGCCTATGTCTCCAAAGGGAAAGAAAAAGTACTGAAATTCTATGAGACATACATATTGATCAAATAAATGATAACCATTTCAGCATATGAAAATACGATATGGTAACTAGTCCTGATGGATATATGTATCAATAGATGTTTCAAATGCAAATAATATTTCACCACGCTTTTCGGGAGTGTCGAATATCTTTTGAAAATCAGGCATGAAGTTGATTTGTCGCATTTAGAAAGTTACCGAACCTATCAAAATAATGTGACGTCAGATCATATTGTCACTGTAACCGTACCAAGACACGCGTTTGACTTGGATGTTTCCTCGTATGTCTGGCCGAGACACGCCATCCAATCAATTACTTACTTAAGTAAAAAGAAGGAACACAACCTAACCTAACTTTGCTAACCTTGCCATTCAAGTTGAATGCAAGCTAATCAACCTTACAAAGCGACGCTTCGCTCCGCTCGCGAACATTTCGATCCAACTAACCTAAAAAGAAAACACTACCTGGATTACCTTGTTATCCAAGTTGAAAGCAAGCTAATCAACCTCACAAAGCGACGCTTCGCTCCGCTCGCGAACCTTTCAATCCAACCAATTTCTTACGTAATAAAACTTTTGACATAAATGAAACTGACAAAAAAAGAAACTGAAAAGCAAAAAATAAAATACGCAAATGTGCAAACGAATACGCAAATGTGCTGTTAACGAACAGAAGGACAAGTTGGATCCCATCTACACATTCTAATATTGAGGAAGCGAAACCACTTTTTTGAAGTTTAAAAGGTCACAATTCCTAAAATATCTTTTTACGCGCTCAAATTTCGATTGCTAAAGTGTTTTTATCGAGTTTTGAAGCACTTGTGATAATTTCGTGAACATTTTGCGAAAATCCGGATTGGCCTCATTTACTTGAATAGTTGGCAACATGGCATGTTCATAAAACGCGAAAACTCCAACAAGATAAACACAATGCAACCACCAATACAATATTTGATTTTTGACATTTCACATGAAAAATTGAATGAAACGTAATTGGAGTTTTTTCATGACTTTATCGAACATTAAGTGATTTAAATATTACTAAGGGTGGGTATTATAAAACTATTTCGACAGATAACAAGAAGCTAACTTGTGGATGACGTCACATGTTATAGTTAACTTTAAAATGTAGCAGTTAACTTTATCGGGTGGAACGGGTGTCGATTAAAGTTAATGGTGGTTTTCGATCGTCGACAATTCTCCTGCTCCTGTCAATATTGCATATGATATGAGTCATATAACCTCAATTTTATTGTTTTGATTTTTCGTTTTCGCAAAATGTTAGCAAACGATATCCACGTTATTTTTGAGGAACTTTTAACCGATGATGAAGAAGATGCTGTGAATATTGTTGAAGCCCCTCGGCGACAAAGGATATTTAGGAATCGGTTAGACCATTTTACCTTGTGGAACAAAACAGAATTTAAAAACCAATTTTGACCATCAAGAGAGTCTGTACGCTTGTTAATGGGGCACATTGAAGCAAATTTACAAAGACCAACTGATAGGTCAGCATTTCTAGTACCTATTTTAATTATTGTAGAATTATAAATATTTTTATTTTTAGAAATTATGCTCTATCGCCAGTAACACAAGTGTTGATTACACTCAGATTTTATGCAACTGGTTCATTCTTGGTATTTGCTGGAGATTTTGGGGGTATTCACAAGTCAACTGCTAGCAGTGTTATTAGAAAGGTCACAGGGGAAATTGCATTGTTATCGTCGAATGTTCGAATTAAAAATAAAACTAACAAAAACAGTTTTTTTATTTCATTTAAAACGAACAAGATGGTGTGAAAATGTGTCCTTATCACCTAGATAAACATATAGTCTTTTTCCATACTGTATGAATAATCTTCGGTATGTCGAATAATATCTCTTTTTTCTCTTCTTAAGTTTTTTTTTTTGTTCTCAACTCTCTTCGAAGGTCCTCTTTTTCACTTTTTTTCTTGGCCACACACACAATAGTCAACAGAATATTCACCAGGTAAACCAGAATTTCATTGAATGTCAATCACAATCACAATCACAAGAGATTCGACAAGTTTTAAGTGTACAATGGCTAAAATCATATAAACATCAATGTTTCGAAAAGTAAACAATGTGTCACCACCTAGATATACATTTATAGCCACCCTTTTTCCATACTGTATGAATAATTTTCGGTATATTGAATAATCTCTCTTTTTTCTCTTCTTAACTCTATTTTCTTTCCTCACAACTCTCTTTGAAGGTTCTTTTTTTCACTATTATCTTGCCCACAGACGATACAGGAGGATTTTGGGAAGGGACTGGATTCTTCTTCAAGAGCCCATCGTCTGTCTAAAAACGAGTAAAAACTCGCTCAATCCTAGATTAGTCTGCACCAGAAGGTTACGTTAATTTTCTCATGGAAAATGATGAAAACCTATTCCAGTTCAACGGGATCGTTTTGCCAAGTGAAAAATTGTAGGTTACCTTGTTGCCTTCTTCTTCTTCTTTTTATTTAAAAAATGGTACCTTTATAAAACTGACATTTTGAAGTTCAAGTTAACTTGACTGATAAAATTAAAGTTAACTTCAAAACATATTTATAATACCGGCCCTAAAACGTTAAATGAGTGTCCAGTTACTATTTTAGTGTGAAAAGCTATTCTTTATATTAGTTTACAGTTTCCAATAGTGACATTCCATAACCTCTCTTTATGGACCTTCGGGGGCTCATATCTCCTAAAATTATATTTTCCGCGCTAAATTTTCAATCGCTATACTGTTTTTATCGTCTTCTGGAGCGTCTTTGAAAATTTCGTGAAGATACTGGGTGATCTCATATTCTTGACCTTTACCTTTTCAACCCCAATGTTACTTGGGTGCCCAAATATCAGCAATAATCGATTTTGGTGGAAATACGTCTCTCCATAAAACAGTCCATCATTTCAGACCCATCTGGTCATTCGTATCAAATCCTCAGCCAAAATCGTTCAAACGTAAGCAGCTTATGCAAACGAGGCTGGTCCGGTCAGTGCACCTCGTATAAATAAATTCTGGTCATTTCGTATTCAAGAGCAATCACTGCAAGTGCATATCTGCTTGTTCTGGAGTGCCTTTTAGTTGGAAGGGACGAAGGCTTATGGCCGCCGGCCTCTTAGGATTATTAGAGCTTTACGATGGGCTGAGACTGCGGGACCACAGCACTACACTAGCCCATTTTCCGGACCTCATACACATCAAAAGTTAGGAAAGGACAGTGGCTGAACGATGAATTTTCTACAGGCTACACTTACTAAAATTTTTAATCTTGCATTATCTGTTCGATCGAAATCGTAGCCCTGTGTGCCTCGTCCCCTCTGCACTGAGCTCTAGTAAACCCTGGAATCGGGAATAACGAACTTTCTTACCTAAACAGTCAATGATTCACGTTGTGTTTCGTCTTACATATTAAACATTGTAAATAACTCTAACAAAGGCATCTTTGAAACAAAAAACGTGTATCATATAATCCTATCCATATACAGTCCACAAAAACTCTAAAACATTATCAACGTGTTCATTCTCTGACATCTGGAAAAATGGTAAAATATACCCTATGTTAAAAAAAGGGACAAAAGTTAAATTGAAAATTCCACACCTAACATTTTCGACCAATTAAAAGCCTGTACTGTACTGTATCGTTACCATAGCAAATAAAAAAAAATCCGGAAATATTTCCCCCCCTTGGGGTAAGGAGAATGAAATTACACTGGACATTTTTTGACGTAAAAGGACATTTACATTCAACTTCAGATTATGTCGAATTTAACAAGTAAAAATCATTTATTAACAGTTTACCATATAATATGTATTCAAAATTTGCAAAAACACATGTTGTTACTACGTTAGTTCTTATATTTTAACACAAACAACCATTTTTAACTGAAGCATCTAAATGTTGTTGAAATTCATTCTTTCTTTAATGGAGAATATAAAAGCGAACATTCACTAAAATGTATGAATTTTCTATGTTTCATTAAATATATGTAGTACTTTGAAACAATCTTATTCTGCTGTAATCCACGAAGAGCTCCATATTTTTTATACAACAAAAGAAAATGATGTTTGATAATCCCAAACAAATTCGGTGAATACATTTCTGGCCCGCATTCTTCAAATAAATACGTAAAAAATTTTAGGTTCCGATGATACATTTTAATTTCACTAATTTCATCACAAAACTTGCATAAAACGTATTTCGCAAATCGCTCCATTTTTATAAACTCTACAACACAACCAATTTATTTAGATAATTTATATTCAGGTAACGTCAAAAGTTGGAATTACTAGGTTTGACATGAATTCCATGGCCTTCTATACGTTTAACTACAATGAACTAATTGATTATATAGTAGATTAGATTCATTCAAAAAAGAAAAATTATACCATTATTAACTTTTCTGTAAAAGTTTTATTTAACTTAAGTGGGTAACTAAGAAAGTATGTCTCCTCGAAATGACAGAGAACTATTATTATACTATTACATATTATTTGGTTCACTTGCTTAACCAATTTATATATATTTTTTAAAATACCTATTTTTTTATTTTCTACCAACTTAAGTAAAATGAATTTGTAAAAAACTGAGAGATTGAGCTACTATCGACGTATTTTTTGTTATTTTGTATAACTAAAGTAGATTAATTGAATTTTATTTAACCTAATATTACGCGTGCAAATTTAATTGATACTAAGTACCACTTCGAGTACTTTGTAAGAAAATATATTTCTACCAACTTTAGTCAAATAAATTTAAAAAAAACTGAGAAATGAGCTACTATCGACTTATTTTTTATTATATTGTGTAACTAAAGTGGATTAATTGTGTTTTATTTAACCTAACAATGTTATGCATGTGAATTTTATTAATACTAAATACTGCTTCGAGTTCCTTGTAACAAAATATATTTCCACTAACTTAAGTGGAATGAAGTTAGTCAAAAATAATAGTTTGAACTACCACCAGTTGCCTTATTATTATTTTGCGTAACTAAAGTCGGTATTTTGTATTTTACTTAGCGTAATCTTAACTGGAGTCTTGGTCCAAAATTATCTCTCAAATAACAAGCCACATTTCTTTAATTTTAAACAATAGAAATTTAGAATAGAAATTTAGAACACATTTGGATATAAAACCACCGATATTGATATCTGAGTACCTATCGCTGCTTAAATATTAACTAAAGAAAATAATTGTATCACCCTTATAAGCAAATTCTATATATTACGCAACAAAGAACATTATTAATTATTATTACTGTTATTTTGACCACTACTATTAGTATAATTATTATTATTTGTAACATAAAATGTACAATTATTTTAAGTTATAACTGATGGTTGATTCGCATCCGATTGTACCATTTTTAACACTGAACCATTGGCGCAGCTGCCATTTGGATTACATCGCACCGCTTCAACAATTTCTTCATGATGTCCTATATCCATCTGTAAATAGGGTTTTATGGATTGACTGCTACTATGGCCTGTAATTCTAATCAATTGCCGCTCCCTAATTCCCTTTTTTGCCAAATTGGACACTGCAGTTGCTCTCGCCAAATGCTTCGTGATTTTCACTTTTTTTGTGTCAACACCAATCATCTGTGCAGCCGATTTGAACCATGTTGAAATCGTGTTCTTCCCCAATGGACAATTCTCATACCACCCCTTTGAATTTTTTCGATCCCAAAATGGATTAGGAGTTACAAACAAACGATTGGTCTCTATAGAATCCCCTCTTTTTTCCATCATCTTCCTGAAAAGACGAACAGGACACATGCTTGAATTATTTATATTTGTAATTAGCCCTTGCTATCAGCTAACTTTTTTGAGCCGCCTTGTGTTGTCTTCGAAAAAAATGGGATCCAGTGAAGTTGCCCAAGTTAGATCTCTTCCACAAAGTATTCAATACTTGCTGCTGCACCTTCTCCATCCCTCAAAGCTAATTCGTGGGAAACAATGTGAAAAAACTTACGTTAAAGACCTTCTGGACAATCTGCATTCCACAGTTCTACAAGATTAATGTATTCTGCGTCACTTAACGCCGAGGCACTAAGCTTTCGTTTTGTTGAATCTTTTTGTAGTTCCCTACGTTTGGCATCACGTGCTGCTCTTGCGTTTTTAAACGTTATGTCAGAAAACGGTTAAACGAATCAAATTTAACTTTATATTTTTCATAATACATTTCCTGTATTTGCAGTTGAATTCCACATTACTTTTACAACACTTTCTTTGTACTCTTTCGAATTCGCTTTTCTCATATTAAATGAATAATCTTCTAGAATACTAGCCAGTTGTTCAACAGGTAACTTTTCGTGTATATCATAAGACTTCTCATCGCAAAATTCTAGAAACTGCTTCCAAATGCTTTGATTTTTTGCTATTATCTGGGATCAGATATTGAACTTCTTTTCCCTCCCAAAACGAGACATTTTCGTAAAATCACTATAAATACTTTTAACTTTTGACACCACGCACATGAAAAATGACATATATTATAAAAATATTATCCTTTTGAATTAACATACAAAGCCTACTATTTAAATTAAAAAACCATCAAAATCCGTCATTATCCTAGTATTTTTTAATAATATGTCGGTGTGAAATTAAAAACAGATTTTTTTTTTCGAACACGAATATTTTTTAGAAAATTCGTGTGTTCGAAAAAATTTCCAGTAATAATTGAAGCTCTGGTGGTATTATGAGTGAACATTATAGGCCCATCGTCATCCTTTGTAATTTTAGCAAAGTTTTTGAAATGGTTATCTCTGATTCTATCAGCTCATGTCAACTCACAATTAGTGCATTATCAGCACGGCTTTGTACCAGGCCGATCAACAACCACCAACCTGCTCGAAATCACACAATTCATTTCAAATCATTAGGACAATTCAGGACAGGTCGATGTCATTTACACTGACTTCTCCAAAGCATTTGATCAGCTTGATCATGGTATTCTCCACAAAAAACTTTCCAACTTTGGTCTTACTCACGATCTTATAATGTTTTTCTATTCTTATCTATCCAACAGAATCCTCAGAGTGGAATACCGATCATCTAAAATAACTGCAACTACCGTTGTGCCGCAAGGCTCAGTTTTAGGCCCATTGTTATTCATAATATTTGTAAACGACATCGGCATTGGACTGACCTGTAATCTTCTACTATATATAACAGCTTGAAACTTCAAGATGATCTGAATAATCTACATAAGTGGTGCGTGTCAAATCTACTTCCTTTAAATATAGGAAATCGCAATGTTATATCTTTCACGCGCAAAAAACAACCAATTATTTTCGATAATAGTATTGATAGCACCAATCTCGCAAGGGGCACCAGTTTCACAGAAATTCGACAATAAATTAACGTTTGTGGAAAATACTTGCAATATCGTTTCATCTGCTTATAAAACGCTTGACTTCGTGACCAGGAACTCGAAGCAGTTTATTGACCTCCAATTCTCTGAAGCTCCTGTTCGACGCATTTGTGAGAAATAAACTTGAATACTCCTCCATTATTTGGTCTCCGGGCTATAATGTCCACTTTAATAATATCGAGAACTTACAGAGACGCTTTCTCAAAAGAATATGTTATAGACTAGATGAAGAGTATCCTGCACGAGGTTTTCCTCAGGAATTATTATTGTAACGTTTTGGTTATAACTCGTTGCAGACACGTCGTACATGTCACAGCACAGTTTTCCTTTTCAAACTCCTGAAACTTCTGAATTCTCCCCAGTTACTCTCTTTGCTGAATATACATGTACCTAGAGGGACTGCCCGATCACATAACATGTTTTATTTGCCGACACCCAATACGAATTTACTCATGTTTTCTCCTATCCATCAAATTTGTGTGAATTATATGAATTTTCAGAATGTGATTGACATATTCAACACTACATTAAGTGAAATTAAGAAAGTGATCCTGTAACACTCACCTATGTATTCACAATACCTGTAACTCTGCATACGAACTTTTTTCCTAATAAGTTTTTTTTTCAGTTCATATGCATAGTTGCAGGTAAGTTTTGTTAATTTTTGTCTGAATTATTATATTATTCATAAATGTATTGAAATTTGTAATCACTGTACTTTTCCCACCCAGCTTGAGGCATCAGCTGTTAGGGTGGCGTAGAGCTAAATAAATAAATAAAAAAGTGGGAAGGTGATTGCAGGGTTCCTGGGAAGAACTTTTCGACGAGGATCCCCAAGTTTGATTGGAAATTGCGATTTTAACTACCAAACAAAATTCACTTTTCGTACTTAATGTGGTTATTTTTCAAATTGAAATTTAGAAGTAGTCAATTAGACTATTTTGAATTTTTTTTAACAATAAATATCTATCGCTAACAATGGACGAACTTAAAATCAACTCGTACGGCCGATTAGATAACTTAATGAAATTTCCCATATTATCTCAACTCCTCTCGTGAAGTATAGTCATACTCTTTTTCTAAAAATGAATTAGGATGTTTCCACATATAATATTGACATATTATAACAATAAGATTTTTCTATACTTAACACCAATTTTGATTTGTTTCTGTAAGGCACTGTTATTTTGGTCACCATTAGTCCTTAGGCTTAGATTCGTGCCTTCGGCTTGATATGCGAGGTCTTTTTTGAATAACTTTTCTTTTCAATATAAAATAGTACTTTTTTGTCTTTTGTCTTGAATGACTTTTCTTCAAGTGAAAATGACTTTGCCTCTCAATTAACATGATTTGATTGAACTCATTTTCACTTTCTTCAACTTTGATTGACAAAATAATACACAATAATAACTTCAATACCACTTTTAATTAAAAAAAATGGGAAAAACTATGTAACAGCTCGACGCATGTCGAATAAATAGAATGGAATAAAAAATAGAAATGTAAAATAAAACCACTCCCATTCTGAGAATGCAAAACACAAACTTACAGTTTGAAAATATTACATATCGGTTCGAATAAAAGGGCTCATATTGCCGTTTTATACAGTGCGGCTTCTAATTGTCCTAACCTGGGCCCACCCCTTTAACTTTTGAACGGTTCGACGTAAACAATAAAAAAAGGTTCCCAAAACCACGACACGTGTTTCGCTATACAATAGGTTTTTATAGCCTTCTCAAGAGATTATACCCAAATAATACCCAACTCATTTATTTTTAATGATCATAATTATCGATTTAGTAAACTGATATTCAAGCAGTAACCTAGAAATGCCCATTATGAAATTGGGTTATTTTATCGATGTTTAAGAATTTCTAATGTAACAATGATTATATCATTAATTACCTGCTCTTTATATTATCGCATTTGTATTTAAAGAAGAGTTTCATTCTACTTTTACTAATATTATTTTGAATTTGAAACATTATCACGGTTCGTGTACGTCCTATCGAATAGAAAACTGAGGCAATCTACATTTTTGGTGAGGCCCGTGGGAACTACCATGCAGCAGAGATAATTTTCAATGAATAATTTCCTGATCATTCAATAACTCGAAAATCTTTGAGGGAACTGGTTGAAAAATTCAACAGAAGTGGCACTGTTCATGGAGCTGGCCGAAAATTAATTTCGGAGGAGACGGAAGTTTCATGAATTGCCAAATGCATATTGTGAAAAAATGTATGAACGAAATAAAAAAGAGATGGTTGGAAAGTAAATTGAATTCTCTTTTCAACGATGAGCCACATAACCCCCTATGCTATCGGGCAATCACGATGTCTTTCATTTCAAAAAGTAGAACTCGTCCAATATTGAAACGACCACTTTGGCCTTACCCTACCTAACAACCAATTATTCTCGAAGATGCCCGAACTGTGGCTATTAATGGAAATTCCATAGGCTTACCTAATTATTTGGTATAGGCGATACACGAGATGTAGTTTTTGGCAGAGGACTTTTGTGATTATGATCCGATTCGATTCAAAATTGGTGTGTGGGGGTTTTCGGGGTCGGAGATTATTAATTTTTTTCAAAATTCATGAATTCAACATAACTGCACTACCTATTTATATATATATATATATATATATATATATATATAAATAGTTATGTTAAGCAATGTTGTAAAATAATTAAACTTTTAATTATCATTATTATTAGGTATTTTAGTTATCGTCGATAAAGCTATGTTATTTTGCAATTTTCTTCAACTTTTTACTATTATACTATGCTCTCGTCGATGCATATGTATCCAGAGGGCATTCCTGAAGTAGTTCTGGTATCAAAAATATATCCAACGATATATCTAATAAAAATCCACGATTAAACCATATCAAAATTGAAATTAATAGCAAACATTGAATTAAAGTAAGATCAACGTAAACATAAGTTTTGAACATCCTGTATGACAATTCACATCAACAGAAAACCCACCAACGGGATTCGAAAGAGTTTGTGTGGGAAAAGATATACAATAAAATGTAATGGCAGAAATTGAAAAAATTTTATATGAATTTGTAAATAGTATGTAAGAGTGAGAATTAGATATCGTTCATAAAATCCTTAATATTAATTAGAACAGCAAATAATTAGGTAGGAAGTGATACAAATTCGGAAATCTGTGAAAAAATAAAAATTTGTGAGTGTTACCATGGAAAGAGATAACAAGTTTGGGAGGAGATTGGAAAAAAAAGTTCAAAAGGTGAAGCCACGTACAACATTTCAAAAGAAGCTTTCATAGATAATAAGAAAACCTGCTATAAAATTCCCGAAGGAGAAAAAATTCTTGAAAGGCTGAACAGAAGAAGTACATAGTAAATAAAAATTCCACCTACCTGGTCTAGAGGATAAATCTTGCAAGTGAGCTGTCATTGAGATCCCAGCAATACGTTCACGGGATTGGAAACTTCAACAGAAAAGCAGCCACAAGGTATTCAATAACTGAGCTCATCAAAGTGCAACTTTTCACAGTAAACCAATAACTTTGCGTGTCTAAATCACTGGTTACTTTGTTTTGGGTTCAACTTTCATATAAAATTCCATGTCAAAAGACTGATAATGAGTTCAAACCTTCTTCTTCAATACTTTCATTGTCACAAACATCCATATTGCACCATTTTATGTCATTGTTTGCTAGTATAAGGTAGCTATCGCAGAGTAGGGTATTTATAAGTTTTGATTTGAATAAAAAACCAACCAATTTGATTATTCTCTGCAACTGGTGTTTATTTTTCAATTTCTAACCTCACTTTTCTCCACTGAACAGTTTTTCTTATCGAATCGTTGGTGCCAGATCGGCAATACACATCGCAGGAATCGACTGCTGAGAAGGAGTGACTCATGTTCATAGGCGTACCTGACTGAGCTGGGATAAGGTAAAAGAAGTTGAAAAAGAGAAAGGTAACATAACATAGCCGGAGTTTTTATTTGTTATGATAGGGAATCAGAAATTATAATCTCTGGAATAGATTCACCAAAAATATATACAAATTTAAAATCATATAATCAACCAATCATAATATATATATATATATATATATATGTCATCTGGATTTTTTGAAAAATATTATTTAGGTTTTTCTGTATTTCAACGTAAACTTTCTGCCAACTCTGTTATGTAAAAAAATAAATACAGTCATTCCGCATTGAATTAACTTTCATGAGCACCCGGTATTAAAAATCCCTACACATCCCGTAGGATAACCAACTCTGCTCAACAAAGCCGATACGAATGTACACAATTAACTCTGATATAATTACGCCATTACTGCGGATGATGGTTTAATGCTCGAAGATATTTAATAGGTTATGTCGGACACATAAAATTTATGTTGCGGATAAGTTTTGTGCTTACATGGGTTATGGCAATGGGAAAATCACAATATTCCTATGGAGGTATCAAGTAGGCGGGCAGTACATCCTTCTTTCGTGTCCCATATCAGAATACATGGAATGCAAGTACCAGTAACGTTTCAACAATACATGGATATCCAGGGTTTTGAGGTCATGAAGTAGACAAGAACTTGATTTGCACATCAACCAAATAATATCCCACAAAAAAATGTACCAGTTGGTTGATTAATCTTAACCACATCGCCAAATATTGCAATCAAAATTATTAATCTTCTATTTTTCTACCCTTAGGGATGGATTATTCCTTTCCAAAAGTGACCAACTCTGAAGTATGTCCTGCCCATTGAAAAAATAATCATCTAAATCGGATAACCCAGTACAAAGTTATGAGTGGTAAAATCGGTTAATGGGTAAAAATTCAGTGGATGAACGATAAATATCCCTATTTTTCTACCCTTAGGGGTGAAATTTTTGTTTTCAAATTCAAATGGGACCAACTTCGAAGTATACCCTATCCAACAAAAAAAGATTCATCGAAATCGAACTGCACTGTGAAAAGTTATGCGAGATCATACATAAAAAAAATATACGCGTCAACTAGAGAACCTCCTCCTTTTTGATTTCGTCGGTTAAAAATGGAAAGATAATAAGGCTATCCTAATGGCTTCAACTGCTTTTGGAGTCGGAACAGAGCTCCAGGTGGAGGGATGGGATGGAAAGTTGAAAGAACATGTCAATAATACCTGTCCTACAGTAGAATGCGCGTTAAAAAAAATGGGAGGGGTTGATTTGTGTGATGATCAAATGATCTAATATTATCGCACATTTTTCTAAACACGCAAATGGACACTGAAAACCATGTTGCATGTAGTTGAACTTTCCATCGTCAGCAGCTGTATGGAATACAGGACAAATTGTAAAGCACATCGAAAAAATGCAAAGGAACTGATGGACCTTCTTACTTTCAGGCTGAACATTACTGAATATTTGTTGTGTGGGACAAGACATCGGTCAGCGGTGGAAAAATGGATCAACATTGCCAGGAACAAACTGCATTGTTTGCAAATAAACCAGCTCCTATGCCAACAAATGACAAGCGGTTCGATATATTTGACCATTGGCCTATCAATGACTCTCCAAAAACACCACGGACATGTAGACTAGAGAGTTGTAAGTGAAACGTATATTTCTGCCTTATTAATAAACATAATTGTTTTTCAGTTTTCCATAAAAAACCTAAATAAATCCATATTTTTTCCATTATATCTTTTTTTTTGTCAAAGTTGAATTTCTATTTCACTCCCAGAAAACATAATTGTGAGAGTCAAGAAAATACCATAAATTGATCCTGAAGCATTCTGAAAAAAAAATCAGGAAGTTTTTGATATCACTTTGAGCCACACCCGCTATACCGGGTGTCCACGGAAGGTGGCTCGCCTCTATAACTTTTTTGTTTTCGGAGATAATGGAATGAAAGTTGGAGGATCTGTTTAATGCATAAATTTTTAACAAGTAACTCAACTTCATGGAAATTCCGGATTCACCGGAAGTGACATAAACTTTCGATTCTTAAATGGAACACCTGGTATATTTTCAGTTTTTTTGTCTCCATATGACATTTAGAATACAACCTTGTATCATTTATTACTGTTTGTAATCGTTTTTTTTTTCGAAATACATTTTTACTCTAGATGGCTATGGATACGTTCAAATAACTAGTTTCAGTCCAAAAAATGTTTGTAACAATACAATTTTACTGTTTCCCATCAAAATGTTTTAGCTGTGTGACGTTTGCTTGGAAAATTTTTATTACTATTTTTTTAAGGCAACATGGTGGCTCGTCGGGTTAGAAAAAAAGAGCATTTTATTACGATTAATTTGATACCGCAATCTATTAGGTTGTAAGAAAACTTTCGATAAAAAACTGAAAATATAACGTTAGAACTTTCATTAAATGAAGAATCTTATTGAGATTAAAATAAGATTCAAAATCATCGAGTAGCCTGTGACCAACACAACTGAAACAAAATCATTGAATTGTGGCGGCAAAAATTGACATGTCGACATATTATTTTACATATCTTCTACAAAGTCAATTAGGTAGTTATTGTGTACCTCATTGTTTGAAAATCATGGAAAATAACCATATTTATACAAGAACTGAAAAAGTTGATATGTTATTAGTTTTTGGAGAGAGTAGGCAAAATTCAACCGATGCTGCACGTCTCTACGCACAGAGATATCTTGATCGGCGTCACCCGACCCGGCACTATTTTCCAAAACTGCCTAAAAAAATGCGAAATGAGCCTGATAATGATGGGAACGATTCGTTTATTGTGAGTGAAGAAAAAGAAATAGATGTTCTGGCATACGTTCAAGAAAATATTAATACGTCACTCAGGGAGATCGCAAGAGAATGTGACATTTCGAAGTCTTCTGCAGCTAACATTTTGAAGAAACATAAATATTATTCATTTAAATATCAACTACACCAGCACCTGTACCAAAACGATAATGCAAGGAGATTTGACTATTGCAATTGGTTCTTTGGAAAGTATTTGGAGGATGACACATTTACATATAAAATTCTGTATACTGACGAAAGCCGTTTCACTAATTTGGGACTTTTCAACAGAAATAATAAGCGATATTGGTCCGATGCAAATTTACACTTGTTGGAGGAAGGAAATTTCCAAGAACAGTTTGGGTTCAATTGTTGTGTTGGGATTTAAGGGGACAGAATTTTAGGCCCTATAATTTTTGACGGTGTCCTGACAGAGGCTAGATATCTAAGTTTCCTCACGAAGGAAATTGAGCATTTCTTGGACGAAGTTCCATTAATAAATCGGGTTGGATTATTTTATCAACAAGATAGTGCTCCACCACACAACCTGAAAGCCGTTTCACTGATTTGGGACTTTTCAAGAGAAATAATAAGCGATATTGGTCCGATGCAAATTTACACTTGATGGAGGAAGGAAATTTCCAAGAACGGTTTGGTTTCAATTGTTGGGTTGGGATTTTTGGGGACAGAATTTCAGGCCCTATAATTTTTTACGGTGTCCTGACAGAGGCTAGATATCTAACTTTCCTCACGAAAGAAATTAGCATATCTTGGACGGAGTTCCATTAATAAATCGAGTTGGATTATTTTATCAACAAGATGGTGCTCCACCACACAACCTGAGGGTGCATGAAGCATACAACGAAAACTGGATTGGAAATATGAATCCAGTTAGGTGGCCGGCGAGGTAAAATAGGGTTGTTTTCAATTTATATCTTTATTTATTCCTTTTTAAAAAACTCTCCAGGTCACCCGACCTCACGCCTCTAGATTTTTTTATGGGGATCTATTGGAAACGAGGTTTATGATGTACCTCCTGCCACACGACATGAGTTAGAGGACAAAATAAGGGCAGCTATTCATAGAATTACACCAAGACAGTTGAGAAACGTTGTAAGAGCAACAATAAGAAATGTTCGCCTTTGTCAGCAACGAGATGGAGGTCACTTCGAACATCTGGAACCCTGAAGATATGTAAATAGGTGGTTTCAATATAATTATGTCATTTTCAACAGGTGCTTCATTTAAGAAAAGTTCTAACGTTATGGTATTTTCAGTTTGTTATCGAAAGTTTTCTTACAACCTAATAGAGTGCGGTATCAAATTATTCCTAATAAAATGCTCTTTTTTTCTAACCCGACGAGCCACCATGTTGCTATTTGAAAAATAATAGTAATACAAATTTTAAAATCAAACGTCACATAGCCGAAACATTTTGATCAAAAACAGTAAAGTTGTATTTTTACAAACATTTTAGGACTTAAATTAGTGATTTGAACGTATCCATAGCCCTCTAAAATAAAAATTCGAAAAATAAAATAAAAAAAAACGGTTACAAACAGTAACAAATGATACATGGTTGTATTCTAAATGTCATATGGAGACAAAAAAACTGAAAATATACTAGGTGTCCCATTTAAAAATAGGAAGTTTATGTCACTTCCGGTGAATCCGGAATTTGCATAAAGTATAGTTATTTGTCAAAAAATGCATTTTTATGCATTAAACAGATCTTCCAAATTTCATTCCATTATCTCCGAAAACAAAAAAGTTATAGGGGCGAGCCACCTTCGGTGGACACCCGGTATACCACGCAATTATTTCTTCTTACATGCTCTCGGGAGTGTAATGGATACCTCCGTAATTTGAGGGTGTCCAAACGTCACGTTCCAGCCAGCCCTGTTTCCTCCTGGCTTGCATTTGATATTTTTCGCGATCTCAGAGGTGCGTTCGATTATAGACTCCTAGAGTGTAGTAGAGTATTTGAGGGTTTCTCAAATTCACTCTGGAGTGAGTACTATTCATGTAATATTCGAACGGTGCGGAATTTATTTGGAGTTATTTACAAAGTCCGAGTGGCAGAAGTTTCTGACATCGGAAATATAGGTTATGTTATTGTAAATAAATAATAGTTTCAAAAAACTAAAAAACACGCTTTTATAGAAAACCAGACTGAAAAAATTAAAAATAAGAAAAAAAATGTATTTTATTTAAAAAAAAGCGTGGGGTGCATGGTATCGCCTCGGTGTGTAATGTACTATATAATTATTGATACCATGCACCCCACGCTTTTTTTTAATAAAATATTTTTTCTTATTTTAATTTTATCTGTTTTCTATAAAAGCGTTTATTTTTAAACTATATTCATTTCCCACTTTTTAGTGTGGTTTATTTATAAAATAAATTTTTTTTTTGCGAATAAAAAATTGGAATAATCTTAACAAACTAGGTAATCATAATCTCCGACCCCAAAAACCCCCACATACCAATTTTGAATAGAATCAGACCATAATCACAAAACTCGGCCGCCATTTTGAAGCCGATATCTTGAATTTTCCAATTTTCACAAAAGAATCATAATATTCGACCTCAAAAACCCCCACATACCAATTTTGAATAGAATCAGACCATAATCACAAAACTCGGCCGCCATTTTGAAGTCGCCAACTTGAATTTTCCAATTTTTACAAGGGAATCATAATATACGACCCCAAAAACCCCCACATACAAATTTTGATAGAATCAGACCATAATCACAAAACTCGGCCGCCATCTTGAATTTTCCAATTTTCACGAAAGAATCATAATATTCGACCCCAAAAACCCCCACATACCAATTTTGAATTGAATCAGACCATAATCACAAAACTCGGCCTTCATTTTGAAGTCGCCATCTTGAATTTTGCAATTTTGACAAAAAAAACATAATTTCCGACCACGAAAACCCTCAGATACCAAATTTGAAGCGAATCGGGCCATAATCACAAAACTCGGCCGCCATATTTGAGCCGCCATCTTGAATTTTCCAATTTTCACAGAAGAATCATAATATTCGACCTCAAAAACCCCCACATACCAAATTTGAATAGAATCAACCAAAATCACAAAACTCGTCCACCATTTTGGGGCCGCCATCTTGAATTTTCCAATTTTGACAAAGAATCATAATCTCCGACCACAAAACCCTCGGATAATAATTTTAAAGCGAATCGGACCATAATCACAAAACTCGTACGCCATATTGGAGCCGCCATTTTGTTTTTTCTCCACACAAAAATTTCTTAATGCATTGTCCCCGGAATTATGTACATCTGCCAAATTTCAAATCATTCGGACGTCTGGAAGTGGGTCAAAATTGCGCCCAAAGGAGTCGGTTACAAACAAACAAACAAACAATATAAAGCGTGTAAAAAAAACGAAAAATGGCAAGAACAATGAAAGTTGATGAAAACCGGAGAAAAATATTGTTGGCAATAGCAGATAACTTTTTTAGAATCTTGTTCGCCAATTGTAAATTAAATACTAGTATTTATAGTAGAGAATGACAATGGTAGATTCAAATGTCATGTGATGGTTTCGAAGCAGCTTTATTAAAAATAGGTCCCAGGTTAAGAATTCGAGTGGGAAAGTATGAACTTGCGGTAGACCATATGTTTCTCCAAGATCACAACTATTATCAGAGAACAGTATTAAACACATACTCATAAATAATTTCAATCTTGGGTTGGTTGTGAGAGTGTAAGACACAGCATAAAGAGATTTTCCGTCCCCCAGAGTTGTATTAATTTTGTGGAGTTGAATAAACCCAGCTATTTTGTAGAGTTACAAGAGTTAACTCGGTAGCGAATACTCGGGTATTTTCGAACGACAGTCTTAGAATAAAATATACAAAACTTTACGATTTTCGAACACTATTTAGTAAATTATACTCGATGGAGTTAATAATCGAACGCACCTCTAAACACGTCTTGAATCGAAGTCGGTTTTCTGGTCATGGTTTGTAGTTAGGAAGGCAGCTCGCCAAAATGAAAACCCATTCGGCCAATTAGCAGCAATGTCGGATATCGGTGGCGTAAGGTAATCAAACCTCGATTAATAATAAATAGAACTTTCAGAGCCCCTCGGGTTGCCAATAAAACGTCACGGTGCGCTCTGAATGTTCCGTATAAAAACGAATTAGAGCGCTCGTTCTTTTACGAACTATGACGTTTATTATTACGTGAACGCGACAGGAAAGTAATCCCGAAATTGTGTATCGACTGGAAAATAGAGATGTCGAGAGTTTTCTGGGAATAACTACTCTGCGGCAAAGCCAATCGTGGATGAAATTAATGAAACGATCGGTTTTTGTTTATCTCACCGTATTTTATATCCTCCAGATAGCACACGCAGCAATTCGTGCTCCAGATACGGGAGGGCAATGAACATGAACCCGATGGAATGGAAAACAGCTTCTTTGGGGATATTGGTTATCGAAACATAATCAATATACAGGGTGTAACATAAGTACGTTAAAATATTCAAGTGACGTATTCCTGAGACAATTTTAAGAAAAAAGTCTATATAAACTTGTGTCCGGAAATGCTTCGTTTCGGAGATACAGGGTGTTGAAATTGAATTTTTTGTTCGCTTTTTAAATATAACATTTGCAAAAAATGAGTTATTTGCACGAAATTTGGTACCGAGGTTTTTTTGAGGTGGAAAATCATAATCGTATTAATTTTCATGTAACATCTAGAGGGCGCTGCGTACGCTGTCATTATTTAGTTCAAATTGCCCTAACTTTTTTGACAGTAAACTTTTGGTACTTTTCATGAAAAAACCTTATTCCCACACCTTTTCCAAGTAAAAAAGGTAAACTTTCTCAACAACGCTGGAGGTGATCGTTTTCGAGATATTTACAATTTTCTATATCGATGCATGTTACTAAGCTCCTAGGGCGCTAAGTGAAGTTGCTGAGAACATTACAAAAACTAAGTATGTGGTAGGTCTCGTCAAAATAAACTACATTTTTCCTATGAAATGTTTATCGAAAAATAATTTGTTTTCGAGATACATATTATTGAAATTTTTCAAAACTTGCTTGGTTTTTGTCATAAGTTTTTTGCAATTTTAGTTCTTTTCATCAAACTTTAAACACATACTTCTTTCAAACTGAGCATTATCAAACTGCTTAATCAATCCAAATTAAAAAAAAATTGTCAGGTATAATCATTCAATTAGAAAGTGCTACATTTCTTAGTTTGTAAAAAAACAATTCGGAGAAGTACTATGTTATTTATTAGGCAATTAAACATATACAAATTGAACGAAACAACTTGTTACAACAACTGTTCAAAGTGACGATCACCAACAGTAATACAAGCTTCTGATCTCCTCATCAAAGAACTCTGCACCCGTTGAAAAATGCCAGGAGTGTTTCTTATCGTTTCGCAGCAAGCTATGATGCGATCCCTTAACATTTCCTCGTTTTCAATGGGGCTAGCATAAACTAGTGATTTCTGGTGTCCCCAAAAGAAAAAGCGACGGGATTTAGGTCCAGTGACGTCGGGGGCCAATGCTGAGTGCCTCCTCTCCCTATCCATCGTTGGGGATATGCTACGTCTAAGAGATTTCTTGCTATCAGACTAAAATGAGCAGGGGCTCCATCGTGCATAAACCAAGAGTGATTTCGGAGACCAATGGGAACATCTTCCATAAGCTGGTGAAGTTAGTGTTCCAAAAAATTTTGGTAAGCATCTCCATTCAAACGTAATGGGAGAAAGTAGGGCCCAATTGAATAATCCCCAATTATGCCTACCCATACATTAAAAGAGAATCTGTCTTGGAAATGAGTTCGCGTTATCGCATGTGGGTTATCTTCCGCCCAGATGTGGTTGTTATGGAAGTTCATGATACCATTTCTTGAAAAATCAGCCTCATCTGTGAAGAGGATTTTTGATAAAATTTGGGGATGTTGTTCGACTTTTCTTTGAAGCCATTGAGCAAATTCTATACGTGGTTGAAAATCACGTAGCGTAAGTGCCTGGACACGCTGAATATGATAAGGATATAATTGTTGTTCCTTTAAAATTCTGTAAACGGTCATGTGAGTCACATTCAAAGTCTGTCTAATTTTTCTTGTACTTGTCTCTGGATGTTCACTAATTTCTTCGAGAACCGCCCCTTCCAATTCCACAGTTCTTGTAGTCCGTGGCCGTCCTACTGCAGAATTTCTTTCAAAGCTTCCAGATTCGGAAAGTCGCCGGAAAAGATTCGCAAATGTCGCTGCACAAAGAGTGACGCGTTAGGGATACCTTTCCTGATAGATGCGTCTGGCCTCGGTTGAATTTCCGTCAGCCAAGCCGTATGCAAAAACCATATCAGACATTTCAGCATTCGTAAAGTCGGGCATGGTACTAAAAAAACACTTTATGAACTCCGAACTGTGAATATGTCAATGAATAGTTAAAAATGTGACAGCGAACTTTTTTTTATAAACGAACGTTCATATAGCCTACTCGATTTAATTTACTTAATTTGCAAGCGGAGAGTGACAAAAATCATTGAAATCAAATTTGGCTATATTGACTAAGCAGTTTGATAATGCTCAGTTCAGAAGAAGTCTGTCCGGGTATACTGCGTATAAAGTTTGATGAAAATAACTAAAATTGTAAGAAACTTATGACAAAAATCAACCATGTTTTGAAAAATTTCAACAATCTGTATTTCGAAAACAAATTATTTTTCGATAAAAATTTGATAGGAAAAAAGTAGTTTATTTTGACGAGACCTACCACATACTTAGTTTTTGTAATGTTCTCAGCAACTTCACTCAGCGCCCTAGGAGCTAAGTAACATGCATCGATATAGAAAATTGTAAATATTTCGAAAACGATCACCTCCAGCGTTGTTGAGGAATTGTACCTCTTTTACTTGGAAAAGGTGTGGGAATGAGGTTTTTTCATGAAAAGTACCAAAAGTTTACTGTCAATAATGTTAGGGCAATTTGAAATAAATAATGACAGCGTACGCAGCGCCCTCTAGATGTTACATGAAAATGAGTACGAAATTATGATTTCCCACGTCAAAAAAACCCCGGGTACCAAATTTCGTGCACATAACTTATTTTTTGCAAAAGTTATTTTTAAAAAGCGAACAAAAAAATTCAATTTCAACACCCTGTATCTCCGAATCGAAGCAAGTTTATAAAGACTTTTTTTTTTTAAATTGTCTCAGAAATACGTCATTTGAATATTTTGACGTACTCATAAAACACCCTGTATAATCATGATAGATTCATCCATGGAACCAGGGAATAATTCCAGGTGAATCTGAAACTGAACGACACAATAGCTTGTACTTGTCTCAGTATATTTGCGGCTGGGCTACAGTGAAGATGGGAAGGTTCGTTAACTTGTCACTGACATGAAAGAAGTTAGGAATGGCGCGAGGTAAATCTATTCCCCTCCAAATATCCAATAATAGTCTGTTCAAACCTCAATTTACCAAAGGATTGAAACACAAAAAAATACGAAGTACGACTCTAAGGAATTTATTGATTTACGAAAATATACACTACTCTGTAGTCTGTATCTGTAAGTATATATACATTGACATAAAATATAGAAAATAACGTTTGAATCTAAACAAAATACCAAATACTTCCAGTCTTTGAGTCTAGCAATAGTATCCGAGCACCGAATACCAATCAAGTTACAGATGTATCTGAATATCAAATATCCAATATCAAATGTCAAAGTGTCAAGCTATCAAAGTATCAAGTATTAAAATCGCAAAGTATCAAATGTGAAAATGGCAAAGTATAAAATTATCAAATATCAAAATGGCGAAGTATCAAAGTGTTGAGCTATCTAATTATCAAAATATCGAACTATCGAGTATCAAAATATCAAAGTGTCAAACAGTAGACACTATACAAAATCAAATAAGCGCCAGCCAAGCTTATAATATTTATGCCTATATATAAGATTTAATTTGTATTCTCCAAAATTCCTGGAGGAAAAAATTTGAAACTTGGTACAATAATCAATGTTTATCAACGTGCTAATTTGAAGATATAATTTTTTATTTTCGTAAATCAGTGGCGTAGTTACGATGGTATGTGGTCATATGTTCCTTCATATTTTCTTGGGACAAGTGAATGGACAAATGAGCGTTTGACATCAGTTCGGCTCATCGATATTCAACCTAAAATCAATTCCATGTGCCTAAAAGTGGAGGTTTCTGAGATAATTGAAAAAAACTGAAGATATGTCCTTAGTAGAGACATAATTTCCTATGTTACAACATATCGGAATATGTGTCAACCTCCTGAACATTTTTTAATGGAAATATAGTACGGGTGAGTTAGTATGAGACCGATAACTCCATTTTTTCATTCATCATATTATTTGATCGAATCGATGCCGCGAATTTACTGATATGTTACCATACTTTCTCGCGTACGATTGTTCTGACAGATCAACTGACAAACAAACCCAACCTCAAATTCATAATACTCCACTTAGATAAGAGTTAAGGTCTGAAATAATTTTTGCGAAAAATTGAAGATAAGTACTCTTAATTTGTTGGAGTTTATGTTGGAGTATCATTATCAAAGCCATTTCTGATTGAATTATCTAGGAACATATCATCCAATCAACATGTTTTTGATGAAGAAAAACAATTATTGTGTATTAATATCTACTTGAATGATAGAAACGGTTTAGTGGGTACACTACATAGAAACGAACAAGGCATTAAAGCAAATCTTCAAATGGATCACCATTTTGTTCAATACACAATTGGTATCTCCGTATCATCGACTGTCGCACGCTTTGGAATATTCCTGGTGTATCCTGTATTACATGCTGCTGAAATTCTTGCCGTTAAATCTACCAGAGATTCTACAGGTGTTTCATACACTAGGGATTCAAGGTATCACCACAAAAAAAAGTCTAGTGAAGTTAAATCCGGATAATGTGCAGGCCAATGAATGGGACCACGTCTACCTATCCACCGATCATGGAATGTTCGATCAAGAAATTGACGAACGATTCGTTGGAAATGGGCCGGTGCTCCGTCATATTGATACCACATTCTTTGACGAACCAATAGAGGTACGTCTTCAAGTAGCCCAGGTAAAACATGTTCAAGAAACACTCGGTAGTTCTGCCCATTCAAACGGGGAGGAAGAAGATGATCCAACGATACGATTTTCGATAATTCCTACCCAAATTTTCACTGAAAACATTAGTTGGTAGCCTTTTCGAAACATTCCATGTGGATTTTGTTCATCCCATAAATGGCTTCTCCTACTATTGAAATATCCATCTCTTGTGAAACATGCCTCATCCGTGAATATAACATATCTAGGAAAGTCGTTTACTCCTTCACACAGCCTCAAAAACCATTCACAAAAAAATCTACGAGGGCCATAATCACCAGCATCTAGGGCCATCACCTTCTGTAGGCGAAATTGATACAATAGTTGTTCACGTGCTACCCGACTCACTGTTGATTGTGACACTTGTAACCTATACTAAATAGCCCGAGTACTGGTAGAAGGATCTGCTGCTAATCGTTCAGGAATTTGTTCTTCCGTAACATTATCTCTTCTTGTACTATTCACACCACAATGGTGTTCACCGAATTTGAAGGACCCCGTTCCCTTCAATCGTCGATGCACAGCCATAAAAGTACTGAAATGTGGATGATGTCTGTTTGGATGTCTATTTTGATATAATCCAGCTGCGGCTCTAGCATTTCCCCCTGTTTCACCATAAACGAAATGCATATCTGTATATTCCTCAAATGAATAATCCATTTTGAAACGATGTCCACTGACTGAAATGATGACAGGTGACTTGACAATAATACAAACTGTTTTGGGTTACTGTCAATTATGTCTGATGTAAGTATCGATATAACAGTGTGTTTCTACCGGAAACAATGAAAAAAGGCAACTTTTTTTTGGTTCCAAATTTCGTGTATGTTTTATGCGTTGATCAGTGGTGAACTGAACAGCCTACCACAAACTAGCATGAAAGGCTCGACTCTGCAACTAGTCATCACGTATCGAAAGAAATCATTTAAGTAGATATTAATACACAATAATTGTTTTTCTTCATCAAAAACATGTTGATTGGATAATAATTTCCTAGATAATTCAATCAGAAATGACTTTGATAATGATACTCCAACATAAACTTCAACAAATTAATAGTACTTATCTTCAGTTTTTCGCAGACCACTCTTAACTAAGTGGAGTATTATTAATTTGAAGTTGGATTTGTTCGTCAGTTGATCTGTCTAAACAATCATATGCAAGAAAGTATGGTAACATATCAGTGAATCCGCGACATAGATTCGATCGAATAATATGATTAATGAAAAAATGGAGTTATCGGTCTCATTCTCACTCACCCGTACTATGTTTCCGATTCTCCAACATTGAAAAATGTTCAGGAGATTGACACATATTTCGATATATTGTAAGAAATTAGCATTATGTGATTATTGCACATAGGAAATTATATCTCTACTAAGGACATATCTTCAGTTTTTCTAAATTTTCTCAGAAACCTCCACTTTTAGGCACATTAAATATTATGACTGTTAGGTTGAGTAACGATGAGCCGAACTGATGTCAAACGCTCATTTGTCCATTCACTTGTCCCAATAAAATTAAAAGGAACATATAACCACATACCATCGTGAGTACGCCAGTAGTTTACGAAAATAAAAAATTAGAACTTCAAATTAGCACGTTGATAAACCTTGATTGGTGTACCATCTTTCAAATGTTTTCCTTCAGGAATTCTGCAGAAAACAAATTAAATCTTAATTTTTTTTGTACTTTTGACACCCTGTATCTCAGAGGGGATGCATTTTTGGACATACCTTGATAGCAACTTTTCACTTCGAAATGAGGTGAGGAATCTGTAGTCGGAGTTTGTCGGTCTTATTCTGACTCACCCTGTATATCTATATATATATATATATACATATATATAGATATATATATATATATATATATATATATATATATATAAAAAAGTCTGAGAAATTCTTTGGAACAGCAGCAAACGCAAATGTACTCTTATAACATTATATTTCCAATATTTCGACAATGAATATTGTCATCATCAGGGAGAATGTTAGTGAGAATGGTCGTTTTTCGGTGAAATACAAAAATATGTGACAGACAGCATTAAAATATGTATGAACATGGAGCAACAATTAGATTTATATGGATTAATATTTGTAACAAAAACATTACTGGTAAATTTACTCAAAGCCGAGAACAATTGTGGTGAACATTCTTTGGTTATGAATGTGAAAATTGTAATGTTTTTGTTACAAATATTATTCCATATAAATCTAATTGTTGCTCCATGTTTTTACATGTTTTAATGCTGTCTTTTACATCTTTTTGTATTTCACCGAAAAACGACCATTTTCACTAACATTCTCCCTGATGATGACAATATTCATTGTCGAAATATTGGAAATATAATGTTATAAGAGTACATTTGCGTTTCTCTATCCCAAAGAATTTCTCAGACTTTTTCCTAACTAGTCAGCAAAGACTACCTCTCCTATATATATATATATATATATATATATATATATATATATATATATATATATATATATATATATATATATATATATATAATTCAAGATAACTCAACCAACTTTTTTCCAGTTGATTCTTTAGACTTCAGCACATAATTGTTAGATAATTGTATCAGTGTTTTGAGTTATTCAATGAATGGTGATTTCGAGTGAATCCCTTATTTCTAGTACCCCCAAATTTTAGAGTTCGTGCCACCACCGAAAGACATAACTTCATTGTTTTTTTTTCATATGATGCTTGGCTACTCCATCCAAGTGCGAGTGACGTATGGTCGCGCGGCCCTAGTCGATTCAGTCGCGTAACTTACATTCCGTTGTTGGAAATGTACTCAATTCCGCCATTCGATTTGAGTGCATTCGTGATGCTGTTTTCGTGTTCCTGCCAATCATTCCGAATCACCCCAACAAACATGCCTGCGTGTCACATACAGTTAGAATTTATTTTTAAGCCACGATTCCATAACATATAAACCATATATTTTGATGGATTATGGCTGAAACCGCAACACCGTATGTCGTATTAGCATATGTTTTCCATGATTTATGATGCAAATTCGATGGGATAACGGAATAACATATGATGATGTCCTGGAATGGATAATGAGGTGATTGTATACAGTGTGACAATTTAAAAACTTACAATAGGCTCTTTATATCACAAACAGATTTACAGATTTACAGATTTTTATTCAGAGTAAAAGTGTACATAACATGATATACAGTGATTTATCTTAAAGTTTCTAATTGGACCACAAAACTGCACCTAAGCATACTGAATGCTTGTGTTGTGCTTGTCTGCAATCCTCCAGAAACATTGAGATTGTACAGAAATTCATTGATGGTGATAGTTTTTTTTTGATAAGTATAAGACATTTATATACAATATATTAGGTACATGAAGGCAAGATTAACTTATTGTTGAGTGAGATGTTCTTAAGAATAGGTGGGTACTGAGTAACACATCGACTAAATTAATATTTGATAGATTTTTGTTTGATTTTTTTGAACGAAAAGTTTTGTTTGTTTTTTATATTTATGGAGTTTTGTTATTGTCTTCATTTCAGGAGGTAGAATATTATAGAGTTTCGGCCCAAAGAAGAAAATAAATCTTTGTGTATGACTCTTTTTGAACATTGGTATATATATTTCAAGTTTGTCTAGTGATCTGGTATTTTTTATGATTTCCATGGGACGACTAAAACGACTTACGTTGTGGAACATCCATTCCAGGCATTGATAGGTATATAAGCTTCTAATGTCTAGTATCTGCAACTGCTCATACAGTTGTACAGTAGAATTATTTTATTTGTTTTAACATTAGTTAATGTTTGCCACTATAGTTTAGGTTTTTAAATATGATTTTTAGAATTTTGTTTTGCATTGACTGGAGTTGTATTAAATTATTTTGGAATAGCCCGCCCCATACCTTAATACAATAACCTAATATGGATTCAGCCAAGGAATGGTAGATTACTCTTAGTGTTTTATAATTCAGAATATCTCTCAATTCATACATTTTTCGAGTCAGCTGCCTAAGCCTGTTTGTCAATGATACCACATGCTTTTCCCACCTTAAATGTTCGTCTATCATGACACCTAAATATTTGATGCTATTACATTTTTCTATTTTCGGGCAATAGCATGTTGAACGATTTTGGCAATCATTTTCGTGTACAAGAATACTACTTTTTTCTGTCGGTTGATCACTTGCTGTTAAAGAAAATGAGATGTACTTTGTTTTCTTAACATTCAAGCTCAGTAGGTTTTGGTCTAACCATTTCTTAACTTGTCTTAGTCCATTATTAGCATTATTTATAACTTCGTCCCAAGTTTTTGCAGAAAAAATCAAAGTAGTGTCATCGGCATAGGAGATTATATGGCCTTTACAGTTTTCCAGATATCCGATACTATTTATGTAAATAAGGAACAGGATTGGTCCCAAGACTGTTCCTTGTGGTATACCAATTGTTATTTCTAATGGGTTGCTGTTATATTCTCCAAGCTTTACTCTCTGTGATCTCTTGTATAGATAATTTTGTAGAATATTCTTAATAGGCCCTCTAATCCCATAATTATGAAGCTTCTCCAAAAGTAATTCGTGAGATATAGTATCAAACGCCTTGGCAAGATCAAGAAAGATAGCGAGACATTTGTCTGATTTATCCAAGGCGTTTACGGTTTTTTCCACAAAATCAAGAACTGCTTTTTCTGTATTAGAGTTACTCAAAAATCCATATTGTCTTTCAGTAATAACGTTATTTTTGTTTAAAAGGTTATTAGTCTTTTTTTGATGCTGTGTTCAAAAATTTTTGCAAAATTGTCGATCACAGAGATTGGTCGATAATTTGCGATAAGTTTCCGTTCGCCAGATTTATAAACAGGAGGGATTAGACTTTTTTTCCACTCATGTGGAATTTCACCGCTTTCATAACAGATGTTTATGATATGAACCAGTGGATCTACTAGATAGTTATGAAATTGTTTAATGAGTTTTGCTGAAATTTTGTCTGGACCTGGTGAACAATTGCATTTGAGCAAAGCTATAATATTGATGATCTCATTTCTTGTTGTAGGCTCAAGAACCATTGTGGATGGCACTGTTGGGTCATTTGAGAGTCTTTGAGGATGTTCGAGCAGGGTTTTATTTATATTGTTTTGCATCTTTAATCCTATTTCAACAAAATATTTGTTAAATATGTTTGATTTTTGTTCATTGTCTGAAATAGCAATGTTATCGGTATCTGTTATTGGTATGTTTGTTAAGGAATATTTACTAGGATTTCTGTTTAAAGTCATTGATTATTTGCCATGTTTTTCTGCTATCACCTTTTACTAACTCAAATTTATTTTTATAGTATTCATTTTTCGTTTTTTTTATCAAGCTATTTAGTTTATTTCTATAAATTTTATACTCTCTGTCATTTTCTGGTGATTGACTGTACAATAATCTTTTCTTAAGGATGTCTCTATGTCTAATGGATGTTATTAAGCCTTCTGTTATCCAAGGTTTGATTTTATATTCATTCTGTTTAAAATTCCTAGTATAAGAAGACATTTCTATGTACTTTTGAAGATTTTGCATGAATTTATTATAACTGATTTGTGCATTTCTACAACTAAAAACATCTTCCCATTCATCGTTCCTCAAATAAGATTCTAGCTTAGAGAAATTGATTATTGTTTTTGATTTAATTTTGTTTAATGGCTTTTGCTTTTTTTTTTTTTGTGTGACTACAATATAAGTTGGGTAATGATCTGTGATATTTGAATGAAAGATAGCCGGGTGGAAATTGGTATTGTTTATATTGACTGACTTTTTTATAAATATATGATCAATTATAGTGGAAGTGTTTTCAGTTACTCTCGTTGGTTTGTTTATGTACGAACAGAAACCATGTTGTGATAATATATTCAGGTATTCACTGACCGAAATGTCATGTGTGTCTAATATATTTAGGTTAATATCTCCCACGAAAAATTCAAGGTTTTTTTTATGCAGGTTATCAAAGAAATTTTCTAAGTTTTCTAAGTAAGTGTTTATGTTTATTGATGGTGGCCGATATGACGCAGTTATTCCAGTCTCAATGTCTCCAAATTTCAAGTTGATTCTGATTAGATTTGTTTCTTCAAAGTAAATCGTTTCAGTCGCTGACTTCCACATATTCTTCACATAAATAATTAGGCAATGGTTCTGATTTATTTTAGATTCACTATAATAAGATGTATACCCTTGAATGTCATAGTCACTTACCGCATTAATATTCCATGTTTCGGAAAGGATGATAACATCAGTATTTTTGAAATCTTCAAGATATAAACATAATTCATCAAAATTTTTTCAATACTTCGTATATTGAAATGTAATATTGATATGTTTTCAGTTTCATCCCATTTTCCCATTTCTCTCAAAAATTCATTTGGATAATCATATTCTTTAGTTAGTATCTCACCTTCATTATCAATTTGATCGAATAACATTCATTTTTTTCAAATCAGCTGAAAATTAATTGGAATTTTTCAATAGCTATCTACAGAAAGTAAGGTGTAATAGTTGTAAGTATATCTAGCATGTCCCAAAAGTTATATTGTAATTGTAAAAAGTAAAAAGTGATGAAAAAACGATAATTATATAGCTAATAAGAAGTTTCATTTCAAATTATTTTAAAAAACTTTCTTAAAATCTTCTTTGTTTCTAATAATGGAAATGTGTTCCCCTTTCTTAACATATATTCTTCCTGCATCGGTCCATACATCTTTCATTGAGGTGTTTTTTATAGCTTCATTTAACAGTTCCACTCTGAGAGTGGTCAAATCTTCCCGGATGACTATTCCTGTTCCTTTTAGATATTTCTTTTTCTTGTAAATGCATTGTGCTATATCAGTGTCTTTGATTTCCATCGATAATAATTTTGAATTAACCAGCCTTTTTATTTCATCTCTCAAATTCTCATTCAGTTTTTCTGGGAAATTGAAAATTCTAAGGTTGTTCTTCCTACCTGCTTGATCTAATGTATCGTATTTGGCTTCCATAATATTTGTATCCTCCTGTAGGTTTCTGACTATGTCTTCTAAATTGTTTATCTTTATTTCGTTTTCTTTTATATATTGTTGATGTTCATTTTTAATCTCCGCTATTTTTTCCTCCATTTCAATTAGCTTTTTGTCTAAGGTGCTCGAGACGGCGGCCGATACCATATCAGATAAGGTTTTTATGAATGTGGCATCTTTCTGACATTTACTCATTGCTGCATTTATCGAAGATTTTATTTCTTCACTAGTCTCTCTAGTCAAAACCATTTTCGATGGCAGACTTTTGGTGAAGTAGAGAAATAATTTGTATGTTTTCTATACAACTTTTCACTAGAAAATTTGGGCTTTTTACACTCTTCACACACGTTTTATTGGGAGCGCACAGATACTCGACTATTCACTATGCTCCATCACACAACAGATGATATCAAAAAAAGCTCAGAACCGTTTGTAGAATACGAAGGGGGAGCTAAACCACACCCCCTAGGCCCCACCTACCGTAACTAAAAAAGTTTAAATAGCAAACCCCTACTTGTGATACATAATTGTACAGGGTGAATCAATAATTGTGAAACCTTACCTTAAAAGGAAAATTTAATGAAATTTTTGTTGAACTACAAATTTGTTAAAAATGTCAATGAAGTAAATGTTCAAAGTGGTTTCCGTTGTTTTGTAAACAATAATACAACCTATTCTCAAATTCTGCACGAACTTTGGCAAATGTTGTTCTTGTGATACCGCGACATGCTTGAGTAATTCTTTTCCGCAATTCCCCTAGTGACGCAGTTTGAGGTAACCTCATAGAAATCAGGTGGCTTCAAGTCTGGTGACCTCGGTGGCCACCCAACATCTCCTTCCAATCCATTTGTTCGGATAATTAGTATCCAACCAGTTCCTAGCTGCAATTGCATAGTGAGGAGGTGCTCCATCTTGTTGGAAGTGTAGCAAATCTTCGTCTAAAGCTAGATTGCCTTTGTCGTCCCTTTGATTCTCTACTTCTTGTACAATTAAGAGTTCGATGGTGCTTTCCAGCATATCCAGATACATTTCGTCATTTAAATTGTCTGGTATACATACACAAGGGGCCAATTAAATCATCGCCTAATATCCCTGCCCAAACCAGTTTTTCTGGAAAAATCAATGCGGGATCGCATCACTCCAGTACCGACAATTTTGTTTATTTATACAGTGTGACCCATTCAAAATGGAATCACCCCTGTAGAATACGCATTTTTGAATCATTCTCAAAAAAATATTTTTTTAATATTAAGCATCAAAAACTGTATCTTGACAAGAATTTTCATAACTTTAGTTTCATTTCCAAGGCACTCTATGGTTTTTTTTCTTCGTCAAAAAGGGCAAAAATTTATTAGTCAATTTTTTTTTCAAATTTGACTACACCACTGGATTCGTAGTCGTTATAAATGAAAACCATGAAAATTTCATGGAGTAATATCGGTTAACAACGAAGTTACAACAACTTCAATTTTGGAAACAAAGTGTTTGATTATAATTTTTATTTAGATTATAGACATATTTGAAATCTGGCAACACTGCCGATACAAAGAAGACCACCAGTGAATTTGTACAGTGAAAATCCGAAGTCAATAGCTCATTCCGTTCTACAGTTATAACTCCTGAAAGTATGGTAATGTGAGCGATTTGTGGTGGAAGCGACTTTGTAATAAAAATCTGACTATGCCACTGGATTTGTAAATTATATTCCCTTAAAATAATTTATTTAAGTTTGGGTTATAAGTGTATTCGAAAATAATAGAAAATTAAAAATTTATTTTCAAGTTATGCAGTCTTCCATAGTCGATAAAAACAAAATGAACCGAATCAAGTTTTAAAGTATCAAAATTATTTACTGAATAATGAAACAGAAAGCAGGACAAAAATGTTCCTTTTGAATTCTGCAAAACTCAATTCAAACAAGCTTTTAGAGGAGGTATCAATAATTTGAGGAAAGCTGAATCAATACATTAGGCATAGGTATTGTACTAAATCAATAGTAGGCTGTGATTTAGTACACCACAAATCGCTCACATTACCATACTTTCTGGAGTTATAACTGTAGAACGGAATGAGCTATTGACTTCGGATTTTCGCTGTACAAATTCACTCGTGTTTTACTTTGTTTCGGCAGTGTTGCCAGATTCTAAATATGTCTATAATCTAAATAAAAATTATAATCAAATACTTCATTTCATAAATTAAAGTTGTTGTAACTTCGTTGTTAACCAATATTTTTTCATGAAATTTTGATGGTTTCCATTTATAACGACTACGAATCCAGTGGTGTAGTCAAATTTGAAAAAAAAATTGCCCAATGAACTTTTGCCGTTTTTGACAAAGAAAAAAACCATAGAGTGCCTTGGAAATGGAACTAGAGTTATGGAAATTTGGATCAAGATACCGTTTATGATGCTTACTATAAAAAAAAATTAATGATTGATTGACTGAAAAATGCGTATTCTACAGGGGTGGTTCCATTTCAAATGGGTCACACTGTAATTACCATTTAACATAAAAGAACATTCATCACTGAAACAAATATCTTTTGATAGTCTAGGTTCAGCGCGAATTCTTTCAGTCATGAGTTCACAAAACTGAATTCGTCGGTCTGGATCATCATGGCCTAGTTCTTGAAGACTTTGCATTTTGTACGGGTAAAACTTATGAAATTTCAACACCTTCCTCACCGACTCACGTGATAGTCTTGTCATTGCAGATACCTGACGTGTTGATGCAGTTGAGTCGGGATCCAACGGGGCGTGGTGTGGCAATCCTGGATTGAGGGTTGAGTGTCGAGGTTGGCGCAACGAAATGTGTCGGGCCGTTCCCACGGCATGTAGGATCGCGGTTTCAGACGTGGACACGCAGCGGTTGTAGTCTGCTGTACGCCGGCAGTGTTGGCGGTAAAAATTTAAATAGTTTATATTAATTTGCTCTTCAATTCGCTTCCAGGCATCATGAATTAAATTCCTGTTTTTATGGTTTGGATCCAGTGGGTTCCAAATAATCGGATCGGCTTCATAGAAGGATGCAAATTCTAACACCACTTCGTTCGACCACTCCATGTTGAAAGTTACCACGGCGGCACTGACAGTACCACGCGCCTAGCCGCGTCGTTGGAGCGGTATACACGTGTTGAGCGCCATCGTCCGAGCTCCTTTGAATCGTGTTTATTTACCGACAGACGACGGGACTCACTGCGCCGGCCGAAGATCGCCAGGCCTGCCCTATCGGACGGCGCGTGAACTGGCAAGTTTGGCGCGAGGAGTGCCATTCCACGCGTCGTTGGATCCCGGCTTAAGATCCTTTGCAAATTGTCCAAGGACCTCAATTTGGCTTGCTTCCCTTTTTTTACACGCTTTATATTAGCTTCACTTGTATGTTTTTTTGTTTGTAACCAATTCCTTTGGGCGCGATTTTGACCCACTTCCAGACGTCCGAATTATTTGAAATTTGGCAGGTGTACATAATTCCGGTGACAATGCATTAAGGAATTTTTGTGTGGAAAAAAACAGAATGGCGGCTCCAATATGGCGTACGAGTTTTGTAATTACGGTCCGATTCGCGTAAAAACTGGTATCCGAGGGTTTTCGTGGTCGGAGATTATGATTCTCTTGCAAAAATTGAAAAATTCAAGATGGCGGCTTTAAAATGGCGGCCGAGTTTTGTGATTATGGTCTGATTCTATTGAAAATTGGTATGTGGGGGTTTTTGGGTCGAATATTATGATTCTTCTGTGAAAATTGAAAAATTCAAGATGGTGGCTTTAAAAAGGCGGCCGAGTTTTGTGATTATGGTCTGAATCTATTCAAAATTGGTATGTGGGGGTTTTTGGGGTCGGAGATTATTATTACCTAATTTGATAAGATTATTCCATTTTTCAATTTGCAAAAAAATAATAAAAATAATTGTTTAAAAAAACCTAAAAAAACACGCTTTCATAAATAAACCACACTGAAAAGTAGGAAACAAATGATAGTTTAAAAAAACAAAAAAACACGCTTTTATAGAAAACCAGAATAAAAAAATAGAAAATATGAAAAAACTGTATTTTATTCAAAAAAAAGCGTGGGGTGCATGGTATCATTAATTATATAGTACATTACACACCTAGGGCAGTAAAGTAAGAAATGTCTCAGATCACAGGTAATTGTTGGCCGAGGCGATACCATGCACCCCACGCTTTTTTTTAAATTAAATAAATGTTTTTTTTATTTTCTATTTTTTAGTCTGGTTTTCTATGAAAGCGTGTTTTTCAGTTTTTTAAATTATTTTGCCCTGATCCCGTTTCTCAAACTTTTCAACTAAGTTCCGGACGTACATGTGACTTACATTTTTGTCCGGATGCCTCTCATTTAATATTTGAGCTGTTCGAAAATAACAATGGTTCTGGGAGCCAGATATGAAAATTATCTCCACACGTTCGGGTATACCGTAAACTACAACTGAATGACAGTATCGATCGTATAAATGATGAACACTAATGACATTTAAATGTCTCAAATGAACGAAAAAAACTGCAACAGAACCCAAAAAACACGGAACTGAATTTAAAAGTGTGAATCGCCGGTTTCAAACAAGGACTGGTGGCTAAATTGGCAGAGCGTTCGACTAGAAATCGAAAGGTCCAGGTTCGAATCCTGGCCGATCCATATTTTTATTTTTCAGTTCTAGTTTTCATTTTCTCGTCTGAATGCCACAAACATTTTCTATTGATATTCCAAAGAACAGATGTTCACAGTTTACAACTGATTTTGCAAAAAAGGCAAATTAAAATTTTTAATTTCCCCTAATTGTAACTCATCAGAAATTTTGATTTTAATCATGATTTACATTGAGAAAAATTGTGATTTAAATCGCGATTTAAATCATGCGATTTGAATCATCATCAATTGATTTAAATGGTTTCAACCCTGATTTCGCTTGCCTTTCATTAAATTAATACGAAACACCTTAGGGCAATTTTATTCAAGAAAGGTAATAATAGGGGAGCCCAATAGGGAATTTTGGGATTTACTCGAACGCAGCAGATTCAAATAAGGGGGGATACCTTGCACCCTGTTGAGTACCTCCACTATATACATATGTATAAGCCTTCTAAGTAGGGCCGTGCGTTTAGGGCAGCCGATCAGAATAGTAGAAAAAATCGATCATTAGAAATACTCGATATAGAAGACGTCGAATTTTTGCGATGATCGATTTTGAGGCACAAAATTTTCAAAAATAGGTTTTGAGTAGTGCGCCTCAACCAAATCGTCTTCCGCTTTGTCAGATGATTACTAGTCACTTTCTGAACAAAATTATCATAACATATAGAAATCGTCGAAAAAGTCGATAGACATTTTCTCTTCGTACTGGAGTGGGCCTCGCCCGATTTCAAAAATATTTGGAATTTGGGGTTTTCGAGGGATGGACTTTCAGTTCACCAAACGGAAGACGTATCATCGCGTCTCAGAACAGCTCTCTAACTATACTCTAACTGTTGATAGTTCGGAGGAATCCAATTTTCTGGGACTCTTCATTGAGGAAAACTTAAGTTGGAAGGGTCATTGTACAAACCCAATGAAAAGATGAAACTCTATATGTCTCATGTTCAGGAATCTCAAACATATACTTGAAATTCCCCAACTAGTGGCCCTATTGCTAATTACTTGAGGAATATTTATTTATATATTTATTAATAATAACCTGAAATTTCATAACCATGTAAGCAATCTCATCAAAAGAGCATATTGTATAATGAAGGGTCTCTATTCCAATAGACATTTTTTGGGAAGAAATTTGAGAAACACCCTGTGTGACACTTTAATTTTATCGATTTTCAACTACTGCGACATTCTATATGGTCCATGTCTTGATGGGATACAATCAGGAAGAATCCAAAAAGCTCAGAATGCATGCGTGAGGTTCATGTTTGGCCTAGGTTTCAGGGTACACGTCACACCTTACATCAATAAACTTGACTGGTTAAAAATGCACAACAGAAGAGAACTTCATCATGCCACATTTTTACATAAAATTTTCAGGACAAAAACACCTTTCTACCTCCTTGACAAACTCCAATGCAGACAAGAAGTACACAGCAGATTTGTTGAATATCTCTGTTAAAGATTCAGTTTTTTTAAGACCTACAAATGGAACAGAAGTCTTTATCGTGATTTCATCACTTAAAAAGCATGGACCCTTACAATATTAGTCCAACAATTATAAAAATTGCAAATGATATGATGACTGAACCCATTGTTCATTTAATAAATGTATGTTTCTCAAATGGAGAATTTCCAGATTTTTTAAAGCTGTGCAGAGCCACACCCATCCACAACCAAGGTGATATAAATGACTGCAATAATTACAGGTTTATTACTATAACCCCTGTATTGTCTAAAAGTATCGAAATGATTTTAAAAGAGAGGCTTATAAATTATCTAGAAGGAGGAGGATATATAAGTGAAAGGCAGTATGGTTTTAGAAAGTTACATTCAACCACTCAAGCCGTAACAGACATTATTCATATAGTAGCAAAAAATAAAGACTTGGGTATAGTAACCAGAGCTATGTTATGCGACCTTTCGAAAGCTTTCGATAGCGTATGCCACGACATGCTTCTAAATAAGTTAGAAAAATATGGGATAAGAGGTTCAGCAATAAACTTGTTATAATCATTCTTAACTGGTAGAAGGCAATATATTGTCTACAACAACACTACATCAGATAAACAGGTAATCAAACATGGGGTTCCCCAAGGATCGGTGTTGGGTCCTCTGCTGTTCATTTTATACATAAATGATTTACCATTATATGTTGACATTGCGGATACTTTTCTTTATGCAGACGACGCCTCTTTTATAATTAAATCAAGTAATACAGGTAGACTTGAAGAGTTATCAAAAGAAACTCAAGAAAAATTTGAACAATACTTCAATGCAAATGTATTGTGTTTGAATAATGATAAAACTAAAATCATAGATTTTAACAAAAGAACGAATAATGATGACGAAAAGAACATGCGTTCACTAGGATTTCATATAGACAGCAATCTCAGCTGGAAAACACAAATTACAGAAATAAAAAAGAAACTGTCCAAAGGTCGCTTTGCCCTGAGGAGAATGAGAAGCGTGGTAAGCAAAGATGTACTTAGAATTGCATATTTCGGTCTTATACAATGCCATTTACAATATGGGATATTACTATGGGGAACAGTATCAGCAGCAAATGATGTTTTTATATCCCAGAAAAAAATTATCAGAGAGATGGTTCGAGCTAATTTCAGAGATCATGCAAAACCTTTATTTATTGATTTAGAGATTCTTACGGTACCATGTCTATATATACTGGAAGCTATCTTATACGTACATATAAATGAAGATAAATACACTACTGGGGCACTTATACATGATTACAACACTAAAAGCAAAGAGGTCATTAGAACAGCAAAAACGAAATTAGTAAATACTGAAAAACAAACCGAAGTATTATATGGCAAAATATATAATACGCTTCCAAAAGAATGGAAAAACTATCAAAAAAAAAAATTAAAATTTGTGGTGAAGCAGGCTCTTTTGAGCCAAGCATTTTACTCAATAAATGAGGTTTTTGATGCTGTCTGGCCTGTTGATTAAAGGCAAAAGGCACTAAGGAAATTGTTTCAATTTTAAATGTGTTTTTTAAGAATATGTGTTTAATATATATTTTTAGGTTACTTAGCTATATTTGTATGGGATTTGTATATCTTTTCTATTTTCTATGAGCTGTCTAAACAAATTATGTGTGTTTGTTTTCAAGTGTACATAATATTGTAACATAAAGACCAATAAATTCTCATCTTATCTTATCTTATATATATCACTAATTTGTCAATTCCCCATCACAGAACTGTTTTCTTCGAATGATCTTTCTCTTACCGCTCCGTTGTCCTGTATAACTCCATCAGTCAAAACATGAAAAGTTTATCCTTCACAAATTTCCGACGTAACCTTAAACAATATCTCCGGGATGAACAGCGATAGTCCCATTTTAGCAATTCATGTTACCAGATTATCTCCTCTTACTTTTTTATTTGTCTTTTTCTCTACTCATTTGTTTTTTAACCTATTTTTATCACAGATCATATATTATTATTATTCATATCATTACTATGATTATTATTTTTTATTATCATTGTTATTATAAATGTACATGACATTGTAATTTGAATCACACTTGGTTGAGTGGAAGAATAGCTATGAGCGAAACTCCGCCAAGTAAAATAAAGTCCATTTATTATTATTTATTATTATTATATAGATTTCTATGTTAAATGTAATGTAAAAATATTTAGAAAAAAAATTGAAATTGAAATGTCATCCTTAGAAGCAAATACGAATTGTAACAGAAAGCCAATTTAAATGAAAAAGGTCTACTTGTCATCCTCAACTAAATGTGTCTCTCAATTTGATATTGATTCAGGTAATCTGGAGTTAATTTTTTGTTTAAGTCATCGTATTATTTCAAGAATGGTTATTTACTTAGTTCATATATATTGTAATCGATTATTGGAACTGCCTGTTCTGTAGATTACTTAATAAATAAAATAAAATAAAAAATATACCATGCACAGGTTGTGTCACGAATTAGGTATGGAATATGGTTGTGGGGCAACTCCACCTTGGCAAAAAATGTCTTTTCGACACAAAAAAGAATTATTAGAATAATAGCGGGAGTTCCAAGTACTCATTCTTGCAGGGACTTCTTCAAACATTTGAGTACCTTGACCCTCATGTCAGTCTATATTTATGAACTGTCCGTATTTATTTTTGAAAATAGACAAAAAGTTGTTCTAACGGGAGACTTCCACTCCGTGAATACACGCCAAAGGAAAAAAATACCATATTCTCTTTACAAAATACAAGGTCTCTAGTAATTCACCCACAATTATGGGTTTGTATGTTTTCAACCATTTACCTGAAAGTTTAAGAGAAGTTAAATATATTAAAAAATTCAGTAGCTCCTTGAGAAAATTCTTGACTGAAAAATGCTTCTATTCGCTGGAAGAATATTTCAATAGTTAGCTAGATCTTATTAAAATGTGTACATTGAGCATGGTGTTTATGTGTGTGTGTGTGTGTTAATTACCGCTGACAATACTCTACTTTTATGAACTGTATATTCTATATTCACTATTTATATACATTGTATACTGATTATTCCTATACATTTTATATGTCTTATTGGAAAATGAAATTATTTATTTATTTGTTAATGTTAGGGTGGATTTCATTAATTTTGTTCAGAAGCTGAACAGCTGTATCTGAATCTCCATTTATGAACACCGAACACTCACCAACATATCTGTACCAGTAAATAATTTAAAATATTATTGTTAGGGACAATGTGTTCGTTTTCCAAATATATCAGTTAGGGGTGGAGAAGCCCTTCGATTTGTTGGTAATATTTGCTGTTGAATTTAAAAGAATTTTGTTTTGATGGACATGGATTCAAAAGAGTTGAAATTTGTGCGATTCGTTCTTCATTTCTATTAACTGATCTCAACAGCTCATTTACAAATGGTATAGTTTCTTTTTACAAGCTTTTATTTAGTTTCACCTGTCCCGGTGTAATCAAATCTTGCAAGTTAAATTTGACCCACTTCTAGTGCCCGATTAACGTGAAATTTGGCAGGTGTTCTTAGTTTCCGTGATAATGTATTATGGAATTATTGTTAGAGAAAAACATAATGGCGGCTCTAAGATGGCGGACGATCTCTGTGATTATGGTCCGATTATGCTTGGTATGTTGAGATTTTCGGGATTTTCCTGTCAAAATTCTTAAATTCAAGATGGCGGACGAGTTTTGTAATTATGGTTCGATTCTATTCAAAATTGGTATATGGGGGTTCTTGGGGTTTAATATTATGATTTTTTTGTCAAAATTCATGAAATCAAAATGACGGCTCCAAGATGGCGGACGATCTCTGGGATTATGGCTGATTCTGTTCAAAATTGAGATGTGGAGGTTTTCGGGGTAGGAGATTATGAATTTATTATCAAATTTCATAAATTCAAGATGGCGCCTCCAAGATGGTGGACAGTTTTTGTGATAATGGACCTTTTTTTTTAAATTGGTATGTCGGGGTTTTTGGGGTCGGAGATTATGAATTTTGTCGAACATTATTGATTTTTTGTCACAATTGATAAATTGAAGATGGCAGCTCCAGAATGGCGGACGAATTAGTCTTTAGATGGCCTCCTCATCGAAGAACTAGAAAGCACATAACTTATAGGAAGAAGGCCTCATAATGACGATGCATTAACGAAAATGCATAGATTAAGGCGTACCTACTTACTAAAAAGCACAAAATAAAATAATTAATAGGAAAAAACTTTTTAAAGACAAGCTTTTATTCAAATGCGCTAAAAAGTAAAAAATAATTGCTATGGATGTGCGACGTAGGTTGTTCCGTAAGTTATAGATTCAAAACCTTGTCGCTTTTGGATTAGAACTGAAAGCTTTGCGCGACAAGCTATCGAATATATACCTAAGTAACGAAATAATCTACGTCGCATATCCAAAGCAATTATTTTTTACTTTTGAGCCCATTTGAACTTAAGCTTGTCCTTAAAAATGTTTTTTTATTAATTATTTTCTGGGACTAAAGTTAAAAGGTTACTTACATCAGAGGACAACATTAGGCAGTTATCAGTAGAAAGAAATGAAGTACTCTAAATCATCTCCACGAAATTTATTTAAATAAATAATAGTTTGAAAAAACTAAAAAACACGCTTTTATAGAAAACCAGACTAAAAAAATAGAAAATAAGAAAAAAAAATATTTTATTTAAAAAAAAGCGTGGAGTGCATGGTATCGCCTCGGTGTGTATTGTACTATATAATTATTGATACCATGCACCCCACAATTTTTTTAAAATAAATTTTTTTTTTCTTATTTCCTATTTTTTTCAGTTTGGTTTTCTGTAAAAGCGTGTTTTTCAGTTTTTTCGAACTATTATTTATTTCCTACTTTTTAGTGGGGTTTATTTATAAAAGCGTGTTTTTTTAGTTTTTTTTAAACTATTATTTTTATTATTTTTTTGCAAATTAAAAAATGTAATGATCTTATTCAAATTAGGTAATCATAATCTCCGACCCCAAAAACCCCCAAATACCAATTTTAAATAGAATCAGACCATAATCACAAAACTCGGCCGCCATTTCAAAGCCGCCATATTGAATTTTCCAATTTTCACAAAAGAAATCATAATATTCGACCCCAAAAACCCCCACATACCAATTTTGAATAGAATCAGACCATAATCACAAAACTCGGCCGCCATTTTAAAGCCGCCATCTTGAATTTTCCAATTTTTACAAAAAATCATAATATTCGACCCCAAAAACCCCACATACCAATTTTGAATAGAATCAGACCATAATCACAAAACTCGGCCGCCATTTTAAAGCCGCCATCTTGAATTTTCCAATTTTTACAAAATAATCAAAATATTCGACCCCAAAAACCTTCGGATACCAATTTTGAAGCGAATCGGACCATAATCACAAAACTCGTACGCCATATTGGAGCCGCCATTTTGTTTTTTCTCCACACAAAAATTCCTTAATGCATTGTCACCGGAATTATGTACACCGGCCAAATTCCAAATCATTCGGACGTCTGGAAGTGGGTCAAAATCGCGCCCAAAGGAGTCGGTTACAAACAAACAAACAAACATACAAGTGAAGCTAATATAAAGCGTGTAAAAAGGACATGTTTCGGAGCTTTAAAGCTTTATCTTCAGCTGATACTCACATAAATCTGAAAAGAGGGGAGGAATAAGCTTGACTAGGTGTTCAAAAATTCTCATTTAGGATGGAAGTTTAGTGTGAATACCTACATCATGGATAAAAAACATAACATAAAAAATTGTGGTGATTTGTAAAGGTCAACAAAGTATTATAGCTTTGAACCAACTTGAACCGTGATTGGGATAAAACAGGGAGGAAAATTGATAGCATGAAATTTTCCAATTTAATATGAAGTATCTATTTTGTTGTGGTGTGTGAAGCTATGAAATTGGTCAGATCCTTGATAAGACGGTACAGGAACTTGAGATTATTGGTTCTGACCCGTGCACACAGGCCTACTCTCAGTTAAAACTGTTGCCCAGTAGCATATTATCAGCTGCGGGCGCTAAAACTTATATTGGCTTAAGGTGAATACGCATGAACAAACAGACCTAAATGAAGAATATAAAAGGAGTACGAACGAAAGGAGTACGAACGGAGTACGAACGAAAAAGGAGTACGAACGAAAGGTTAGTTACGCCAAGCATACTCACTATCAGTCACGTATAAACGACAAACAAAATATAACCGAAAAACAAAAGTACTTTTGGAAATTAGTCCGGGAAAAAAACGGTACAATAAAAAACAACCAGCCACCTGAAATTGTCATCGACAACAAGTTGACCACTAACAAAACTGTGATAGCTGATGGAACGGTTACACCAATCCCTAAAAAAATTAATTCCCAGTTCCTGGAAGATTATAGACCCATAACTGTTCCCACGGTCATATGTAAAATAATAGAGAGAGCACTGTATAATAGAATTATAACATACTTTGAGAAATATCAAATAATCAGTATGTGTCAAAATGGTTTTTATCCAGGGAGATCAACAGAGAGTGCTAGCTTTTCCAGTATATCCATAAACATTTGGATCAGAAGAAACATGTGGGGATACTTTTATTTGATCTCACCAAAGCATTTGACTGCTTGGATTTGAAATTCCTCGAAAGTAAGCTTCAGGGGGAAAGTATCAAAATGGTTGATGTCCTATTTGGAGCATAGAAAAATATTTATCAGAATGAATGGCACCGAAACAGAAACATACGATGTCAATTTAGGAGCTCCGCAAGGATCAATTCTGGGGCCACTCCTGTTTCTCATATTCATTAATGACCTTCCAAATTTCATGAAAACTGATTGCCTAGTGCTATATGCAGATGATGTTTCATTAGCAGCATATGGTGATAATTCTCAAATATAACAAGAGATATTGAATCATTTAGCAAACAAAATCACCGAATGGTCACAAAAAAATGGAATGATACTCAATGCTTCGAAAACCGTTTTTCCACACGTAAACCCAATAAAAGAATTACGCGATCAAATTCATATAAATATAGGAACAGTTTCGTTACAACCAATTTCTTCTGCACGATTTCTTGGAAGTTATCTGGATTCAGACATGTCCTTCATAACCGCTACTGAGAATGTCAGCAAGAAAGTAAACTCAAGTTACTATGCTATAGTCCAACTGAAAACGATATTCAATAAAGAACAACTCCTCAATGTCTATTATGCGCTCGTATACTCTCGAATTAGCTCTGACATTATTGTATGGGGAAATACATCAATGGCTCGCAGACTACTGATCTCACAAAAACGTATTATCAGACTTATATTTGGTATCAAACGAACAGACTCATGTAAACCATATTTTAGAGATAATAACATCTCAACAGTTCCCAGTATATATATATATATATATATATATATATATATTTACGAATGTATTTTGCTTGTCAGTAAAAATATAGATTCACTAACACATAATCATGATAGTCATAATTATGAAACTAGGCATGGCAATTTGCTACAAATTCCTCACCACAGAACTTCCTTATATGAAAAAAGTCCCCAATGCAGTCGTATAAAGTTTTTCAATATACACCCGGAATCAATAAAAAGTGAAGGAAATGAAATACGTTTCAAAAAACAACTTAAAAATTATTTGATTGAGAAATGCATATATAGCCCAAGCGAGTTTCTGACTCCTTAACTTTAATAAAATTGAATTGACTGTTAAATTATACTGAACATTGTGTGTCTTAATGTCTATATGTAAACAATAACTGAAATTGTATAATAACTGTTATTTATATGCCTGTAAGTCTTCGAGTCTTCTTTACGGTCTCGTAGAATGAAATTTCATGTATAGATGTTTATATTTTTATATTCATATTTTTGACATGTCCAATACCATGTGATATGGTGTTAATGGAATAAAATATTATTATTATTATATTAATGATCACAGATATAGCCATATATATGCCGACCTTCGTAAGAGACGTTGAGATGGCAGCCTCGAGTTTATAGTTGTTGAACCCGTTGAAGATTGGTTGGAAACACTAGAGTATTCTGAAAAATTTCCGGTTAGAAGAAGTGTCTTCATCGGCGTCGGTGATAAGCATTGGTCGCAGAAATAGGCCTACTTTAAATAACAAAAAAACGGGTTGTGTGAGTGCATTTTTGCAGTCAGACCTGGAATCACGAGTGGTAAACCGCTCTTACATTTCTTCTAACTCTATTTGCCAGCTGAATTATCCGAAACCAATTTCCCATGAGACCTAAATCGCTTGAATAACATCGTTACCTGCCAGTCAGCTTCTCTTTCGGGCGGCAATGATTTCAGCGTGGAATTTGTTTAGATTCAATTATTCTTCAATCAGGACGGTTCTCTTTGTAGACGACTGAATAATTTTTCAATCCTCCAGAGTTTGATACAAACGATCCCGTCGGTTGGTTGGGTGTGCAATTAAAAATTTACATGCATGCATACGCTCACCCTTTGATTTGCGCGTTTCGTCATGCATATTGGAATTGAATTCTTGACCTTTGCTCTTGCCAGTGGTGGGCTGACCTATATTATCCATTCGACTGCTGGTTATACCTTCTGAAATACCATTTTTGTTAACAGATATGGGTGCGATGTTCAAGAGGCAAAATAATAACTTATTTGAGGATGTTTTGTATGAATCTCTCTTCATGTCATATTATCGTGAATAATTGCACAAATGCATCAAAATTACCGATAATTTTGCATGACAGCGTGTTGTCAAAAAACTGCATGAGTTCATTTTCATTTTTGGAGAAAGAGCCCGACACCGAAGGTGGAAGGCGCTGGAATGCGAAATTATCCGGTTATTTTGATGCACGAGTGTATAGTTTTCCCAATATCAATTGCAGAAGCATAAAAAAGTCTTGTGGCGAAATCCTGTGAGCAGCAGTGGCGGAGATAACTAATTTTATTTAGATATTTTAAGATTTTAAAAATACTTCATAAATAATGAAAAATGAAAAAAAATTAAAAACAAGCTTTTATTTATATAAATACATTAAGAAAAAAAACTAGAATATACTACAAAACTAGAATATCCTAAAACGTATTTCGATCGGCACACACCAAGACCACAGACGCTACTGGTTTTTAATCTTTCAGAGCTATTAAAACACAAATATTTATGCTCGACTCGATTGGCCCAGACGAATCGGTTGAAGAATAGACAGCAGTCACTCAGGTCCACGTTGACTATCGGCTCTTCTGATCTACCGTTTGCCGACGGCGAATGTTTACGAGTAGTACAGATTATTTTTCGTTCCGTTTCTTCGCATATACGCTCGTGTTAGCGAAGTGAGTTTTTATTTGCTCCCTATAGAAACAGCTTCTGCAATTGATATTGGATGGACTATAATTCGGATTCGAATAAGATGCTTTATTTCGACATTGTTACTATGGTAACCAGCAAATTTTCTGAAAATTTTTCATCCACATTAGCATGTAGATGTAAAATCAATAAGTGGAAATTTCCCGGCACATGACAGCTATCATATAATTAGACAAAAATAATTTTGAAATAATATTGACAATATTTTTATTTACTTACTTTATAAGTTGGGAATATTACAACAATTTATTAAGGTGTACATTCTATAATATCTTTGATTAATTTTAAATTCTTCAAAAATTCCACTTCTTCCTATTCTTTCTTAAGTGGTGAATAAAACACAGAACCGGTGTTTTTTTTTAACAATATGCCTGTGATTCATAAAATGAAAATAATACTGAGACACCAGTTTATTTCTTTGAGTATTATATGTGTGTCCAAAAGAAGGCACAATATCACGCAGAATGTTGCCAATCTCTTTAAATAAGTTTTTTTGCTCAGGATTCAATCCAGATTCTTGCACTAGGTATGTTAGATATTTTACATTTTTATGTTACATTTCAATGTGCTGTGATTCTTTGCAAAAGGAACACAATTCATACGATTGAAAGTTCATTTTATTATAACTTTTTTACTAACTTATGATTGTATACAATGTTATGAGGAACTTATAATGCCACAAATAAAATATTGATGGACAAGAGTAGTGAATGTTAAATCCATGGCTAACTTTACAAAATATTTTTTTGACCGGCAACATACGCCTTCAACATTCTATTTAGAATAAAGAATAAAATATCCCGATTTCCTGAATTATTTCAAAAACAAATTATTACTGCTAATATTACTTTTTCTTAGAATTAAACCTAAAAGAATATGAAAAATATTTAAGTATATATGTATAGGTATAGTTATATATTTTTTGCTGTATATCACCTTTGTTTGTAGTCAATATTGACATTTCCCTGAATCCTAGTGAGAAAATTATATGAAATCAATTATTTTTATATAATAATGTATCTGATAGTGTATCTGATATTATGAATTTTATTTTACTAGGGCACGGGAAAAATAAAAATAAAAATATCCCGCAATACGAACATCCACTTTCATTTTTCGATATTGACACTTCCCTGAGACCCAGTAAGAAAATTGTATAATAACAATCAATTTAATATAAAAATTTATCTGATATTATATATTTTATTTTACTAGGGCACGGGGAAAATAAAAAAATATCTTCCGCAATACGAACGTATCCAATTTCATTTTTAGTCAATATTAACATTTCCCTGAAACCTAGTAGGAATATTGTATGAAATCAATTAATTTTACATAATAGTTTATCTGATATTATATATTTCATTTTACTAGGGAACGGGAAAAATCAGAAAAAAAAACTCCCCCAAAACTCCAATAACACACAGCCTTCTATTTATTTGTGAATAACGTCAAAATAAATATTTACTTAATGTTTTCTATTTAAATATAATTCCGGTATAAAATTTTCTTACCGAGTCCCCCACGTGCTTGAATTAATTGCGAGAAATTTGTCTCGTACATTAATTTTCAAAGAAAATTATCCCTCGTCGCTTCGAGATTCGTGATAATTTAAAAAAAATTCATGTACTCAAAAAATTTCCGGCAATAATTTATGCTCTAGGGAGATTATGAGTGAATATTTCCAGAATAAACTGTCAACTTGTCAAACTGACGTTATTAATTTATAAATCTTAGCTTGTCATTAATAACCATCACGTAACTGGAAAAAAAGAAGAGACGCAGAAATACGTTTGTTTTAATATTTTTCATTTATATATTATGAAAGTATACGTAAAAATATAATGAAACTATTTATTCAAGGTTAAACTAAATCAAAACTTGCAGGCAGTGAAATACACAATTATTATACGTATTCTGGTTAGACAATGCAGCTATCGGTGCATTAACGGCTGAAGAGGATGTTTGAGAATGCTGTGCCTGTGGTACGTTATTGCCACGCATTTTTTTTTACTATTTCTTCATGGTGATCTTCATCCATTTGAAGATATGGCGTTATTGATTTTGAATTTGAATGGCCCGTGATTTTAAAAAAATGCTGCTTGCCCACCCCACTTTTTTGCGAGGTTGTAGACGGCCGTAGCTCGTAACGAATGGTTAGTAAGCTTGATATTCTCTGTATTTGAACCAGAAGCTTACTGTATTTTGTCCAGCAGGATTATCTTTATACCATTTTCTGTTCAACTTCCAAGCGGGATTTACAGTGAGAAAGAGTCGTTTTGTTTTCATTCTAACCCGCTTTTCTAGGAATTTTTTGTACAGTCGAGTTGGACACAAATCAGGATTGATTTTATTGTTTATTAGCCATTTCAATGAGGCGCTTGGTTTTTCTCCTCCTTGCGTCGTCTAAGTAAATACAGGATCGTAAATAATCCTTCCTGTTTTTTCATCTATGTTATTTTCTTCTTCTTTAAAGTACGAAATTAAGCAAATGTGTCCTTCTCTACCACGCCAAGCTAATTCAAAAGACAAAACGAAAAATACCTTCTTCTGCAAACCATCTGGGGTGTTTTCGTCACAACCACGAACCATATTTTGAAATTCGTCGTACTTCAGAAAAACTGCACTTTCCTTTCTCTTCTCTGGATGCCCAGTCCGTTAATATTTTTGCCAGAACATTAATTTGTGTTTTTTCATCCAAAGTATAGTTTTTCTCAGCACAGAAGCTCATAAACTGACGCCACACGTATTTTCTGTCCTGTTTTGTGTTATTTTGTTCGTTTTCCAACACATTTTTTTCAATAGCTTGTATGAAGCCCGACCGAAACGAGACATTTGTAATAAATAATATCTTTGACATAACTTGTGAAACTGACGTTACTTATAAATTGTCGCTGTATTATCAAAGTGAACAATGGAATTGCCATGGATATGAACTGTGCAATTATCGGGCTACAGTGCAATTATCGCAGGGCTTTTCGCTTTCTAAATGCAATTATCGGAGATAATACCATAAGTGCTTTAAAAATTACCGATAATTCTGTAAAAACTGCACGAGTTAATTTTTTTCGTTGCTTTAAAGCATAAATTGCCCCCCCCCCCACATTCACTTTTCAACAGTTCCACATAAAACGATGGGATACAAACAGTTTTGAATGATAATCGATATTACTTTTTAAAACTAAAGACATTGTGATTGTTCGATAGATGACGTGGGCACATCAACTTATAAATTTAAAATAGCATGGAGGGTCAAGTGGCATATTGTTGAACAGATAACAATTCTCTTTTGAACCATCCTATTTTATTTTTTATTTTGTTTGAACATTTTTTCACAATATGCATTTGAAATGTCAAGTATGAATGCGGATCTGAGTAGTACCCTTACCTCGAATATTTCCTTCCTGTAAAAAATCCTATGTAAATGGAGTGCAATTATCGCAAAATTACAGCGATAATTGCATTGTAGGAAGCGAAAGAGTCCTGCGATAATTGCACTGTAGACCGATAATTGCACAGTTCATATCCATGGCAATTCCATTGTACACTTTGATAATACAGCGTCAATTTATAAGTAACGTCAGTTTGATTACTATCGTTTCGGACGTCCATCGTCTTAATGTATTTAAAAGGGTTTCCACGACGTTTCGAATGCTTGTATCTGCAATCGTCTTCAGGTGAATACTGACAAGTTTAGGTGCTACTTACCAATTTATATTACTGTCGGCGCAATGATGCGTGCAATTCCGCCATGTGCAGCGGTGCGTGAATTTTCACGCGGTGTGGTGGTGCGTGAAGTTTCGCGCCTCTGCAGCCCGCCAGAAAGAGCAATCAGGGGTTTCCATACGTTCTTGATCTCAACGCTTGGTTGACTGAAGGCGTTATTGGCTTCGATGTAGGCGGCCTCTTTGAACTTTCGTTTGAACCAATGCTCCTCTCTATGTAGAACACTTGCGTCGTCCCATAGAACTCGATGGTGCTCAGTCCAGGCGTGGTCAGCGATTCCCGATTTTGATGTTTCTCCACGTTGAGTCCATTTCTTGTGCTCATCCAATCTTACCGATAACGGTCTCTTTGTCTCTCAATGTAGGAATCTCCGCATTCACATGGAACTTCATAAATGCAATTTTACTGATTTCATTTTTGTTGTCAGGTTTGGTCTTGGTCAGAAACTCCGTAAAGTACTGCCGGATTGGAAGCAGCTCTTGATGTTGAACTTGTTTCCGATCCGTCTGATCTTCTCGGAGACACCTCTGATGTACGGAAGGCAGATCACTGTGCTTTGTTGTTGCTCTTCAGATGTCTTGTCTCCGGAGTTGTTTCAATACTTCTTCTAGGAGTTTCTTGGGATATCCATTCCGGTGGAGGTCCTCTCTGATGTGGTTTAATTCGGCATCCAGTGACTCCAATGTCGTTGATAGGTGCGTCGCTCTCTCCGCCAATGTTCTCACGATCCCTCTCTTCGTCGAACTCGGATGGTTGGAGCTGTAACTGAGGTACTGCCCGTGTGTGTCTTCTTTCTGTAGACGGAGGTGCGAATTTCGTTGCCTATTCTCTCAACGTTCACATCGAGGAAGGGTAAGGTACTGTTGGTTTCCATCTCCATCGTGAACTTGATCGAATCCCTGATTCTGTTGATCCCTGAGAAGAAATCCTGGAGATGTTCGTCTCCGTGATTCCATACAATGAAGGTGTCATCCACGTACCTCAACCACAGCTTTGGTTTGTATTCTGCCTCCCGTATAGCCAATTCCTCGAACCACTCCATGTATATGTTGGCGATGATTGGAGAAAGGGAAGATCCCATCGGGAGTCCGTCGACTTGAGAGAAGAATCGGTCCTTTTCCTGGAAATATGAGTTCTGTAGGCAGCACTGCAGTAATTCCAATATTGCGTGGGTAGGAAGGTCAGTCCTCTCGTGCAGCTGGTCATCCCTCTTCGAGTTTCCTTTGATGATCCTGAGAGATTCCTCTATAGGGACATTGGTGTAAAGGCTCTCCAGTCGAAGCTGATGAAACGATCTTCTGGTCCAAGTTCAACATCTGTGATGGTGTCAACGAAGTGCTTGGAATTTTGACGTATGAACTGCTATTTCCTTGTAAGGGTTGTAGTATCGGTAGGGAGGTATTTCGATAACTTGTAGGTTGGTGAGTTCCGTGAGCTGGTGATCGGTCTCAGTGGCATGTCTGGTTTGTGGATTTTCGGAAGCCCGTAGAGATGCGGTGGTTTGCTGTAGTGTGGCGTTAGATGTGATCGTTCGTTGTCTGGAATGAAGTGTTTGAATTTCCTCAGAGTGTTGTAGATCTTCCTTTCTATAGTGGGTGTCGGATCCTTCTTCAAGAGTTTATAGTTCCCTGTGTGGAGTAACGACTCTATCTTGTCATCATAGTAATCAAGTTACCACATCGTCTACAACCTTCAAACAAACGTTGGAAACCCGGTACGGACCCGGCATCAGCGACAAGTTCAGAGGCTACGAAAGGACAATGATAAAGCTTACCAAGGAGGAAAGTCACATCCAGTTTCTACGAAGAGCCAGAGACAACAACATCATCCCAGACGGTTTCCAGGTAAAGTCACCTATTCCCGGGGAACGAGCACAACGCATCATGGAGCGGGCCAGTCACGCACTAATCAGGTCGCAGATCAACTATCACCGTTGGAAGAAAGAGATGCTGCTACAGGATGCCACTGCTAGATTCCAAGAAATCAGAGAATACACCTTAGAGGAGGACAATCAACCCATATTTGCGAAGATTGAGAATAGATGCGCGGGAATCCGCCAGGAACAAGAGAGGAGACATCAGAAGAAATGGAATCGAATAGCAGGAAAAACACGGTCTCCACAAACCAGCAGCAAAGGTAAGAAAACCATTATTAATATCTCAACCAAACCACTTACAGGAGTAGAGGAGTCCCTGCTGAAAAAGGGATTGAACTTTGCAGTTGCACCTAAAACAATACCTATCCTGGACATTATAAGCTCTGTAGAATCAACCAGCAGCAGAATGAATCCCATCCAGGCAGAAGAGTTTAGATGGAAAGTGAGAGAGACACTCGAGAAGGAGAGGAATCCCCGGAGTAACATCACTGCAGGGGAACAGAGGGCCCTGAAAATTCTACAAAAGGATTCATCCATAAAGATTCTTCCAGCCGATAAAGGAAACGCCACAGTTATCATGGACACCACAACATATGATGACAAGATAGAGTCGTTACTCCACACAGGGAACTATAAACTCTTGAGATCAAGAACGTATGGAAACCCCTGATTGCTCTTTCTGGCGGGCTGCAGAGGCGCGAAACTTCACGCACCACCACACCGCGTGAAAATTCACGCACCGCTGCACATGGCGGAATTGCACGCATCATTGCGCCGACAGTAATATAAATTGGTAAGTAGCACCTAAACTTGTCAGTATTCACCTGAAGACGATTGCAGATACAAGCATTCGAAACGTCGTGGAAACCCTTTTAAATACATTAAGACGATGGACGTCCGAAACGATAGTAATCAAGTTACCACATCGTCTACAACCTTCAAACAACGTCAGTTTGACAAGTAATGTCAAAAATATTATTTATTAAAATTGTCTCGTTTCGGTCGGGCTTCATTACAAGCTATTGAAGAAAATGTGTTGGAAAACGAACCAAATAACACAAAACAGAACAGAAAATACGTGTGGCGTCAGTTTATGAGCTTTTGTGCTGAGAAAAACTATACTTTGGATGAAAAAATACACATTAATGTTCTGTCAAAAATATTAACGAACTGGGCATTCAATATGCGTAAGCAGAATGGCGATGAGTACATAGTTATTTGTTTTACTGGGCAGCAAAGTAGTAGATTGACTGCCGCGGCTGATAGTTCATAGCCGAGCATAGCGAGGCTAGGAATTCAGCTAAGGCAATCAATCTACTTTGCTGCCAGTTGAACATATAATTTTTTCTCCGATTGTTTATAATGATATATGTAGGATATTGTATTTGCAAATTATCACAATTCCCACAAACTGTTTATTTTTCCTGTAGTGATAAATTAAAACAAAATTTGATAGAAATCGCAATTGTTGGAATGGTTGGTTGCTATGGAAACGTATATGTCTATAATAATTATAGTTTGACAACTTATGAAATTTCTGACAGTTTCGTGGAAAAATATTGGTATATTTATATTGTGAACAGTGATAGCGACTTAGAAGTACTTACTCCTCCAGAAATAAGGGAGGTGGCAAAAAATATTGAGTTAAATTTGTTGCCGGAGAAGTCTAGGATGAAATATGAAGGAAATTATAAACGATTTATGGAGAAAAATGCGAAGACTTTTTCGGAGAATGTATTACTTGCTTATTTTGCTGGATTATCTAAAACAATGAAGAGTTCTACACTTTGGTCTGTATATTCCATGTTGAAGGCAACTATGAATGTTAAAAATGGCGTAGATATAGGAAGATATTTGAAGTTGAGGGCATATTTAAAACAGGCATCCGAAGGCTACAAGGCAAAGAAGTCCCGAGTTTTCGAAAAACAAGATATCACAAACTTTATACTGGATGCTTCAGATGATGAATATTTATTAGCAAAAGTAAGTTTAAATAAGATATGTATACGATAAAGTGAAACTCCATTTTTTTAGGTTGTATTGATTTTTGGAATTGCGGGTACATGTCGCTGCGACGAACTATTGAATTTAAAGTTAGAAAATATTGAAGATATGAACAATAAACTATTGGTATCCTTATTGAACACGAAGACGAAGAATTCGAGGTCTTTCGTAATAATGGAATGTTTAGATGTTGTTAGAAAATATATAGCTCTTCGGCCTGCTGAATTGAAAGACACAAGATTTTTTTTTTATACGTAATAGGTAAATCCGTAAAGCAATTTGTTGGTATCCATAAATTTGGTAAAATACCTCGAGAAATAGCTGTCTATTTAAAGTTGCCGAATGCTAAAGAATATACTTGTAAATGCAGGAGGTGACATAACAATGTTGAAAAGACATGGTGGGTGGAAATCCTCAACTATAGCAGAAGGGTACATTGAGGATTCAATGGCAAGTAAAACCAGTATTTGTGAAAAAGTTTTGACAAATTTAGGAACTACTTATGAAACGAATCAAACTGGTAATATAGTGAATGTAAAGAGAACGATATCTGAGGAAAGAAAAGGTGGCCTATTTATTCAAAATTGTAGTAATTTTACTATCAATGTTAATAACAACTAAAAATCTTTTTTTTTAATTCTTGTTAAAAGTATCATGTAATAATTGCTAATGAATGTTTTTTTTGTCAAAAATGTCGAATGTTTTATTCCCATTGAGAATAATTATTTTGCTACCTAGGCAGGAAAGTCCTTACTTTGCTGCCTAGGCAGGAAAAGTAATACTTTGCTGATTGATATGTGTCTGCAAAATTAATATTTGCTATCAATCGGAGAAAAAATAATTTACTGTTAAAACGATTTGGAACGTAACCGCTAAATTACTGATGGAAAAATATTTCACTGAATGCAACATCCATTTCAACCCTTTTACTAATATTGAGTTCAAAGCAGCCAGAGATGCGGAAAATGCCAAGAGAAAACAACTACAAACAGATCCAGAGAAGAGAAATGAAAGTGCAGTTTTTCTGAAGTACGATGAATTCCAAAATATGGTTCGTGGTTGTGACGAAAACACCCCAGATGGTTTGCAGAAGATATTTTTTGTTTTTGCTTTTGAATTAGCTTGGCGTGGTGGAGAAGTGCTTCAATTTCGTAATTTAAAGAAGAAGAAAATAACATAGGTGAAAAAACAGGAAGGATTATTTACGATCCTGTGTTTACTAAGACGACGCAAGGAGGGGAAAAACCATGCGCTTCATTGAAATGGCTAATAAACAATAAAATCAATCCTGATTTGTGTCCAATTCGACTGTACAAAAAATTCCTAGAAAAGCGGGTAGAATTAAAACAAAACGACTCTTTCTCACTGTAAATTCCGCTTGGAAGTTGAACAGATAATGGTATAAATATATTCCTGCTGGACGATATACAGTAAGCAAATGGACTGTTCTACAAGCCAAAGCTTCTGGTTTGAATACAGAGAATATTAAGCTTACTAACCATTCGTTACGAGCTACGGCCGTCTCCAATCTCGCAAAAAGGGGGTGGGCGAGCAGCAACTTATAAAAATCACGGTTCATTGAAATTCAAAATCAATAACGCCACATCTTCAAATGGATAAAGATCACCATGGAGAAATAGTAAAAAAAAATGCGTGACAATGACGTACCACAGGCACAGCATTCTCAAAAACATCCTCTTCAGCCATTAATGCTTCGGTGTCGGGCTCTTTCTCCAAAAATGAAAATGAACTCATGCAGTTTTTTGACAACACGCTGTCATGCAAAATTATCGGTAATTTCTTACGATTACTTTTGAACGGTTTGATGTGAAACAATAAGACATGAAATTTATTGAATGGTATTACCGTCCCTACTTTTTGAGAGAATATACATTACAATTACTCGACAGAGGGCGCTGGGGTACATCAACATGAAAATTTCGAAACGCATGGAGGTCGAGTTGCACATCGTTGAAAAGGTGATTCGATTTTTCTTTAAACTATGGTTGTTCTACGGAATGACAATTGCGAGTGCGACTTTCTATAGTCCCCTTCCTGTTAACTTTTGAACGGTTCGACATAGAACAACGAGACCAAAACTATTATATCACCGATACTCTTTGAAATAGGTGACATTGTGATTGCTCGATGGATGGCGCGCGGGGCACATCAACTTGAAAATTTCAGCATAGCGAGTCAAATAGCACATCGTTGAAAAGATAACTCAATTCTACCAATTTTTCTCACAATATGCATTTCGAATTTTGGCAAACTTGACATTTCAAATGTATATTGTGGAAAAACGTATTGACGAAATAAAAAAAAGTAGATGGTTGGAAAGAGAATTGAGTTATCTTTTCGATGATATGCCACTTGACCTCCCATGCTATTTGAAATTTTTAAGTTCATGTGCCCCTCCGCGCCATCTATCGAACAATCACAATGTCTTTCGTTTCAAAAAGTAGTATCAGTGATATCATCCAAAATGGTTTTTGTCCCATTGTTTTTCGTCGAACCGTTCAAAAGTTAACAAGAGGGGCAGGGGGGTATAAAATACTGTATGTGTATAGATAAAGGAAGGAACAAGCTGCTAAGAGCTGCAAGAGTCTGCCAGTCAACAGATTTTTTTTTCAGACAACATCCAAGCAAGTGCTGGATTTGTGGCCGAATATTCTATTTGGATAGTGAATGTAGTGTCAAGTGGGGGATAATGTAACAAAAAAGTCATTTCTATTTTCTATTTACCATAAAATCGGCACTCTTCAACCTCTATCTTAGGCTTGAAATAATATAAAAATTATACTTGGAAACGCCTTATTTTTTTAGTTTTTTGAGATCACAAATTTGTTATAGTGTGCCCCAGGGGTGGGGTACAGTTAAACAGCCATGGGGGTACAGTTTAACAGCTATTGTTGTACCATGGATCACAATTTACTTTTATATTTTTTTAGAAGGCATTTTTTGAAATATAATAACAGAAAGAATTTCTTCTGATATTACCAGCATTCCTACACACTATGTATTTTTGTAAATTAAATATTAAACAGCTTTGAAAAAAATTATATTTTATTGATGTGATGAATGGTACAAGACCATAATGTACCATGGGTCACGCCCTAGTGTACCTTGGATCATTAACGTCTTGTACCTAAAAGGTAGATAATATGTATTAAAAACGACATTTTTATACAGAAATTACATTATATTGTTTCATTACAAGAAGAAATAAGATTGTATTAAAGTATAACCTAATTTTTATTTGTATACAGGTGTACAAATAGTTACAATATGAAATTTGTAACTTAAAATTAATAGGCAAAAAAATTTGGTGTGTGAATTTTACTCAATATCAGTTAAATTTCAACAATTATAAACTTATCTTCCTCAATATTCTGGGTGATAATTAAAACTGAAATATGGCATAACAAATTACTCACCAATGGGCAGTGATTCAATTGGAATATGATTTAAAACACAAAACACAATCGTCAACATCTGGAAAATAAACAATAAAACCAAAAGTTGTTACTTTTTGAGCTAAAAATAAATATTTGTATTTTACTCGATAACAATAGCTCGCTGATCATGGATGATTTAATGTAAAGTACGCCACTGCTGCGTTACCATGATTTCGACGGACATCAGCAGAAGGCTTTGTTGGAGTTGCATCCACTTTCTGAAGTTCTTGATGAGGATCATGTTCCATATACCGAAATAAACATTCGAATTGTTGTAGTGGAACAGATTCTTTCACAGGGACAATGACATAGAAACATCTCGATTGAGTCTTTTATTGTGTGTCGGTTATGGGCGCTGATAGATTTTTTCAGTGTGCACTCAGGAACGAATTTTTGATTGAATAGGTTGGAAATATTATAGTGGACATGATAACAATGAAAACGAAACCTGCGAGTGAGGCCCAAAATGATTCTTTTATCAAGCCAGAAAGATGGAAAGAATACTCTTCGTTAATTGGCCAAGCTATACAGGGTATATCTCCATGAGTTAATGCGATCTATATAAAGCGTACTAAATGGAGCATGATCCTGAAAATTTTGGGGACGATGAAGAAAACATTGAAAATCCAACTTTTTTTTTATTGTGACACTTCCGGTGACGTCATCTTTGTTATTTATGAAATTTTTGGATTTCTATCATGATTTTGATTCAGATTCATGTATCAAATCCCTTTACCCAAAATTGCACAAGTAACGCCTTGATGGTTCTATGGGGATCAAGAAAAACAACGGTGAATACATAGGCCCATTATCCTCATTAAGTAATTTTTTTATTATGGTTTTTGTGGATAACTGTATTCTCCAGGCAGTCTAATTTTCCAATGTCGTTGACCGATTTGATCATTTTTAAATTATGAATGTTAATTTTGTGACAAGATTCTATCATATGGTCAGCCACACTTGACTCATTCTCCCTTCGGTAAGTAGCAGGGGCCAAATGTTCGTGAAATCTTTTGGAATTTGAACATTTTGTCTGACCATAATAGACTTTGTCACAATTTTGACAACTAATTTAATAAATTCCCGACTCATCTAATATGTCAGTTTTATGAAATTAGTGACAAAGTCTATTATGGTCAGACAAAACTTTCAATTTCCAAAAGCTCCCACGAACATTGGGCCCATGCTATGTAGCGTTGAATAATTCAATTTCCCTTCTTTTTTGAGGAACGCAAAAGAAAATTGATTTTTCGGAAACTACTATGCTTATTTTATATAGTGGTGTCTATGAGCTGTTCAGATTGTTACGGGAGGTCGTGAATAATCGTTATATGTCCGTGAAGTTTAGGTAGATTATTCAACAAGTCTAAAATTAAAAAAATATGAAGATAAATTGAGCGCCAGGTTATTTTTGAGAAAAATATATTCTTGTTGAAGAATTTGATGTGCACTTCACAGAAGTATAACGATAGTACTCTATGATACATATATTTACAATTAAGTTATGAAAGTGAACAATGTTGTTTCAATGGTGCAGTTGTTTGAATTGACAAAAAAAACACCTGTGTATGACTCTCGATGTACATAATCTTTGCTGGTTTTGTGATAATTGCTTCTGATCAGGTTCGTTGGAGGTTAGGAACTTACTTCAGGTTCGTTGTAAGTTAGAAGCTTACTTCAGAGCTCTGCGAAGAGGTGGGTGTCGAGACGAATACCAGAATACCTTGCGGGTTCTAGGCAGCCATTCTGAATTTTACTGGGTTCCTCGATCAAGAATTCTCCTTGTGATCAGCCGAAGCTGTGGACAACAAACGCAATATCTTGTTACAATTTGGTTCGAAGAACCCAGAGTTCCTTCACATAGGGAGCAAATTTATAAGGGAAATTATTCTGAGGGAATCAAGTCTCAAAATACAAACGTTGGTATATTCCAACTGCAAACCATGATTATAGTAGGCGTAAGATTACATATTAGTCTAATTACACTATACAGTGCTACTCAAAAGTCCCTTCCCCCCCTCTTATTTTTGGAACGATTATACATAAACAAGTGAAATTTGGGAAAATGAATATTAAAGGTTGTAACTTCCCACTAGGATGATAGATGACGAAATCGTCAAGATGACCTCACAAGGCCATTGTGACCAAAATTTTAAATGGAACCCTACGGCAAGCGACACCTCTTTTAAAAGGTATAAAAAAAACCTATTCAATGATACTAATTTTGTTTGTGTTTATGGCAGTTTTGACAACTCGCTTTTAAAAAACGCAAAGCTGTGATGAATAATTAAATTAGTTAATACTAAAATTCCAAATTCAAGCTCCGCCTCTGGATAGTTGCACTCAAACGTTCGGCTCACAACAGTTTAACAAATTATCAAAATGTACAAAAATATTTAAAGTACCAAAAGGTGCTGAAACAGTTGAACGTTCGATCAACAATACACAAATTATCAAATGTACAAAAACTTGGACAATTACAAAAACGTCGAATTAGGGAGACTAACAAAATCGTCAGCTTATTTGACAACTATCCAGAGGCGGAGCTTGAATTTGGAATTTTAGTATTAACTAATTTAATTATTCATCACAGCTTTGCGTTTTTTAAAAGCGAGTTGCCAAAACTGCCATAAACACAAATAAAATTAGTATCATTGAATAGGTTTTTTCGATACCTTTTAAAAGAGATGTCGCTTGCCGTAAGGTTCCATTTAAAATTATTGGTCACAATGGCCTCGTGACGTCATCTTTGACGATTTCGTCATCTATCATCACTAGTAGGGAAGTTCACAACCTTTAATATTCAGTTTCCAAATTTCACTTGTTTATGTACAATCGTTCCAAAAATAAGAGGGGGGGGGAGGGGGACTTTTGAGAAGCACTGTATACAAGATTACAAACAAATCCAATGATTACATTACATGTGAAATTATAAAGGAATCTACGTTTGTTGAGTCAAACAAGAAGTATAATATGAATATATTCAATTCAGAACAATAAAGAAACTTGATAATATTACTTTTGCTTTGATGCTTAATGTTTAATCAAATGGAGAATGTGCAATTCATTTATTACAGAAAAATAAATAAAGTTGAGAAAATTATGTACTTGATGTGATATTACTCGAAGCGAGCTGAGAAAATTGAAATAAATAAATACTTATTCTCAAATTGGTTTAAATAACCCAAAAGTGTTGATCTCTTGTACCAACAACAAATAACTTAGAAAAATCGAATTTAAACGGTTTTCTTCACATAAAGGATTCAATATAAAATTGAACCAGAGAAAGGTAGATCTCAGGTGAAAAACAACTACTTTCCTGGCAAATACCACGCAGAACGTTGAATGATATTCACCTGAAAATCCATGCATACTTCCATAAAATATCAATGGACATTGAATGCAAATGTTTCTTTCTGATAAGCTCGATTATGTTTAATTTAAGTCGTGTTCACCTAACAATCCGCATACCGGTTTCAGGCTTCTTGGCCCTCATCAGTACGGAGTAGTCAACCAGCCAAAAGCCCAAAGAACTCTGGCTGAAGTGAGACACAACGTAAACAAACCATCATCGATCTTGTAACACCTATAGGTACGCCGGAAAAGATAAACTTTAACTGGCGGTACCTAGTGACAGAAAGAAACACTCGAAAATCTCCCACCTCGATAGGTTTCTAAATAAAGATTCCTTCTCAGTAGAGTGGCAAGCCCGTCTAGCATATAGTGAGAGATAAGTGCCATGTGAAGTGGAATGAATAGAAAAATCGAATTTAAACGGTTTTCTTCACATAAAGGATTCAATATAAAATTGAACCAGAGAAAGGTAGATCTCAGGTGAAAAACAACTACTTTCCTGGCAAATACCACGCAGAACGTTGAATGATATTCACCTGAAAATCCATGCATACTTCCATAAAATATCAATGGACATTGAATGCAAATGTTTCTTTCTGATAAGCTCGATTATGTTTAATTTAAGTCGTGTTCACCTAACAATCCGCATACCGGTTTCAGGCTTCTTGGCCCTCATCAGTACGGAGTAGTCAACCAGCCAAAAGCCCAAAGAACTCTGGCTGAAGTGAGACACAACGTAACAAAACCATCATCGATCTTGTAACACCTATAGGTACGCCGGAAAAGATAAACTTTAACTGGCGGTACCTAGTGACAGAAAGAAACACTCGAAAATCTCCCACCTCGATAGGTTTCTAAATAAAGATTCCTTTCAGTAGGAGTGGCAAGCCCGTCTAGCATATAGTGAGAGATAAGTGCCATGTGAAGTGGAATGAATAGAAAATCGAATTTAAACGGTTTTCTTCACATAAAGGATTCAATATAAAATTGAACCAGAGAAAGGTAGATCTCAGGTGAAAACAACTACTTTCCTGGCAAATACACGCAGAACGTTGAATGATATTCACCTGAAAATCCATGCATACTTCCATAAATATCAATGGACATTGAATGCAAATGTTTCTTTCTGATAAGCTCGATTATGTTTAATTTAAGTCGTGTTCACCTAACAATCCGCATACCGGTTTCAGGCTTCTGGCCCTCATCGTATGGAGTAGTCAACCAGCCAAAAGCCCAAAGAACTCTGGCTGAAGTGAGACACAACGTAAACAAACCATCATCGATCTTGTAACACCTATAGGTACGCCGGAAAAGATAAACTTTAACTGGCGGTACCTAGTGACAGAAAGAAACATCGAAAATCTCCCACCTCGATAGGTTTCTAAATAAAAGATTCCTTCTCAGTAGGAGTGGAAGCTCGTCTAGCATATAGTGAGAGATAAGTGCCATGTGAAGTGGAATGAATAGAAAATCGAATTTAAACGGTTTTCTTCACATAAAGGATTCAATATAAAATTGAACCAGAGAAAGGTAGATCTCAGGTGAAAAACAACTACTTTCCTGGCAAATACCACGCAGAACGTTGAATGATATTCACCTGAAAATCCATGCATACTTCTAAAATATCATACGATGAAAGTTTCTTTCTGATAAGCTCGATTATGTTTAATTTAGAGTCGTGTTCACCTAACAATCCGATACCGGTTTCAGCTTGGCCTCATCAGACGGAGCAACCGCCAAAGCCAGACTCTGGCTAAGTGAACACAACGTAAACAAACATAATCGATCTTGTAATATAGGTACGCAAAGATAAACTAACTGGCGGTACTGCAGAACATTCAAATCTCCACCTCGATGGTTTCAATGAAATCTTTCGTAGTGGAAGATCGCTGATTAGTGAAATAACGTTCGTGAAGTGGAATGAATAGAAAACGATTTAAACGGTTTTTCACTAAAGGGTCTACCTATCTCGGTGACAAATTTCTGATCAGAACTTGCTGAAAACCTGATATTCAATATGGTTGAGCTTCATAAGCCGTTTTAGCTTCCCAACAATCAGCTACCCGATCTGAAGTGAGATTCAACGTAAACAAATCATCGATCTGTCACCTAGTAGCCGGAAAGATAATTAACTGGCGGTACTAGTGACAAAAGAATCATCTCACCTCGATAGGTTCTAAATAAAGATTCTTCTCAGTAGGAGTGGCAAGCCCGTCTAGCATATAGTGAGAGATAAGTGCCATGTGAAGTGGAATGAATAGAAAAATCGAATTTAAACGGTTTTCTTCACATAAAGGATTCAATATAAAATTGAACCAGAGAAAGGTAGATCTCAGGTGAAAAACAACTACTTTCCTGGCAAATACCACGCAGAACGTTGAATGATATTCACCTGAAAATCGATGATGGTTTGTTTACGATGATGGTTTGTTTACGTTGTGTCTCACTTCAGCCAGAGTTCTTTGGGCTTTTGGCTGGTTGACTACTCCGTACTGATGAGGGCCAAGAAGCCTGAAACCGGTATGCGGATTGTTAGGTGAACACGACTTAAATTAAACATAATCGAGCTTATCAGAAAGAAACATTTGCATTCAATGTCCATTGATATTTTATGGAAGTATGCATGGATTTTCAGGTGAATATCATTCAACGTTCTGCGTGGTATTTGCCAGGAAAGTAGTTGTTTTTCACCTGAGATCTACCTTCTCTGGTTCAATTTTATATTGAATCCTTTATGTGAAGAAAAACCCTTTAAATTCGATTTTCTATTCATTCCACTTCACATGGCACTTATCTCTCACTATATGCTGACGCTTCCTCTACTGAGAAGGAATCTTTATTTAGAAACCTATCGAGGTGGAGATTTTCGGAGTGTTCTTTTCTGTCACTAGGTACCGCCAGTTAAAGTTTATCTTTCCGGCGTACCTATAGGTATACAAGATCGATGATGGTTTGTTTAGTGTGTCTCACTCACCAGAGTTCTGGCTTTTGGCTGTTGATACTCCGTACTGATGAGGCCAAAAGCCTGAAACCGGTGGATTGATTAGTAACACGACTTAAATTAAACATAATCGAGCTTATCAGAAAGAAACATTTGCATTCAATGTCCATTGATATTTTATGGAAGTATGCATGGATTTTCAGGTGAATATCATTCAACGTTCTGCGTGGTATTTGCCAGGAAAGTAGTTGTTTTTTCACCTGAGATCTACCTTTCTCTGGTTCAATTTTATATTGAATCCTTTATGTGAAGAAAACCGTTTAAATTCGATTTTTCTATTCATTCCACTTCACATGGCACTTATCTCTAACAAATAACTTGACTATTTCCTCAAAGTGAGGAGAGAAAGAATGTGTAACAAAGATGAATTACTATAGCCTCCAAGTGAGGAATGTAACGATATATTTGCCTCGAAGTGACACGGTGAATACTGCGAATCAAGCATAATGTTTGATTCGAGCTAAGAAAAAAAGTTTCGCAATGTTTGGAGATAAAAAGTTGTACATTGGCTATACTTTGCCTCAAAAAAGATAGAAAATGGCCAAGCAAAAAAAGATAATTCAATTCTCTTCATAACCATCCTATTTTTTTTGCATTTTGTTCAAACGTTTTTTCACAATATGCATTTGAAATGTCAAATATAAGTGCGGATCTGAATTGTACCGTTACCTCAATAACTCAACCTCAATAACGGTTTGATGTGAAACAATGAAACATTAAATTTATTGAATGGTATTACCGGTCCAACTTTTTGAGAAGATACATTACAATTACTCGAGAGAGGGCGCTGAGGGCACATCAACTTGAAAATTTCGAAAGGCATAAAGGTCGTTTTGCACATCGTTGAAAAGGTAATTCAATTTTTCTTTCAACTATGGTTGTTCTACGAAATCACAATTGCGAGTGCGGCTTTTTATAGCTTCTTCCCCCCCCCTTCACCCCTCACTGTTAACTTTTGAGCGTTTCAACATAGAACAGCGGGACCAAAACTATTTTGAATGATATCACCGATAATACTCTTTGAAATAGAAGACATTGTGATTGCTCGATAGATGGCGCGGGGAGCACATCAACTTAAAAATTTCAAATTGCAACATCGTTGAAAAGATAATTCAATTTTTTTCCAACTTTTTTTCAATGTTGTCAATTATTTTTTTCACAATATGCATTTTAAATTTTGTTATACTTGACATTTCAATAGCATATTGTGAAAAAACATATTAACGAAATTGAAAAAAACTAGATTGTTGAAAAGAGAATTGAGTTATCTTTTCAACAATGTGCCACTTGACCCCCATGCTATTTGAAATTTTTAAGTTGATGTGCCCCCCGCGCCATCTATCGGGCAATCACAATGTCTTTTATTCAAAAAGTAGTATTGGTGATATCATTCAATACATTTTTTTTCATTGTTCTACGTCGAACCGTTCACAATTTAACAGGGAAGGAACTATTGAAAGCCGCACTGTATATCTGTGTGTAGAGCGTAAATGGTTAGTAATATGAAAATATCTGAAATATCTAAAAATGGTACTTCAACATAATCTTCAATAAAAATAGAAAAATATCTACAGATAGTTCCTAAACACAAACTCAACATCGTAACAATTGTTAGTAATATACTAAATTTTACGTATAGACCTGGGTCGATAATTTTTGAAACCAAAAAAAATAATAGTAGGATGAAACGTTTTGGAAAAGGAAGGGAATATAACAAAAGTGAAAGGAAAAATAATTTACGGGCGATCTGAGATCGGAAAGTGGAAGGGGGCGAGTTTTTAAGGGTAAAAAACGGTTAATCTCGATTTCCGGCAAAACTACAAGTCCTATGGAAAAAAGTTGTAGGTAATAAAAAGATCTACAATTTTTGTATTCACACTTTTTTCACATAACCTCAAAATTTATGTGAAAAATTCAAGTAACCAAGTTTTTGGTTTTTTATTTTTCTCTTTTACAAAAAAAAATTTTTCACGAAATTTGGTGAAAACTCATCTTTTATTGTCCCAAATACACTGTAATTTATTTGATTTGAAATATTTATTTTTTCACCTTATTTTGACTTAATATTGAGAAACCACCCTAATTTCCAATCGAAAATTCTCGCGTCAAAATATCAGCTTTTTTCAAAAAGTCGGTGGGCTTTAAATACGTTGAAATCTCTACTTCCTGATGGCGAAAAAAAAATACATTACTATGGCAAATGTTCTCAGAAAATGCAAAGAAACGAAAAAAACTCGAATCCGAATATAATAAGACATCTACAATATTTTGGAAAGTTGTAGATTCTTTAAATTATATGCGAAGATGCCTATTCATTGCTATTTTAAGATAACTTATATACCTGAGTGACCTACGGAAAATTTTAGCCCATCAAAAGGTATTTCATAGAGAAGTGGGGAAGGGGCTAGGAGGGTCTGGGCCTTACAACCTGTTATTTCTTTGCATTTTCTGAGAACATTTACCATAGTAGTGTATTTTTTTTCACCATCAGAAAGTAGAGATTCCAACGAATAAAAAGCCCTTTGACTTAAAAAGCTGATATTTTGACGCGAGAATTTTCGATTGAAAATTAGGGTGGTTTTTCGATATTGAGTCAAAATAAGGTGAAAAAATAAATATTCCAAATCAAATAAATCATAGTGTGTTTGGGACATAAAAAGGTAAGTTTTCACCAAATTTCGTGAAAAAAAAAATTTTTGTAAAAAATAAAAATGAAAAACCAAAAACTTGGTTATTTCAATTTTTCACATAAATTTTGAGGTTATGTGAAAAAAGTGTGGATACAAAAGTTGTAGGTAATAAAAAGATCTGTGTGTTTAACTTTTTTCCATAGGACCTGTAGTTTTGCTGGAAATCGAGATTAACCGTTTTTTACCCGCAAAACTCACCCCCTTCCACTTCCCGACCTCAGATCGCCCGTAAATTATTTTTCCTTTCATTTTAATCATATTCTCTTCCTTTTCCAATGGGTTTCATCCTGCTATACATTTTTTTCACTTTTTACCATTTTTAAAGGCTTCAGCCCTGATCTAGTAGTGGTATATTTATTTTCAGATTTTGCTAATAAATATAACAAGAATATTAAAAGAATTTATTTCAGTATGCAACAATCTGTAGCTATTCTTTGTGACTGGACAGTTTCTTATTGAGTAAAATATAATTTATTAATTCTTTCAGTTTTCTATTATTCATGTTATGTACGTGGATGGTAATTCTCTAATGTAATATTAGGAAGTGTATCTAAAATTCTTCAGATCTATGCGGACAAACAACGTTCAAAACACTTGTGCAACCTTGGCGCTACCGAATTAGGAAGAAACGTGCCACTTTTTCCTGTGTGACCAACTAGATAAGCTACACCTTTATAGACCCAGTTTCGTTATTGTTGAGAAATTATCAATGTTTTTCGGCCTAGAATTTCATAGAGATTTTGAATGTGATTGAATTTAATTGACGGGTATCCTTGACGTGTCTCTGTGAAAAACAACAGATCATGCATATTACGAGTTTTTTTATGATACTAACGTAATTGATATCAAATTTCTTTCGATTTTGGTTTTTATCTTTGAAAAAAAAAAACGGTTGGCGCGGCTATACTCTGTTTCCTAATATGAGAGAGTGATAAAATGTAAATTTGCAATGACAGAACCCATTAAACAGGGTGGACAACTTAAAGGTAATATTGTGAACTTGCAATGATAGTTTTTAGAAATTCCATATTCCAGTTATTTAAGACGTACACACCCCCAAGTGGTACTGAATTAGGGTCACCTTAATTTGCATAACAATATAAATAGGCGTATTCTGAATGAAATTTATGTGACAGCGGCGTAACTACAGGTAGTTTATTAGAGTAATAAGTATAATAATCATACATTATTATAATTATAGAGATAGGCAGATGATTGAGATATTAACTATTCTAATAGTAAGTAGATAAAAACGTATATAAAAGTAATAATAATATGAAAATAGATAAATTGGAATAAATATTAATATTTATAAAAAAATCTACTATTCACAATAAAACTTTATTTTAAAATTTTACCCATCATATTCCGAGTAGTCCGATGAACTATGATCGTTGGGGTCCAGAGAACTAATAAGGAGCTCTACAGTGTTTTCTAGCATATTATCAGCTTTCTTCTATTCCAATGTTGGACGCACTCACTCCAATTTCCGAAATCCAGTGTCTTTATTCCCTCTTGCAAGAGGTTTTCAACATCTCTCATTTTGAAAGTAGTGTTATGCCTTGCTCAAAACCCTTTTACTTGCGGCCATACCAATTCTATGGGGTTTAATTCACAGTGATATGGCAAAAGGCAAAGTACCGTTATATTCCGTTCTGGAGTGATTTCGTCGACAACAAATTTCCTACAAAGAAGTTTATTCAACTTTACAATCTCCAGTAGCTCCTTTTTCAGCATATCTTTGTGAAATTGCGTTTTATTTAAAGTAAGCCAATGAGTGATTTTTTTTTGCAAGAAGACGTTGTATTTTTTCGGATTTTCTTTAGTGCCAGCTGGCGGCATTATCCATGACTATAACAGACCCAGGAGGTCTTCATGATAGCCTCCAGTACGTTTTGATTGAAATGCTAGTAAGCCACTATCGACAAATCCATTTTTGCTACCAATGTGAGTCATTATTATCTATCTTTCCACGAAAGCTTGCCTCGCGCCTTTTATATTTTTATCCTGCCATATTTTACCAACGGTATATCCTTCATTCAACCAAGTTTCATCCATATAATAGATTCCTGTTTTCCCTTCCCTGACTGCCCTCAAATATCGTCATAGCCAGCAGATGATTTTGTCTTTCTCTAATAGAAGTGATTTTCTGTTTTGAATTTTTCCTTAACGAAAATTCGTTTCCTTCAGAGTTTTCCACACTTTCTTCCTACCCATGGGTGGAATGAAATCATCCTTTCTCATAAAAAACATTATTTTGTTCAATATAGGTGTTTCGTTTTTAAGTAAAATGAGTGTATGATTCTTCTGATGGCAGTCTTCTCATCCTCATTTATTACAGTTTCTTTTCTTCCTGTACTTCTCTTTGGTGACCTGATGGGACCGCGTTAATCCTCGTGCACAAGTGGGTATATTGTTGACTGTCCGACTCCATTCATATTCAAACACAATTCAACTATTTTTGTAACTCGGAAAGTTGAGTTTTGGTGGCGAACAGCGTTGAACACATTGAGAATAATACATTTTTCATTTTTTAAAAGCGCAATTTTTCTAATCCGTTTCTCAGCAACAAATTCAGAAACACTATCCATTTTCAAGAACGAACTTTTCCAACAACTGCCGGAAAGTAACTAAAACATTTCAAATTTTTCGAACCTAAGCTTATAATCGTTTTCCCAGAAAAACCCTCCATTCGACCATATTGTTATCTTTTATCGCAAGGACGGATTTATATCTACATATTTTTTTTTTAACTTTTGAAGTAAGGAAAAGATAATCAGATAAATGATTTGATTGGATATTATTTTACCTGGAACAGGAAATTACAGAGCATACTTAAACGTTGTCCATTGTTAGGGGCTGATTATATCAACAGTCACTAGGCTGGTACGAAATATCTTCAAACCAACTTTACAGGGTTATTGGTTATATTTGGACCAATAGATATTCTCCTCATTTGAAGAGCTAGAAATGGTTGAATTATGAAAGTTGTAGCATTTTTTCTGATCCGCCAGGAAATTTAAATAGAAAAATAATTGAACGTCACATTGAAAAGTTATGATATAAATTTTTGTTTTTTCTAACGGTACACCCAGAATATTATTGCATTTTCGGATTCTCCGGAAAATTCTAGATATGTTTCATTCATGATGTCCTATATCTACTTCACATTCCTATCTTAGTTTTTCATAAGCTATCCAATGACATCAACTTCAGATTCAACCTCGTACGCCTATGGAATTCGGCGAAGACGACTCGGTTTTACAGTTCAATAATGATTTATTACTCTCTCACATTAGGAAACACAGTATAGTCGAAAAGGTAGATATCAGAACAAATCGGTCGAAAAAAATGGGTTATATTTTCATTGGAAAATAAACGTTATTTCTATTTTTAACCGACGAAACCAAAAGGGAGGAGGTTCTCTATTCGACGCATATATTTAATTTTTTTATCATTTTTTTTATGTATGATCACGCATAACTTTTTACTGAGGCGTCCGATTCCGAAAATTCTTTTTTCAGTGGATAGGGTGTACTTCGAAATTGGTCCCATTTGAATTCAAAAGATGATATCCACCCCTAAGGGTAGCAAAATGAAGGATATTAATCACTCACCCTCTGAATTCTCGTCCGTTAACCGATTCTATCAGGCATAACTTTGTACTGGGATCTTCGATTTGGATGATTCCTTCTTTATCAGATAGGGTATACCTCATAGTTGATCATATTTGGATTTCGAATGGGATTATCTACCCTTACGGGTAGAAAAATTGATTTTTCACTTGTGAACATTGGCACACATATATAGTTGACAATGACAGATCGCTAGTGTCATTATCACAATATCATTATATTCTTTGAGAGGATGGAATTAAATACAAAGTAATGAGATAAACTAACCAGAACAACAAAAATAATTTATATTACAACAAATAGTAAAAGTAGATAATCATATTATTTAACTGGTAATAGTTGAAGTAAGGTGGGTAAGTAAGTATTTTGGAAGTAATCAAAGAACAAGCAGTTAGTAATTAGTAGATTTCAGCCACAAAATTGAAATAAAACTTAATTAACCAGAATCGGAACTGAAAGTAAAATAAAATAAACCTTCTTAGTCTCAATAACTGAGCTCCTAAACTAATGTAAGTAACTAATTTTGAGTCGGCGCCAAACAAACAATCAACGAAGATCATTAAATTACTTCAAAAAATTATCAGAATGTCACCGCCCAACTCGATGCCATCATTTTACGCCTTACCCAGTTCATTTGCTTGTTTGTTTGGCTCCGACTCAAAATTAGTTACTTACATTAGTTTAGGAGCTCAGTTATTGAGACTTAGAAGGTTTATTTTATTTTCTACTTTTCAGTTCCGTATTTCGTCGGTTTAATTTTTTGTTAAAAAGTTTTTATGATCAATAGAAAGAAGTATAACCAAACTGTTTTTCTTTCGTTTCGCTTTAACTTCAGAACTCCATTAAGATAAAAAAAAATCAGATACAAAACACTTCTGAAATACAAAAACCGATGGTGCGGTCAGTCTGAAAGATCAATTTCAGAATTTATTTATTAATTATGAAATTGCCATCGATTAAGCTAACAGCATTTTTATTTTCGTATAAACCTTCCTTTCTGTCGAAACATATAAAAAAATGTTTTTGTATCAAGTCACGTATACTTCCTTATCTTTCATCAAAGAAATGACATGTAAACTAGGTAGAATTTTCCATGACTTATCTAACATTAAAATTGCTAATAAAACTGTCAGGTCAATCTACACAAAAGTTAACCCTGCACTGGTAGCGGCGGGTCTCTCCGAACCGAACAGCATTTCAACCACGTGACTTTCGGAGGTGCCGTAATATTTCAATTTTATATTCCAGCTATCTTCCTAACTTGGGTAGTAGCACCGTATACACTGTGTCCGTAAAGTATGGAACAAATTCATTTTTAGCTAAACAGGTCATTTTAAGAAATAATCCTGAAACATGTCGATTTTTGATGTTAATTTACCGTATTTTAAAATAATAATCTAATATACAGGGTGAATTACGTTCGAGTAATGACGTCACCGTCATTTTTTTTAAAAGGAACACCCCCATTTTTTCTCAATTTTCGGATTACTCTAGCTGAGCTGATTCCAAAAATGTATCACATGTTGATTCCAATTGGTACAGGGTGGACAAAAATACAATAGTTTTGTGTGTGCTCATAAAGTAACGCGTAACATTCTTTATTAGGTAAATTAACAATATTATCAAAAATACTTATTGTCTAGCGGCAATTGGCTTAAATGTAACACCCCGTAGTTTGCTACATGTTTAGAGTAATAAAAATGAGCTGTTTCCAAACATGTTTGGTACTTGTGGTCTAGCAGACAGAATATGACAAAAATATTTCTTATCTATTTATAAAAACATAGTCGTCTACTTTTTTGGGAAATGTCATTATTTGTTTAGTAATTTATTGATGTTCAGGACAGTTTAGTACTACAATATTTTTGGTATTCGTGAATATTCGAATGATTGCTCAGATTTAATTGGAAGTAGAAATGGAGTTAAGTGTAAAACAAAGAATTGAAATACTTATGATGATTGGGTATGGAGACAGATCGCGAACTCAGATGGAAGTGTGCAATTTGTTTAATGATAAATATCCAGAAAGACCTATAACGCGTTCAACAGGCAGTAAGATTGAAACGAAAATTCGAGAAATTGGTAATGTTGAAAATGTACGCAAATCAGGTCGTCCCCCTGCAAATGCTGATACAGCATTAGATGTTTTACTGAGTTTTGAAGAAGATGCGCACACTTCTGTTCGTAAAGTTAGTCGCCATATCGGTGTTAGCAAAACAACGGTACACAAACTATTGAAGCTTGAAAAATGGCATCCTTATAAAATCAAACTTGTGCAAGAATTAAACGAAGATGATCCCGATAGAAGACTCCAATTTTGCGAAGAAATGATGGATAAATGTCACCGAGACCCTCTCTTGATACAAAACAATATTTTTTCTGATGAGTCCACTTTCATGTTAAATGGTGAGGTTAACCGTCAGAATTGTAGATACTGGGCAAAAGAAAACCCCCACTGGATGCGTGAGCATCATACACAATACCCTCAAAAGGTAAATGTATGGGCTGGAATTGTACGAAATCGAATCATCGGACCCTACTTTTTCGAAGGTAATTTAAACGGGGCAACGTACCTTGAGTTTTTAAGGGGGTATCTCGTACCTACTTTACGTAATTTGTTTCCCAGCAGACGTAATCCTGGAGGTTTTGATAAAAGTTTATGGTTTCAACAGGATGGTGCACCTCCACATTATGCTGTAGATGTTAGAAGGTACCTAGATGAAATTTTTCCGAACAGGTGGATTGGTAGACGTGGACCCACTGAATGGCCAGCGAGGTCACCAGATTTAAATCCTTTGGATTATTTCCTGTGGGGCCATCTGAAGAATGTTATTTATAAAACGAAACCAGCAAATATTGCAGATGTACAAGAGAAAATTCGAACAGAAATAAACAATATTACGCAAGAAACCATACACAAGGTTCAACAAGAATTTGTACACCGTTTGGGTTACTGTCAAATACAGCAAGGGCTGCAGTTCGAACATCTATAAAGTCATGTATTCCAGCATATTCTGTCCGCTAGATAATAAGTATTTTTGATAATATTGTTAATTTACCTAATAAAGAATGTTGCGCGTTACTTTATGAGCACACACAAAACTATTGTATTTTTGTCCACCCTGTACCAATTGGAATCAACATGTGATACATATATAATAGATTATTATTTTAAAAAAAAAAATACGGTAAATTAACATAAAAAATCGACGTGTTTCAGGATTATTTCTTAAAATGACCTGTTTAGCTAAAAATGAATTTGTTCCATACTTTACGGACACAGTGTATAAGTAAACACTCTATACGGTGGTAGTAGTAACTTACCGTCGCCATGTTGTAAGACTTTTGAATTTCTCGTAATTCATTCGTGTCCAAGAAACCCGGCGCTACCAAACGTGCAATTATTTCAATTGTAAGTTTTTTTTTGTTCTTTTATTATTTTGAGACTTCTAGTGTATGTGAGTAGTACTTTTTTGTTTTACCATTCGTTCTCCATTATATATGATGAATTACGAGTCTGTACAAAAAAGAATTCTGCGTTTGTTGTGATAAGTTTCATCTTATGACATTGAAATGGATACACAAGATTCAGATGAAGGATACAGAACAAGATGTATCTTCTTCTGATTCTGATGACGAAAATACTCTCGAATTCACAAGACATCGGTTACCCTGTTTCAAAGCACCAGATGGAACAATTTGGTGGAAACACTCATTACAATCTAATGCCTCAAACATGTGAATATTTATGGTGAAAAGTATTACAATTGAATACATTTTTATTTCTCTTCAGTATATTTTGATATTATTCAACACACTTCTTCAATAGAATTTGACGTCATTCAAACAAATCTTCGACAGAAAAAAAAAAGTTTGTGAGCTTGAAAATTAGAGGTTGATAAATTTCATTTCAAAATGAATACAAAACTCAGTTTGAAAAACTAAATCATAGGGACATATAAAGAGTGAATATCAATGAAGTTATAGAAAAAAATATATAGCTTTGGATTTTGAGAATCTACATATGATATCAATGTGGGGTCTATTAGACCCGGCGCAATCAAAATTGTATGAAATATGGGCGATACCACTGCAGGGTTGAAAATAAAATCCCTATAACTTCACAAACGAATGTAGTTAGTATACAGTGCTCCTCTATCTAAAGTTCGTTCCCCCCTACTAATTTATGAACCACCTGGTATATCGCAACGAAATTTGGAGAGCTTGAAAAGGAGATAAAAACCTACTTTTTATGAAAAAATCACAACTGAAAGTTTTAAAATGGCGGCCGAGCGCCATCTTCAATATTTTTTTTAAATAGAATACCCCGTATATTATTCCATTTTCAAAATCTGCTCATAATTCTCAACAGTTTTCTCCAATACACTTTACTCTTACATTCAATTGTTTTCGAAATATTAACGTTTGAAAAGTGACATTCCGGTTTAAAATGAAGTATGGATTTTGGTCACTTCCGTTAAAACATTTTGCTAACTAAACATTGTTATTAATTTGTAGTCAAATCTCCTAATGAATTCGACTGATAAGAGGCGTGAAGAGAGTTTATTAAGGATAAACAGTACCGCTTACCGGAGAATCTCGAAGCCTACGAATGTGTTCTGTAAATTCACAATCAAAACAAATTGGTTAGCAAAAATATTATAATTTATTTTTGAATAACACTTTTATCTAACCCCAACAATTATTTCATCAACTGTTCAATGTGGCCCCCTCCTAAATCTTGACAATAAAGTGCCCTATATAAATAGCTTCTATCACGTTGATGAAAGTCTGTTCATCTATTTCTTCACATGTATCTATTATTCTGCGTTCCAACTCTTCTATTGTTTGGTATTTAGTGGCGTAGAATTTTGACTTCAGATACCCCCAAAGGAAAAAATCTAGAGGTGTAAGATCCGGAGATCTTGGCGGCCATTCTGTACTTCCCCTGCGACCTATCCGTCGCCCAGGAAAGATTGTATCGAGGAAATCTCTAGCCACGTGATCGAAATGGGAAGGGGCCCCATCCTGCTGAAATATGATTTCACGATTCTCAAACTCTTCCTGATTGTTTAATACAATTTGTCTTATTCGAGGTTCTATTTCAGTTTCTAAAAGATTTCTGTAAAGAACTCCTGTAAAATTGCCTCTGATGAAAATCGGTCCAACAACGCGATTGCCAAAAATCCCCGCCCAAACATTCACCTTTTTAGGAAACTGGGTATGTCCCACTCCAAAAATATGCGGATTAGTACCGCTCCAGTATCGTACATTCTGTTTGTTGACTTTTCCATTAAGAAAAAACGTGCATACGTCTGCGAAACATGCACGTTTTAGGAAGCCCCGTTCTCCTATAATTATTCTTGTTAACCACTCACAAAATTCAACCCTCCGGTCTGGATCATCCTCCGTGAGAGCATGCAGGATTCTCATTTTATAGGGATGTAACTTTTCTTTTTTTAGGACTCTTTGGACACTTTTTGAACTTACTCCACAGGATTCAGCAACTGCAGACGTCGACTGAGTCGGATTGATTACCATTTCAGCAACAATTTCTACCTTTTTTTCTTCTGAAAGAGGCGGTCTTCCTGATCTTGGAGCATCTTTCAGCGTGCCAGTTGCTTGGAGCTTATTTAAAAGTTTGCGCGAATATGACCTCGAAATAGGATTCTCGGGAAATCTATCATTAAACATACGGACTGCTTCTCCAAATATCAAAACTGCTTCAAATTTATCGTCTAAACTACGAGCCATGATCACACTTTTCATAAAAGGATTTAGGCGCTCAACGGACTATTTGACAGTTAGCAGTTCAGCTTGACAGTAAACAAGATGTTACCGCGACAACGATTTTTTCCAATGTAAACTTGATTGAAAGCAACATTAGTGTTTTTGGTTGGGTTTGAAATTACCAAAATGTCACTTTTCAAACGTTAATATTTCGAAAACTATTGAATTTTGGAGTAAAGGGTATTAGAGAAAACTGTTGAGAATTATGGGCAGATAATATACGGGGTGTTCTATTTGAGAAAATTATTGAAGATGGCGCTCAGTCACCATTTTAAAACTTTTAGCTGTGATTTTTTCATGAAAAAGTAGGGTTTTATCTCATATTTAAGATCTCCAAATTTCGTTGCGATATACCAGGTGGTTCCAAAATTTGTTGGGGGGGAACGGACTTTAGACGAGCACTGTATAGTATTCCATGTCTAATGTGTAATGAGCATTATGTTGGTCAAACTTCAAAGTCATTAGGTGCCAGAATCATTTCTTATAAAAATGATTGCAGATGCGCTTTAGCAGATGGTGTGAACAAATTTGCCTACCATATGAATTATGAATCCATTGAGGTCTTAGCCAGTGAATCACCCTCAACAAAAGGTCCTTTTTAGAAATGGCATATATTTTTTAAGACATCTGCATAAATAAAAAATATATCAATAATTTTAGTGATATTTTCTTCTATCTATTGACGTTGGATAAAAAGTTATTCAATAACAATCTCACAAATAATTTTTCCAATTTTTAACTGAACAAAAGTATGTTGGTAAGAGTGCACAATTAGCACCACTGATGTCAGTCACATGTCATGTCAACTGTCGGTCAGAAGTTGCCTAACCTGTACTTGACATTTCTGCCCACATGGTGAACAAGATATTCTCACAAATATACAGTGCTAGTCAAAAGTCCCCTCCCCCCCTCGTATCTTTTGAACGGGTATACTTATAATGATGAAATTTGGAGGGTGGAAATAAACGGATGTAGGCTTCTCAACTGGTCATAACAGGTGACGCAATAGTCATAAATGACGTCACAAGGCCACTGTGACCAATAATTTTAAATGGGACCCTATGGCAAGTGACAGCTCGTTTGAAAGGTATTGACAATACCTATTCAGTCATACCAATTTTGTTTGGGTTTCGTCTGATTTTGATTGATAAATTGAAGAAAAACGAAAATTATAGTTTGGCATTTAATTAATAAAGATTTTAAAGTACGCCTCTGGTTAATTGTCAAAAAGGTTGACGTTTTTGAATTCTCTACATGTCAAAAGTGTTTATACCTTGAAAATTTACCTAAGCTATTGTTTAACGAGACGTTTAAGTGTTTACATAGGCAAAATGGTACGTACTGTAGTCGACAAAGTAGCAGCTATCTTAATAATTGGTGAATGTAGAAACAATTTCCATGCAGCGGAACGACTGTTTAATGAGAGGTACCCCGATCGCCCTATATCGAGGGTTTATTTGAGGGAGCTTCTTCGGAAGTTTGAAGCATCAGGTAGTGTTCAAGATGCCAAACGATCTGGTCGACCAACAATTAGTGATGACAAAAAATTGACATAATTGGAGAAATGGTAGTAAACCCTACTTCTTTCACAGCCCAAGTTGCGTCTATCTGTGAAGCCAGTCAAAGGACAGTACATAGGGTGTTGGCTAAAAACAAATTTCATCCATACAAATTAAAAATGGTGCACCAACTTTCAGATGATGACCCCGACCGAAGACTAGAATTCTGTGAAACTATGTCCAATAAAATGAACCAACAACCAGGCTACATACAGACAATTTGTTTTAGTGACGAAAGTACTTTCTTTCTCAATGGAAATGTTAACACTCAAAATGTGAGGTATTGAGTGACACAAATCCTCACATCTTTCGTGAAAAACATACTCAATTTCCAGAAAAAGTAAATGTTTGGGCAGGTATTTTGGGAAACCACATAGTTGGGCCTCTTTTTCTCAATGCTAACTTAACCGGTGAATTGTATCTGGAGATGTTACAAAATGATATTGAGTCGTTAATTCTTGAAATTCTAGAAGATAATCCAGATGAATTCGACAACTTGGAAATAACGTTTCAACAAGATGGTGCTCCTGCACACTATTACGGTGCAGTAAGACGTTACCTAGATGAAGAATATCGTGGTAGATGGATTGGACGACGAGGTTCGATCGAATGGCCCGCTCGGTCACCGGACCTTACACCATTAGATTTTTTTCTATGGGGGTACTTGAAATCTAAGGTTTACGCTACAGCACCTGACAGTATTGCCATTCTGAAACAACGAATTGTTGAAGAATGTAGGGCAATTTCCGCTGACACACCGGGACGAGTACGACAAGAGTTTAGCAATAGGATGCATTACTGCCAGGAAGTAGATGGAGCACATTTTGAACACTTATTATAAGAACTGGTTCTTAAATCTTTATTAATTAAATGCGAAACTTTAATTTTCGTATTTCTTCAATTTATCAATCAAAATCAGCCGAAACCCAAACAAAATTGGTATGACTGAATAGGTATTGTCAATACCTTTCAAACGAGCTGTCACTTGCCATAGGGTCCCATTTAAAATTATTGGTCACAGTGGCCTTGTGACGTCATTTATGACTATTGCGTCACCTGTTATGACCAGTTGAGAAGCCTACATCCGTTTATTGCCACCCTCCAAATTTCATTATTATAAGTATACCCGTTCAAAAGATACGAGGGGGGGAGGGGACTTTTGACTAGCACTGTATAGACTTTTAAGTAATTCGAATTTTTAATTCTCAACTAGTTATTTTAAATTGTTTGGTATCATCGTTCATCTTTCATAAAGTGAAAATCATTATACATCAACAACCTCATAATCACCTTATATTTTTATAAAAATAATTGTACTCTTTACAACTTTGTAGTTTCCCTGATGATGGAAATAATTAATAAAATACCTTTTGTTTTTTTGGGATTCCAGGGACCGGGGACCATGATAGGCAAAGATAAACTAAAGTTTTTTGAAAGCCTTGAAGTGGTGACGTCGGTAATAGGTACTATTATATGTTCTCTTTTTATATCAAATCTAATATCCAGCGGTGTAGCATAATCTAGTTATCGTTTCGAAAACGACGATCAAGTTGGTTGTGAAATCAATTCTGCGGATGGGTGCTCAACAGGCAAAGCGTTCATTTGGACATATTAACAACACTTTGTCATTTTATCGCAAAAGGGGCGAACACAGTATTTTAATTTCATTACATTGTCGCGAACTGAGCCGGCATTAAATGGACAATACAAGGGGAACGTTAAGGGTGATAATTTTCCGTATTGTGATACAAAGCAAAAAGAGCATCCCACACAATACAAGGTGTTTTGGAATTGCTTTGAATAACTTTTATTCCAAAAAGGACCCTTTTCGACAGTGTTTCAAATCAGGGTCGTCTTTGGTTTGTCAGAGTTTAATAAAAAAAAAACACGTTATTTCTCATGTTAATGTAATGTACAAAATACCTTATAGGTCGACGTACGGAGAGTCTGAAGAGCTATATCGACCCCCCTGCAATCTACAAATCACACATAATTTTTCATGTGAATCAGAACCATATAGTTGTTTTGATAAAATAGGTTGACTCAATGAATTCTATTGGTTATTCATCGAAATATGACCGTCCAGTTATTTATCGGAAGTAATAACACAAGTGCATTAAAATTACCGTTAATTTTCCATTAAACCAGGTTTTCTAAAAATTGCATGAGTTTATTTTCATATTTTGGCGAAATTTTAACAAAATATGAAAATAACCGAATGCAGTTTTTTACTGACAACATGCTTGAACGGAAAATTATCAGGTTTATTTTGATGCACGAGTGTAATTTGGTAGAATATTTCCGGAGTTGAAAGAAAAAACGTATGTGCTAAGTTTGAAATTTCATTTTAATTTACATGCAGGTAGGTACATATGCATTATATAAAAATTAACAAATTAAATACAACCTAAAAAATTGCATTAATTCCAGTGGCATACACAGTTGTGAAAATTAGTATTTTTTGGGCCTGGTGCACTACTTGTTAATGTATTCGAGTCTGCTATTGAATTATAACTTAAAGAACTTATAGTAGGCACATTAGCTACATTAGTTTCTTCATTAAGTAAGTGAGTATCTCTCATTTTCTCTACTATTCTTGCATGGTGTTCCTCGTCCAGTTGGAGATATGGCTTTATGGACTTTGGGTTTGAATGTCCAGTCATTTTAATCAACGTATTTTCTTCAACCCCTTTCTTTGCTAGGTTTAAAACAGCTGTTGCACGTAGTGAATGATTGGTTATTTTAACTTTTTTAGTCGCCAAACCTGACTTCTTTGCCTCCGTTGGCGTCCACTGAGAGATCATGTTTTTACGACAGGAATGTTCTTGTACCACTTGCCCAATTTCCAAGAAGGATTAACAGTTAAGAAGAATCTTGGAATATTTATATAATATCTCTTCTCCATAAACTTTCTGAACAACCTTACCGCACACAAATCTGGGTTAACTATGTTTCTAACCAGCCACTTGGAAGGAGCGCAAGGTTTATCCCCTCCTTGCGTTGTTTTGTCAAATATTGGGTTGTATTCCAGTCTGTTAGTTTTTTCCCCCGCGTTATTGATGTCTTCTTTGAAATGGGAACTATTTCAAATGGGTAAAAATAAATAGAATAGGTGGTGCCCCCTACAAACAATCAAAAATTCTCACTCAAACGTCAAATTCATTTCCTTAGCATTCTTGTGAATAATGCCAAATAATGGGAATAACTTCAACACGCATCGATTATCAAATAATCGATTCGAAATTTTCAAGTACAAATATCTAGAAAACGGTTGCTTATAGCGACTTGTAACAAGGGTAGCCTTTCTACGTAGATATGATAGAGGAATTGATTTTTCTCCTGAAAAATGTGCTAGAAGTACGCTAAAATAAAAGTTATGAACAAAAAAAAACCTGTGATTGTATTTATACCTTATGTCGAATTTATATTCATATGTTAACACGGAAAACCACTTTTAAATGTAAGTATCATTACACTGTTATCAGGATTTCATTCATCATTGTGCTCATATCTCGTTGATGTGTTTATGTTCCCTTACTTTAACGTTTTATGTACCTACATTACATTGCTTTTAGCTTTTACCATTGCCCTACGATTTTATATTCATTCTGAAACCTTTCAATGACTCAATTTGAAACATGTATGATTTTGTTGATATGTTTTATGTTTATTTTTACTTCAGAGTCCTGAAGATGAAGCAATAAAAGCTTCGAAACGTCTACTATTTTAAATATTTGGTTTTCTCCAAAACACTGACCGAACTCCTGCCAATTTCGATAGCTCAAATTATTATTATTACTGTTTTTTTCAGATTATTTCCAATTTATTGAACATACCAGGAATATAAAACCAACGATTATCATTCCTCAGGATCTTCCTTTCAAACATGAATAACTACAAAAGAAAGATTTCATAAAAAAATATTGTCAAAGTATTTAACCATCACCTTGTGAGTATGAAAGCATCGTGCGAGTTGATTTCCACATCATTGAAGCGAGAAATCCCATTATTGGGTGAATATTTCCATTCACAAACCGGGAGGAGTTCCGACTCCTCATTATGACTAGATCCTACCCAAAATATTAGTGATCAACTTAATGTCTGAAACCTCAATGAGAATGTTTTAATTTTGGTTTTCAGTTTGAGCCGCCTTCAGTTTTTTCAAATGAATATTACCAGCCTATAAAAATAGTTTTTCAACTCCACTGGAGAAAGAAACCTCAAACTTCCATTATGTTCTGTTCTGAAGCTATATGAATTGATTCAAATACCATTAAATTTGTAACTGAAATAACAATGAATGAATGTTTAATATTTCCTAGCACATGAAACTCCATTTCCACCCGTGTTACCCGTTCAAATTCAGGTATGCGTGCCTTCACCGAGTTTAACCAACCTGCCAACTATTTCAAACGCTAATGAGTAAAGTTTTTGAGGTTATCCATATTTGATGATACTGACGTAGAGTCCTCACTGATCTTGAAACCATGATATTATCAAAACAAGTATACGTCTGTTATAGTTAAAGCTTTCAAGGGAATGTTCAAACAACACACCCTCTGAAATTGAAATGAGACATAGGTTAACCCACATCCAATTAGAGTCAGTGACACCTAGACACATCAAGGCATACTACATTCACATGTTGATTAAAACTAATAATAAATGTTTCAATTGTTTATAGCTATACTTATGAATCAAATTTCATAGAAAATGGCATGCTAAAAGAAGAGAGCGAAGTTCCAGTTATGTAGGCACATTCTGAAAATAGTTCTATTTATATATACAGGATGTCCCAAGATAAGATACACGAATGGCAACCCCCAATTTTTGTTATATTTTTGGATTCGTCACTAAATTGTCGATATAACGGACCCGGGTTTTTTAGGCGGCTCGTCAATTAACGCAACTAAAAGCGAGTTTATACAGCAAGTAAAATAAAATGAGAAATAAAATAAAGTAATTTAAAAAGTTAAAACTACACAACATCCATAACAAGTTTATACAGAAATAAAATAAAATAAGAATTAAGAAGTAAAATGAAAGATGATCATCTTTTATCTTTTATTTTATTTTAATTGGAATAGTTACTTGCACATGCGCATTTATATAATTTTCCCAAATTGTCAAGAGAGGATGGAAGACAGATGACATAAAACGGCTGAGAACTCTTTGTTTATGTTTTCCTAACCCAAAAATAGAGTTGTATTGCAATTTTGAAGAAATTTCATTTTTGTGTGATAATGCCGTTGTTAGATGATGAAGAGTTGATAATATTGTTGATGTTGACAACAGGGGCTCATTTTTTGCTAAATAATGCAAGACACCGTCGATTTAAAATAAGACCCTTGAATAGAAATCGAAAAAGGCTGAATGTTTTTGATAACCTTTTGTTATTTGCCAAAAATAATGACAGGGAGCAATTTTTCAAGTATACAAGAATGTCTCCTGAAATGTTCGATTACTTGTTACAATTAATTACGCCATACATTCAGAAGAACAACACTAAATGCCCAATAGAACCAGGACAAAGACTCTCGATAACATTACAGTAAGTACCTATTTTTTGGTATCTTTTGTTTAATTTATTATTTTAGTTACCTATCGGAAGGATGCTCCATGCAAGAAATTGCCTGGAATAATTACATAAGTCTACAGTACACTGTATATTAAAGGAAACCTGTGAAGTGTTATGGAATATTTTACAGCCGATAGTATTGCCTGAACCTACGGTTGATGACCTGCAAAAAATTTCAATGGGATTTTTTAAAAGGTGGAATATGCCAAATTGCATTGGGGCTCTCGACGGAAAACATGTGGTCATACAAGCACCACAGTACTCTGGGACTACGTTTTTTTCATACAAGAAAAACTTTAGGTAAGTATATAAATTGCAAATAATTTTGTTGTATTTATTTAATTTTTGCTATATTTTTCCAGTATAATACTAATGGCTGTCTGTGATGCATACTATAAATTCACATACGTAGATGTTGGATGTGAAGGATCTAATCATGATTCGAATGCTTTTTCCAATTGTGAGTATGGTAAAGCTCTTCTCCAAAACCATTTACCTATCCCAAATCCAAAAACTCTACCAGGGACTAGCATCATGCTTCCTCACTTTTTTGTGGCTGACCAAGCTTTTCCATTACATAGGAATATTATGAGGCCTTATCCTGGAACCTATCTAAATGAAAAAAAAAAGTTTTTATATTCGTTTATCAAGGGCCAGAAGGACCATTGAAAATTCCTTTGGAATCTTGGCACAACGGTGGAGGCGTTTGAGGAATCCCATCATTGCAAATGTAGAACTTTGCGATAAAATTGTGCTTGCCTGTGTTGTGCTGCACAATTTTATTCAAAAGGGGGAAGAAGATTTGCCCATTGCAGAAAGAAAGTACTGCCCAACTGGATTTGCAGATTCTGTAATTGAAAATGGGGAAATAATCGAGGGCACATGGAGAAATAATATTCAGCCTTTGAGATCTGTTCGAAGGGTAGGTGCAAATAACACTGCAGAGGTAGTACGAATGAATAGGGATAATTTGTCAGAATATTTTGTTTCTCCCTTTGGTGCAATAATACATCAATTGGAACAGGTGTACCGTGGTGGAGTTCCAATTATTATTAATAATTGAATAAAATTAACTTATTATTATATTTTGTTTTTTATTTGTCATCACTTCTACCATATGTGAACATATTTGAAATCTTCATGAAAAAAAGAGGCACATACTTCAATTTGGGGAATATTAACTGAAGTGCTTTCGGTGGAATTTGTTAATAAAAAAAATAGAATTATCTGTGAGAATACTCCGGCAAAAAAAATATATATTCTAAATATGTATGAGTACAATTACAGTAGTGCTAAACAGGTATTGTAATAAAAAATTGAACCGACCAGAGAAGAAACTGAAAAGCAAAAAATATAATGAACCTTCTTAGTCTTAATGATAACTGAGCTCTGAAACTAATGTGAGTACAATGTTAGGAGTGGTAGAATCGGTTAATGGGTGAAAAATAAATATTCTCTATTTTTCTACCGTTAAGGTTGATTTTTTCTTTCAAATTCAAATGGAACCAACTTTGAGTTATACCTTATCCAATGAAATGAGAATCATCGAAATCAAACTACTACGTGAAAAGTTATTTGTGGTCATACTTAAAAAAAAATAGATATATGCACCGGCTAGAAACCTCGTTCTTTTTTTAGTCGGTTAAAAATAGGGCATTTTTATAGCTGATATTAGCTAAATGTATTAAAAAATAAAAAGGCAGTAGTTGAACAATGTATTACATAAAAAAACTCACAAAAACAGTAAAACTAAAAATGAACATTCTAAAACTCATAATAATTGGCTTTTAAAATAAAATATATAAAACATCAAATAATATATAAAACAACAAAAAACAGTAATAATAAAAATGAACATTCTATTACTCATTGTCTTTTCATTGAAAATCTAATTTGTTTCCAAGTAATCAGCTAGTACAGTATATATTTTTTTTTTCAAAATAATTTTTTGGTTTTGATTAAATACTGATAAGTCCTTAACCAAACTTCTGACAAAATGTTCATCACTATTATCCGGTTGGTCTTCTGTTTTTTTATATTTTTCCCTCATCACTGTGGCAAGTGTGTCAAAACAACCACTAATTTTTTCGGTCAGAACTTCTTTTTTGTCTTTATTTGTTGGTATTGTTGTCCTTGGTATTTTTCTTTTTAGACTTGAAGACTGTATTGTACATTCTCTAAACTCTTGGGGATCTGCTCCCGTACTCGAGGGATCACCAATTGAATCATCCCAATCATTTGTATTTTCTTTTTCACTAGCAGTGATGGTGGTTAAAGAATCCCACTCTTTGTTTTGTGGTGTTCCAGAATCTGCATAATTTGAAGTTGACCTGCACATAGAAATGAGTAATTTTTGTTTTATTTATTTCTTACGGTTTATCCAATTTACAATACAAAGATAGATTAAAAATGTATAAGTCAACAACAATGATTTTCTTAGAACTAACACGAGTCGATCGATATGATTTTATATGATTTTTAAAAAAAAACTATGATCACAACATGAATTGAGGTATATAAAAATAATTCAAGGTACTAAATGAATTCAACATTTGAACTATCTGAATTTATTTCAGATTAGCATAACATGTATATATATATATATATATATACATATATATATATATATATATATATATATATATATATATTGTTAATATTACTCAATTCTCACCGTCTTGTGTGTAAGTATGGATCCAAAAAACCCATAGCCTTGTAGTGGGGCCAATGAACAACTATGCCTGACGATCCAGAAGGACAATTTTTCAATTCCCTCTTTAAGGTGGTGTATTTGTTCCTTAATGTTAAGAATCTTTGTTCACATGAATCCGCTGAAAAGTAAATAGACGTGTATAGTTTATTTCCTGCTTATTTGTTGATATTTTTATACTTACGAGTTGCTTCCAAGCTATGGTTTCCCAAGCATTTTCTCTTGCTCGCTTATCTTTAAATCTTTTTTCATTTTTCGCATATAAATGTGGAAACCCCGACACTTGTTCTATCAAACTGGCGTCGTCTATCATTTTGTATGTGTTCGTCTTCGATTTAGCTGTGAGCACCAAATTCAAAAAGATTGTTTTTGTTTGTGTACCAATAGTACCAACTCACAGAAGTTGAAGTTTGAGGTAGTGCCAACATAAAATCCCAAATTTTGATTGGCTACTTCTTATTTCTTATATTAATTTACTCATCTCTATAAACACTCTGAAAATTATTACTTCTTATTGTATTTTATTTTATTTCTTATTTTATTTTACTTGCTGTATAAACTCACTCTAACACGCGATTTTTCTATTTAACGCAACGTATGCTCTTCCACTTGCGCGACTGCAACCTATTTTCAACGCAACCCATACGAAACCGATTGCCCCAAACGTGTCGGTTGCGTATTGACCAGTTGCGTGCGATCTATACAGGGTGATTCACGACGAATTGTACATAGTTCAACCATAATTACTATGGACCGAGGCAATTTCATATCTGGTGTTTAAAAATGCCTTGTAGCGTTTCTGACGGATATACAGGGGATATTTGAAAATATGTGAATTATTCTACCTTAAATATCTCTAAAAGTAAAAAACTCAGACATATGAAATTTGGCACACTGAGTATGCTCCTTGAGCTCAATAAAATATTTTTTTTTTATTTCAGGTCCGGACTTAGTTTTTTTTTCATTGGTTTTTGAAAAACAACACCCTGTAAGCCAGATCAGACAATTTTTATTTTTCTCACTTTGAAGCTTTAGGACGATACTGAGCAATAGTAAAAAAAAAATGTATGCGGAAGTTTTCTGCATAAAACTTTTGAAAATAGTATAATTTTAATGGATTCACATTCTGCTTATGACTGATGCGGCACTACATCGATAGCACATCATCATATTTCAACAAAAATCATGAGGAAAGTTCATATTACTCGATATAAAGTATTATTCAATCAGCCTTTGAAATTCCAGGGCCGCATTTATTTATTTTTTCACGATTTCATTGATCCTGTAAAAACAACACCCTGCAAAGCGAGTTGAACAAATTTTCATTCTGTCACGTCAAAGCGGATAGTACGAACCGAAATTTAAAAAAAACGCTGTTTGGCATACATAGAAAAAAACTATTACTTTTGAAAACAGTATTTAAAATGAAATCGTTAGGAAAGTATCACTTACTCGATTGAAAGAATGATATTACAGGTCCTAACTTAGTTTTTTTAACGTTTTAATTGGTTCTGTAAAAACGATACCCTGTCACCTTGGAGGATGGCAAATACTAAGTACCTATTTGAGTAAAATGTATCACAATATTTCAAATTTAATTGATTTCTATCCTGCAAGTAAAACAAAACCTTGAATGTCGTATCCAATAAAGATGGCAGCCGACCAAATGTAAAAGATGGAACTAAACTCCGTTTTATTTTTCTACGGGACAATTTTAGGAGTTTGTTGCTGACCGTCACCATACCAAATACATGAAAATGTTTTACAGCCAACGTCCAAAACTGTTATTTTGAAAAATGGAACGGAGAGTAGGTGCAATTACAGACATACTAAATTCAGTTTTCTAAAATATTTAATTCAGTTGACTCAACGAAAAAAGACTCAATCTGATTTAAGTTCATTTTCAAAATACCATCCATTCGCCGCCCGGCACTTCCTTTCTCTTTTCAAGATATTCCTTACGGCTTTACTTATCTGATCTGGATGACTTTTTATGAAGCGAAATGCTTCAATTATTCTCTCACGTAGCTGTTCTCTTATTGTGATCTCTACCTCATATACTATGTTTTTTAAAACGCCCCACAAATACTAATCTAGCGGGGTGAGGTCAGGTGATCTCGCCGGCCAGGGAATCGGTCCACCACGTCCCATCCATCTATTGGGAAAATTTTGATTGAGAAACTGATTAACTGACTCATCTTCCAGAAGAACAGGGAGAACATCCTTCAGAAAATCAAGGTATTCCTGCCCATTCAATCTATCGTTGAAAAAATAAGGACCCACCAATTTATTACCGATGATACCTGCCCAAACGTTGACAGAGAATCTAACTTATTATATGTGGATTTTCATGTCTCCAGTTGTGATTATTTCTGGAATTGTTTATGCCGTCTTTCGTGAACTGGGCTTCATCGCAAAACAATGTCTGATAAATGTATCTTCTATTTGCAGAGATCCACCTGCATAATCGCAAACGTGTAATATTATCTTCCGGATGCAGTCTCTCTACCAGTTGGGAGTGATAGGGATGGAGCAGATCTTTCTTCAACGTCCTGAAAACTGAGAAATGTGCAAAATGCTGGATATTCGCCGGGTACTTATCTTATCATTTTGATTAACCATTTCTAAAATATCCTCTTTTTGGTCTTCAGTCAGTCGCTCACCACGTTCTGCAGTACCAAAAGGAAATTTTCCCGTTTCTCGCAGGTGCGTAGAAACATTGTTAAACGTTTGGTGGTTCGGGACTCTTCTATGTGGAAATCTTCTCCGGTACTCCCTGACTGCTGCTCTGGCATTTCCAGTACAATATCCGTATACAAAAATGAAATCTGCGTATTCTGCGTTAATAAACTGACGAGGCATCGTGCTAAATAACCAACTCAAACTGTCAAAATGAACGCCCCAGCTTCAGGCACCCGTTTTTTCATTTGTTTTTCAAAGCGAATTCAAAGCCTATTTGCATTTGCACTGGTTTCAAAAGTAATGTTTTTTTCTATGTATGCCGAACAGCGTTTTTTTTAATTCGGTTAGTATCACCCGCTTTGACGTGACTGAAAGAAAGAAAATTACAGGGTGTTGTTTTTACATGATCAATAAGAACGTGAAAAAGTAAATAAATACGGCCCTGGAATTTCAACGGTTGATTGAATAATTCTTTAGATCGAGTGAAATGAACTTTCTTTATGATTTTTGTTGAAAAATGATGATGTGCTATTGATGTAGTGCCGCATCAGTCATAAGCAGAATGTGAAACCATTAAAATTATACTATTTTGAAAAGTTTTATTTTTTTCTGCAGAAAACAAAAACATCCTCGTTCAATTTTTCTCAACTGTTGCTTAGTATCGTCCTTAAGCTCCAAAGTGAGAAGAATAAAAATTGTCTGATCTGGCTTACAGGGTGTTGGTTTTCAAAAACCAATAAAAATCTACTGATAGGTCTATTTGGATACTTCGCATTGAACAAGTCGCATAATTGTTGCTGAGTTCTGGTTCTATCTCCGCATCCAATAAAAATTAAAATTTATATGCGTTGGGTTTCACTTAAAGTAGCCATAGTTCACTTTTAGAAACTTTTCACTTAGAATTTGTGAAGAATATCTGTTGATATTTCAACTGTCATTTATTTGACACTAACTTGCCTATTATGTCATTAATTTGTGATTGTTTTTTGTTTCCATTTTACACTAGAGTGGCCCCCAAGATCTCCAGATCTTACGCCCCTGGATTTTTTCTTGTGGGGTTATTTGGAATCGAAGGTCTATGTAGATAGGCCGCAAAATCTACAAGAGTTGAAAAATCGAATTAGGATCGAAATTAACAGAATTACTCCGGAAGTTATTCGCAATGTGCAAGAGGAATGTGTCCGTAGATTTGCTTATTGTCAAGAGACTGGAGGATGGCATTTCGAACATCTTATTTAACTGTTCTATTTTGTTGGATATGAAGTTATTCTCTAATTGAAATAAAATATTAATTTTTGTTCACCCTGTAAAAAAATATCTAATTAATTATTATCATTGGATGCAGTATTGAAAGGCCTTTCAGATGAGGTATCACAAGACATCTATTCCAATTTAAAAAAATTACCGATTACGTCACCATGTCAAAATCATTGACATAACCTCTTTAGAATATACATAAAAAAATCGTCATTTTAAAATAGAAATCGACTTATTTCAGGATTTTTGTCAAAAGTACATGGCTTGCGAAATATCGAATTTGTTCCATAATTTTGACACGCACTGTATATCCTTTCCTGCTATTTGCTTATGAGAAAGATCTGTAATTTGATCATAATAGAACAATTGAAATTTACGCAAAATACTTTCGTTCGACAAATTTGAGTTCTTTCCTGGGAAAAGTACGTCAAGAAACTAGGTTCAGGCAAATTTTCAGCAGCCTTCGGCCTCTGCGAAGCAAGTCATGCACCGTTTTGTGTTTTGAAGGGTTTTGAGGGTCAATGTTCTAAGGTAATAAGTTTTGGTGACTTATAGAAGTTTTGTGGTTGATTTGAGTGTAATAGAAAATTGAAAAAAAAATGTGTACGTGACCTAGCTCGGGATCGAACCCGGGTCCTTGTAGTTTGGAAGCGAGTGTTCATTCATGAGATACTAGGCTCACTTGAGTTAATAAAGTGTTTGAAGTTATATGGAAGAATCTTATTCGACCAACTCTATTCATAACTCGTTTCGGCAGAAATGTTGTTTCAACCATGTGATTATTTTGTTGAATCGAATAATCAGATCCACAAAATTTGGTGATTGCTTTAACAAAAATATTCATTTAAACAAGTATTTATCTCAAATTGATGAAATCAATAAAATGTCAATGCAACAAAATAAGCTGATTTCTTCACTTAAAATATTTATTAAAATTTCAAATGAGTAATCATTTTGGAATCCACTGAATTAACAAATATGGCAACCGGAAATGAGAGGCTTTGCTATTCGGTAATATTATCTGAATCAGAATCAGTTGTGCGAAAGCTTCGCCATCTAACCCATATAATTCAAACAATATAATATTCTTTAATCTATTTCCGTTGTTTGATTCAAATAAATATTATATTTTCTATGAAACAAATGTTCATTCAATATTAGTTCGAGATTGTTTCAATAGATGAACATATATTCAAATCAAAGAAATGTTATTTTGTCGGGTCAAGCCAATAAGAATGACCAAATAAATTTGGTTGAATTAACAAATCCTTTTTTTCCGTGAAGATTAAACAGGCAATGGACATAATCTCCATTCTACTTGGTCTCATTCCTAATAAATACTTGATGGATACTCCATAATATCCACAATACTCTTAATTAAAGCTGTTGAAATTGGCAGAAGTTCGGTCAGTGTTTTGAAGAAAACCAAAGATTTAAAATAGAAGATGAAGCAATAAAAGCTTCGAAACTTCGACTATTTGAAATCTTTGGTTTTCTTCAAAACACTGATCGAACTCCTGCCAATTTCAACAGCTCAAATTAATTCAACGGTCGCCATCCCATTCAATTAAACTCTCAATTAGATTCATATACCTGGTACTACCTGCCTTGACTATTTAACATGATACATCGTGATTGTTCAGTTTGTATTATCTCCACTTGATAAAGCTGTTGTAGAGCGAAACACGTGTCGTGGTTTTCTAAACCCAGTTTAGTAATAAAAAATAATAAATTTATTTCTAATGTTGAAATGTTACATTTATAGTATACAGGATAAGCATTAACTCAGAAGAAGTCAGTAGTAAAAATCATTTAGTGGAGTGTCTTCTGTTTACTTTAATATACAAGGTGATTCAGAAGTACTTTGACAGGAGGTGATTCCTCACAATATTCTAATATGAATTGTCCAAATAAGTATATGTCCGGAAACGCTTCGTTTCCAAGATACAGGATATTAAAGTATTATTTTTATTTCCGTTTTTTTCAAATAACTTTCGTTAAACCACCTCAACTAAACGAGAATTGGTATTGAGAGGTTTTTTAAGGTGTCGAATTCGAACCTGATGTTATTATTGCTCTCACTCGTAGAAGGCGCTACCTACACGTTTTTTTCTTTTTTGAAGATTCATAACTTTTTTAAGCGTACTTTTTTTGTAAAAAAAACAATTTCTCAATCATTTATACGTAGAAAACCTACCCTTGTAACAAGTTGCTATAAGCAACTGTTTTCTAGATATTTGGACTTGAAAATTTCAAGCCGATTATTTGATAATCGATGCGTGTTGAAGTTATTACCATTATTTTGCATTTTTTACATGAATGCTTAGGAAATGAATTTGACATTTAAGTAAGTAGTTTTGGTTTTTTGTAGGGAGCGCCACCTATTCTATTTATTTTTACTCGTTTGATATAGTTATTTTTGTATCAAGGGTGCAACATCTGTATTTGTTTTAATAAAATTTGCAAGAAATATCAACATTTTATTTCGAGAAATTTTGAATATGTAGAATAAAATAATATAAAGGAAACTAAATTGTATTCAAATAAATTGTTCAAAGTGTCCACCTTCAGCAAAGATACAGGCATTCAGTCTTCTAGTCATTGAATCTCGTACCCGCTCAAAAATTATTGGTGTGTTTCTTATTGTTTCACAGGCGTCTACTTAGATCTTCCTCGTTCGCTACTGGAGTTTTATAAACTGGTGACTCCAAATGTCCCCAAAAATGAAAATCTAGCGGGTTTAGATCTGGGGACCTTGGTGCCCACGCCTGGTTAGGGTCTTCTACACCGATCCATCGATTTGGATAGACAGTGTTGAGGAATTCCCTAGCTACAACGCTAAAATGGGCTGGAGCCCCATCATGCACAAACCACATGCGGATACGAATCTCTAATGGTACATTCTGAAGTAGTCCCGGCAATTAATTTTCTAAATAGTCTCTGTAAGTTGCGCCATTCAGTCGGAACGGAAGAAAGAAAGGACCTATCAAGTAATTATCAATTATTTCCGCCCATACATTTACAGAAAATTGATACTGATAATGTCTTTCACTAACTGCGTGCGGATTTTCCAGAGCCAAAACATGGTTGTTATGAAAGTTTGTGATAGCATTTCGGGAGAAGTTTGCTTTGTCCGTGAAGAGTACATATCTTAAAAATTGGGATTTCCAGCCAATTTTCTCAAAAGCCACTGACATATAGTAATGCACTGGAGAAAGTCTCGTGGCAAAAGAGCTTGTACCCTTTGAATATGGTATGGATAAAATTGTTGATCGTGGATAATTCTCCAAACTGTGGACTGAGTAGAATTGAGAGCTTCAGCAATTATTCTTGTACTTGTTTCTGATTTCTCCTCGAAAGCGTTCAAAACAGCTCCTTCCAATTCTGGAGTTCGGACTGCTCGTGGTCTTCCAATAATATCAGCTGCCCTCTCAAAGCTAACTGTTTCTGCCAAACGACGGTGGAGACTGGTAAATGTTGGAGCTGAAGGCAGTACTCGATTAGGAAATCGCTCCTGGTAAATACGTCTTGCTTCGCGCGCATTGCCATCCGCAAGGCCATAAACGAAATGCATATCGGCTAAATGAGCATTATTGTTTAAATAATCCATTTTCTCAAAATTAGTGTTTTAAAACTTACAGAAACTTCAACAAAACAACAAAACTACTTACTCAAACGTCTAATTCATTCCCTAAGCATTGTTGTGAAAAATGCAAAATAATGGCTATAACTTCAACATGCATCGATTATCAAATAATCGAATTGAAATTTTCAAGTCCAAATATCTAGAATACGGTTGCTTATAGCGATTTGTAACAAGGGTAGCTTTTTCACATAGATATGATAGAGGAATTGATTATTCTACTGAAAAATGTGCTAGAAGTACGCTCAAAAAAGTTATGAATCTTCAAAAAAGAAAAAGACGTATAGGTGGCGCCCTCTACGAGTAAGAGCAATAATAACATCAGGTTCGAATTCGACACCTTAAAAAACCCTCTAAATACCAATTCTCGTTCAATTAAGGTCAGTATTTCGAAAGTTATTTAAAAAAAGAAAAGAAAAATTAACACCTGTATCTTGGAAACCAAGCGTTGCCGGACATATATTTATTTGGACAATTCATATTAGAATATTGTGAGGAACCACCTCCAGAAGTTTGTCAAAGTACTTTTGAATTACCCTGTAGATTATCATCAATTGAATATTTTTTTTCTGTCCACGTGGAAAAGATTTATCGAAAGAAGAGATTAAGGTGTATCCCATGTTATCGAAACACCCTCCCCAATTACAGGGAATTCGAGTAATTCCAGTCTTATTTCGGGAGTAGAGGCGTATCGCCTGAACATCGGGTAAGGCTCCTAGAAAATCCGGTGAACTTCTCCCGGCAACTTCCTAAGATTAACGACTAGATATTGTGAAACAGCTGAATATATCTTAATCCACCTGAAAGGAGTTTATAGTCGGGACCACGTAGCCATTCATATAATCGATTGAGCAGTGGCTTACAGAAAATCTTGATAAACAGTAAAGACGTATGGACCGAAAACTCTTGTCCTCTCATCAGAGATTCTCGTCCCGATCGAAATAAGGGGATAACATTTCATCCCCAACGAGAGAATCAGCGGAGAAATACCCGTTTATGTAGAGGACATTTCGAATATTTCTAAACTTGGAGAATATATTCTAAAAATAATAGTTTAAAAAAACTAAAAAACACGCTTTTATAGAAAACCAGACTAAAAAAATAGAAAATAAGAAAAAAATGTATTTTATTAAAAAAAAAGTGTGGGGTGCATGGTATCGCCTGCCCTAGGTGTGTAATGTACTATATAATTATTGATACCTTGCACCCCACGCTTTAAAAAAAAAAAAATATATTTTTTCTTATTTTCAATTTTTTTAGTTTGGTTTTCTATAAAAGCGTGTTTTTTAGTTTTTATGAACTATTATTTATTTCCTACTTTTTATTGTGGTTTATTTATAAAAGCGTGTTTTTTTAGTTTTTTTTAAACTATTACTTTTATTATTTTTTTGCAAATTAAAAAATGGGATAATCTTATCAAATTAGGTAATCATAATCTCCGACCCCAAAAACCCCCACATACCAATTTTGAATAGAATCAGACCATAATCACAAAACTCGGCCGCCATTTTGAAGCCGCCATCTTGAATTTTTCAATTTTCACGAAAGAATCATATTATTCGACTCTAAAAACCCCCACATACCAATTTTGAATAGAATCAGACCATAATCACAAAACTCGGCCGCCATTTTGAAGCCGCCATCTTGTATTTTTCAATTTTCACAAAAGAATTATAATAGTCGACCCCAAAAACCCCCACATACCAATTGTGAATAGAATCAGACCATAATCACAAAACTCGTCCACCATTTTGGAGCCGCCATCTTGAATTTTTCAATTTTGACAAACGAATCATAATCTCCGACCACGAAAACCCTCAGATACCAATTTTGAAGCGAATCGGACCATAATCACAAAACTCGTCCGCCATATTGGAGCCGCCATTTTGTTTTTTTTCTCACACAAAAATCTCTTAATGCATTGTCACCGGAATTATGTACTTCTGCCAAATTTCTAATCATTCGGACGTTCGGAAGTGGGTCAAAATCGCGCCCAAAGGAGTCGGTTGCAAACAAACAAACAAACAAACATACAAGTGAAGCTAATATAAAGCGTGTAATGAATATGAATGATCTATGTGAGCTAGAAAATAATTTTTTGTTCAACTTCGATTGAAAATTACGTTTTTAGTTTATAGGTAGGTGAATAAAAAACTGACGTTTTCACGTAATGGACCAAAATAACTTTTAACGTATTAGAAATATTTTGAACAGTAGTGTTGAAAGTAAAACTGTTCAATAGAAACACTTTAATGGAATGTAATAATAATCAGAACAGAGTTATCTACTTCTGAGGAATTATTTACAAACATTAACATGTATTTGTCAGTTTGAACAATTCGTAATAATTAATTCCCGGAGAAGTAAAACTGAAGAAGTATTGCGTTCGTTATCGATAACTAATGACGGTGCCAATGAAGTGGGATAGCCAAATAATGCAGGTTCAAAATGGGTACATGGGGTCCTCGTTAGATTCCAAACAAATTTTCTCAATAAATTTTTTCGATATCTTGTCAATTTGACCCATTTTTCGACACCACAGGCATCTTTTTTTTTTAATTCCCGCCAAATCTGAGGTCACGTGATATAAGTCGCAACGGATTTTTTTGTTGTCAGACATGCAGAAACGAACAGCCATTAGAGTTTTCCAGAAATTTCAATAAAAATTTTTCCCATATGTAGCCAACATTATATATTTTTATATTATTATTAAATGTGTTTAGTTGTAGATACGACCTACTTGTTTTCATAACTGAATTATTTAGGGGCAGCAGCAACAGAGTAGCAGCAAAACTATCGTCACTAAACCTCCTTTTTCCGTGTACCAACCCCCTTTTGAGACACATTAGGCAATACAGTTATGACAATATGAAAATGTTTATTTATTATATTTGCATATTTTTTGGTTCCAATTACATCTTTTTCCTTATTGAATATTTGAGAAGTCGAGAAATAATTTTGATACTTTATACGATAATTTAAGAAACGAAACCCGCAGGGACCTGCTTCAAGGCTCCCGAAACGCCTCTGGTTCTAATGCAAACATGCCAACCCTTGAATAATTTATCTAATGCAGATATAGTTCACTTTCTTCTATTTACATACTAAAGTAACGTATCGCTCGCCACTCGCAATGAATGCGGGTCCAATTTTTCAACGGCCAATTCATTGCTCTTTGTATTTCCAGCTTTTCGAGTCTCGCGGAGAATAATGACTGTCCCTAGGGTGCACTGGAAGGGTTTTATGCTTCAAGGCTCTTGTGATTACTCATTCATTTATTGTTCAATAAAAAAAAAAGCCCGTAGAAAATGGCAAAACGAAAGGGACAAAAAAAAACAGCGCTTGCAAATCAGTACACGTAACACAAGTGAAACTTCTTTGGCGATCTAAACCGCGATTTGAAAGTATATATATATATATATATATATATATATATATATATATATATATATATATATATATATATATATATATATAAATATATATATATACATATAAAGCTCAAATATTGGGGTGTGCAGCAAAAGAAATGTGTACTCTCCAAAGTTTGTCCAAGCTTTCGGAATGATTTATTTCCATCTTCAGGTATACTACAATGAAAAAAATTTCATTTAAGCCGTGTACTAAAACGTATAAAATAAGTTTAATTCATCGCTGACAATGATTTAATTATTTTTTGTTGAATTATTTGGTTTCAAAAACCTTGTCGCGCGAAGTGTTTATGAAAGTAGGTACCAATTAATTTCATTGGATAATAATTGGTTGCTAACTAACAACTTGTCGAAGTATTCATCGCGAGAACCTCCAAAATTGGAATCTAATCGCACTATAATTACAAAACTCGTCGTCCATCTTGGAGCCGCCATCTTGAATTTATGAATTTTGACAAAAATTTCATGATCTCCGACCTTGAAAACCTTCACATACCAATTTTGATTCGAATCGGATCATAATCACAAAATTCGTCTTGGAGCCGCCATCTTGAATTCACGAATTTTGACAAAAAATTCACAATATCCGACCCAAAAAACCCCCACATACCAATTTTTTTTCGAATCGGATCATAATCACAAAACTCGTTTGCCATCTTGAACGAACGAACGAACTAACAAGTGAAACTAAATAAAATCTTGGAAAAATTGTGATCGTTATCCCAAACGTGTTTAACTAAAGTACATGTTTGTTTATTATTTCTCGCATCACTTTTATGTGAGGTGATTCTATCTCTAAGGCATCTGCTGGTTTGCCCTATGTATTTCTTGTGACAATTGGCATAGGAAATGGAATAGACAGATATAGTTGGTCCTTTTCTTCTAATTTGGAGAAATCATTGTTGGCTGGTTTATAAATCCTAAAGGCTAATTTATATTGTCATATTGTTTTTTTTTAGTTTGTATGATAGATTTCCTAGGTAAGGTAATGAATAGTAGAATGTGGGTTTGTTCACGGGTACTTCATTATTGGTGATGTTCGTACCCGTTAAAGCTGAATGAGGATCTGTGGAATAGTAGGTGATTCAATAATTTGGAAGGGTAAACACTGTTGTTGAATGATTTTGCTTTTTTCAGGTTTTGTTCTCTTAAAGTTGTATGAGTGTTCTTGATGACTATTTTTCATGGCTTATACCAAGTTACTAGACCCAGCGCCTCCCAAAACAATTGGCATTACTGTAAGACGTCAAGAGTCAATATCACTGTACAACATCAGTATGAAGAGTGACAGACGTTCCTGTCACATGATTGTTTATGTTTTACATGATCTGCCAAGTAGAACATCCTTTTCATTTATTATTATAACAAGTTCTCATCTGAATGTATGTGATAGTCCTAATTCAATGTTTTTTACAATAATCCGTACAAAAATGAAGAATTTTCTCGATTTTATGCTGTATTGTTTAGCTTTCCTATAACCTCACATTTCGTAAGTACGAACAATTTTATTTCTGTAGTAGTAATCAATGTCATTGTTAATTCGGAGTTCCTGAAGACAAGATAAAAAATTTCGAAAGCTTGAACAAAAAAAAGAGCATTTTCTTTTAATGCAAACCTGCCAAATACAGTCCCCTAAATATATATGTAAGTACGTGGCCAAACTTGAAGAGGTGATTCTTAGAGTAATTCTAAGACGAAAACTTCACATAAACATACAGGGTGTCAACATTTTTAAAAGAAATAGTTTTTTCGTAAATATCTTAATAATCCTTCAGCCGATTTTGTTAAAATTTGGCTGGGTTATTTGGGGTAGCAAGGGGCTAATTTAGCCCTCACTTGATTAAAAGTATCATTGTAGGTTTGAAAGAAATTTGTATTTCCTGAAAAATTATTTTTATTTTTGAAATTGTAGCAGAGCACTTTCGACTATATCAGTGCGTACTCGTCAGGTTTACAAGAAGTCCATCAATTCCAGTTTGTATAGAATAGGTAAAAACCTTAGGTGCATATAACATGTTAAAATATTTCTTAAAAAACACTCAAGTGTTATAAATTGATCCAATTCATTATTTTAAAAATGAATTCCACATGGTTTCATGGAAGTCAATGTTGAAATTACTTCAATTTATAACACTTGAGTGTTTTTTAAGAAATGTTTTGACATGTTATATGTACCTAAGGTTTTTACCTATTTTATACAAACTGGAAACTGTTTTGATGGACTTCTTGTAAACTGACAGTACACTGCTCCAAAAAACTTCAACTATATAGTCGAAAGCGCTCTGCTACGATTTTAAAAATAAAAATAATTTTGCACGAAATACAAATTTCTTTCAAACCTACTATTTCACTACGTGCACACAGCTCCAAAAAACTTCAACAAAAATATCATGTCCAATAGCGTCCCGGAAGGCACCTTAACCAATATTTTTGACAAAAAAAAATGTGCGCCACTGATTTTTTGTGCAATTTTTGTATTGTTTTGACACTAAGCTACTGAAACTACAACTTTTTTATGTTTAGAATTTTTTCGTATCTTGCTTTGTTTTTGACAAAAAAAATAAAATTCACTTAATTGTTATGAAACATGAAACAAGAAGAACGCTTTATTCAAACCACACTTGAACAAATGGTACGTAATTTTTTTCAGTAACAATAAGTAACACAAAACTTACAATCGTTGCTCAAAATGTCCTCCTTCAACTTCAATGCAAGCATTACCTCGTCTTAACATCGATTGCCGAACACGTTGAAATATTTCCGGCGTATGTCTTATCTGATCACATGAATCCCGTATCCGTTGAATTAATTCTTCTCCAGTGTTGACTGGAGTTTTATAAACGAGGGACTTCAAATGTCCCCAAAGGCAGAAATCTGAGGGAGTTAAATCCGGTGACCTGGGTGGCCATAAGTTGCATCTAGAAGTTGACGTGCCACTAAAGTGAGGAAGTGAGTGCCCCATCGTGCATGAACCACATTGCTCCTCTTACTGCCAGTGGGACATTTTCTAATAGTACAGGTAACACAAATTCCAAAAAATGACAATACTCTGGACCATTTAATTTCGGAGGTGAAACATTAGGTCCAATGAGATAATCACCCACAATACCAACCCAAACATTATGATGATGTTCTATAACCGCATGGGGATTTTCTTCAGCCCAGAAATTATTGTTATGAAAGTTCATAATTGTATTTTGGGATGAACACGCTTCATCGGTATACAATATACGGGATAGAAATGTCTGAGATGCTGCATGTTGTTGCAAAAGCCAAGTAGAATAAACAACTCGCTTGGGAAAATCCGCAGGTAATAACGCTTGCACACGCTGTATGTGGTAAGGATACAGTTGATAGTCCCTTAAAATCTTCCATAGGGTAAAGTGAGAAATGTTTTATTGTTGTGCAATTTCGCGTGTATTTGTATCGGGGCTACGTAAAACTGCTTCCTCCAGCTCCACTGTTCTTACCGTTGCAGGTCTCCCAATCTGATTTGCACAGCCTTTCGTGTATTCTTAAAAACGTTGTCTATTTGGTACAATGCGATGAGGATGTCTTTCTTGATAAATGCGTTTAGCCGCTCTGGAATTGCCTTGGGCCATTCCATAGACAAAATGCATATCGGCCATTTCTGAGTTTGTAAACCGAACAATACAAAAATTGCAAAAAATTAGTGGCGCACATTTTTTTGGTCAAAAATATTGGTTGAGGTGCCTTGTGGGACGCCACTGGACATGATGATTCCAATCTAATTAAGGCTAAATTAGCCCCTCACTACCCCAAATAACACTGTTGAATTTCAACAAAATCGGCTAAAAGATTATTAAAAATGTTTCTTTTAAAAATGTTGACACTCTGTATCTTGAAAACAAAGCATTACCGGACCTTTGGTTGCATGAAGTTTCCGTCTTAGAATCACTCAAAGAATCACCCCTTCGAGTTTGGCCACGTACTTACATAACACCCTGTATATATGGAAAATGTAAATTTCGGGTTGAACCGCGACAGGAAATTTTATTATTTTGAGGTTTTCCATTTTGGAGCCATTTTCAAGAAAGTTAGGACTTTATGACTTGACGTCGGGGTCTCAACCTGCCTACTCCCCAGGTCCCGACACTGGTGCTCTCTGAGTTCTCAGTCTGCCTACTCCTTCCAGAGAACTAACATAACAAGTAACATATAACAAAATTGCACTGAACGTCGAATATTACATAAAAGTTGTTGATAGATTGGACAAGAATGAGTGAATAGCAAATCACACTGTGAAAAAACTGATAATTTCTTTTTGTTTTCAGGTGAGGATTTACAAAACTAAGTTTTTCGAGCTGGACACATACTATTTTCCAGGTAAGCAGTTATGATGTCTTTCAAAACTGAGTTGTTTCTGGCGTTCAATTTGCACAACAAATGTGAAAAAAGAATAGCGCCTAAATGTCCTTTGCATTGGGGATATACAGTGCTTCTCAAAAGTCCTCTTCCCCTCTTATTTTTGGAACGATTATACATAAACAAGTGAAATTTGTAAACTGAATATTAAAGGTTGTAAACTTCTCTACTGGTGATGATAGATGACAAAATCGTCAAAGATGACGTCACAAGGCCATTGTGACCAATAATTTTGAATGGAACCCTACGGCAAGCGACACATCTTTTAAAAGGTATCGAAAAAACCTATTCAATAATACTAATTTTTTTTTGTTTATGGCAGTTTTGGCAACTTGCTTTTTAAAAAACGCAAAGCTGTGATGAATTAAATCAGTTAATACTTAAATTCCAAATTCAAGCTCCGCCTCTGTATAGTTGTCAAATAAGCTGACGTTTTTGTTAGTCTCCCTAATTCGACGTTTTTGTAATTGTCCAAGTTTTTGTACATTTAATAATTTGTGTATTGTTGATCGAATGTTTAACTGTTTTAGCAGCTTTTGGTACTTTCAATTTTCTTGTACATTTCAATAATTTGTTAAATTGTTGTGAGCCCAACGTTTAAATGCTTCAAGAAGCGAAATGGTACGTGCTTTAGGTGATAAAGTAGCAGCGATCCCAATTTTTGGTGAAACTGGACAAAATATTCATGCAGCAGAACGCATTTTTAATGAGAGGTTTCCCGATCGCCCCGCTTCGAGGACTTATTCAGGGAGCTTCTTCGTAAGTTTGAAACAACGGGTAGTATTAATGATGCGAAACGATCTGGCAGACCACAAATTTCTGATGAGAAAAAAATTGATATACTGCCAGAAGTAATTGTTGATCCTACTTCTTCAACAACTCATGTTGCATCTTCCTGTGAAGTCAGTCGAAGTACAGTACACAGGGTGTTGAAAAAAAAACAAATTTCATCCATACAAATTAAAAATGGTTCATCAACTCTCAGACGACGACCCAGACCGAAGACTAGAATTTTGTGAAAATATGGAAACTAAAATTAACCAACAGCCAGAGTATGTCAAAACAATTTGTTTTAGTGACGAAAGTACTTTCTATCTAAATGGAAATGTAAATACACAGAATGTGAGGTATTGGAGTGACGCAAATCCTCACCTGTTTCGTGAAACACATACCCAATTTCCCCAGAAAGTTAATGTTTGGGCAGGTATCCTGGGAAAACACATCGTTGGGCCTCCTTTTTTTCGAATACTAATTTAACTGGTGAGATTTACCTGGAGCTGTTGCAAAACGCAATAGAACCGTTAATCCTTGAAATTTTGGAAGATAATCCAGATGAATTCGGCAATTTAGAAATAACATTCCAACAGGATGGTGCTCCTCCACACTATTTCCAAATTTCACTTTTTTATGTATAATCGTTCCAAAAATAAGAGGGGGGAAGGGGACTTTTGAGAAGCACTGTAAACAAATTTCCCTTTACATTTCTTGGTTTGCTCTTTGGAAACACTGTAATAAATGATGGTGTTGATATTTGGGCTAATGGAGGTTTTTTTAACTGTGGGTAGGTTAGCATAATTTCAAGGAGGAGGGTTGTTTTTTTGAATTGTACGGTTTACATAATTCGAAGGCGGTGGATTGTTTTTTTTTCCAAACTGAGGGATACATATTCCAGTGTATTACCAAAACTGAACTTTTTGAAAAACTATCATATGTTATTGAAATAAACGGAAAAAAATATATTCAAATCAAATTTTGAATATTGGGCATCTATCGTGTTGAAATATGTACCTCGACCTATGAGGTCTTTTGTACATTATCCTCCATCTAATCAAGATACACAAAATTACTTCGTAATCATTAGAAAATGTTTGCTATTCAACAAAAGATTTTAAACACTATACACGCTTGTGAAGAACGATGTAATCAAAATGGAATTATCCATTCTGGTGTGAATGTTATGCGGGTATTCAATCTGTTCTCAACACAAAATCCGGACAATAATATCAATATCCGAATTGCCGTCAGGGCAGAAATACGCTGAATAAGCGGAATTGTCACAACCGTCGATTATGCAAAAACATTCTCGGAAGAGCATCTGCTTCTGACATTTTATAAGCTCATTATTTCAGCATTGATCCACGGAAAACGTCGTTGGTTATCATACCCGACTGTTGCAGAAAGTAATTATCATTTGAGAAATATCCAATAAGTCGTCTGAAGAAGATCTGTTGGACATAATGAAAACGGTAACTGGGAATTTGGATTTCTCAATCATTTCCAGTGGGATAGAAGACAAACATATCCCCACTGTGCAAAAACTCATACTATCAACGTTAGTTATTACATGGTAACCTAGATACAGTGTTACCATATGATTATTGTGCCATAACGTCTCAATGACCATTTTAGAGTCGTTATATGTCCACCAACATAACAAAATCGCAGATACGTTATATAAAAATCGAATCTGATACGTTATCTGAAACTGTTATGTTACAACAAAAGTACTTATATACGAGTATGCGCAATGAAATTTTTCACCTGCCTATAAAACATTTCAATACATTTTTCTAGACGTCATTCCGTATCCAATGAGCTATCGCCCATATTTTCAGGAGCTATTACAAGGATTAACACGTTTTTGAACTTGTGAAGTAGACTATTATGTGATTCATTTTGATGAACGTTAAACAAATTGATGGCTCAATCTTAGATCTAACGATGGGTTGAAAATATTTTTACTATGTCTGAATATCATATTTTGTAGATGTACCCAAATGATTATATTCCAAATTGTTAAATGGTGTGTTGTTCGAATGATTTCAAACTTCCTTTAGCATTTCCTCTTTTGTTGTAGATACCTCCTCCTAATAATCATAAAGATGAAATATCATCTCCCTTCAGCAACACAATCAAATAATCTCGCGCATTATTTTTCATTATTTAATAAGCTAGAAGCCATAAAAGATTGAAAAACGCTGAAAACACTTTTAATGTTCATAAACAAATGCGCATAGCAAGTGATTAACAATAGTTACAAATTTGGGAAACCTCTCATTTCAAAGATTTATTGATCCTTTATAAAAACGACCTGAATGTTAATTGTCGTATCTTTATTAGTTTGAATGTTATTTGAGTTTTTTACTTGAAAAATCAAGTAGTCGTTTCAACTTCAGTATCGTGTAAAAAATACCATTTTTTTTATCAATATATTGTTGCATATGGTTGTTTTTGTAATTTTTCAAAGATTTATAAAAAAAATATTATGATTCTCAGAATTTGTTTATAACAAATTGTTAAGTTAATAAACAATGATATTGTCGTTTTTTGTTTGTTACTGTATAGAGGCTTGTTACTTTTTATTTGAAAAAACTCATTCCTTAACTAATTTTTTAAACATTAGAAATATAAAAAAAAACGGTTATAAATAATTAAAAATTGTTTTTAATATAAAAAAAATATGAAAGTAGTTAATTTGTTTATAAACAAATCATAAACAAAGGGCGTGAATTTTTTTCAACGATGGGTTGAAAATATTTTCACTATGTCTGAATATCATATTTTGTAGACGTACCCAAATGATAGCCGCTTTATTGGAACACTTCAAATGCTTCCTCGCTGTATTATATTCCAAATTGTTAAATGGTGTGTTGTACGAATGATTTCAAAGTTCCTTCAGGATTTCCTTTTTTGTTGAAGATACCTCCTCCTAATAATCATAAAGATGAAATATCATCTCCCAGATAATGAACGAAAATATACTCACGACTACTCACACCTTCACTGCATTCCCCTTTTCGACGCTTCACCAAGTCAATATAACAAAGGCCGTAATCGCTTCATTTACGTATGCGCATCTTTCCACCGGTATATGACATAAAATTCCGCGAGACATTATTATGAGCATCGAACTTCCTTTTTCGGCAGTAAAGTCGAAAATGAATAGGCCTCGTTACTGAACTCGGCGCCGCCGCCATTTTCTCTGCTGATAACGGCTCTGAAGCGTCTGGTATGGTGATCGTAGCAGTTTATGGTTAACGTGTGTGGCGTTTTCGACGATGTTCTGAATTCGGGTATGATTGTCGCAATAAAAACTTTTTCACAAAAAATTAAACCGACGAAAAATGAAACTGAAAACAAAAAATAAAATGGACACACAGCAAAGAGATTCTGCAAAATTACCACGAAAATCGTTGGTTACATGTAACCAACGATTTTCGTGGTGAATTTTCCACTGGTTGTGTGAATTTTACATATTCACTGAAGAGATTAAAGTGGTCCTGTTATTTCAGTTTCACCAGGAATTATCAGAATTTTTACAATGCATTATGTAAAATCGAATACATTCTCAAGTGAATCTTTCGACTCAATATTTGTATTTTCACAACTGTGAAATTACAAATATTATGTATTTTCTGCAAACGAAATTGCGAAATTATCATTGCAGTTTCTTCTCTTTTCGTGTATTCATCAAGAGTATTTTCACAAATTCGCTTAATTTATAGCTATGTAGTTTCAGTTATTCAATAACTCAACAAGGAATCCTTCATTTCAACATTTCTGAAAGTTGTCCCTCAAAATAAATATCTGTTCCTAAGAAAAAAACAACTCATATGTAAACCTACATATACAATAAATATAACAGTCGTGGGCTCTATACATCGATCCCAAGTTCAAAACTCTTATTTTCAGTTTTCTTGGAGTAAAACGATGAAAATAATAAAATAAATAATTTAATGATCGATAATCTCAATCATTGATTATATTATAAGTGAAAAGTATTGATTATACTTTATCTAACACAGTTTGGCTCTTGTATAGGAATAAAAAACAAAACCCAACCAGGGAACTTTCATTTCAACATTCCTGAAAGTTGTCCTTCAGAATAAAAATCTGATCCTATGTAAAAAAACAACAATACATACATACAATGCAATGAATATAACAGTCGTGTGCCCTATACATCGATTCTCTTCATCAACTTTATTTTTCATTTTCTTGGACTTTTTACACTAGCTGGGTGAATTTTCATATGGTACCATTGTACCATTTCCAGTGTTGCTCCAATTTTACTGGGATACTCCAAGTTCGATATGGAGTGAAGAAGACATTGAAAATCCCTCCATAAATGTGACAGACTTTAATATTTCTATCTTCTCGAATATTACAGAATATTGATTATCTAAAAAAATCGAAAAATTATAAAAAAGAATAAAAACAAAATTTAAGTTTTGTTTTTGTCCAGTAATCCGAAAATCATTCAAAAAGCAATATTTCTGAGAACAAAAGTTGCAAATGAAAAGTAATATAAACACGTTTTCTTTCTTCTTTTCTTTCACCTTACAAAGGGAAATGTAAACTATTTTCTGTATTAACTTACTACTATACTGAAGTAGGCCCGGTGACTTATGTCGACCTGCTGGACAATATTCTTCAGAACATATTCCCACTGATGTCAGAGAGACCGTTTACTAGAAACTGGAGAGCCTCATTTGTAACGAAATATTTTGCCTTTGATGTAAGATACGTAGAACTCAAAAGGTCTAAATTTTTTTTTCAATACTTTTGTCTTGTTCAGTAGATATAGGTACAGAAATATCGTTGGAAATATTGGCAAAATCATTGGCTAATTCTTGTGGAACCCTACAAGTCTGAATTTTTTTTCATTACATGATTTCTAAAGTTCACAACTCTTTCAAACACTACATTCGAGTGGCAATTGTAGAATATCCAGTTTTAATGCGTGTATAAATATGGTTCAGAAATACCTTTTTGTTTTTGAACTCGGAGTTATCTAATGAGCATTTGTATATGTTGATATCTTTCCGAATTATATTTTCTTTTGAAACGGTATGTTTTCTATAAATATCTTGTTTGAACATTCCGTATCTTTTTAAAATATACTTGCAATTCAACTTCATGCACTTGAAATTAACAGAATATGCATTTCGGTGGTAATATAGATGTAACTCATATTTCCTCAATGTTTTCAACACTAATTTACAAATATTGCATTGCTACTCACCAGAAATGAAATATTTTAACACGTCTAACCTCCTTGCCGATGGCACATTTTTTGTGTTGTTTGTTGGTGACTGGCGATAAAAATGCATTTCCCGCTTCGCCGGCACCTGCAACTAGTCATGTGACCTGTGACATGTGACTGTCAGAGACAACATCGAAGGTCGAAATTCTGTAACTCACGATGGTGAAATAACAGTTTTTCTGAGAATTGACAGAATGTAAAAATTCATCATATTCGACAACACAGAAATATTGCAAATATTCACAGAACTCTTGTAATTGGTTTCAGTGTTTCTGTAATATTATCAAACCCTCTATATTTTGGATTAATTTTTGTTATTATTCCCGGAATATTTACAAATATCCAAGGTTGTGAACTTACAATGATAATGTATATCTACAGAACTCATTTGGGAACGAAGGAATTGAATAATCAACTATAAGAAGCTATTTACAATTATACATCGGTTTTGTAATTCTCCACTACCTTTTCATAAATTTTGCAATAGTGAAACTACAATGATTATGTGAATCTGCAAAATTTATTTGGAAACGAAGGAATTGAGTGATCATCAATGCAGATATTTACCAATATACATGGGTTCTATAATACTCTAGTGTCTTTGTGTTTTCATATCTCTGTTTGGTAATTATTCACAGACTTTTTTATATAGATGTTTTCTGAAAGTTCTAAGAAGTTTTGTACTTTTCCATATCTATTGTAAATATATATGGAAAATTACTATCTAACTGTGAAAGTTCCGGGTTGTCTTGTTTTCAACATGAATTTATTGTACTTTTAATGTAACAGTCGCTGTGAAATATTTTCACATGGTAATTGGAGTGATTTTTACAGCGTTTTCAAAGTCATTTCACCATTGTAACTCATCCATTTTTGTCTGTGAACCTTTTCAGTCCTGATAACTGAGCTTCTGAACTAATTTAGAGTCGGCGCCAAACAAACAAGCAAATCAATTAAGTAAAGCGTGAAATGATGGCAGCGGAACGCATCCTTCCGCCGGAATTTACCGAGCGTTCTCGAAGTCAATATCAGCAAGACAGCTATCCGAACGGGCACACACGTCGCACAGTGATCTGGCTTGGCAAAAAAACGGCCAAAAGTGGTCAAATCCGTTATTCTCATACCATCCATAAGATATGCTAATTGAATACTTAAATGACCCCAAGGATACGCCGCATTGAAAGTTAGTCTCTAAGTTCACTTTTCTAAAAGTTACAGAGGGTTGAATTTGCATAATTTTGGAGGGTAAGCACCATACGTATGAAGAAAAAAGTAGAAACAATTGATTGGCTATAACTAAGGCGAAAATCGTTTTTGGAAGGAACCAAAAACATCTGCATGTAGGGTAAGGACTGTTTTACTTAGTGCAGAAGAAATATTAAGGCAATTTTGGCCTTTAAAATAAAAAATCTAAAAAAAAACATTTTTTTTTTAATTTAAGAGAAGTTCTGAAAAATATATGCAAGTCTCTTGTCAATCAGATACCATTCAACAACAGTTTATGTGAAAATATGTCCACACAAAATGCGTTAGCTTGATTGATGGCAGTTTCGGAATCCATAAATAACTTCTGAAATCTACCTTTCCGACTGACGCGCCATCAGCTATTATTCAGAATTCGAAGATCTACTTGTGAAGTAAGTATATTTTCAAGACAGAAAAGGAATGCCCTAATTCAGATTAATACCCATAATTCGTTTTTTTACAAATGTTTCTTGATTAGATTTTTCTTTTGTATTGTAATGATTTAGCATTACCCGAGAATATGATTGATACCAAAGTTCCCGATAAAAATCTACCATCAACCAATACATTCTTGATATATCATTTATTTAATATCAACGTATTATTTATATAATTGCTATCAATTTATCTAATGATCGATTTGTCGAGGAATTAAAAAAAAAGTTTCTATAATACCATGGAATGAAATTGATTTGGAACCTTCACGGTCAATAATTGGGAGAGGCAATAATAAACTGAAAGAATCTTATCTGCAGGGCATCATCATAAAAAACTAATTATATGCCAATATTCATTATGTTTCAGTTGCCCAACATTGGATACCACTGTTGTGGCCCCCAATTTCAAAGCGATATAAGCAGATATTTCAATGTGTTTTTTCACTGAGTTATTGAACATTTGGAAATATGTTATGAGGAGGGAATGTTCTATGAGTAACATTATTATTGAGAAAAATCTTGAAATTCCATTGTTGAATTATCCCAGACCTTTCTTATAGTAGTCCATTTTCGATAATATGAATTTTAGGTTCAACTTCCTCATTCAGATATGTTACATTACGCTTGATGAACCATTGATCCTATTTTATCTCCATCATATGAAGTAAAAGCTATATTATGATCTTCGAAGATGAGTTGATGTGAGAAGCAATTGTCATAAACAAACTTTGGAATCACACTATAATGTACCCTGGTGTCCAGAATAGAAAATGATCTTTTGATTGTCCATTTTGACATTGATCGAAATAGTATAGTTCTTTGATTCCACGGAAAATAGAGAAAAATCGTTAGTACCCAAGTAATTATTTGAAAGATAGTTGTTATTTGAACTTGATTTCATTTTATTTGGAAAAAGGAGAGCTGAACACCTTAAACACCTCATTTCTAAAAGGACAAACAATCACATTCCATTTCTTGGTATTAACTTCACCCCCCATGACGTTCTTGTGTCTGTATAAATTATAGCTCTCTTCCTTGGGAAAAACCCATGCCGAATGTTGAAATTCGCAGATGCTATTTCTACAGCTTGCTCCCTTAGAAGATCCGTTTGATGGTATTTACGCATTTTCACCTACTGAACATAATCCGTAACAATAACGCTACCTCACCCTTTTCACGTGATAACCCTCCAACGTTTAGAATTGGATAATTTTGAAGCAACGTTTGCTTACGCGGAAATCTCTCTTAATTCCTTGTTTTTTTTTCACAGCACAAACTACACTCGCCTAATCTCTCATTTTCGCTACATTTTAGCACAAGAAATACCTGGTTCAATTGAAAAAAAACTCCTTTCTCAACAGTTATAAACAACCTAACCTCACAATTCCGAAAAACTTCAGTGAATTCCACCACTGGCATGTTTGTCACAACAAATGCCAGTTTTTAGAATTCAATCATAAAATGATCATTTAAATATATCTCTCTCTCTCTCTTTCACACACTTAATTCTTCAATCTGAAACAATCTGAAAATTCTCATTAAATTTGTTCGGAACAGGCAAACAGACAGACAAGAAGGCGAGTTCATATTGCATTATCATCCAGTTCTGAGCTATGTTCAAAGTTCAAAGTGTCTACCTCATAAGGAAGTTAGTTTAAAATCGTTTACAAAATTGGTACTGCACAGACAGACAGATAGACAAGAAAGCGAGTTAATATTGCAATGTCATTAAGTTTTGAGCTATGATCAAAGTTTCAAATCTTTCAGCCTCAGAAATTCAGTACAGGAATTTGAAAATTGAAATACAGAAGTTTAGGAATTTGACAAAGTCAACTCTATTCTAAAATAATATATCTATAAAAGAGTGTTCATTTAGACAATTTGACTTTGACTATTACTGGCATTTGGTGCACTATGGACTATGGTATTCTAAGATACTGTGTGTGCGACTCTCTTGTTTGTAGAATTGTTACTGAGGCACTAACTATGTCAAGGTTTACATAATATATTAAATTGTAAGTCTTCAGTTGAGAAAGGAGAAGAAAAGTAGTTTGATTTCTGAAGTTTAGTTAAAGTGAATAAATAGCTTATTTTATTAATTTTTTTCATTCAAAGTACACAAGGGAGAAGTTTGTTTGTATAATCCATTTCATAATGTCTTTTTTAATTTTATTAGATGGCATTAATCTGAAGTTCTGAGGTAGAGTATTGTACACTTTGGGACCTATACAATATATATGTTTCTGGCAAGCAACATGTTCGGGGTTTTTCAGGTCATTTAGTTGAGCTGCGTTTCGCGTGTTTAAGTTATGACAGATATTATTTCTATAATGAGATATTTTCAACATAAATCTCCAAAATGAAGCTGGTTTGGAATGAGTAATTCACTTCCTTCATGTACTTTCTTCCATATACTAATTGGGATTGGGAATTATTTTTATTATCCATTTCTGGGATACTTCAAGCTTTGACAAATATATACTACAAGCATTTCCCCACACAACGATGCCATAATTTATAATAGATTATACAAGTGAGAAATATATTGCTTTTATGGTTTTATGGAGCAAAAAGTTACGCAATTCATAGAATTTATAAATGCATTTTCTTATTTTTTTACAAGCTTTTATTTAGTTTCACTTGTTAGTTCGTTCGTTCGTTAGGATCGCATCTTGCAAGTTAATTTTGACCGACTCAATTTGAAATTTTGCAGATGTTCATAATTCCGGTGACAATGCATTATGGAATTTTTGTTGCAGAAAAAACAAAATGGCGGCTCCAAGATGGCGGACAAAATTTGTAATTATGGTCCGATTTGAATCAAAATTGATATGTGGGGGTTTTCGGGGTCAGGTATTATGAATTTTCTGTCAAAATTCAAGAGTTCGAGATGGCGGCTCCAAGATGGCGGACCAGTTTTGTGATTATGGTCTGTTTGATTCAAAATTTGTATATAAGGGTTTTTGGGGTCGAAGATTATGAATGTTTTTGCCAAAATTCATAAATTTAAGATGGCGGTTCCAAGATGGCGGTTCCAAGATGGCGAATGAGTTTTGTGTTTATAGTCCGATTCGATTCAAAATTGGTATGCAGCAGTTTTCGCGGTCGGAGGTTTTGAATTTTTTGTCAAAACATATAATTTCAAGATGGTGGCCTCAAGGTGGAGGACGAGTTTTCTGATAATGATCATATTTTATTCAAAATTGGTATGTGGGGATTTTCAGGTTCGGAGATTATGAATACTTCGACAAAATCTATAAATTCAAGATGGCGACTTCAGGATAGCGGACGAGTTTTGTGATTATGGTCAGATTCTATTCAAATTGGGGTCGTAGATCATGATTTCTGTCAGCTCAAAACTTACAGGGAAGAGACCTTGTAATAACGATGCTCTACTTGAAATGAACAGATCAAGGCCAACTAACTAAAAAGCAAAAAATAAAATAAATAATAAAAAACCTTTTTGAAGACAATCTTTCATTCAAGCCGTGTAGTAAAACTCATAACATGAGTTTAAGTCATCGCTGACAATGATTCAATTATTTTTTGTTGAATTATTTGGTTTCAAAAAGCTTGTCGCGCGAATTGTAATAAAGGTTATCTTTCGACAAGTTGTTACTTACCAACCAATCATTGTCCAATGGAATTAATTGGTACCTACTTTCATGAATATAGTGTTTTAGGTTTTATCGAAACAAAAATACTTATCCACTTACATCTGAAGAATCTAATAGATATGAGCGGTAGCAAGTTAGCAATTAGGAATATAATATCAACATTTCCGAGTGATGGAGCCTTCTGTATCTTAGAAGAGTATCTGGGCTCCTGAATATATTTTTAAATCAAACCTTGAATGGATTTCTTACCATTGTTATATTTGTACAATTTTTACCACTTTTTATTTGATCCTATAATATATATATATATATATATTATAGGATATATAAAGCTTGGTTATAACGTACCAGCAGGGAACTTGATAATAGGTACGTTATATCAAAAGTACGTTAAAAAATAATTAAAATATATGTTTATTTACCTGCCGGAACTTTTCGTTCGAAACGTTATAACCGTGGGTTCGTAATAAGCGTGTACGTTATAGGTGAGTTTTACTGTCTATCACTTAATATTGTATTTTTTTCATTTATCTAGCAAATACCATTTTACCACTTTTATTCAATATTTTTCATATACATATATATCTTTTTGACTAGTACGATAAGTAACACATTCTGTAGTCCTCACCACACTGTCTGTATCATTTTGTGGTGAATAAATGTTTCTGATTATTATTTGCAGACCTTGTGGCGCTTCAGACAGCTGCAACGCCCAAAAAGTAATTCCTAGTTTTCCATCAGCTCATGTGAGTTTTACAGAAGTATAAACAGCTTGTTGCAGATAGTTTTTGTTGTATTATTACACTTTGGAACAATGCAGTACTCATAAACTGTTTTTTTAATGTTTTCCATGTTTAGTTAATCGAAATATTCAAATAATAGAATATATATGAACTATGTTCACTTTGGATAACCTTGTTGACATGTACTTTGACGTCACAGAACCCGCCAACATGACCGACCTTTTGAACTACCAACATTTGTTACGAAAATTTAATATTTTTTATTCCTACTAATTATCGTCATTTTTTACAGTTAAACCCTTTGAAAAGCCACATTGAATGAAAATAAAAATGACATAATCATCCAAGGAGAGTCGAATAATTTGAGGCCGATCCTGATAACTTCCCAGTGTCTGCCCTGAATCTTCCATAATTTAATCTGGGCTTAAATATTACAATGGTTTTAACAGTGTCCTCAGCCATTTTGAGCAGCTAAATCATTCCTTGTAACTCCCTTTCAATTTAATTAATGACATGCCTTTATTCCCCAGAATTCTGGGAAATCCCACTCGGTTTACACAACGAAGTTTTTGCAATATTCCTTCTCTTCGTTCCTCTTGTTGCCGTTGCAAAGTGGAGATTTCGTACTTAGGGCAAATTTATATATCGTAGTACTTTTGTGTTCTCAATTCAGTCTTGAAATGAAGTTGAAAATGTACGTTTCCGTGGAAACATTCATACAACTTTCGCATGGGGTTAAATTTGGACTAAGATGCCTAAAAACCCCGGTGTATTCAATGATTCGATTTTGTTTAGAATTTTTGGGGGACAACAAATGAAAAACGTGAAATTCTGCTTAGAACTTCATTAGTAGATGGCGCGGTTAAGAAATGTTTGTTGTTTGTGTCACGCAAAATGTCAAACCTATGAAATTTTTTTCTTCTGTCAACATTACTTCATGCAAAAAATTATGAATTGATCGTTTACAAAGATTATAGTTCTACGAACAAGATTCCGCTCAGAACAGTTGGCGCGAAAATGAGATGAAATCCTCGAAACGTACTACAATGTTTACATCTGGATCATGGAAACTTCCACGAAGGAATGAGAAAAGGTAGGAGAGTGGACTGATGTCTCTAGATGATGAATTAACTTGAAAATTGAGGGGATTGGAAAATGTCCCCGATGACATTGTTCCATTAAACTTTCCGATACAAACTATTACCAAGCCATTCACTGCCCATCTCTGCCGGACTATTACCTCTCTAACAACCTTCTGATATGAACAAAATCAGAAAGTTCATTGTAGATTTCATAAAATCTGTTGATCAAGTTGAAAAGTCAATGAATCCTGGTGTGCGACAGTCTAGCTGCTTCCAGCTATCTTAGAATGACTTCTCAGGAAAAGGTGAGCCCTACTATCAAAGGTGAGAGGAGAAAACAATAATCTAAATGCTTCTCTTTTATTTTCAGTATCAACCCGCATGAGATAATCGGAGAAGGAGGGCGATCTTAACCAAACAGTTGTTCGGAAGAACAAGGCCCACTCCCAAGATCGATAAGGCTAATGACTATGATTAGCATAATTATCACTTTTTAATAAACACATGAATTTCACAGTAAGCGTGGACTTTTCATTCTATGAAGATATTTTGATTTTTGCTAGTGAATTCCGAACCGCCACAGAGGGTCCCATGGCTCTTTGGAGGAAAATATCCACTATATTTTAATTTTCCAATACTTTTAGTCAGAAGATTGTCATCTCATGGGAAAAAACTTATACAGAATATATATAATATAAAAAATAAATATAAAAGTAATAATAAAATTATTTGACTTGCAAGTTACTAGATACATTACAATCATAAGTTGAAAAAAATTATTACAATGGGCAGAGGTAGTTCAGAGAAGATTCAAATTAATTTATACATATACGAGTCATTTTACTATCAGTGGAGTAATATTAGATTTTAGCTTAAGAAAGTTAGGGGACTGTGGGAACTTTTTACTGTACATTAGTGATGATGTAAGGAACAGCATATAAAAATTTACCAACCGTAAAGTGTGTGCTTAATTTATTATTCAACAAATGAGTTGCAAAATTACATTGTTTATTGAATATCTTAAAAATTATATATTTTTTTTTAACTGATACTGCCATTCGAATGAATGGAATATTTTTGATTAAAAAGGTATGTAATTTTTTTTTTAAATGAAAACTAAGCTGCAGATTCATTTTTCTAACGTACGAAAACGTGAGGTAGCGACACTGAAGTGCATCTCTTGAGGAGCACGTAGCCACGAGCGCGCTCCACTTAATTTGTTAAAACTTTTGATCTAATTGATAAAATTAACCTAACAAAAATTTTAGTGAAAGAAGGAAAAAGTAGCTAACGAGATGTCTTGTTTTCAAATGTAATTGTTTTTTATAGGAAAAGTACATATATGGAGTTACGTCAAAGTATAATTTTTTATAAAATCAATTAAAGATCTGCTATTCTTTAAATTTTCAAGATAAACATCTGAAATTTGTACAGTTCAGCCCCAAAATGACACTTGAGAAGGAGTGCAGATGTAAAAAAATCATAAAATTCTATTTGAAAAAAAAAAGTCGTCATAATATTGAATAATTTCAAAAAATGAATGGATTAATTTTTAGGACATGCTTCAAAAACCAAAAATTCTGGTTTAAAATTTATATCAAGATTTTTTGATAGTACTTTTTAAAGCTTGTAATGTGTTTCTCAAGGTGGATTGATTGGTTTTATTAGAAAAATTTAATTAATAGTAAAATTTCGACAGAAATAAACAAATGTTGCTCCAAAATCCGTGAAATTTTTTGTTAAATAAAATTCAAATACATAAGTTTACCTAACCAACATATATTTATATCACGACCTCAAACAAGGTATACGGCATATACTATTTTTTTTCTTTTTCAATATAAGTGTAAATTGTATTAAATACTGAAATATTATGTTTTTTAGTAAATTGACGAATTGTTCATTTTTATAAATGAGTTCCTGCTTAAAATTTTTGTTTAGAATAGAAATATAAGTTTATCTCTTGATGTACTTCATACAACACTTGATGGGTAAGTTCAGTGCTCACCTGACGCTCTATGTATACTAGTGGAGTAATATTAGATTTTTAGCTTTTAGAAGTTGGGGTATGATGGTAACTTCTTACTGTACATTAGTGATGATGTTGAGAACAACATATGAAAAGTTAGAGCTCGTCCAATATTGAAACGACCGTTTGGTAGGTAGAGAAGGGGAAAACACGAGCGGACACGATATACTGTGGCAGCTTATGCTACGGCGAATCTTCACCAGTGTCTTGGCATGCAGCGTTTGACAGGTTAGGTTTGTTTGATTAATAAATAGGTAGTGCACTTATTATCTTGAATTCATAAATTTGACAAAATATTCATGATCTCCGACCCCGAAAACCTCCACACACCAATTTTGAATCGAATCGGACCATAATCACAAAACTCGTCCGCAAAACTCGTGTGTCGCCTATACCAAATAATGTGGTACGCCAATGAAATTTCTATTAATACCTATAGTTCGGGCATCTTCGAGAAGAATTGGTTGTTAGGTAGGGGAAGGGAAGTGGTCGTTTCAATATTGGACGAGCTCTACCAACCGTAAAGTGTGTGCTTAATTAATTATTTAACAAATAAGTTGCCAAATTACATTGTTTATTGAATATATTTTTTTTTATAAATAATGGTGCCACTCGCAGAAATGGAAAATTTTATATCAAAAAGGCGAATAAATTATTTCTTTTAAATGAAAACTGTAAGCTGCAGAATTTTTTTGCTTACGTGCGAAAAAAATGTGAAGCGGCGACTCTGAAATGTAGCGCTCGAGGAGCACGCAGCCACGAGCGCTTTACACAAAATTTTTCATAACTTGTGATCTAATTGATTAAATTAACATAACAAAAATTTAACTGAAAGGAGAAAAATGCAGCTAACGAGAAGTCATGTTTTAAAATGTGAAAAAATATGTATGGGAATAGTAAATGACATTATGTCAAAGCAAAATTCTGTCTAAAATCTAATTTTTTTTCTCATTTTCAAGATAAATATCTGAAATATTCACAGATTACTCTCAAAATGACAAATAAAAATTTTGAGGCCATGCTTCAAAAACTCTAGTTTAAAATGTGATATTGAAACTTATATATGGGATATAACGAAATTTGTTGAGTGGAGGCCACATTTTTCAACCGAATGAAACAAAAATACTTCTCATGAATACCTCGGCTAATTTCGAAAATGATCCAATAGTCTCAAAATGTCAGCTGTTGAAAAATTTAAAAAAATTCGCAATATTTCATTTCCATACCCAATATCGGCAAACTATAAGTTGTTTGATAGAGCTTCATTAGTTCCACAACTTTTACCTGAAAAAAATTTCTCCGAGATGTACACATAAATATAAAATAGGTAGCTGTAAATTATCATCCATTGGATCTACCTCTACGACTGCCACGCCATCGTTTTTTCAATGTCATATTCTGGTTCAGCGACCTCAAAAACCCCTATAGCATCAATTTGGGTAAAATTTGCCTAACAAAATTGTTTTTCCTTTTTTAAACAATTAATAAACAAGCAGCGCACGAATATAAGTTTATAACTTTTTTCTGCAAGCAATTTCTAAGTAATATCCGAAGGTTTTAGGAAAATCCATGGAGTCCTCCAGGATTCCAAAATATTGTTTTACCACGCTATATGAAGGTAATTTGAGTTCTTGCGATAAGAGAGTCGTGTGGTCTGCCAGAATAGTGAACACTTCTCAATTTGTCCAAAAGCTGAGAGGTTCTTTCACTCAGATAGGAATCGAACCAATTAAAGCTTCGTCCTCTGAAGCTGTAGAGATGAAGCTTATGTAACAGCTTTAGATATGTCGCAAAACACTTTCTTCAGACTAGAATATAGATTTTTCAGAAAGCGAAAGAGATTGCATCTCTCGTACTTTTATTGCTTTGAAAGCTAAATTAAGTGAATGTATGTAATTTACAGCACTTCATGAAATCATTATCCGCTCCATCATAGGATTTTAACCATGAGCAAACAGAGACAGAAATACATAAGTATAGTTTTCCCAATATCAATTGCAGAAGCATAAAAAAGTCTTGCGGCGAAATCGTGTGAGCAGCAGTGGCGGAGATAACTAATTTCATTTAGAGATTTTAAGATTTTAAAAATACTTCATAAATAATGAAAAATGAAGACAAGCTTTTATTTATACAAATACATTAAGAAAGAAAAATAATTTCTTTCTTTGTTTGATGTAGGTTATTATTATATCCTAAAACGTATTTGGATCGGCACACACCAAGACCATATACGCTACTGGTTTTTAATCTTTCAGAGCTATTAAAACACAAATATAACGCGTGATTTATGACCTCCCATCGTAGAGACACACCTGGCAGCATTATCTCCGACTTGATTGGTCCAGACGAATCGGTTGTACAACTGACAGCCCTCACTCGAGTCCACGTTGACTATCGGCTCTTTTGATCTACCGTTTGCCGACGGCGAATGTTTACGAGTAGTACAGATTATTTTTCGTTCCGTTTCTTCGCATATACGCTCGTGTTAGCGAAGTGAGTTTTTATTTGCTCCCTATAGAAACAGCTTCTGCAATTGATATTGGATGGACTATACCAACTCGGTGGAGCCGTATCAATAGAAAATTAACCATACAAAATAAATTGGTACGGTTGATAATTAGAATTATTTCGGAACACCTCTCGAAAATTCTATATAACACTGACATAAGTACATGGAATAGTTTGTTCTAAAATATGTTACATCGATTTATCAACCTCAAAATATTTCACAACGAATTGACATAACCTTAAAGGCGACAAAAGCACAATCATGGGCACCGATGGCTGGTCAGGTTGACGAGAGTCTTATCGATATCTGAAGCCAAGCATCGTCGGGCGTGGTTAGTACTTGAATGGGTGGCCACCGGACAAGGAAGTTCCGCGTTAAATGTCCTAACAACTATAGCGTAGTAGCGTATTTGCAGTTGCAGGCGTCTTATCAATGAGCACGAGATAAGACGATATATATGCCGTCCTTCGGAGGGGACGTTAAGATGGCGGTCCCGAGTTCATAGATGTTGAGCTCGTTGAAGACGTCTGAAACAACATAATATTGCAAAATTTCCGGTTGGGAAGAGTGTGCTCACCGGCGTCTGTGTTTTAGCCTTGGTAGCAGAAATAAGCCGACGTTAAATAAAGCAGGAAAAAAAAGCACAATCACACAACGGATCAGAGACACAAATCACAAAAACACCCTGTGTGGTCTGTAATTGCAGTTTACTGAATTATGATAAGAAACGACGTCGGCGCCATCTGAAAGTCTAGATAACTCCCTTTATCAAGTGGGCTGGTGTCTCCCAGTTTGTCCCAATATTTTACAGGTATAATTCCATGTTTTTTAGACATCTTAATTTGAACATGGCACATGAGTCACGAGGTTGCATTGCATTTTCTGTTCAGTAGTTCCTCCAGAAATTATCCCCTACATACAAACAAACAAATTTCATATATATATATATATATATATATATATATATATATATATATATATAAATATTATATAATATATATATATATATATAAATATATATATATATAAATATTATATATATATATATATATTTTATGTTATAAAAACCGTTATATATTTTAAAAGGAAAAAACCCAAAAAAAATATTACTAAATAGCTATTAGTTTCAAGAATATTTTGAAATTCTATTTCCTTTATTAGGCCTCTGTATAATATGAATAGATGAAAATATCCAAATACTATAATACAATCAATTTCATACACTGTCATAATGATTACAACCCATAATTGTTCAAAAGACAACAAAAAGTCTAGATTTACAAAATCATCCTGAATAAAATGTGATCCACAAAATTATAAGCTTGAAACATACAGTATATGAAATTGTATGTAACTAAAAGTAGCCAATGGGAGAACAGCAAACTTCTTGATGGCAATAGCCAATCAGGGAACAGTATGGTCAAATGTAAGATTGGAAATTGTGAGAAAAAAAGAACGAAGAAGTGTCAGACACAATTATTACTGAAAATTGTATATAGTTGATAAGAAAGTAAAAATAGTTGTATTGATAAGTTTTGACAAATAAACCCGAACAGTGAAAATGTGACAATATAGTGCGCGAATTCAAAAATTCAAATCGAAAGGAATGAGGAAAAATGGTATCCTGGAGACGGAGAAAACAAAGCCACGAAGAGACCGAAAATAATTTGAAAACGAATGCCACGTTTTATTTTGGGAGAAAGAAAAATTCAATAATTTCAACATTATAAGCAGAAAATCAACATTACCTTATTTGTACACCATATACAAATATTCCAAAGCTGATTGCTGAATTTGTATGGTTCCTTCTATTTGGTATTGATGTTCCTGAGAGCATTGGAGTGAAAGAGAATCCAAATCTGGGTGTATATTGAACAGCGACAGTTCCAGCGACAGGTATAAACTTTCCTAGTGCACATCACGAACTGAACAATTTCACTAATAACTCATATCCCATCAGAAGAACTTTATTTCATTTGAATTTGAACTATTAAAGAAATTTTCACTTTCAAGGTAGAAGTGAGGTTGTGTATATTTTACCCATGAACTTTTCTCATGATTTTCCATGAATATTTGTAGATTCACCATAGAATAATTTATCTATCGTAGGCCAGGTAAATTTAAATTTTCCTGAATAAAGGAAATAATTGCTCTTTGATACTTTGTTGCGTATTTTCCACAATTATCAGCAATCATACTCATAAACACTGAATAGAAATTTGACATCAAGCAGTGGCTAGTGGCTCAATTGCCTGAACCGGCTATCTGAGACAAGAGGTGTACCAACTGAGCTTAGCTGTGGTAAGGAAAGTGATAACAATTGGCAGCAACGTGACGAGAGAACAGTGACGTTAGCTAGCAATTATTATTACATTATTATTACATTGAGAAATATATTATACAGGGCGAAAATACGTATCTATATCATAACAATTTGGCTCACAAAGAATAGCGAAAACTATTAGCAATCTTCATTTTATAACAACAATTATATTTGCAAATTAACAATATATAACAATATATATATATGTATATATGATTAACAAGAATTTTCTAATTAAGGAAATATACAAAAGCATGCCTTAAACAAGACTCTGATAAGTACGTTACATCTGAAAGTAATTTAAAGTCCAACTCCAAAATTTTTTGGCCGTTTGTGTCAAACAAAAGGAAATGCAGCTCATTTCCTCGATACATAAATCTGAGTGATAGGCATGCTACCGATAGTCCCACTATCTGTAATATTTTTGGTGATTATTATGGAATCCAACTCAACTCCATCCCTTCTAGAAATATCAAGCACATCTAATATTTTCGATATAAAACAAATCACTTAGGACAAAATTCTTGCGGCCCTGTCAAAAGTTTATATTTGATAACTCGAAAAATATAAAACGCAATTTGAAATCTTTTTTTTTACCATCATTCCGTTATTTCAAATAAAATGATGGTACCTGGCAATCTGGACCTGATTTTTGTTATGGTATTTAAAAAAATCTTTCAACCACCACATTTTATGGAAATGAAGGCCGGGACGAACCCTGAAGTAGGTATATTAAAACTTATTGGATTGTCACTTAATAAAAGTCAATATAGTGTACGTACCTGCAATTGGGCAATATTCAATTATTTGTTGAGAATACCTTGAAAAAACACTTTGAAATCATTTCAGCTGAACAATTCCGAACTCGTACACCAAAAAGACTATCAAATTACGACTGTCAGCGCGAGAGACAAAACAATTGCGGTATTTCATGGTGCAAACACTCACCTACGTAATAAGAAAATACATTTAGTTGTAGGGCGGATTTGAAGAAATCGACTTTTGGTCAGATTCTATACGTAAAATACCCCTCTGTGCGCCGTTCTCATTTTCCCCATTCTCCCCTATTGAAACAAAATCGAATGCCATTCGACAGGCCATATTTTAATGTACTTATGAACCAGCCGGTAATTTTTCTACCAGGGCCGTTATTGATTAAATCATCAAAAGTACATGAAAATTCAAGGTTACTATTTATCAAGAAAAAATCCCCCGAATTACATGTCAGAATATTTTTTCCCAACGAAACCGAGTAATACGGTTGAACAGGGCTACTATATCCACTTCAAGGAGCACGAAGCCCCAAGGAATGAATGTGGCAATGATTCCTTACGATTTTATCAACCAAGATGGGTCATAGACATTTAATCGGAAATCTTTAAACAATTTTTTTATTATGAATCGATTTTGTATGAACTCCGATACAGGTCTGATGTGAAAGATGGGAGTTTTTTCTACATTTCGTGTGCTTTGGATTTTTTAAGGTAGTTGTCGTGCTACAAACACTGTCAAAAATTAGGCTTGCTTTTAGCGCGACGCGATACACTGTATACTCAGAAACACAACTAACATGCGTGATACAACAAATAAGCCATGACTGGACTGTTGGCAACATCGCAATCTAACGATCGCTCGCATTTAGTTGTTCAAGATACTCTTATGAACAAGCAGGCAAATCTATAGATCGATTTCCACAAAAAATGGTAGTTTTGCTGAAGCAAAAGTTGAAAACAGGAGAAATAAATTGTCTGAACTGTGTAAGGCTCGAAATACGAACAAAAAACCGTCTAATGAAAATGATGTATGTGAAGGAAATCGCATTGTTAATCTCAAAGAACTTGCATCAATTTTAAGTATCTTTTGTGATAAGTGCGAAATCGACGAAGCAATGTATGATGTACAAATTTTGCAAAAATTAGTTCGTTTCATTGGTAAAGAGTCAGAATTATCAAAATGCATGAAATCACATAAATAATTTATTCCAAAGCGACTCGAGAACGAAAGAATATCTTGTAATTTACCTAATTTAAGTGCCTTAAAAATGTTATATCACGAGATTTGTTAAAAAAAAATTGCGCAACAAACTACATACGATTTTCTGAAACAATTGTATCACGCTGAAGGAGAAGAAGCTGTGGTTGATCACCTAACTGAAAAATTGGAGATTAGAAAACCTAGAGTTACTTGAAATAGGAAAGCATTAACTAAAATAATTAATGATTCAAAAATGAATGTTTAGTTTAGGTGCATATTTATAGAAAACAATATAGAATAGGTATATCACCAGCGACGTGATTTTTCAACAGTATGTAATATTTTGCAAAACCGATTCTTATAATATTAAGTTTATTTATATTAGATATATTAAGAAACATATGTGAATGTAATGTTGAATTTAGTAAGAACTGTCGCTGATATACACTGAATATGATATGATATTTTTTATAAATAGCGTAGAAATAAATAAATAAATAAATTATGTGATTATTCAGTATATTAGTTAAAAATAAATAATATTACATTCAATGTTGTTTATATTTTTTGTAGATTTATGTTATATTTTCTTACCCTGTTAGAAATCTGGATCATTTTTGTTTATGTTTAGAAATATTCGAATTATGCCATACGTACATGTGTTGTACAAATGAAATAAAGTTTATGCACTGTTGATTGTTGTTACTCGCTAAAACTACATTTTATTTTATATCTATTCCTATTATAATATGTTTGAAATGCGTATACTAACGCAATTATTCATAATTATTATTCATAAATATGTGCATTCCAAAATACAGTGCAGTTCAAAACACCAAGACCCTTGCACTCTCGCTTATTTGAATCACGAGCACTCGCTTGAGGCGTTGCCACGATTCTCAGCTTGCTTCTCATACGCAATGATTTAGAAACATCTTATGGCAATAACTAAATAACTGTATGGCTACGCTTGTTTAATTTTTTCTATAAAATTTGTTACTTACCTTTAAATAATATAAACGTTTTTCAAAAAGATCTGAATGGAGGGTTTTTAGTTATGCCTTAAAATGTGATATCCGCGGTAGCTCACTATAGGGATTACGTGTTAAACGTTGCAACTTTGAAGTCTTATATCTCGCTTTCGGTGTGGTAAATCTTTCCAAAAATTCAATATCTACAGGTAATAATGTGGTATGAATACAAACGCAATCTGATCAACTATCTTAAGCAGCTCTTAGTAGCGAGAAACATCGACTGCCTAGTCCGGTTATATAAAAATTGGGGCCATTTTTCGTTCCAGGGCAATTTCAACTGGGTGTTGGACTATATGTGGAAAATAACGTTTATCTCCCTAACGACAAGATTATTCCCGAAATTTGTTTTAACCATTTTTGTAGAAAAACTTTTATAGAGGACATTTTCTCATATCTCCAATACTTCTGAAGTAATAGCTCAAAATAAAAAAATATATTCGGAGAGTTTTTTTTTTTTTTAGGTTTTCCAGCGCCCTGGCACAATAAAGAATTGCTTAATGGATACTCCATTCGTTTTAATTCCTAAATACAGAATTTCAGGTGTTTTGAAATTTTTGTTGGGTCAACATTTCTATTGATTGGACTTTGTGTACTTGAACGATATTTTCCAATATTTTTTTGTAAATAAGTTTTTACCGTTCGTAAGTGATAACTTGAAAATCTCTCCATCCCACAGTCCAATTTCTGAAAATGCAATAACGTGTGAAAAAAAATAGATATAAATTAATAATTTTCAGTTCAAAAAAGGATTTCATAAAAGCAGATAGAGCCCTCGATGAAACACATGATGATTCGCTGAAAACTGTTAATTTTACACGAGTTCTGAAAATTCGATAATGAATTATGTTCATGTAACTTATTCAAATTGTTGTGCTACTCCCATTACAACAACCTACTAAACTTTTTTCATTCAGTTCCCACACACTTCTAAGTAAGATAGTCCGTTGGAAAGCATCAAAATTTCAATTAGTCGAACAAATTTTTTCACCGTAAAAATTAAAATTAGTTATATTAATTCTCCCTTGCCGATGTAACTTTTTAATGAGTATGCCGACTGTCGAGAGTATAAAACTTTTAACGAACCGCTTACGAATTACGAATCATTTTTTACCGGTGAAACTTCATGAACATGAGCTTTGGCGAACGAGCGTATTAGCATTATAGCCCAGGAAAACAAGTCATAGCGGCAAGGGTGACAATTCGTCTCTGAGTGTAAAACTGAAATCTATTCAAGGAACTATAACGTTTGCCAACCGCATGCGCATGTTCGTTCCATGACGAATTTACCCTGACAAAAATAATGCAGAAACTCAATGTTAGAAGATTTGGGTCCATTTTTCATTGTTCAGAGAGTTTCTTTAATGGACCTCATTCTGATGTAAACATTTATTTCGACTGCAACATTGATCCTTTCGCTGTCATTTGAATTAGTGAATTGGATAGAGTAGTTGATAATTTGAAAATGGAACCACAAAAATTCAGTCATTGGCGATGCAGTCTTGTCAGTATCAGTCTGCCTGCTAGTTAGGATACAACATGTGAAACAAATATAAATGAAGGTCTTTGTAGATCTATAAAGAGCGTTTATAACAATATATAGAACAATATAAGAGGAGTTGATATGAAATATCGACTTAATGGTATGCACTAAAAATATAAGACCCAGAACTTACCTTCAGGAACCCCTGAATCCGTTGAAATGATATACAGGGTGAGTCAGAAGTACTTTGACAAACTTCAGGAGATGATTCCTCACAATATTCTAATATGAATTGTGCAAATGAATATATGTCCGCTTCGTTTCCAAGATACAGGGTGTTGCATTTTTATTTTTATTTTTGTTTTTTTTCAATAACTTTTGAAAAGCTGACCTTAATTAAACAAGAATTGGTATAGAGAGGTTTTTTGGGGTGTCGAATTCGAACCTGATGTTATTATTGCTCTTACTCGTAGGGGGCGCCACCTTCACGTCTTTTTCTATTTTGAAGATTCATAACTTTTTTAAGAGTACTTCTAGCACATTTTCCAGTAAAAAAAACAATTCTTCTATCATATCTACCTAAAAAAGCTACAAATCGCTATAAGAAACCGTTTTCTAGATATTTGGACTTGAAAATTTCAAGTCGATTATTTGATAATCGATGCGTGTTGAAGTTATTACCATCATTTTGTGCTTTTCACAAGAATGCTTAGGAAATGAATTTGACGTTTAAGTGAGTAGTTTTGGTGATTACATATTATGTGACAGTTAAACGTTTTGTTGTTTTGTTGAAATTTCTGTTTTTAAAACACTAATTTTGAAAGAATGGATTATTTAATCAATAATGCTCATTAAGCCGATATGCATTTCGTTTATGGCCCTGCCGATGGCAATGCGAGCGAAGCAAGACGTATTTACCAGGAGCGATTTCCTAATCGGGTACTGCCTTCAGCTCCAATATTTCCGTCTCCTGTTTGGGGGAAAAGGTAGCTTAGAGGGGAGCTGATATTATTAAGACCCGAGCAGTATGAACCCGAATTGGGAAAAAGTGTTTTTTAACGCCTCGAGGGGAATCCAAAAAAAAAGTACAAGAATAACGTGAAGCCTCAATTCTTTAGTCCACAGTTTGGGGAAATTTTCCCCGTCAAATTTCATCCTATTACAAGGGTACAAGCTCTTTTTTCCAAACTTTCCCCCCCGCTTTCTAAGTGTCAATGGTTTTTAGAAAAGGTGGAAAACCTCAATTTTAAAAATAGCTTTACGGACAAGGATACTTGTCCCGAAATTATCACAAACTTTTAAACAACCATGTTTGGGGGTCTGGGAAAAACGCACCATTAGTGAAAGAATTTTCGTAAAATTCTCTGTAAAGTATGGGCGGCAAAAATTTATAATTGATAGGTCCTTTCTTTCTTCCCTTCCGACTGAATCCCAAAAACAGAATTTTAGGAAATGAATTGTCGGTATTTAGAATGACCATTGAAATTGTATCCTCTTGTGGTTTATGCACGATGGGGTCGGCCATTTTAGCGTTCTAGGGAATTCCTTAACCGATAACAAATCGATGGATCGGTAGGGGGTTGAAGAACCTGGTCCCCCGATCTAAACCCCCCGATTTTCCCTTTTGGGGCATTTGAAGTCACTAGTTTATAAAACCCAGTAGCGCAGGAAAATCAAAGAAACCAATGGGGCCCTATGAAAAATAAGAAACACACCAATAATTTTTTTGCTGGTCAGATTCTGACTAGAAGACTGAATGCCTGTATCTTCGCTGAAGGGGAAATTTAAAATTCATTTGAATAAATTCAGTTGTCTTTATTTTATTTCATTCTACGTTTAAAATTTTTTGAAATAAATGTTCATATTTCTTTTAAAAAATTTTATTGAAACAAAACAGATTTTGCACCCTAGAAAAAAATCTATTTCAAACGAGTAAAATAAATGAAAATGGCCCCCAAAAAAGAACCAAAACTACCTTCAACGTCAAATTCTTCCTAAGCATTCTTGAGAAAATGCGAAATAATGGTAATAACTTCGACACGCATCGATTATCAAATAATCGACTTGAAATTTTAAGTCCAAATATCTAGAACCACTGACACTACCAATCATTCTGGAAAGTTGGTTTAAGGAAAACAACAAAAATAAAATACAAGCGTGCTACGCCCGTTATGAATCTGCTGCTCTATTCCC